>CM042012.1:95067466-95767912 GCA_023525715.1 Cichorium intybus
TTCAAATTGATTCGTCTAAATGTGTAGAAAAAGCATGCTTGTGACATTGTCGTCTTGGACACATTAACAAGAAACGTATTGCCCAACTCCAAAAGGATGGAGTGTTAGAATTATTTGACCTAAGGCCAGATGATGAATGTGAATCTTGTCTTTTGGGAAAGATGACTAAATCACATTTCACATGATATTGTGAAAGAGGTGAAGGTCTGTTGGATCTCATGCACACCGATGTGTGCAGACCCTTTAGGACTAACACAAGGGATGCAAATCATTTTATGTGACTTTTACTGATGATTATAGTAGATATGGCTATGTCTAGTTAATCAAGAATAAGTCTGAAACCTTTGAAATATTCAAAGAATTTAAACATGAAGTTGAGAATCAATTGGGCAGGAAGACAAAGATGCTCAGATCCAACAGAGGCGGTGAGTATCTTAGTATCGAGTTCCTAGACTATCTTAAGGAATGTGGAATAATTTTACAGTTTACTCCTCTTAGGAAGCCACAATTGAATGGTGTGGCTGAGAGGCGTAACTGAACCTTGTTGGACATGGTTCGTTCCATGATGAGTTGAGCTTCTCTTCCCATTCGCTTCTGGGGGTATGCCTTAGAGACAGTCGCCCATATCCTCAATCTTATCCCTACTAAAAAGGTTGTCAAAACACCTCACGAGATGTGGACGGGGAAATTTCCCTCGTTGGCACATATTAAGGTTTGGGGTTGTGAATTCTTCGTAAGATGAGAGACTCATGACAAACTCGAAGCCAGTAGTGAGAGATGTTTCTTTGTTGTTTACCCAAAGCAGTCCTTTGGATATTTGTTCTACAGACCTAGTGAGGACGTGGTCTTTGTAGCACGACGAGGATTCTTTCGAGAGAATGAGCTCATATTCAAAGAGGACAGTGGGAGTACCATTGACCTTGAAGAAACTCAGGAGTTTACAAATGAAGCAACCTTAGATGATACTAGCCCTTAATCTGAGGAAGTAGTTCCTGTTGAACCAGTAATTAGTTCGTTACCTCCTAGACATTCCGGTAGAGTTAGCATGCCACCGGAGTTTTATGGATTCCATATCACCTCAGATGGTGACACGTTTATCAGTGATGGTACATTGATAAATCTGGATGAGCCAGCTAACTACACGGAAGCAATGGCATGCCCTGAGGCTGCTATGTAGAAAGAGGCAATGGATAGCGAGATCAAGTCCATGTATGACAACCAAGTTAAGAACTTAGTTGAGAATATACCAGGTCGAAAGACAGTTGGGTGCAAATGGATCTTCAAGAAGATGACAAACATGGATGGAAAGGTACACACCTTCAAGGCACGGCTGGTTGCAAAGGGTTTCACTCAAACCCCTGGGGTTGACTTTGACAAAACTTTCTCACCAGTGGCCAAGATAAAATCCATTAGGATAATGCTTGCCATAGCTGCATTTCATGACTATGAAATTTGGCAGATGGACATCAAAACTGCTTTCCTTGATGGGAAGTTGGCTGAGGATGTTTACATGAATCTGCCACAAGGTTTTGAAGATGCAAAGTTTCCTAATAGGGTGTGTAAGCTTGAGAAATCAATCTGCAGATTGAAACAAGCTTCTCGCAGCTAGAATATCTGCTTTCATGAGAAAGTCAAAGAGTTGGGTTTTTCTAGAAGCGAAGATGAGTCCTGCGTGTATACCAAGGCTAGTGGGAGTGTAGTCACTTTTCTGGTGCTGTATGTTGATGACATATTAGTCATGCGAAACGACGTTCCAACCTTGAAAGAAGTGAAATCTTGGCTCGGGAAGTGTTTCGCCATGAAAAACCTAGGAGAAGCTGCCTAATTTCTCGGAATAAGAATATTGAGAGATAGAAAGAAAAGCCTGATTGGACTTAGTCAAAGTGTTTACTTGGACAAAGTACTGAAAATATTTAGTATGGAAAATTCAAAGAAAGGAGAGCCACCGATCCAAATTAATGCCAAATTGAGCAAGTCTCAAAGTCCGAGTACAGATGAGGAAATAGTTGAAATGAGTCAGGTACCCTATGCTTTGGCTGTGGGGTTGATAATGTACGCCATGACATGTACTTGCCCTGACGTAGCCTTTGCCTTGAGCATGGTCAGTCGCTATCAGGGCAATCCGGGCAAGGCATATTGTATTGCAGTTAAGAGTATACTTAAGTATATGTGGAGGACGAAAGACATGGTCCTAGTCGTTGGTGGCAGTGATACGTTGAGAGTAAGTGGATACAGTGACGCCAGCTTCCAGACAGATAGAGATAACTATTGATCTTAGTCAGGCTGTGTGTTTTTGTTAAACGGTGGAGCAGTTACTTGGAAAAGTTCCAAACAGGAAACGGTGGCTGATTCAACTTGTGAAGCAGAGTACATAGCGACAAGTGAAGCATCAAAGGAAGCAGCTTGGCTGAAGAACTTCATCAGTGACCTTGGTGTAGTCCCGAGTATTCAGGAGCCAATGGAACTATTCTGCAATAATGAAGGAGCGGTTTCCTTAACCAAGGAACCGCGAGATCATGGAAAGTCCAGACATATCGACAGAAAGTACCATTACATCAGACATAGAGTAGAAGAAGGTCACCTCCTGGTGAAAAGGGTATCATCTGAAGACAATCCTACAGATCCTCTGACAAAAGCTCTTAACAAGCTTAAACACTATCAGCATGCTAGGAGCATTGGGCTGAAGGATGATATTAGTTTTAGCAATTAGATAGATATTTCGAAACTTGTAACAAAGAAATGTAATTGATTTTGGTGATTAAATAATGGAGAATTATTTATGAGTATTGTTTACTGCCAATTGTCAGTAGTACATTATTGTGTTTCAGTTTTGCATGTTTTACTTCCCAAATAATATGATTATTCAAGAGATCCACAGTCGCTCACACTTTTGGAAGTAAGTAGTGAACCAAGACTGTCATGAACTGAATTATAGATTGTCTAAGTAGCTATGCAGTTATCGCGGTCAAAACCGTAATCGCGGTAACCTACCGATATTTAATTTTGCGGTTCTCGCGGTGGTATAGCGGTGATATAGCGGTTTTTTAGTAATATGTAGAATGTATATATTAGACTATTACTAGTAGAATTAATATCATAAAAGTTATTCAAAAAACATCACATAATGCTTAATTTAAGAAATAAGTCACATAATATAACATTCTAATATAGAAAATCTCAAAGTATAAAAATAAAAAAAAAAATTTCCTCCACCCGGATAATAGCGGTAAATCGCGGTCATTATCGTGGTAAATCGCGGTGAATCGCGGTAAATCGCGGCGGTATACCGGCGCTATACCGGTACCGCTATTTTCCACCGCTAAACTGAACCGCGATTATGCTGACCACCGCGAACCGCTATACCGGCGCTATACCGGCGCGATTAACTACATAGCTAAGTAGTTAGACATGGCAATAGAATTGCTGCAATGTTCATGAGTACTTAGAAATGAAGATTTGAGTATTGGATAAACCCACGCTCAGATAATTACGTCATGTAGTCTATCACGAGTAATTCTGAGACGATAATATCTTATGATCTTAAAACGGAGACATATGAGTTGAAATTTACAAGTCGGTTATACATTGATAATGCATAAACGCATCGATAACTCGATCCCATAAAACGTATTGTTGTGCGCGATTTGATGAGTAAAAGACACAAGAATATGAGTCAAAGTTTATTTGTTCCTTTTACCCTAACGGGAAAAACGATATTAGTTTTAGCAATTAGATAGATATTTCGAAACTTGTAACAAAGAAATGTAATTGATTTTGGTGATTAAATAATGGAGAATTATTTATGAGTATTGTTTACTGCCAATTGTCAGTAGTACATTATTGTGTTTCAGTTTTGCATGTTTTACTTCCCGAATAATATGATTATTCAAAAGATCCACAGTCGCTCACACTTTTGGAAGTAAGTAGTGAACCAAGACTGTCATGAACTGAATTGTAGATTGTGTAAGGAGTTAGACATGGCAATAGAATTGCTGTAATGTTCATGAGTACTTAGAAATGAAGATTTGAGTATTGGATAAACCCACGCTCAGATAATTACGTCATGGAGTCTATCACGAGTAATTCTGAGACGATTATATCTTATGATCTTAAAACGCAGACATATGAGTTGAAATTTACAAGTCGGTTATACATTGATAATGCATAAACGCATCGATAACTCGATCCCATAAAACGTATTGTTGTGCGCGATTTGATGAGTAAAATACACAAGAATATGAGTCAAAGTTTATTTGTTCCTTTTACCCTAACAGGAAAACGATATCTTTGGGCCCCTCGATCATTTAGTGTTGACTTATAGTGCTGGGCCCAGCCAGGACTGAATTGATTTGTTCAATTAGAAGTCATATGTCATCACAGATCGGAAATCGGGAAACAAAGTATTGGACATTGATATTGATCGCAAATCCATGTCTCAAGTCCACAAAATATCTTGAAGAATGGAGGATCATATAATCACTTATCTTAGGATACGCAACTGACTAGGTCAGAGTTCTGCAACAGCTTTTGGAAGCTACAATTTGCTGATCGATTTAGAAGTTATACGGCATTATAGTCATTAGACTTATCCAAGTGGGAGACTATTGGATTAAGTGTCCAAGCCCATAACTATTATTGGTATATACTTGAATTGATAGAAGCAAAGTCTTTTTGGGTTGCCCTTAATAGTCCAACCTGTATCAAGGTTAAATAGAGAGAGAGAAATAAATAGTTTATTAATTTATTATGTGATGATAAATTAATAAGAAACAAGTTTGGAATTAATCAGAATTAATTGGAAATAATTTGGGATTAATTATAAGTGCAGGAGCTGGAATGTAATTGTTTATTAGTTGAACAATTGATCCGGACGAAACAACACGCGTGGCGCAGACAATTCATACGCGCGACGCACGCCGCTGGAAGCTATAAATATGCTTCTCCTGTCACATCAAAACACGTCCTATTCTAGTTGACAGTTCTCTGGAATTTCTATTCTCTCTCAAGCAGAATCTATAATCCTTCCCTAAGGTTTTATAGCGAGCTTTTCCTTAATAAGATTTTAAGATAGTTAACATCTGCTTGGACTTTTGGGTGTAAACCATTAGAGTCATGATATTTGTGGTGTTAGCTTCTGAGAGATCAGTATTACAGGGAATAATTATTATTTGCTATAATAACAATAAGGTATGTATTCCAGAAACCCTCCTTAGTAATTTTGATTATACTCAGGGTTTCCTATATAGATGTTCTTATTTATATATTCAATAGAGAAAACATAGATTCTTCAGGTTGCATGTGAACTTAAGAGTTTAAGTTTGTTTGTTTGTCTATAACCCAACAGGTTTCGCATTAGCTATGACCAACATTCAAGTGTTTTGAACATACGTAAATAAAAAAAAATACGACGCATGAATATTACATATCACCTTTGGGCAAAAACATAATATACATGCAAGTTAGATTACTATTTCATCATATGTATTATCAAACAATTAGCCTTTGGGTTCGTTGTTTAAAAAATATCTATAATTACATAAAATGATATCGTTTAAACGTCAAAGCCAAGTTAAATGATATACCGTTGGGTTGATCATCTAAGACGTCATTGACGTTACCATTTAATTTTAAATAGAAAGGTGTTTATAAAATTGTATATACATATAACATGTACATGTTGTGATTACATCACCATTATTTGTAGTTTTTCATCTCATTGTACATGTTGTGCATTACAAGTTATAACTCAACGTGTACAAATATGAGGCAAAATAAAAAGTAGACATGGGCCAGTGAGTCAAATTGGGCTAAACAATTAAAATAGGACAATCCTAATCATTTTTAGTAGAAGCCTATTAGGATGTATGCTATATTACTATGCTAGATTATAAGCCCGTGTACTACACGGTTGACAAACTAAAATAACATAAATAATAACAAAAACATAGTTATCTTATGAGACTAATACCTTTTGCTTCCATGATTCTATACTTGAGATAATAACACTTTAACTTTTGTTTAAACACAACAAATGGGACAAATTGAAAGTATGCTCATATAATAACATAAGTACTGTACATTGAATATACGTTGGTGTAATTTCGGCGACTTTTTGATTATTTTACACACAAACACATACGAAGATGTACACAGACAAATATGTCGTTTGTTTTGTCAAAAAGAGGGAAATTATGGCTTACAAAACTACATTTAAGGATTAAAAGTCACTATATTCGAAATTAAATGATCAAATGGTAATTATTTAGGGTTATCTTGTGAAATGGAACTCTTTTTTCCGAAATTAAATGATCAAAGAAAAAAAATGATATTTTAATAAGTTATTGAAATTTTTTTTCTTGAAAAATAATAATTGGAACGATTCATGTCAATTATAGCAATGTACTTTCAAAGTACATTATTATTTAGGGTTATCTTGTGAAATTTAACTCTTTTTTTCGAATGCTTAGAAATTTTTTCTGTTTTATAGTAAGAAATAGCAACAGGGAACATTCATGCTAATTATAGCAATGTACGTTAAAGTATATTGTAATTGTAGGGTTATCTAGCAAAAGAATTTTTTTTCAAAAAAACAGCAACTTAGTTTTCTATGGCCGAGTATTTTATTTTCAATGAATAATTTTCGTTTAGACCAACGGTTTGGGTTTTTGTTTTTAGAAAAAAACAAATTTTTCGGCTTGATATATTTTTGATAAATATAATTACCGAAAGAAAACTGAACCGCATTGGACTACGTACCCAAAACTAATAACTTGTTCTATGATTCTTATGTAGAAGATTCTCTTGTCCTGTTACTATAGAAGTATATTTATAATACCGTTATTAATAATCAGATTCAATTATACAACCCTGGTTACTTATAATGAATACACAAGTATAACTGTATAAGTATGAGATTTTAACATAAAATACGTTAGTTTGAAAAGAGCATCAACAAATAAACTTTTCCACTGTACTTTAAAGGATAGTTGCATCCCTTATTTCTTAGCAGTTTAGATGAACCCATTTGTAATCCACTTTAAAACATGCAGGAACACTTTATCCAAAAAGTAATGAAAACACAAATTGTCAAATTTTTCTTTATGCTTATATAAGATAAAACAAACTACCTTGAGAAAGCTCTGAACATAGTCACATAGTTCGCGGTACGCTTCGGTACGGGAAGGTAGGGATCCTCGGTTCGCTGGGTTAGACGTATCGGATACGAGTGGGGGTAGGTTCATTCCTTAAACCGTACAAACTTAGAACTATAGTTTGTTGTATCAACTCCTTTCTTATGCAGTGCTGAGGTGGCATCTGCATCCATGACAACAGTCACTGCAACTTGCTATCACAATATTACATTAGCAGAGAGGGGAAATTACCAAACAGCCCTTCAATTACTTTTCATGGACACAACTCACAAGCAAGAAGAAAAGAAAGAAACATGAGGAACCTTAGTTTGGCCGTTTCTTGATCTTTCTCCACCTTCATTCATGGCAATATCAAAACCATCAACATCAACTGTCAACCTTCTTTCTTCAACCATCAACCAGAAAAAAGAAGCTACAAGTTTATAATATAAAAAAAGAATTTTTATAAAAAATACGTAGTTAAAGGAAGCCTCAACACACCTTAGTAAAAATAATACATATAGTTTTAAGTTCTAACATAACGAAAAAGCAGAAAACAATGAGATCGGGTGCTATTGAACTTGAAAATGGAGACAACGCACACAGGACTATTATTGCAATTTTCAATAAACACACAAACGAATAGCAACATGAAAATAATATGACTCATAGCAATTAATGAAAAATGGATTTAATGAGTTCTTAGAATAAAATATAGTTCTTTTAAACGACTTCTAAACTAAGCATAAATTCCTTGAAGAAACAGTTACCTTTAATTGGATTTTCAAATGCCAAAATTGACCCACAAAACTGTAGCAGGAATGAAATCAATTTCTGTAGAAGGCACTGAACAAAATCGATTTCAGTTGTGAAAACACAGACAATGAAGCCGTAGAGAAATCTAGAAGCAATTCTGAAATCTATTTCTCTCAAAGGCTCTAATAATCTTGAAGGATGAAATCATTTCTAGTGTGACTTCCATGATGCAATTCGATGAATATATCAAGCGGAGAAATAGAAGATTCAAAATTGGATAAGATTTCCTTCCGGCTTATAGAGAGAGAGGGAGAGAGGTGGCACCTTAGCATCGTGAACGGAGGCGAGCAGAAACACACAAACGAATAGCAACATGAAAATAATATGACTCATAGCAATTAATGAAAAATGGATTTAATGAGTTCTTAGCATAAAATATAGTTCTTTTAAATCACTTCTAAACTAAGCATAAATTCCTTGAAGAAACAGTTACCGTTAATTGGATTTTCAAATGCCAAAATTGACCCACAAAACTGTAGCAGGAATGAAATCAATTTCTGTCATCAAAGGGAGGAAGAAAGATTGAGGCTGCATAACTTCAATTCACATTGTCTCTCATGCCTATAAATACAAGGCTTTGAGAAGCAAACCAATGCACCACACAAACACAAACACAAAGAAACACAAACACATAGATAGATATATCACGATTTTGTAAGATAGCCTTTTGTGCAGAGTCCAGTTTGGCAGCCAAAAGTGCGAGTGATATTTTCTTGTGAGCGGTCAGACTACAAGTGCAGTTTAGCCTTGTATGATTGTAATTTCTTGGTGTTAATAAAACCCTCTCTCTCTCGTTCGCCCGTGGACGTAGGTCGTGATCCCGTGACCGAACCACGTTAAATATTGTGTTCCGATTTTAAGTTTTTTTTTAGTTTGCCGTTATTCTCCATTTTATTTCCGCGTGGTTTTCCGGAATCGTTTATCGTTTGTCGGAAGTGCCTAACTTGTTTTGTTATATCCTAACAAGTGGTATCAGAGCTATGGTTGTAGCCCGGATGATGTGGTCGGCACAGGTGGCGCGATCCCCGGTAATCCTCAGTCCGACGAAGTTGATCCTGGAAAGCCTTATATCGAAAGTCTCCCTGATGGCCCGGTCAGGTTGAGCGTGTCCCGAGAGTAGATCGGCGGTATGAAAAAGGATTGGATCTGATAAACAGTCGTTAGAGGGGAGGCCAAGGTTAGAAAGCGGAATATGACGGAACTTGGGTTTGAGGGGAGGATTGTTGGGAGCAAACCCAATCCCACATCGGTCAAAATAGAAACTAAATGCTAACATATAAGGCAATGGGTAATCCCTTCTATTGCCAATTGGTTTTAGAAAAAGGAACCCCATTGTTCTTATATGTGATAGCATGGTTGGGCTAGTAGCGATCCTAACACTGAACAAAATCGATTTCAGTTGTGAAAACACAGACAATGAAGCCGTAGAGAAATCTAGAAGCAATTCTGAAATCTATTTCTCTCAAAGGCTCTAATAATCTTGAACGATGAAATCATTTCTAGTGTGACTTCCATGATGCAATTCGATGAATATATCAAGCGGAGAAATAGAAGATTCAAAATTGGATAAGATTTCCTTTCGGCTTATAGAGAGAGAGGGAGAGAGGTGGCACCTTAGCATCGTGAACGGAGGCGAGCAGATCTTCAAAACTTGTTGTCCAACTGCGCATTTTGAATTTTCGTTTCCAAGGATTTTATCCAAAAACTCATCGCCTTTATGACCTTTATTCAAATTTCCATTTGAGTCGGATGCTACTCTTTAAGCCCTAGGTTTTCCTGCATCAACCACAGAAGTTCCAAATCAGATCAAAAACATTTATTTTTGACTTTATTATGAGAAAGAAAAAGAAGAAAGAAGCAATATCACGATAATTTGAAACGTAGATCCAAAATTGCATTTATCAGTAATCAAGAGTAACCGTTTCTAAAATCCACTATTTATTTTCAAAATAAGTAACGCATTATTGCTGATTTTTTGGGATAACCGTTTCTAATTTTTATTCCTTGATTTTAGGAATGAACAAAAGGAAATGTGAATTAATTTAGGCGGGAAACAAATTGCATAGGCTCTTAGAATACGACACTTGGCAAATGAAGGCATTAAAAAAATGCCATGTGGCACAAACAGGTTGCTTTATTATAATGTATAGATTGCCGTCATCCATTAAACCCTTCACAATCGTATTCACATGATGGTGAAGATGTCGCGAATACAAAATTGGACGACAGTTTTGCGATGAAGAGCGAATAACTGCACATGAAAAAAACGGATGTTCTGATGCCCTTTGAGTTTGCGATATGAAAAATGCAAAATAAATTACAGGGCTTTGTCCATGGCTGCGATCGACGCATAAAGTAAGAAACGGCAGAAGGAATTCTAGTTCGGTATAATCAGAATTTAAGGTTTGGAATTCAATCTTATATAATTTTCTATTCCCGTAATCAGATAATTAATTGATTTTAGTGTCTATTTCATACAACATTTACAAAGTTTCAATTTAATGTTCGGTTAACGGGAATCAGTGTTTATTGTTTAGAGTGTATTTGAATTAATTAAGAGTAATCGTACGTGGCTCTGATACCACATGTTAATTATTTCTTGTTAAACAATAATCTCATGATCTTTCTTATCAATTCAAGCACAGATTCATCATATATTAGAAGAGAATGAGAAGCATACTTGGAGGATTAATCTTATTGTTTGATGAAGCCATTGATTCCATTATGATGTCTATATCGATGGAGGATTGCACATGATCTTAATTGGTGTTCTTGGGAATTCGTATATATCAGAGGCTAAATTCCCGTACTTTTGTTTAGGCGTGCTTGTGGACATCCAAGAGAAATCAGTTTCCCTCATGTATTTATAGTTACATATACTTCCATCAAATAACAATTATGTAATAGGGTTTAGGTTAAATTTGGTCACTTAACTGTTGGATTTGTACTCATTTAGTCACTTATATATTTGTAAAAGGTCACTGGATTTATTATTTTGTGCTAAATTGGTCATTAAACTTTTTTTTTGTGGTCACTTAACTTTTGAAATTGTGTCAAAATGGTCACTAAACTTTCGAAATTGTACTCATTCAATTTTCTATGTTTACTTTTTCAAAAATTGTTTTTACAAATTCTTTTTTTATTTCGTTTGTACATGTTTTTTATAATTCGTTTTATAACCTCATTTTACGTGCTTTTGAAAAAAAACATTAAAAACGAAGTAAAAAAAATAAAGTTGTATAAATAGGTTGTGAAAACAAAAAAAATGCAAAAACGTACTAAAAAGTAAGTTATACAACCGAATTGTGAAAAAACATTTAAAAACAAAGTAAAAATAAAGCAAAAAAAAGGGATTGTGAACAAACATGTAAAAACGAAATAAAAAAATGAATTTGTAAAGACGAATCCTAGAAAAAAACAAATAAAACTGAATGAGCACAATTTCGAAAATTTAGTGACCATTTTAGCACAATTTCAAAAGTTAAGTGACCACAAATAAAGTTTAATGACCATTTTGACACAAATTAATAATTTTAGTGACATTTTACAACTTAAAAAGAGTTAAGTGACAAAATGAGCACAAAACCAAAAGTTAAGTGACCAAATTTGACCTAAACCCTGTGTAATATGGGATACCACTTATGTAATATTGACATAGTTACTATCATATTCTGTAATGTAGTAACAATTAAATTATGGTTACACAAATGATCCTATGGCTACATTTGTGTAACAGAGGCAAATCATCAACATAAATAAGCGACCTTTTCTTTTCCAACACAACTTTTAGACCAACAATACTCCTGGTCACTTGTCCGTTTTCAAGAACACTAACCTGAGAGGGTCAAAGCCATTGTGGCTAATCACGAATTGAAAAATGAACAGATTGAAAGCCACAATCGACTCCATACCAGTCATTATCACACTACATATAATCAAAGAGGAATAGAACTTTGAGAACTCTAACCAATTATGGCCTGCATCGAATGGTCTCTTACAAAATCTATATCTATCTATCTATCTATCTATCTATCTATCTATCTATACTTATAATAGAGGCCATCCAAAATCATATGGTTAGAGATAAGTTGATATCTCAGACAATATTGATTTGAAACCTACAAACTTTTCATATCTCTAAATTAATAACAATTACTAATATTATTTCATTCGCTATAAATTCCTTCAAAAACTAATTTTATAGTTTATAAAACATATGTTTATTCAAGTTTCAAGAGCTCTCATAATCCAATGTCATTTGATCCTAAAGTCGTCGAGGATTTCTTACGAGTTCAATGTCAATACAAACATAAGTATTCAGTTAACCAAATATTATATTTGTTTTTAATTATTTGGTTCAAATCCAAAGTTCACATCGTAGTCCCAATATTCTTCATATTTTAGGATTAACTTTATCAATTTTTACTCTCAATATTCTCTTGGTAACAATACGCATTTTATTCACTCTTTTTAGATTTTTATTTTTGAGATTGAAATAATGATGAATTGTATATCTTATTAGTTTGACTATCAATATAATAGAAAATATGCATTATCTCTATTTCATCTCTATTTCATCGTTCTTCAGTTATGAATTGATTTGTTTTCATTGTGAGCATTCTTACATTTTTAACATTAATCTTATATTATTTTTTTATGATGTTTGATTGATGTTTTTAGATTAAATGATGTAGCATGGATAATATTATTGAGCAAAACATAGTATTAATATAATAGAAAAAACTACTAATCTAAAACTTAATAAAAATATAATAGAAAAATAATAGAACTTTATAAAACATTATATAAATATAATTGTAGTTATTTTATGCACCGAACTCGTTATAAAATGTTATCTAAAATAAATGACCAAAATCATCTATCATCGTTATCATTATCATTACCATCAATATCATTATATCATTATTTTATATTATCATTGTCATTATCATTATCATTATCATCATTATCATTATAAATCATATAATGGAGGTGTCCAAAGGTATATGGTTGAAGAGAGTTGCACCATATTCATTTGAAACTTCCAAAATTTTCAACTTTCAACTAATTAATGACAATCATTCAAGATTTTTGGCTTGCATAATAATAATAATAATAATAAGTAGTCTATTTAAGATGTCATAATTTATGGGTATCAAATGATGGTAGTTGAATAGGTTTTAAGTTTTTTAAATTAATCAATTAAGCACTTAATGAAATGTTTTTAATTGAAATATATTATATTGATTAAAGCATATGGTTAGATACAAATAATTATCTCTTATATATTAATTTTGAAACTTTTATTTAACTAAATTAATTATAATTGATTAAGTCGATATCTTTCTTTGTTTTTATATTTATCTTTATAATCTTTATAATTATTATAATAAATACGTTAGAATTCAACGTGGTTCACGATATGTCATCTATCTTGAACCATGTTCTTTTGAAACTGCTAAACTCTTCAACTTAATCTAATTAATTGGTTAGTAATTTATATTGGTTAATCATTAAAAAAACCTTTCAATTATCAACTAATTAATTACTACAACTGAAGAGTTTTTCTAACTTATGCTATTTAAACTGTGATTATGGTTAATATAGATGTATATATATATATATATATATATATATATATATATATATATATATAATTTATTGAGATAAATCAATTTGGTTGGCTTAAAGAAGGAGATGAAGGAAAATAAGACTTGAAACACATTTATATACTTCACTAACATCCCTTGAGATTTTGTGCTTTAGTTTCATTATTTACTAACTTACCTCAACATTTTTTTTCTAGATATTTATGTGTTCATCGGATGAAAAAGAGAAATATAGAGAACTGTTTTTTGCATGTTGTTATATGTTTATCAAATTCATAAAAATTCATACTACGATACTATTCAAGAGACAAAACTGATTCTTTTTTGTTTAATTATCAATTAGATTTAGTTATGTTTAAAGATAATCTTTAAGTTTGATTTTGTGAAATTATTTACAAGTCAAAGTATATTGTTAGTTTTTATAATAGATAAGGTAAACAATGAAATGTAATGATTCAAATGTAACTAAATAATAACATCTACGAAAGTTGTTATTCATTATCTTTGATGAAACTCATGAAGAAATATTGTCATAATAATACAATTCTTTCTCAATGGTAGCATTTGGAATATTATTACTATGTTTATTTCTATTTTATTTTAGATGTTAAGCTAATTCATGTTAAGACATTTTCTTATGTTTTAATTACACTATCCATATATAATACAAAATTACTATTGGATGATTCATTAATGTTGGTTAAATTAACATGTTGATAACATTATAATTATATCAAATATATGATTATGTTAGGTGTTGAAATCGATTAAATAGACCAACAATGACTAGTGTTCAAATAGTTGTTGTTGTACTAAGCAATCACACAGTAAATAGAATAGCGAAGAACAGTTAAAGAACACAGTGAAATGGATAACTGACACGCCTATGTCGTCGTGCAGTCAAAAATAAGAGACACCTAACACACACACTAGCACAGTGGTAGTCAGGGTCGATCCGCAGGAGCTACGTGGTCAGATCAGATGAGAGATTACCAACTATAGTGTCATGCTATAGTCGGAGGACTTTAGTTTCTAAAACCTTGCTACTAAAACTCAGAAAACCTAAACTGAACAATCTCAAACTAAGCATAGACTAAGCTAAGCTTCAAACCAAACCTAGTTACTTTCTAAAATCATAAGTGCATCTCTAATTCAGAAGTAAACAAAGGCATCTAACAATCCAAACATAAACCAAACAAGGCATAAACTAAACCAATAACTAGGATCCAACAGGACAGTCACTGACTACAGTTCAAACCTGAAAGGCTAACCTAATTGGCTACTGAAATCAGCAAAGGAAAACAGTCCAATAAGGTCAAATCAAACATCCAAACACAATCCAAACATGCAAACCCAATATCAATCATCAAAACAACGAAAAACCATGATTACTTGTAACCAAATGATTCAAAAACATAAACTAAAGCCTAATATCAGTGGTTGTCACTCCCAAAGATACTAGCTAACAATCACTAACTATCTAGCTAAATGAAATTAAATTCTAAAACATAAAAATACCAATTAAGAGGTTGCTGATGCTTAATCACGGAGTCAAAGAGCCTTCAGGTCGATTTTCCACCGGGTCTTTGCTAGGGTTTTCGGCTGTAAATGCCTCTATTTATAGTTGCAAATTTCCCGTAGCCGCGCCGCGCTTTTATGGATCCCGCGGCGCGCGTACTAATCTTCTCCCGTTTTCTCGGCATTTGAATTTATTCCACCGCCTCGAAGCCGCGTCGCGCCTTCTTGATTTCCGCGGCGCGCGTACGTATTTTCCTGATTTTGCCTTCTTCTTCAAACTTTCTCCAATTTGCACGCTTTTGGTCCCTGTTTTCATTATTTTCTTCCAAACAAGTACTGGCACGAAAAGTGAGAATACCACGAGATATATGATATAATTTCACTAAGAATAGGGGTCAACAACGACTAAAATATGTAATATCACTAGGCGTTGTCAAACACCCCACACTTGTGCCTTGCTTGTCCCTAAGCAAGAGAGTTTTTAATAAATTCTAACTAAGATTCAAATAATTTTTGACTGTGTTCAGTTTCAAAGCTTATTGCCTTATGAGTTAGAGTGAAATAGTTCGCGAGAACCTAATTACAATGTTCTTTGGAATTCATGGCTTTTTAGAGAACCCTTGATTACAAATTTTGTGTCCACAATGAAGTGTACTTACTCATTCAGATTCTAAAGGCCATTAAGGAATTGTCCATGACTTTCGATGTTGTTC
Source organism: Cichorium intybus (assembly GCA_023525715.1). NCBI lineage: Eukaryota > Viridiplantae > Streptophyta > Magnoliopsida > Asterales > Asteraceae > Cichorium > Cichorium intybus. The sequence goes on from CM042012.1 coordinate 95,083,253, forward strand.
GTGTAACGAGCTTTCAGAAATACCATCCCAGACCAGACGATCTTAGGTGGCAAGGTGCATAAGGCCCACCCATTTTAGACCTACCGGCTCAAACAACAAAGGCCACAGATTGACATTTCCTTCCTAAATTCCAATCTTAAAACAATCCAATCGTCTAACTCCTAAAACTCAACTTGTTTGAATACCTAATAGCATGATCACAACTAAATAGTATCTCTTGAAAAATACCACTGCTATCACAATCACAAACCATTCGTTTCAAAATTACAATTTAGTAAAATTTTTTGAAAAAGTTGCTTAAAATTTGCAAATTGTCTTTTCCCGCAAAATTTTTCAAAAAATGAACTCTTTCGACCGTCCACACCCCACACTTAAAACCGTACAACGTCCCCGTTGTACATAAAAATATTTTAGAACAAGGGAGAAAGAGTTACCCCTTTGGACGGTCGACTGCTAGGTACTCAGTATCACAGGTACAAATTCGAACAAAAAGTCCTTGATTTCGCATTCTGGAGTTGTGGCGCAACAGTGAACATGCCGGTGGTCAAGACAAGTGGAGGGGGCACGGTGACCCCACACTTGTCTGAGACAACTCCTCCCCAATTTGTATAACATGCATAACCCAACAAAACATTAAACACAAACAGATATATAAGAGAAAACATGGAAATCTACAATAAACAAAAATGTATGTGTTGCAGATGACCGCGGCGCGTGATTGAAGGACGCGCGTCACGGTAATTACGTGAGTTGAAATCAACGTCAAATGGGAAAAGACCGCGTCGCGTGATATAATGGTGCCGCGGCGCGGTAATTTCAGCAGATTACTCCAATTTCAAATCTCACAATAAACAATTCAACACACAAAAACCATGACTTTCTTATTATTATCTAATGCCTTCAAGAGGCTTATTGTCCTAAACAACTTTCCTAAGACTGAAACTTTCAACTAATCCTAACAAAATGCAAATAAAAAATGTACTAAAAGAAATAAAAAATAATTACATCCATTCCTTTCAACTATGCGCCGTGTCATCATAATCACCTTCTTCTTCCTTCGGAGCCTCTTCCATAGGCTCCTCCTCTTCATCTCTAATCGTCGGCTGGGGTCTTGGTGGGACACACTTGTTCTTTGCCATGAGTGTAATCATGCAGTCAGCTAGCCAGAGGAGTTGCTTTTGTGTATTCTCCGTTCTTTTATCTACCTCATGCGCTGCATATGACTGGACCTGGTGTTCCCACATGTGTGTCTCCATGGTTTCTTTAAGTGCCTTTACCTCATCCGCAAGGAAGCGGGATTCCATTTTCACAGGGGATAGACTGCGGGGTAGACCGATGGCTGGCTTTGACCGCTTCCGAGATGTAGTCGGATCAGACCGAAGTACAGGGAAGGGCATACGGTCAACGGACGTGATTCCATCGTCCACGTATATCACCTCCCGCGAGGTGGTCACAGGCGGGCAAAATATGATTGGAGGGATAACCTCCAACCCGTCGGTCGTGTGCTCGGAAATCAATCCATACGAATCTGCCAGTCTAGTGATGAAATGTCCCCCTCCCAATGCAGTTATCGTCATTGGTGCATCGGTGAGTTGCTTGAAAAAGTCAGCGACAAAATATAGGATGTTACAAGTTTCCAACATCCGCGTCACTGACCACATCAGATGCAGCTCCCGGGGCAATACCTTTTCTACATCCGCACGCGGCCACAACATGGTGGTGATGAGCCGGTGCAACATGCGGTGGGCTGGCAGGTGCATGTAGCATTCCCGGACAGAGTTCTCGTGGTACCGGGTGGAGGCTATCGTGCCCCAGTATTCGGCAGGTGAAAAAGAATCACCCATAGTACGGCTGGCACGCCTGTGGAATGCCTCGAACGCCGGTGATTGCGACTCCTCTTCAGTGTAAAGCCTGATGCGGTACCCAAATTCCCGCAAGGTACAACTGCGGTCATGATTTCCCAGACGAAATCTAACAGTCTCCTCAGTATCCATGCCCCTCTGCCTGTTATCGAAGTGATAACTGGCAAGGAATTGCAGGAAAACCTCGCGGTAAACAGGCTCGTTCATTTGTGTTGCATTTTCCAGTGCTCGGCAAGTATAAGTTAACTCCCCCTCTTCGTACCCTCCTTGGACTAGCCAATCCTTCAGACGATCCAGAATGCCTGACTCCCTTTTCAGGTCCCAACTGACTGTGCGGCTTGGCAATATGCGTTTGTTTTTACACAGACCCCGGTGGTTGAAAAAGCTCGCCGCGCATACCCGATCAGTCTGTGTAGTCAAGGAATTCCAATCAATAGTTTCAAAACTACATGATGATGACATAATGCCTGTAGAATGTACAAAAATTGATAATGAGTTTACTGTTCAGAGGTTCGACGCGGCGCGCACGTAACATCCCGCGACGCGTCAAATGAACATTCATGTTGCGCGTCGTGGACTGTACAGACCACGGCGCGGCGAACAATTTCAGCAAGAAAATCGATCATTCTATCTAATTCAATCCGGTTAACTCTATTCTATCAATTGGGTTTCACGCAGTACAGTACTATAAACCTAATTTGACTATCAATTTCATCAGATGAGTACAACATTGTGAATTACAGCATCATTTAAGCAAGTTCAAGACTTATAAAGAAAAAGAGGAGAAAAAAGAAGAACTTACTTGAATTTCAGTGAAGAGAAAAGAATGCAGATGACTTGATTGATTGAGAGGCTTTTACCATAGTGAAAAGAATCACGAATTACGTAAATTGATTATATGCAGTTGTGGGAATTTTGGATAGCTTTCAAACACTCTGTTTAAGTGATTATCTTTAATTTCAAATTAAGATAGGGCCGCGGCGCGGGAAGCTTCTATCCATTTACTCCTGAGTTTCCCGGGAAACATTTTCAATCGCGAGTTGTACAGCCACACTTTCTGTCCTACCTCAAAGGTTTTCAAGCGGAGCTTGGCATCGTGATTCCGTTTCATCTTTGATTTGTATGTGGCCGCGTTTTCGTATGCTTCTTCTCGTAGCTCTTCTAATTTCGACAACTGGAGTTTCCTTTCTTTTCCTGCTTCCGTGTAGTCCATGTTGACTTGTTTGACTGCCCATAAGGCACGATTGGAAAGCTCCACCGGCAGATGACAGCCTTTCCCATAAACCAACCGATATGGGGTTGTTCCAATCGATGTCTTGTAAGCAGTTCGGTATGCCCAAAGCGCGTCATCCAACCTTAATGACCAATCTTTTCTATCGGTTTTGACAGTCTTTTGCACGATTTCCTTTATTTACCTATTAGACACTTCCACTTAACCATTCGTCTGAGGGTGATAGGGTGTTGCAATCCGATGATTCACTCCATAGTGCTTTCGCAATCTTCCGAATTTAAAATTCTTGAAGTAGGACCCTCCATCACTGATGATCACTCGTGGAACTCCATGCCTAGTGAAAATATTTTTCTTTACGAATTTGCATACCACGTGGTGGTCATTCATACGCGTTGCCTCTGCTTCGATCCATTTGGACACATAATCCACTGCTACCAGAATGTACACATAACCATGTGACGTAGGAAATGGACCCATGAAGTCAATTCCCCAGACATCAAAAATGTCCACTACCAAAATTGGGTTCAAGGGCATCTGATCCCTTTTTGATATGTTTCCTAACTGTTGGCAGTTGAGGCATTCCTTAGCAGTTTGATGCGCGTCTCTGAAAATTGTTGGCCAATATAATCCAGCTTCGAGAACCTTGTACCTTGTCTTTTTACCACTGAAATGCCCTCTACATACTGACGCATGACAATGCTCCAATACCTCACCGATTTGACTATCAGGCACACATCGCCGAATTATTTGATCCTCTCCCACCTTGAAAAGGTCAGGGTCATCCCATATAAATCTTTTAGCATATGTGCGGAACTGCTTTTGTCTTTGTTTGGTCTAATGTGTCGGTATTGCTCCTGTGGCCAGAAAATTCACATAATTCGCGTACCAAGGGGCTCCAGTAAGCTCCAGTAGCTGCTCATCCGGGAATGAAACCTTAATTCTTGCTTCCAGTCCTTCAGCTGGCAATCGAGAAAGATGGTCTGCCACGACATTCTCTGCTCCCTTCTTGTCTTTAATTTCCACATCGAACTCTTGCAACAGAAGTATCCATCTAATCAATCTAGGTTTAGACTCCTTCTTAGCAAGCAAGTGTCTAACGGCGCTATGATCAGTATAAACTACTACCTTGGATCCCCAAATGTATGATCGAAACTTGTCTAATGCAAATACTACAGCAAGTAATTCTTTTTCAGTAGTTGTATAATTTAATTGAGCTTCAGAAAAAGTTTTACTAGAATAACAAATAACTACAGGTTTCCGATCAATCTTCTGACCTAACACTGCACCAGCAGCATAGTCACTGGCGTCACACATTATTTCGAACGGTTGAGTCCAATCAAGCGGTTTCAGGATAGGAGCCTCGACCAATTTATTTTTGAGGATATTGAATGCTTTTACACATTCCTCATCAAAAATGAATGGCACATCTTTCAAGAGAAAACCGCAAATGGTTTTGGAGATGGTACTAAAGTCTTTGATAAACCTACGATAGAAACCCGCATGTCCTAGAAATGATCTGACCCCTTTCACTGATGTTGGGGGTGGCAATATGGATATAACCTTGACCTTAGCACGATCGACTTTAAACCCTCTCTCAGAGACTACGTGACCTAACACTATCATTTCTTTGACCATGACGTGGCTCTTTTCCCAGGAAAGCACCAAATTATATTCAACACATCTTTCCAATACTTTCTCCAATTGATCCAAGCAGGCTTCGAATGTCGGTCCAAAGATTGAAAAGTCGTCCATGAAAATTTCTAATGCATCACCAAACATATCAGAAAAGATCGCCATCATGCATCGTTGAAATGTAGCAGGCGCATTACACAACCCGAATGGCATTCTGCGAAAAGTAAAGGTGCCATAAGGACACGTGAATGTTGTCTTTGCCTGATCCTATGGATGGATTGCAATCTAATTGTACCCAGAATACCCATCCAAGAAACAATAGTACTTCTGTCCTGCTAGCTTCTCCACGATCTGACCAATGAATGGCAATGGAAAATGGTCTTTGGAAGTAGCAGTGTTGAGCTTTCGATAGTCGATACAGACTCTCCATCCAGTTACGGGCCTTGTGGATACCTTGTCACCATCCTTCGTATCTACAACAGTTATTCCAGACTTCTTCGGCACTGTCTGTGTTGGACTGACCCATTCGCTATCAGAAATCGGGTATATGATTCCTGCGTCTAACCATTTGAGAACCTCCTTTTTGACAACTTCCTTCAGATTGGGGTTCAATCTCCTCTGCGTATCTCTGGCTGGTTTGACACCTTCTTCTGTGATGATTTTATGCATGCACGTGGTTGGGCTAATTCCTTTCAAGTCTGCGATCATCCAACCAATGGCCTCCTTGTGCTTAGACAATACCTTGAGCACTTCACTTTCTTGTTCCCCTGTCAAGTCTATTGCTAAAATCACGGGCAAAGTATCCTTGTCCCCTAAAAAGGCATACTTTAGATGTTCTGGTAGCGGCTTTAATTCCAGCTTCGGTGGTTCTTGTAAGGAGGGTTTTAACGTCCTTGGAATCTCTGTCGGTAACTTCTCTATGTGAGCGCATTCTTCAGACTTCAAACCCTTCTCTCCTTCTACTTCTTTTTGCTGCTCATCATTTTCAACACTTCCTTCTTCTTGAATCTCCTTTGCCTATGATTGAAGTACCTCTGGAGTGTACTGCTGCACTAGCTCATCTATGATATCTACCTAATAGCATTCTTCTTCATCCATGCTACTACCTTTGGCATTAGCATTGAAAATGTTGATATTGGTTTGTTGATTCTTAAAGGATATTCCCATTTCTCCAGTGCGACAGGAGATATTCGCGTTGGCCGTGGCCAAAACGGTCGCCCTAAAATGATCGTGGGTTCTTCTCCATTGGTCGCCTGACAAGTGTCCAAAACTAGAAAATCTGCTGGGTAATAAAATTCTCCCACCTTGATGATGACATCAACTAGCATCCCCATGGGGATCTTTGTAGATTTATCCGTCAATTGCTAAATTACGTCGGTAGATCTCATGGTGCCAAACTCGTGCTTGTCAAATAACTGTCCAGGTAATATGTTCACACTTGCACCTAAATCTAACTGACAATGCGTAGTGATATTACATCTTTTAGTCGTTGTTGAGCCCTATTCTTAGTGAAATTATATCATATATATCGTGGTATTCTCACTTTTCGTGCCAGTACTTGTTTGGAAGAAAATAATGAAAATAGGGACCAAAAGCGTGCAAATTGGAGAAAGTTTGGAGAAGAAGATAAAATCAGGAAAATACGTACGCGTGCCGCGGTATCAAGAAGGCGCGACGCGGCTTCGAGGCGGTGGACTAAATTCAAATGCCGAGAAAACGGGAGAAGATAAGTACGCGTGCTGCGGTTCTCTTAATTGCGCGGCGCGGCTGCGAGAAAATTGCAACTATAAATAGAGCCATTTACAGCCGAAAACCCTAGCATAGACCCGGTGGAAAATCGACCGTAGAGCCTCTTTGACTCCAAGAATTCGTTTTTAGTAATTACCTTTTGGCATTTCAGGTTTTTATGTTTAATTTCTTTTAGTTTAATAGTTAGCATCAGTGGCTAGGGTCTTTGGGAGTGACAACCACTAATCATGAGCATTTTAGTTACTGTTTTTCAGTCTTTGTTACTGTATTGGATGATTGGAATTCATTTTGGGTTTATAATATTCATTTAGTTACAAGTAATATCTTTTTTTCGGTGTTTTAATGGTTGTTATTGATTGTGTGTGTTTGGATTGTAATTGGATGATTGTTTTGACCTTGTTGGACAGTTTTCCTTCGCTGATTTCAGTAGCCAATTAGGTTAGTCTTTTAGGTTTGAACTTTAACCAGTGACTGTCCCGTTGGATTTAAGTTATTGGTTTAGTTTATGCCTTGTTTTGGTTTCTGTTTGGATTATTGGATGCCTTTGTTTACTTCTGAATTAGAGATGCACTTCTGATTTCAGAAAGTAACTAGGTTTGGGTTGAAGCTTAGCTTAGTCTATGCTTAGTGTGAGATTGTTCAGTTTAGGTTTTCTGAGTCTTAGTAGCAAAGGGTTGGAAACTAAAGTCCTCCGACTGTAGCATGACACTATAGTTGGTAATCTGTCATCTGATCTGACCACGTAGCTCCTACGGATCGACCCTGACTACCACTTTACTAGTGTGTGCATTAGGTTTCTCTTATTTTTGACCGCACGACGACCTAGGCGTGTCACTAACAAAGCTCTTTTAATGTGCACATCGCCTAAATCTACTGAGATGATAGGAACTCCAGGATCCTTCATCTTGGGAGGAAGCGCGTCCATTAAAATAGAACTTACATTCTCAGGTAAGCTAATCATCTTAGGCAAATGGGACAAGATATGTTTCTTATGTATGCACATATCCTTGAGAAACGTAGCATACACAGGAACTTCCTTGATGAGTTTAACCAGTGGAATGTTAACCTTAATTTGACTAAACAGTTCCCACATATCTTCTGCCTGTGGTCCCTTTTTCTCATATGGTCTTTTCTCCGGCTTTTTCAAGGCTGTAGGAAAAGGAACTGTCCCACTTGGTTCTCTTTTCTCCCATGTACTCGTTTGCTCCTTCTTCTTCGCTTGTTCCTCTTTATCCTTCTTCTCTTCTTTCTCCGTTTCTTCTTTTTCATCAAAGATTATTTCTACATCACTATCTTCGTCCACAGGCGGGGCTGTAACCTTATTATCCACTTTCTTCCCGCTCCTAAGCGTGATCACCTCATTCACTTATACCTTTGACGCCTACGCCCTTTCCGGTGTTCTATCTTCTTCCATCTTAATAATCAATTTTCCTAACTTCAGAATTGCTTCTGAATTAGACTTCTCCACTTCCTGAAGCTTGACTAACATCCCAAAGATTTCCTGTATACCAATGTTTATTCCTCCCGCTGGCGGTGGAGGTTGTACCTGCTGCTGCCTTATTGGTTGCTGCCTCACTTCCCGTTGTTGATTGCTTCGGAATGGTCTTGGTGTTGGATTAGGTGACTAAGCCATGACTAATAATTAGTATTTATCTAATTAATAGTGGCATAGTCCATTTGGGTTGCCCTCATAGCAGGAGGTTTGATAAAAAGTTCAGTAGAGAGAAAGATTGATTTATTATATGATTAATAAATCAATAGAAATTAAATAAATAGTTTATTAATATATTAAAGTGATAATATATTAATTAGAAACTATATTAATTAATTAGGAATTAATCTAGAATTAATTGGAATTAATTTGGTGATTAAATTAATTAATTAAAGGTGCAGGGACTAAAACTATAATTATTCAATAGTTGAGTAAGTGACTGTTTGAGTGAGTGAAGTGGCCAGCGAAATATATATATATATATATATATATATATATATATATATATATATATATATATATATATATATATATATATATATATATATATATATATATATATATAGAAATATATAAATTTCGATTTATATATATATAAGAGATAATTATAGTTTGAATTATTAAGATAAAGGTTTACCTTAATTTGAATTCAAAAAGGCTTATCTCTTAAGGTTTATCTGGTCATCTGATGGAGGCTATAAATAGGGAGCCCCATAACCTCATAACCTGCGATTTTAATACCTATTCTCTCTAGAAATTTCGTTCTCCCCTCTAGCTCTTGGGTGTGAATTCATTTGAGGCAGGACAATTGTGCTGCTCAGCTTCCAAGAAATCCTAAAAGGTTAGTTTTTCTAATTTGGTTCTTTTAGTTATTTTCTTGTGGCCTTTAGGAATTTATTATATGTTCAATTAGAAGAAAACATAGATCCTAATAGGTCGCATGTGAACTTAGGATTTTTAGTTCATAGATTTGCATAAAACCCTTTAGTGGTATCAGAGCTTTTTGGTTGTTTTCTTGTTGAACTGCTGTAATTGTTTTCCTAAAAATTAGGGTTTATAGATTCTAAACCCTAATGGGGCTGAAATCGATTTAGGGTGAGGGTTTTGAAAACCCTAGCCCCTCCCCCTTATGATTTTCGAAAAATATGCTAGGGTTTTAGAATGTATTCTATTTTTGGTAACTTTAATTTGATTAATTAAATGGATAACCTTAAACCCATTATTTGAAATCGAAAATTAGGGGGTTTAAGATAGGTTTTAATTAATTTGATTAATTTGATAAAACCTATCTACTTTTGAATTAATTTAATTAATTGGTAATTAAAAGATAATTCAAGGATTTAATTTAATTTAAATTTAGTTGTTTTAAATTGGCGAAAAATTAAAGGATAAATCCTAAAAATATTTTAAAAGGTTTAAAATAAAAAATTTAATTAATTTAATTAATTGGTTAATTAAAAGATAATTAAATTGTTTTATATGTTTAATTTAATTTAAAATTTAATAGGTTAAATTCCAATAAATTAAAAGGTAAACCAATAACATTTTAAAGGGTTTAAAATTCATCTTATATATATTATAATTAAATGTTAATATTATATGTATAATATTTAATGGTTAGTCAAATCAATAGTAGGCCTCATTCACGAAGCTGACCTATAAAGTGGGTATAAGGAGACTGCCTATAAAATGACAATCTAATGGGTGTCCACTCTCACCCACCGCTCGCCTGATCAGTGGAGGGTCGTTAGCCGAACGGGTTTGATAGGACCAACTTAATCTCATTAAAAGTATAATGTTATTAATGAAAGTACTAGAACATCTTTACAAAAAAATCCCAAAATCTAGTTACTTTAGGAAAAATGTGAATAGATGTTAACCCATGAAACTGCACATTACAATTTATGAAACATTAGTGGAGCGTGTGTGGTTTACCGGCACACTAATAGGGGTTCATAAAGAGTGGTAATGGGTTTCTCATGATTTATCATTTTTGATGGAGCGCGTGTGGTTAACCGGCACATCAATTAGAGGTGATAAATGACATTGAGAGTACCAAGCTAATTTGCATGGTTATTCACATCCAGTTTGTGATCCTCGGCATCCCAGTCACAAACAGTGGAGCACATCCAAGATTAAACATGTCATTGAAAAGTTCAATGAATCTCAACAGATCTAGGAATTTCATAAGATGAAATTGATAAGTGTTTATCTACCTCAATGACCATTATGTTGTGATTACAGCATCCCTCTTCACACCGTAGTTGGGGTATTTTGGATCTTAGCCTTATTAAATAACATATTGGGTAATTATTTAATAGGATCAATTAAACTAATAAATTCTGTTTATTTTATAGATGTCTAGTGTCAATTCTCCTCATTCTCCTCCTTCACCCATTTCAGATAGCATCAGAATGCACCTATCCAATATGGAAAGGCTGACTGGCCTGAACTATATGGTATGACTTCATAAATAGAGAATAGTTCTCTGTTTTGCTGGCAGTCCATATCTGACTGAGTGTCCACTCCTCAAAGCATGACATCACACAGTAGCTTGTGATGAGCATGACTCCTTGGTTGTTAAGTCAAGGAAAGTTCGTTGCCTAATACTATTGATCATTGACCCCGAGTTCCGCAGGAATTTAGAATTCCTGGGGTCAGATAAGTTAACACAGCTAGTTGTGGAAAAGTTCCATGAACTAGTTAAGAAAGGACGAGCTAAGATCTTCAAAGAGTTTGAAGTGTGCAGGAAGTAGCACCGGTTCATATGTTCTCAAGACTGAGAGACACATAGGAGAACTGTATAAATTTGGTCCCCTTTTGATCGGGAGTTAAAGCATTAGCTCGACTCGCTGATCCTTTCAACTTGATGTATAAGAAGGGAAACCAGATAAGACAATCGTGGATATGCATTTAATGTTAACTCTATATGAGTCATTTATAGAGAAGCATAGTTCCATTGATTCAGCTGCTTCGGGATTAAGTCCAGTAATAGGACACATCAAGAAATGATCCAGATCGTGTGGACCGGTTCCTCGATGTTTCAAACTGGGAATCCACAGGGTAGGACACAGTCACGGAAAGATTGGAAAATGCTCCGAAGCCGAACAGTTTGGCAACTCAGGAATATCTTAAAACTCAGAACCCCAGATCCTTAATTCCTTGATACAGGATGTGCTTCTCACATTTGCTCTGTATGCATGGACTATGTAGGATGTGAGATGTTGTTGTATAGGAGCATATTCAGACTGGATCTGAAGCTCATGCAGTTTTAGAGTTTATTTAGATATTGAAATCATGTTATTAGCTTATTAGATACGTATGACATTGTCGATCATATATTACATTGTTCAAGGATTTTTGTAAAATTGTCAATTTTCTTTTAACACCTGTTGTATGAAATTGTCCTTGAAATGTTATATGATTTTGTTAAATGTATGATTGGTAATAACTTGAATATTGATACATCCAAAGTGTTTGGATTTAGGAATTGCGTCCCTTATGATTGTTACGACAAATGTTGTAAGAATCAATTCAACCAAGGGTCCAGTTGGACAGGACTTTGAAATCATTTGACATAGAGTCTCATGATGAATTGAGTTCTAAATGTGTCAAGAAATGAATCACCCAAAGATCCAGTGACAGGACTTTGGAATCATTTGACTTAGAGTCAGATGATGATTAAGTTCTTTATTAAGCATATATGGCAAGAAATGAATCACCCAAAGATCCAGAGGATAGGATTTTGGAATCAGTTGACTTAGAGTCAACTGAAGATTGCGAGTCTTGAACAGAATTAACAAAGTCATAGGTTTACATAGATATGTAAAAGCCATTGAGATTAGGAGCAACGGACACATCAGTTGCTGTGTATTGCTCGAATCTTCAAACAAAACACAATTGTTTGTACTTCACGATATTTGTCATTCGATATGACGAATATGGCTTCGCTTATCAGAATAAGCAATTGAATTGAAACCTTGAACAGTTCAAGGACTTCAAAGGAAGTACAAGATCTGCAGAACCTAAGTGACAACATAAACTGGGAAAATGTTTCACAGTTCATTCTCTTCCAAGAACATGAATAAGTTATAATGTGTCTTAGGGAAGATGATGGAGCATTGGTCGAAACAGTTCGATCCTTGATGTATGAGATACATTGTCAATTAGTTTCCAATAAATTGAATTCTAAACCAGTCAGACCATATTCCGACCACATTCTAGACTAAGTAGGCTTTGGAGACACTGCTGAAATGTGAAGCTGGGATTATCCCACTTGCACATAGAGAGTCCAGGGTCTTGTAGTGTTCGTCTGAACCTCATGACTAGCTTGAACCTGATCAGCAATGTCGTTTCACTGGCTATCCCGCTGTAACTGTAAAAGAATAGCTCTTTTAGAAAGAACTCATGTTCTAAGGAAACAGTGGGAGTTGGGACAGTCCTGAATGAGTTCAGGATTAGCCATGTGAAAAAACCTTTAGTCATCACTAGGCTTGGAACAGAAATCAGATTTCTGTTCTACAACTGACATAATCTCCTCTTGACCAGTAGTATTGATCACCATCATAAGTAGTTATGATCAGGGAGACATACCGATTGGTGGTAAAACACTATAGTTGGTACGGATTTATAATCCGACTACTTGGAAGCATTGGTGAGCCCGGTTGTTGCCAAACAAGAGAACCTTAGGGCGAGATACAGTCCATATGACATTTTGATTGATTTTACACCTGGTCTAAAAACCAATGGGAGTAAATGAATCATCAAAAGAATACAACATGGACAGAAGCGTACCTTCAGAACATCTGGTTGAGTGAGACGATACTTAGAGTCAAGTAATTGGCTCTGAGAGGAGCACTCTCAATAGAAGATGAAATCCAAAAGGATACTGCATATTGTAAGTCCGTAGTGGAGCGCGTGTGGATCACCGGCACACTAATGGGGGCTCACAAAGAATATGCCAGTATAAAGGTACATGGGCCCGGGATTTTCCCACGGGCATCTCGCAAGAAAGGAGATTCAGATTCTCGAAATATGCCAAAGGATTGGATTTGGGGAATGTGCTGAAAGATTTCTATTAAGATGTCAGAAAGGGTTTGGATTCACAAAATGTGCCAAAAGTTTTGGATTCTGTGAATAGTGCATAACCGTGTCAAAGCTAGTGAGAGTATCGTTGTTATCTACTATCTCCATATGTGAGTTACATACTATTTCTAGGAAACGTCTCCTTTCATTACAAAGTGTAATGACTTGGTGTTAAGAGACGGATCGCTATGAAAGACTTAATAGAGATACGACATACTCAAGTGGTTGTAAACATCTATAAGATAGATCGAAACTCTGCCAAGATGATCTTAATGAGATTCAAGATTCATAGCACCAGGAAACGATTTTCCTATCATTGCAAAGTGTGATGACTTAGCATGAAAGAAATAAAGAAGGTGTAACATACTCATGTAATTCACGGTCATCTATTGGAAAGATGAAATCGCCAGCATAGACCTAGCCATTGTAAGCATGATCTTGATAAGATTCAAGATGCACGAGAAAAGTCTCTGAAAGGAAAATAGTTTTTCGAAAATCATGACACAAGGATTATAAATAATCCTTGGATTCCGAAAGAGTTTGGAATAGGATTAGATCGGGTTCCACAAGTTTTGGATCGATCATAAAGTCATGAACATGTCCTGATAACTTAATGCTTAGGGCATAGTAAGTTGGATTCAGGACATTGCCTGGCTGGGAATACTGGATGGATTGGTTGAACTCAAGTGAGAATTCATTAGGAAATGATTACGGTGAAAGTGATAGTATTAATTTGAAAGATTTTCAAAGTGGTAATTATTAACATCAGGACATGATGTTAAAGGACTTCATGGTTAAAGAGTCACGTTGGTATTCTGATGGAGCGCGTGTGGTTCACCGGCACATCATAACACCTCGAAATAGTCTTAGGGTGCAGTCAAGTAGACTAAAGACCCTAGAACCATAGGAAGTCACAGTACACATTACCAGAATGGAGTTAGAAGAGAAATTGACAAGATAACTTATTGAGATGTTATCGGATGAGCATCCGATTGGATCATCTACAATAAAGTGTATAAGTATAAGATACTTTGGATACATAGAAAGAGTGTAAGGTTCATAAAGACATAGCTGTAAAATTAGAATTGAAAGTTTAAAAGAAATCTTGAAACCGATAATAGTTTATGACAAGGTCCGACTTGGTGATTACCTTGTGGAGACTTGGTAATAAGCAGGAGTAGCTGCCAGTCAGATTTTTATGTTTTGCTTTCGCATGTTTACTTCCCGAATAATTTAATTATTCAGAAAGGTCCACAGTTGTTCATACTTTGGGAAGTAAGTGTTGAATCAAGACTGTCATGAATTAGTTTGTAGACTGTCTAAGGAGTTAGACATAGCAATATGATTTCTATAACATTCATGAGTACTTAGAAATAGAGATTTGAGTATTGGATAAACCCACGCTCAACAGATTGCTTCATGGATTATATCACAAGCAATGTTGAGACGATAATATCTTATGATCTTGAAGTGGAGAGATATGAGTTATAATTTACAAGGCAGTTGTTCATTGATAATACGAAAACACATCGGTAACTCGATGTTATAAAACGTGTTGTTGTGAATGATTTGTCTGGTAAAAGATATAAGCATATAAGTCGAAGCTTATTCGTTCCTTAACCCTGATGGGTAAAAGATATATGTAGGCCTCTCGATGATTTTGAAGTTGACTAAAGTGCTGGCCAGCCTGGACTAAATTGATGTGTTCAATTAGAAGTTCTAAAGCCATAAGCAGAATCGGAAATCGGGAAACAGAGTATCGGACCGAGATTGATCTCAATCCATGTCTCGTGTCTGAAAATATCTTGTTAGACAAAGGATCATATGATCACTTATCTATGGACAGAACTGACTGGGTCAGAGTTCGGCAGCAGTTTCTAGGAAGCTACAATTTGCTGATTAATTAGAGGTTAAATTAGTAATTATAGTCATAGACTTATCCAAGTGGGAGACTGTTGGATTAGGTGTCTAAGCCATGACTAATAATTAGTATTTACCTAATTAATAGTGGCATAGTCCATTTGGGTTGCCCTCATAGCAGGAGGTTTGATAGAAAGTTCAGTAGAGAGAAAGATTGATTTATTATATGATTAATAAATCAATAGAAATTAAATAAATAGTTTATTAATATATTAAAGTGATAATATATTAATTAGAAACAATATTAATTAATTAGGAATTAATCTAGAATTAATTCGAATTAATTTGGTGATTAAATTAATTAATTAAAGGTGCAGGGACTAAAACTGTAATTATTCAATAGTTGAGTAAGTGACAGTTCGAGTGAGTGAAGTGGCCAGCGAAATATATATATGGAAATATATAAATTTCGATTTATATATATATATATATATATATATATATATATATACATACATACATACATATATATATATATATATATATATATATATATATATATATATATATATATATATATATATATATATATATATATATATATATATATATATATATATATATAAGAGATAATTATAGTTTGAATTATTAAGATAAAGGTTTATCTTAATTTGAATTCAAAAAGGCTTATCTCTTAATGTTTATCTGGTCATCTGATGGAGGCTATAAATAGGGAGCCCCATAACCTCATAACCTGCAATTTTAATACATATTCTCTCTAGAAATTTCATTCTCCCCTCTAGCTCTTGGGTGTGACTTCATTTGAGGCAGGACAATTGTGCTGCTCAGCTTCCAAGAAATCCTAAAAGGTTAGTTTTTCTGATTTGGTTCTTTTAGTTATTTTCTTGTGGCCTTTAGGAATTTATTATGTGTTCAATTAGAAGAAAACATAGATCCTTATAGGTTGCATGTGAACTTAGGATTTTTAGTTCATAGATTTGCATAAAACCCTTCACTTGGTGCATTGTGAAATCGACCATACCCATGTACTTGACTAATCTCCTCATGAGTCATCGAGCATTCATTGTGATTATGTCCTATACCCCCGCATATGTTGCATATAACTTGCCCATGCAACACATATGCTCCTTTCTCTTACTGAAACATCGCGAGCATTTGATTAAAACTTTTTACTCACAGCACTGATGTGACAACTGTCAAATTAGTCAACAAAAGTCAACTCAAGTCAGCCAAAGCGAACATTAGGTCAATATGTGAAATGTAAATTTCATAATCTCTACGATGTATTATTAGATATTGTATTATGCTAATTCAAATCAATTATACGAACAAACCCTGCTGAGCTAGGTGTTTTTGATAAAAAAATAATTAAATAAAAAAAATAAAAATAAAAATTTTACGTCGTGAATAGTGTCCGGCATGAACAGTGATCTGGCATGAATAGTATCTGACGTAAACAGTGATCCGACATGAATAATATCCGACGTGAACAGTGATCCGGCGTAAATAGTATCTTCGGAATATTACAAATTTTATATCAAAACGTAGATAAAATTACGACGGTTCCAAATATATAGTTATATTTTTACCAAACGTTATATATAAAACAGTGTTGCAGAAATCGGCCTTGGCGGCCGATTAATCGGCGATTAATCGCTTGGCGGTCTTCAACCGATTACGATTAGGCCTAATCGGCCAACTTAACGGTTTGCTGTAAAAATCGGTCAAATATCGGCCTTGGCGGCCGATTAATCGGTCTTGGCGGTCATTTTTAAATTTTTTTAAATTTTTTAATTTATTATTTATTTTCTTATTTCTAAATGACGACACAAACACTCTCTAATAACTCAAGAAAACTAAAAAAATCAATATCAAAGAATAAAAACATACAAATCTATAATATTTGATTTGTATTTCAGAATAAATGAATCAAACATTGCTATTTTGTTATATTTATATAAATTTTAATGAATTTCTTTATAATTTAGGGTCCCCGATTAATCCCCGACTAATCCCTGATTAATCCGATTAATCTCTTAACCCCACTCGACCGCCAAGCTACCGTCAAAAGATTTTTACAACCATGATATAAAAAGTTATGATAGAGAAACATATAATTTAACTTGAAAGCGACGTTTGATTATTAATATATATATATATATATATATATATATATATATATATATATATATATATATATATATATATATATATATATATATATATATATATATATATATATATATATATATATTCAAACCACATGTGCCGTGTGGTTTTTCAAAGATTTGAACACTGAGATTTGAATTCGTATTATTGTTAAAATTATTAAATTAAAGTGGGCCCTACTTCATTATTTAATCCAATTTTACATATTTTACCCTTAAATAATTAGTATTTTTCATTTCGAACACTACGTATTCAATACGTATTGTTAAGTTTATCAAAAATATTATGTCATTTTATAAAACGGAAAATTTACCGTCAAAACCGTACCGTCGATACGAACAACCTGACATCAAATTGTAATATTTTTGAAATTAGTTTTATATTTAATATTTTCTTTTTCTTTAAAATGAAATTGTATTTACATTTAAGCCCTATATTTTTATTAAACTTACAATTAATATCCTTTCGTTAATTCATTAAAGACTTCTAGTTAAAAAGTTGATATTATTAAACTACGATTTTCGTAGATTATATTTTAATAAACAAAAATCATTTATTTTATATAAAAACTATTAAATCTATTTAAAGAGTATTTTAAGGGTATGTTTTGTCATAAACAAATTCTAAAAGCCATAAAAGTCATATATCTGTATCTTGAGGGCCGCAATACGAAAATAAATCTACTATAAATATAGCCTCATTCTAGTCATTCAAATCACACAAACAAGTTCATTGATACGTATAGAGAGATATACGAAGAATGAGCGTTAGAAGTAGATATTTCAGTTATACATATAGTGAGTTCGAGTTAGAAGCACGAAGAGTCGGGCGATCTAACAACAATTGACGATAAGATTCTAGTCGACATTGAGGTGAGTTCATACCCCTTCTTTTTATATTTATTCAAGTTTTTAAGGGGGAGAATACAAGTTATACTATAAAAATAGCTATTCATACTCATTTGTAACATCATTTGTAACAGTAGTAAACAAAATGTGAATTTTGTAAACATCATTATGACAACAATTCAATTATAGTTCCAAAATATAATATCGAATGATCTACTTACGAGAGCGGTGTCTAGGCCGATCATTTGGGCTAGGTTGCTGGATTTCCGAAAGGCTTATACGCTGAAAGGGTCCTGCCTCTCCATTTGATCTTCTATCTGGCCGCTCTTTATTTGATAGTCATGAAATATTATATTTGAATTAATAAAGAGTATAACCAAGTCATTACGTCACTATTATGGAAAATATCTTAAAAGATATTGTTTATAACCATTTAAATAAGTTATTTCACATATATTCGTAAATATATGCTTTTCACGACAAGAATACTAAAAATAAACTATTATCGGAATAGTTTGTGGTTACAAATGTTACTATAACCGTTAGAACAAGATAACTAATTATATACAAATATATAATTATTATACATTACTATATTATCATGAGAAAAATGATAATGGGCAAATACAAGGGTTTTTCATATTCAAACTTTACGTAAACAAGTTGATTGATACATACATTTTTGTGAGACGGGTCTTCACAGTGCTTATTTAAGTACATACTATAAGTCCTGAAATTTATAACTAGAGTCTCGGTAAGAGAACGTGATATTTTTGTATAGATCTATACGGGATTGACAACCCCGCACCTGAGCTGCTAGCTACAGCTAGACCGACGGGTCTGAGGTGACAAATGTCATAACAGTCCGACGCCTGAAGAACGTCGAAGCAGGCATACATGGTCACAGTATGGTTATAGGGCGTCTCGCATGGGAAATCAACTTTATAAATTGTTTACGTAGAAATATATATTTTCAATGCCTTT
The DNA here is from genome assembly GCA_023525715.1 of Cichorium intybus. Taxonomy (NCBI): domain Eukaryota; kingdom Viridiplantae; phylum Streptophyta; class Magnoliopsida; order Asterales; family Asteraceae; genus Cichorium; species Cichorium intybus. The sequence goes on from CM042012.1 coordinate 95,102,186, forward strand.
ATACTACAAACTACACTATACATTTTAGTCTTTGGGTTTTTAAGACTTGGATACATTCATAAGAAAATATTGGATTTTCTTGGATTACAATACTACCTTTTACAAGGAAAGAGACTCCTCATACAAGTTTTATGGTATTAAAACTACATTTTAACAAGTTACAACTATAAGTATGGTTTTTACTTATACACACTGGTTCTATGGAAATTAAAACTACGTTTTATCAGTTATATAAATATAAGTATGGTTTACTTATACATATGAGTTTTACAGAATTAAATCTATGATTGGTGTACGAGTAAACATCTATTTACACTGTTTCATACAAGAATAAAACTACGTAATACTATTTTCAAGTATAGAAATACTTATACATTCTTGGTCTTTGGGTTTTAAGACTACGACTCATTTATTAGAAAATATTGGATTTTCTGGTTTCAAACACTATCCTTTTACAAGGAAAAATGATTATGGATTTTCTCATACAAAAATCTTATGAACTCACCAACATAATGTTGACACTCTTTCAAACTATTTGTATTCTCAGGAAATTGATAAGGTAACTACAACCTTTGACTATGGGTCGCTATGGCGTCATACTATGTATTTTGATATCATATTGTAATTGTATTTAAAACATACAATCTTTTGAACTCTTGTAACATTTACAATTATGTATATGATGGATGTGTTTGCTTTGATCACTATTGTACAAACGTTGTTGTGATACTGTTCATGAAGTCATCCACCCTCAGACGTTTCCGCCATCGTGGTTTGGGGGTGTGACGACTGAGCTCCTTCTAAATTTCTGTCTTCCACTTTCTTTCCGCTTCAATGTTCGCTACATAGACGGTATTATCTTTCATGGTTCCACTAACCTTCGATCCTAAGCTCAACTACTCCAGGAATCTTCAAGCGTCTTCTGGCTCTTGCCACATAAATGTCTCGCTTGACGAGGCATTTATCATAGCTTGATGTGTTTCACTGACTCCTTCAAAGAACACTTTCACTAACTGCCATTTGGGAACTTCATGATGCGGGCAGGATCGCAATAACTCCTTCAACCTATCAAATGCTTCATGGAAAGCCTCTCCAGGCTGCTGCTGAAAGTTTTGAATTTCACGTCTAACCTCTGTAGTTTTACTAACTGGGTAGAATTCTTGTAAAATTTTTGCCTTGAGTTGTTCCCAACTAGTGATACTATTAGATGGAAGAGAAGTGAACCAATATTTGGCCTTATCCTTTAGTGTGAAAGGAAATAATCTTAATCTAAAAGCATCCTTATTGGCATTTCTAGGAGTATTAGCATTCGCTACAGCTAAAAACTTATACAAATGATTGTATGGGTCATCAGTTTTATATCCTCTGAATTGAGTTAATATTCCTATCAGCTGAGGCCTAATTTCTACATAATGTTCTACATCATCAGGAATATAGATGCGCGATGAGTCATCATACTCCCGTGGCTGGAAGTGTGATGCAACCGATTGCCCCCTCGGTTGTGCAAAATATAAAGGTTGAGTAAGATTACCGTAACATTGAGGATCATTGTATCCCTGCTGACCTTGTAATGGTTGATGTTGCTGTTCTCTTCTTGGAGGTCACTGACCTCGGTCCCATGGTTGTTGAGGTGCCGGTGGAACCCATCATTCATCTTCCTCATCATATCTCCCCTCAATCTCTGGATATTGGTACTGTGGCTGAGGAGACTGCTGGTATTGTTGTGGTTGTGTAGGTTAAGGTTTGAAAATTACTGGTTATGGTTGAGAAAATGGTTGAGAAGTTGGTGTCTGCTGTCTAGAGACTGGGATGCCATCATGGGTCGGCGCTCCCCAAGACATTGCAGAGGTGAATGGATTGGTGGATTGTGGTTGTGATACTGGTGGAAATGGTGGAATCGATGGCGGAGTGCATGCTGGTATGGGTACAGGGGCTGAAACTGCACCACCAGAAGCACTCGTGCTCCCGAATTGAAACTCTAAAATCGGGGGAATAAAAGACATCCCCGGTGCCTCACCCGAGGGTTCCTGGGCAACACTTATTGTACTACTACTGACATGACTGAAACTCATTGTATTTAAACGTCTACGTGCATGGATTTTGCGCGCAGTTCGCTCAATCTGTGAGTCAAAATGCAAAGGGGATAATTGCTCACCCCTGCGGGTACGCATGCACTAATGCAACACGCCCGCGAAATCAAAAAACCAAAAATACTAACCCAAGGAAACTCAAAGAAAATCAAGAAACAAAAGTTCCTACTAATTACCTAATCTAAGCTCACAGCTCCCCGGCAACGGCGCCAAAATTTGACACGCCTAGGTCGTCGTGCGGTCAAAAATAAGAGAAACCTAACACACACACTAGCACAGTGGTAGTCAGGGTCGATCTGTAGGAGCTACGTGGTCAGATCAGATGACAGATTACCAACTATATTGTCACGCTATAGTCGGAGGACTTTAGTTTCTAAACCCTTGCTACTAAAACTCAGAAAACCTAAACTGAACAATCTCAAATTAGCATAGACTAAGCTAAGCTTTAAACCAAACCTAGTTACTTTCTGAAATCAGAAGTGCATCTCTAATTCAGAAGTAAACAAAGGCATCCAACAATCCAAACATAAACCAAAACAAGGCATAAACTAAACCAATAACTAGGATCCAACAGGACAGTCACTGGCTACAGTTCAAACCTGAAAGGCTAACCTAATTGGCTACTAAAATCAGCAAAGGAAAACAGTCCAATAAGGTCAAATCAAACATCCAAACACAATCCAAACATGTAAACCCAATATCAATCATCAAAACACCGAAAAACCAAGATTACATGTAACCAAATGATTAAAAACCATAAACTAAAGCCTAATATCAGTGGTTGTCACTCCCAAAGATACTAGCTAACAATCACTAACTATCTAGCTAAATGAAATTAAATTTTAAAACATAAAAATACCAATTAAGAGGTTGCTGATGCTTAATCACAGAGTCAAAGAGCCTTCAGGTCGATTTTCAACTGGGTCTTTGCTAGGGTTTTCGGCTGTAAATGCCTCTATTTATAGTTGCAAATTCCGCGCAGCCGCGCCGCGTTTTTATGGATCCCGCGGCGTACATACTAATCTTCTCCTGTTTTCTCGGCATTTGAATTTATTCCACCGCCTCGAAGCCGCGTCGCGCCTTCTTGACTTCCGCGGCGCGCGTACGTATTTTCCTGATTTTGCCTTCTTCTTCAAACTTTCTCCAATTTGCACGCTTTTGGTCCCTGTTTTCATTATTTTCTTCTAAAGAAGTACTGGCACGAAAATTGAGAATACCACGAGATATATGATATAATTTCACTAAGAATAGGGCTCAACAACGACTAAAATATGTAATATCACTAGGCGTTGTCAATAACTTGTGTCGAATGCTTGATTATAATGTTGGGTTTTACAATGAGTTTTTCTATCTTGTAATCTTACAATCTCACATCTAACACGGTATGGTATCACTGATATTTATACCGAATCAGTGATACGCATAGTACAAACTTTTATAGAGAATATCCTATCAGTGTACTAGCCAATAGGATAAGAGATTCATGCACCACGTATTGTATTATGCGCGTGCATACAAAATGTAGACAGGCTGTGAAGTCTTCGGATCCTCCGTGCATCACACTTCGGAGTCTTCAGACTTCGGGGTCTTCTATTGCTTTATTACATCGGGGATACAGGCAGGAGGACTTCGGATGGTTGGGCACTTCAGCACAACTAGGCTCAACAATCTCCCCCTTTGTGTGAAGTACATCCGAAGCCTGTCTTTGATGTCTGTAATGTTTGATGTAGGCCTGCTTCAAAGTGTACCTCACTGTCAACCACCAGTTGAGGTTTTCTCTCACTTTCTTTTTCTCTTGCCAATTGTTCACGAAGCAGTTGTTAACCAAAGCAAGAACTTGTTTGATAGACTCCGAAGGGAAGCGACCCATGAAGTCAATATCAAAGAATTTAGTCACCATGGTTTCATTGTCATGGGACAATCCTTTGAACACTACACCCCAGGGCTTGTCAACAATCTGCCCAGCCTTCAAGTGTTCAAAATTTTCTATTGTGGTTGCTGGGGGTGCAAGAGATTGATTGAAGAGTTCAGCCACAATAATATCATACCTGGCCACTCTTAGAAGATAGTTTCTGAAGGAGGAGATGTGAGTTTTGGCTATTGCGAAGACCCCCATATCTTCGCACTCATTGCCTGCTGAGAACTTCAGGATATCAAGAAGAGTTATGAAGTCCGAAGGGTTCATAATCGGGAAGTCAGCAATGGTGAACTTCGACTCTTCTTCATTTATACCCCGAAGTACAAAAAAGTTTAGGTTCTGAAAACCTACATACTCCTCTCCTCTCTTGATGTAAATTATTTTCATTATTTTCTTCTCACTACATACATAGTTCGGAGCTTGGATGAACTTTGCATGGAATGCAATCTTTCTTGTCTTGTATTCCGGCAGCTTCTCTTTTGGTACATTCCTTTCAAATTACAGAAAGGCGAATGTCTTTGGATTGTAGGGGAGATCAAGCTGCTGGTTTTTGCCGTTCTTTGTTTCAAGGCTCTTGAGTGGAAGCCTATTATTAACATGGAAGTCATTGAAACCGATGGTATTGATTAGCTCCTCGGTCCATGTCTGGTTTTCAATGGCGATCCTGTTTATTTCAAGGATCTTCCTGTATTCCTCTTCTCTCTCCCGATTGACTTGCTCCATATGAGGAGCAATCCTAATTTCTTTCACCAAGGGCCGAGAACTGGAACCACCTCCTTCAGTTGTCATTGTGGTTCCGAAGATGGGGCCAGCCTTGGAGGGAATTGGAGGAATAAAGGGTGGTCTACCCAAGATTGTTGATTGTTGTTCTGTTGTTGTTGTTGTTGTTGTTGTTACCAGGGCTTTGGAGGTTGCGGTTTCTCCGGCTTGAGACCCAGGGGCTTTGGCTTCTCCCCCTTGTGAAGGATGAACAATGTGTTCACCCTGAGCAGTTAGCTGGGGTCCCCTTTTTTGGCCTAAGATCTATCCATCTTCACGGAGAGATTGATCATAGGTTGAAGTGTGTTCTTCAACTTAGAGACCACATCGTTAATTATGGCCTGGTTGGTGGTTCGGAGCTCCTTGGCAAACGTAGCCACTGCAGAAGATGACAATTCTGCAGTGAGCTCTTCCACACGTCTGTAGGCATCAGACAGGTGTTTGGCAAACCCTGTCTAGTATTGAGAATGGTAGGACTCAGTTGATGTCCTAAGATCATGCAACTCCTTAGTCACTTCGAAGTTAGATATCTCGATTTTTCTCACCAGCTCCTCAATTTGTTTATCATTTTTCTCCTTAAGGAGCTGGTGCTTCTCATTTTTTTGCTCAACCGCTGTGTTGAGCTTCCTTTCAATGGCCTTATGGATTTCTATTTTTTTCTCCAGAACACGTTGTTCTGAAGCCTTGACCAATTCCTCCAATTTCCCGGTCAAGGATTTTTGGACCTCAGCAATTAGGTCCTCAACACTAGCTTCATGCTTCTTTGTGGGATCGAAGCCAGTGTTGGTTTGTAGTAGGACATCCAGTTTTCTATTGAGGATTTTTTACTGTTTCCCCAAGATAAAGTCTGTGTCATCCAGACTTTCTTCATCAGCATCTTCTATGGCAATTGGTGCCATGTGGAAGATAGCCATGGTTTCTTCCGTGGAGGGGGCTTTGGTGAATGTAGAGGCTTCAAAATCAAAATCATCTTGGAATGGATAATCAGGTAATGATGTATCCAAACCAAATGAAGGAATATTTAGGAATATTTAGGAATGTGTCGGAAGAGGAGGAGATGGGTGGTACATTAGAGGACGTTGATTTTGGTGGTGGAGGAGGTGGTACTTCGGAAGAAGTTGTATGGATTGTTGTTGTTTGTTGGGCACTTGTGGGAGGTGGTGGTGGAGGTGTTTTTGTATGAGGAGGTGAAGGTGGTATGGTTGTTTTAGGTGGTGATTGTGGTTCAGTAGTGTTTGGTGGAGTGGGTGGTCTTGTTTCATGGATTGGTGATGATTGGTGTTCTTCTTCTTCTTCTGGAGTGGCTTCGGGGTTTTTCTCAGACTCCGAAGACACATCCTTGATGGCCAATTTTCTTGACCTCTTCGGTTGTTTCGTCTTGGGAGTGGTCTGTTCCGAAGCCTTTCTCTTTTTCTCAATTTTCTTTGGACCACTTGGTCCACCAGTTGTTTTCTTCTTGCCCTTAGCTTTTGTTTGGGCCTTGGTTGCTGTAGTCTGAATTCCTTCCTGAGTGACATCACGTATAGGGTATGGGATAATGAGAGTATTCCTGTAAGTGTTTACCTCATTGCAATCCATAGGCACTTTGGAGAGCATGGTCAGAGGAATCTGGGCACAGAAGGTTGCCGGTTCTTCATCTAGGGCAGGAATTGCTATGGGAGTGAATTTCATCTCAGCAGGCGAGGGATCAGGAACATATCCGGCTTGCTGGTAGTGAGCATGTACAACAATCACCCAGAATCTGGGATTTGCAATTTCTGTTCCCTTCAAGCTATGATTTATGTGGGAACAGAAGTCAGCTTAGAGAATCGATACGAAATCTACTTTAACATCATAGTAGATTCCATAGAGAAGGCCTTGGAAGGCAACGCTTGCCGAGTCCAATCCAGAGGTTCTTCCTGAAAGACATCTAAGGAAGATACTGAAGAAGTATCTCCAAAGATCAGGAAGTTGATTCTTCTTGAAAGTGCTGATCCTTTCAAGTAGGGGTTCATACCCCATCTCGTTGAACATGGCGACCAGTTGATCAGCAGACGGGACCACCATTTCCTTCGAGTTATAGACTGGAAGACGAAGAGCTTCAGCAAACTTCTCCTTGGTCAGTTGTATCTTCTTGGTCTTGCCCTTGGAGTCGACAGCCTCATAAAACACAGATTTAACTTGGTTGTTGGAGTCAAATAGAGCATTGGATGTGTAGTGTGCCCTGTGAACCAGATTCGCAAGGATAGAAGGAGTGCAGGTTAAAGCATACCCGAGAAGTGACCTTTTTAGACATTTGACCATAGCATTAATCGGTTTAGGGTAAAGCTTTAGATCGTTGCGGAGAACCAGATTAGCAGACTGGTTCTTGAGAATAGGGATGGAGATTGCTTCTGTTGTTTGAGATGATTCTTCAGCCATTGATGAAGTGTTGAAGAAGACGGGTGAACTTAGGGTTTTGAGAGTATTTTTGCAGAGGAAGTTTTGAGAGTAATGATCGCGTAAAGAAATGAACAGATGGGTCGTGAGGTATATATAGTATTCGTGGTCCCAAGGCCATTTAATGCTCGTGGGAAAAGGTCCACTAATAGTGTGACACATCAGCACCCCGCCGTTCCACTTTTCCTGCAAAACGTAACCGTACGTCTATCAGTCATCATTATTTGAAATTGAACCGCCATATTCACACGATCTTCTTGTTAGGATTTGCCACTATTGTCTCAGTGACAGCTATGTAACAACGGTTATTAAATTCAAAAGAATGTTTGTCTCTGAGATAATCATAAATGTGGAATTCATTTAAGCAATAAATTGACTTCGGATCTTTGAGGAACTTTATGACCGTTATTAATGCTCTTCGGAGTGAAGCCATAGGGTTATGATTAACTCCGAAGGGTGTTGATTTCACTTCGATGGTAGTAAAGTGTTTGTCAATATACCGAAGTCCATTTGTTTTCTCTTTGTTTTTCAGTGGATTTTTGGTTTTACTTTTGAGTGATGCAATATGACATTTATTGTTATCTTTCTGGAATATTATGAAAAGAAGATTTAACAATTTAATGTTCAGAATCATTCGAATCATGTTGGAGGTCCATTTTTCATTTCGAAGGTTGTGGGATTCAATATCAATCATGAATGTATAATTTTAATCACCTCATCACTACTTGATTTCGCATTTTGAAACATGTTTTGATTTGTGCTTTTGTGCTTCAAATTTTTCATACATAATAATGATAACATCCTTTGCATTTGAAATTTAAAGAAATTTTCATTCTTGAATTGAGCATCAAAAGTGTTTTTAGAAATTGGATTGTTTTTGAAGATCCTTTTGAAAAATTTATTCCCTTTCATCAGTTGAAGTGTTTGGATACTAGACTCTGATGACAAGCCTTTGAGCTTCGTACACCACTCCAACTTTATCATTTAAGATAGACTACTTGAAATGTTCATATTCTCTACAAAGTACTCGACTATGTTATAGGAGTTCCTTGTATTGTTATTTAAAACATAAGAATAAGCCTTTGAATGCTGATTTTTCATGTTTTTGCATTCCCTTGTTTATCTTTTTGTCTTTGATTCTTTTGACAATTGTTTTCTAGGTTTCCTTTTGATACATCTTTAATTTTCTCCTTTTATCTTTTCTATTTTTGGATTTACTTATCCGAAGATACAAAACATCACCATTTAGTTTCTTTCTTTGGTGCCTTTTGGTTTTGTTTTAAACAATCCATGAGTGTGAAAAGCTTCTTGTAGTTCAATTTTGTACCATTAATGAAAAGAGATTTAAATTCGCTTATCAGACAATGTTGGTACTATTTTTGAGGAAAACTTCGGAACACTTAAGTTATCCTGTGTAGTTTGAGACTACATGATTAATTTGAAGCTGAAGAAAGTCAAGTTCCGAAGGGTGGTTAGGAATAGACATTGTGTTAAGGATATAGGAATTGAACAAGGCTTCAAATTGTAAAATAGCCATAACCTCACTTCGAAGTCTGCTTTCTTACCATTGTTTCAAGTCGATTCCCAAATACCTTTTAGTGCAATAAGGTATGATTATCAGAATCTAAAATCAATGTTTTGTCCTTTACTTGGTTAATTCACGAATGAAAGGTTAAACTTTGTCATTTTGCATCAAATTTTTCTCAAAACTTGGTGTGACTTCTCAAGAACTTGATTTTTCCTGTTTTTGAATTTTTATTGACTTAGAAACCTTTTATTTTTATCCTTAAGAAGCGAAGTCAAAATATGTTCAATTAAAATTTCAATTTTAAGAGTTTGTTTTTCCAAAAAGTTTGTTCCACAGAGGTCCGAAGTGATGTTTTACTTCGGAGTGCAGCGGTGTTATTTGAAGTGACTTTTCTTGTTTTATTCCGCAGAGTTCCGAAGTGATATTTTACTTCGGAGTGCTGTGGAGTTTTGTGATTTTGCAAATTATTGAACAAAAGAAAAGAGTAAAAGTGAGCAAATCTGAGATTTAATGAAGAGTGGATCCATCTATCATTCCAAGTCCACGAACTATTCTTGTGAATGCCTCTTCATTCAGAGCCTTTGTGAAGATATCTGCCAATTGTTCTGTAGTGTGAACAAAGTGCACCTCAATATTCGCCTCCTCAACATGACTTTTGATGAAGTGATAGCGAAGAGCTATATGCTTCGTCTTGGCATATACGAATTGCACTTTGAGAGTCACAGAACAAAGGAATTTTTCTCATGTTGATGGCATAATCTTTCAGTTGGCTTTGGATCCAAATGATTTTTGAGGTACATGTTGCGGCTGTTACATACTCTGCTTCTGCTGTGGAGATAGAGACACAAGTTTGCTTCTTGGATTGCCAGCTAATTAGCTTTCCATCTAAGAATTGAAAACCCCCCGAAGTGCTCTTGCGATCAATAGAGCATCCACCAAGATCTGAGTATAAATAAGGTTGTATGTAAAAGCCAGAGTTTGCTAGGTACCACAGGCCATAAGCAGTGGTGCCATGAAGATATCGAAAGATTGTCTTAACCGCAGCCAAATGAGGTTCTCTTGGGTCAGCCTGATATCTTGCACAATTACAGACTGCGAACATGATATCAGGACGACTGGCTGTGAGATAAAGCAGTGATCCAATCATACTTCGGTATTGTTGTATGTCTGTCTTCGGTTTGTCCAATGAAGGATTTAGCCTTGTTAGCAGGCAATGGAACTTTTTCTTTTGAGCAGTTAGTCATTCCGAAGCGTTCAAGCAAACTCTTCGTGTACTTTTGTTGATTGATGAATATCCCCTCCTTGGATTGTTTTATTTGTAATCCAAGAAAGAAGTTAATCTTTCCCATCATACTCATTTGAAATTTGATTTTCATTAGTTTTTCAAAATCTTTTGACAAATTGGGGTCAGTGGAACCGAAGATTATGTCATCCACATAAATTTGGACTAACATCAAATGAGATCCAACTTTCTTTCTGAAAAGTGTTGGATCCACTGAACCTTGTTTAAAGTTTGATTCTTTTAGAAATTTAGTCAAGGTCTCATACCAAGCTCTTGGAGCTTGTTTTAAACCATAGACTGCTTTATCTAGCACATAGCAATGATTTGGATGAATTTTACTTTCAAAGCCAGGTGGTTGTTCAACAAAAATGGTTTCCTCGAGATCACCATTCAGAAAAGCACATTTGACATCCATTTGATAGACATCAAAGTTTTTGTGTGCAGCATAAGCTAAAAATATCCGAACTGACTCGAGTCTCGCAACAGGAGCAAATGTTTCTTCATAATCAATCCCCTCCTATTGACAATAACCTTTGACAACCAGCCTAGCCTTGTTCCGAACTACATTGCCTTCAGTCTCTAGCTTGTTCCTGTATACCCATTTGAGACCAACAATTGAGGCATTTGTAGGTTTTGGAATTAGCCTCCACACTTTCTTTCTTTCAAATTCTTCTAATTCCAACTGCATTGCTTCAATCCAGTCTGGGTGATCAAATGCATCTTTAACGTTCTTAGGTTCTACCTTAGAAATAAAGACATTGAACATGCACAACTCCGAAGTTTTGTTAAGATCTGCTTGCCTTTGGTGAAGTTGTGCACGCGTCAATACTTTATCTCGAACATTACCGATGACAAGTGATGGAGGATGATTTCTCGTCCATGTGTCCAAAGGAGGATAATTTGGATCAAACTCAGGAGGTCCTTCAGCATCGATGTCTTCGATATCTGAGGGATACCCCGAAGTGGAAGGGAAATCACCCATTATTAAATGGTTGTTTAAGTTTGTATTGTTAGATTGTGGTGTGTGCATTTGTGAAGTAGAGTTTAGAGTGTGCTCCCCGTCGACATGTGTTGGGGTTGAGGAAGTGGTAGCTTTATCCGAAGCGATTGTTGTGGCTGAGTTCGGAGTGGCAATCTCTGGCTCCCCCTGGACAGTTGGATAGAAGGACATGATATTAGAGATATCCTGAGGAGATAAGATAGGATGTTGGTTCCACTTGGACTGTTGTTTGGCTCCTCTTTAGCACTAGCATTTCCTTCACTTCGATTGAAAGGCTCCCCCTCAACACTAGCATTGTCTTCACTTTGGTCAGATGGCTTGCCCTCAACAGATGATGGTGTTTGCACACTACTTGTAGAGGAGTCATCAGGTCCATCTGTGAGCTTGGATAGTTCAGATTCATGATTGTCAGGTGCTCTGGCTTCGGAGTCCATAGCTCTCACAAGTGGATCAAACAGAAGTGCGAAGTCTGTGTCAAATGTTGTGATAGGAACAGCATCCACAGAAGGCTTTGGGAAGATTGATGACATGGGGAATGGATGCAGAGATTTCTTGATGTAGTAGTCATCAAAGGTGAGGTTGAATGTTTCCTCAATCCTTCGTGTTCTCTTGTTCATGACTCTATAGGCTTTTGAGTCCTGTGAATAACCAAGAAAGATTCCTTCTTCTGACTTAACATTAAACTTGGTCAGGTGATCTTTCAGGTTCAAGATAAAACACCTACAACCGAAGATGTGAAGAAATTTGAGATTTGGTTTTCTTCGGTTGAGCACTTCGTAAGGTGTAATGTGAAATCGCTTGTGAATGTAAGATCGTTTTGAGTAAAGCACGTAGTAGAAATAGCTTCGGCCCAGAAGTACATAGGCAAGTTTGCAAAATTTAGCATAGTTCTAGCTGCCTCACATAAAGAACGATTTCTTCTTTCCACAACACCATTTTGTTGAGGAGTATAAGGTGCAGAGAAGTTGCGACTAATTCCTCTTGTTTTCAAGAACCCATCCAAAGTTTGGTTCTTGAATTCCGAACTGTTGTCACTGTGCACAGTTCAGACTTTCTTGTTGAGCATCAATTCCATTTTCTTTATGAAGCCGATGATTTCTTCGGCAGCATCTGATTTGTTCCTTAGGAATAAAACCCAAGTAAACCTTGAGTAGACATAACCTGCAGTCAATCAAGAAGAAGTTGGTACCCAATCAATCTTGGGTCCTCAGGGTAAGCAAAGGATTCTTGAATCCATTTTTCTATGGCCTCTTCAGAAATTTCATTAGCATTTAAATTAATCAGATTCTCCGAAGCCTCATGTGATGAGCAAGATTCCGAAGTGTCTGAGCAAGATTCTGAAGAGCTTTTAGTCAAATTAGATGAGTCCGAAGTGACTGATAAAATAGAAGACTTTGGAACCCATTTTTGGATGGATGGTTTTGACTTCGAGGTTTTTGATGTTTGTTTTTTGCTTGAAAATTTTGAATTCGTTGAAGATTTTGGAGTTTTTGATTTTGCAGTTAAGTTCTCTTTCAAATCATTTCTTTTCCAGTTTTGTTTTGATTTTTCAATTGTTGACTTCCTTGAAATTGAACTGCATAGCGTAGAGGTACATAGGTACTCTTTGTATGCCATTTTGAAGTCGTTTAATGAAAGATTCTTATCTTTAAATAGATCCAAATTTTTGTCTAGCCACTGATGAAATGTATCTATAAAATTAATGCCTTTTGAAAACGTTTTCTTAGTGGGTTTTTGAAATTTTGGATTGGGAAAGTTAGGTTTTGTAGGTGTGAAAGTTGGTTTGTCTTTTTGAGTTTTGACTTCTGAAATCTTAGAGTTAAATGGTTTTGTTCCAGAGGTTGAAGCAATCGCTTCTTTTTGTTTCAAATCTACAAAGGGAGTTTTTCTTTTCACAAGATTTAAAGTCTGTTTGTTTTTCAAGTTCGCAACAATAGGTTTTTGAGTTGGTTTTAAAATCACTATTGTTGATTTTGATTTTTGTAGAACTTGTGGTCTTTTCAAAATTTGAGGTTTTTGCACCGAAGTTTTGGCAATAGATACTTTTGGTTTTGAGGCAACATTTTCAGAAGTTTGTGACAACGGTACACACTCACATCATTCCATTAATTGAAAAACATCCATCTTCGGAGCTGTGGGTTTTTCCACAACTTGAATTTGTTTGTAGTTTCGATTAGTGTAGATGTGATTATCATTCTTGAGATTTAAAAGGTGTGACATGTTTTCAGGAATCTTTTCTTTTTCATAACATAGACGATTGTAAATGTTATGGCCATACAAATCTTGTTTTCTTACGTTAATTTTAACTTCCATTCTTTCATTCATTTCGTTTTCAACCATTTTGGAAGATGAGAAGAATCCTTCGTTTGTAATTATGGAGTTATCTTTTTCAAGAAGTTTTTCTAAATCGTGTTCAATTAAGGGTAACCCACCAGGTTTTACAAAAATTGCGTTTTTGAAGTATGAAATCTTAGGATAGATACATGCCACATGGACTAGTCTTTTTGAATTGTTCTTAAGATATTGATCATATGAAACACATTCATCTGATATTTGTAATTTTGATTTCACGATTTCATTGTTTTCAAAAGATTCACAACCCATTTTTGTTTTTCCTTTGTCCACCGAAGACAATTGTGTGATTTCTTCGGAGGGTGATTCGGATACAGAGGATGATTTTAATAACGTCAAAGAAGAACAATAAATTTCCTCCATGTCCGAATCGCTTTCAGAATCTTTCTCAGACATGTTATTAACATATTCCTTTTCCTTGGTTTCAAATGGAGGTACAGCCTTTTTCAAGATTGAGATTTATTGTGGTAAGATTTTCAACAAATTATCAGCAGTGAGATGTTTTTCTACAGATATTAAACCATGTTTGTATGGGGGATTTGTGACTTCGGACCCTGACACAATAGATTCACATTCATAGGATATGCTATCGACTTCCTTAAGTTTAAACTCAATAAAAGGTAATAGTTGTCTATGTTGAACATTGCAAACACCAGCTGAATGATAAATTCTTGTAATATGCGCATATAACCGTTTGGCTGTTTCACAAAATATATTTCGCTGTTTCAAGATTACATCATGATTGGCTAAAATTTTTTCTCTATTTTCTTCTAACAGGGAGATTCTTAGATTGGATTTTTCTAGAGCTAGCTTCGGACTCTCTACTCTCCCCCTCAAGCTTAGAACCTCCTGCTCAGTGAGTACTTCCCTATTTTTAGCATCAACGAGTAATTTATGCATAACAGAGCAATCACGAGTTATTTCATTTATAATTGGAGTAAATTGAGAAATAGGAATTTTAAAAGACGAGAGAAGTTTTGATACCTGTTTTGGGATGGTTAGGCGAGTGTCGTTTGCCATCAAGCATACTTCCTCATCGTCATCAGAAGAGTCATCAAACCAAGTCTTCGGAATACCAGTAGCAATCATCTCTAGTGCCTCCGAAGTTGTGAAACCAAGACCCGCAGTCGTTTCATACACCAGCATCTCTTCATCCTCCATCGTCTCAGAAGTGTCTTTTAGAAAGCTCTTACCGACATCATAGGCCATGAAAGCACTATGAGTTGGCTTTCTCACTTCGTCATCATCCGAGTCCGAAGACTAAACCTGATAGGATCCTTGATGATCATCAGCAGCCATTAAGGCTAGGTCATTGGTCCTCACTCTAACTTCCTCCATTTTTCTTGTGTAGTATGCTTCGTCCTTCACTTGTGGTTTCTTTTCATTTTGTTTGCGAAGCATACAATCCTTTGCAAAATGATTCTTACCATGACAATAGTTGCAGTCATAGCCTGAATCACCGGAGACCTTTTTCTATTCGACTTTCTCTTTGGTTGACTCCAAAGCCTATTTTTATGATGGCTTCGGGGTTGGGGATTTTGAATTTTCTTCCTTCGGAGTGAATATTTCAGGTTTCGGTTTGGAGTTGAAGTTTGGCTTGTTGAAACTTTTGAAAAATGGTTTCCCAGAGTTGTTCTTGAAGAAAGGCTTCTTGAATCTGCGATTGTTGGCGGCATAGAGAGCAACAGTTTCTACATTATCATCTACCATGTAGGCAACAATGTCTTCATCACTTGTTTCTTCTTCCTCTTTTGATACGAGGGCAAGTGGTCCAGAACCAGGCATTTCACTTCTTCGACCCACCACATCGGGTTCGTGTGACTTCAGTAGATTGTATAGGGCAGCCAACTTGTACTTCCCAATATTCTCATAGGATTTTACCATGAGCATGATTGGCCTCCACTCCTTGCGAAGATTGTAAAGAAATTTGATATTGATCTCTTGTTGGCTTCTTGTTTCTCCGTACTTGTCTAAGGTGTAGATCATGTTGCTCAAACGTTCGTAACAGGATTCTAAGGACTCATTTTCCTCTTGCTTAAAGTTCCCGAAGTCAGCAAGGATTTCTTGAACTTTGCTGGTATGAAGGATTTTATCTCCTCCAAAACGGAGTTCGAGATTGTCCCACATCTCTTTTGCAGATTTTGCATGAGCAATGTGATGGCTGACATCAGGACCCAAACCACTTTGTAGTTCATGCATGGCCCTCTCATCATTTTCAAGTTTCTTCATATCAGCTGCATTAAGAACTACAGCCTCTTCTCCATTAGGGACAACAAAACGACCAACAATGTCTGTGTGTGGACCTTCAGTCATTGACCTCCATAAGTCTTTATCAAGTCCGATAAGATAATCCTTCATTCGGCCAGCCCAGTAATCATAGTAAGAGGTTACTAGAATGCGGGCCTTTGTTGTAGAACCAATGAGGTTTGCATAGTTAAGCATATTGGCGTAAGTTGCTGTGGAATCAGTCACTTTGATAGATTTCAACCGGATCTTTTCAGTAAAAACAAGTAATAGAGATTTGCAATAGTTGCTCTCAGGTTTTTGAGCTGACTCGCTCTGATACCACTTTTTGGGTGTTGAAATCGATTAAATAGACGAACAATGACTAGTGTTCAAATAGTTGTTGTTGTACTAAGCAATCACATAGTAAATAGAATAGTGAAGAACAGTTAAAGAACACAGTGAAATGGATAACTTGTGCCGAATGCTTGATTATAATGTTGGGTTTTACAATGAGTTTTTCTATCTTGCAATCTTACAATCTCGCATCTAACACGGTATGGTATCACTGATATTTATACTGAATCAGTGATACGCATAGTACAAACTTTTACAGAGAATATCCTATCAGTGTACTAACCAATAGGAAAAGAGATTCATGCACCATGTATTGTACTATACACGTGCACACAAAATGTAAACAGGTTGTGAAATCTTCGGATCCTCCGTGCATCACACTTCGGAGTCTTCAGACTTTGGGGTCTTCTATTGCTTTATTACTACGGGGATACATGCAGGAGGACTTCGGATGGTTGGGAACTTCAGCACAACTAGGATCAACAGATTATGGCATTATGTTTGAGTTTTGTGATGAAAACTTTATAATTGATACATGATATATATTGTGATGACATATTTATAATTAAACCTATGTCTTTATATTAGATCTAATGTTTTCAGATTCTTATATAATATGTCAATATCTTTTACCAAATATTTTTAATCATGTGCAACGTGCGGAGATACTCCTAGTAAACTCTTATAATAGAGGTCATCCAAATGAATGTGGTTAAAGATATGATTTTATCATGCACCATATTCATTTGAAACTCCCACACTTCATCTTATACAACTTAAATATTCATTTCTAACTTACAACTCTTCATCTTATGCTAATTAATTTTGTTTGGTCAATTAGAAAGTCTTGCCTATAAAAGAACAATGCCACATTTGATTACTCAAACATGCTTCTCTTTTATTTTATGTTATATAGAATATATGTATGAGAGCACTAGCATATCCTAGATTTACTTTTGTTTTGGATATATATATATATATATATATATATATATATATATATATATATATATATATATATATATATATATATATATATATATATATATATATATATATATATATATATATATAATAGTGAAAAATCCATCATGTCATACGTCTACTAAAGCATATATAAAATATATTGTACAAATTTATGTTGAGAAAGTTGTCTACTTTTTCCAATGAATGAAAAATTGTTTAAAAACGTGTTACACATCTTTTTTCTTACATATCAAGTTGTAGTTTAAAAAGGGTTACACGTAAAAAATAAAAAACTATTTTATTGATTTATGAATTATTTTAAGTGAACTTTTATATCTTCTATTACAATATGGTAATTTTAAAAATCAACCAAATAGTAGAAATAATTACTACTTAAATATTTATTTTTAACACACAACTCTTCATCTTATGGTAATTAATTTAGTTTTGCCAATTAAAATGTTTTGCCTATATAAGAACTATTTCACACTGCATTACTAAAACTTGGTTTTATTTTATTTTCTTTTTTGTAATCTAGAATATATATGTATGAGAGCTCCACCATGTCAAATGTTTATTTTTATTTTGGCTATATTATAAAATGGTGAGAACTCCTCCATGATATTCGTTTATTTTCGGTTTTACCTATAAATACTTTTAAAGTGATAAAAATTGGTTAGAAATTCATCATGTCACACGTCTACAAAAGCATATAAAGATATATTGTATAAATTTATGCCGGAAGAATTCTCTGTTTAGTTGCAACGAATGACAAGATGTTAAAAATAATGTGTTACACACCTTTTTCGTACATATCAAGTTGTAGTTTAAAAATGGTTAAATGTAATAATCGAAAAATTAATTAGTTTTTTTATCATTATAGATGAACTTTCATATCTCCTTTCGCAATGTCGTATTTTTAAACATCATCCAAATTATAAAAATGATATTGAAATTCAAGGTAACTTAAATGTTGTAATTGTGAAAATAAGCGGGTAATTTATATAAAATGTGTTGTGGTTTCTTAAATTTTCAATTTAACATCTATAATATATTTTTTTCATTTAACCACAACTCTAAAAATTCATTTGAATAATTTTTCATTTTGTTGATAGAGGTCATTGTCCTTGAAGTATATTATTCATTTGAAACTATAATAATTTGTTAAATGTATTTTGATGATGATTGCTATTTTTTTATTAACATGAGATAATTATTTAAGTTTCCAACTTATGATGATTAATTTGTATTTATGGTGCAATTCTAACCCTTTGACTTCCAAACTATTTATGTGTTAACTAATAAAACTTTTAAAAATGGTACATTTAAATGTGAGCAACTTTAGCAAATAAGCATAACATCACTAAAAACCAATGCCAACATGTTTAAAATATATACAAAATCTACGCCAATCTAAGTTTCATCTTTAAAGACAATATCATGGTTGGTTAACACAATGTGAGCAACTTTAGCAAATAAGCATAACATCACTAAAAACCAATGCCAACATGTTTAAAATATATACAAAATCTACGCCAATCTAAGTTTCATCTTTAAAGACAATATCATGGTTGGTTAACGCAAGATTGCTTTTATATATTTTTTAATTCGTAAATCTATCGATGTTTTATGTTTGATGCTTTTATTTAAATAAATAAACAAATATTAGAAATAGAAATCAAAAGAGGAGCTAATCATGATAATCTTGGTGATTATGTTCTTTTTCTTTTCCCTTAGCGTTGTACATTACTACATGTAAATATTATTTATGATGGATACGTATCTGTTGAAATAAAAGAAATTCAACAAAGGAATAGTAATAATATACGTTACAGCATGTTCTGCCTTCAATGATAGATAAATATAATCAGAACAAGTCTACTAATTTGTAAATCTTTCATTTAGCTTATGATTATCTTCTTTAATGATTAAAAAGAATCTCAATTGAACAATTTTTAATTCCTATTTTTATATTAATACCATATCTACTACCTTGATATTTTCATAAATCAATATTGTTTTTCAAAATGAAGATTCATATGAAGAAATAAAAAATTCTTTTTAAGAATAAGTTTTATGTCATTAGGAATTTCAATATAGTTGAATCGAGTGTGAAAATAATAATTGCAATATTACGTTGTTTGGGAATGTCGATCATGATGTGGAAACGTTGATACAATATACTCAAATAAGCATCGCCAAAATTATACATCAATATTGGAAAGTTTTTATATTAGTTTTTTTAATTTTTGTAACAAATATTATTTTATATTTTTATGACACTTACTAACTTATCTTCAAAACCTTACATTTGTCAATGTTATTTTACTATACAATTTGATTCATGCACAATGCACGGGTATATGCCTAGTATCAAAATATACCCGGCAATATCCAGCAAAATAATGTCCTTGACCGGAGCATTGGTTAATAAAAGTAGATAAAACTGGTGTCTCAGAAACACGACAAAAAAACAACCATCATATTTACAGTCACACTCTTCTTTAAATTTCACCATTGAAGCATAATCTATTAATTCTACAACATAGTAAGTTACATTTTGTATGGTGATCATGGCCAACCCCAAATCTAGATCTCCAATTAGAATGAAATGATTTAATTGAATTTTTGCAAAATATATTCACTTTTTGAAAAGGGGTATAACCTATTAATTCTACAACATAGTAAGATCCAAAATAAATAGCTTTGTAATCACTAATCACACTCCAAACTAAAAACAACAAACACTAAAATTAAAAAAAAAGTCGTAACTCTTAGGTAAGTAACAAACAGAAATATAGTTGCGTAACTTGTGTCAAAAGCTAATTTGTTTTACAACTAGGTAAAAGGGTGAAACATGACTGCATAAATATTACATTCATTTGACAAAAAATGTTGTACCTTTGTAGGTCCCAAACAATCACAAGATCAATACGGTATCTATTAATCAATAAGAAAACGAGGAGATTCAATCTTCAATGCACACTTCGATTAACAAAGTCGGGTACACAAGATCTGTGGTTGCTTGAACACAATGAATTTCTCTATAGCTAGCTTATGCTCCAAAATAACCAACTCCTCTAATGAAGACTATACAAGAGTATTTATACTCTACGCCTAAACTAGCCTAAACCCTAAGCCCATTCCATAAAAGCTCACCGAAAACCATGACAACCCAACCGAAATCCACAAGAATTTCGGTCATCATGACCGAGAACCTGGACGAATTTGGTCCAGGCCAAAAACCCAAATCAGGCCCAAAATATACTTCATTTTAGCCCAGAAACTCTTGGATTTGGTCCGATTAAAAGCAAAGATTAAACCAAATATAATTATGGTCCAACAATCTCCCCCTTGGTTTAATGCTTTAATTTGACTTTGACTCGCCTAGGTCGTCGTGCGGTCAAAAATGGTAAAATACCTAACACACACTAGTATAGTGGTAGTTAGGGTCGATCCACAGGAGTTACGTGGTCGAGGTAGGTAACAGATTACCAACTGTAGTGTCACTTCTACAGGCAGAGGATCTAGTTTCCGACTTTTACCAAAGAATCCCAAAAATCATCAAATCCAAGAATCCAAAACAAACATCAACTAAACTAATATCCAACACTAACCTAAGTACTTACTGAATTCATAAATGTATTTCAAAATCAGAAGTAACCAAGATTAAATCCAAACCATCTAACACAATCAAAACATCCAAAATGCATCCAAAAGCAATAAACATCGAAAACAGAGCAATTACTAATAACCGAATGATTAATTAATAAAACTCAGATCCCAAAGGTTCAAAACAGTAAACTAACATCCAAAATCAGAAACTACAACTTAGTATCAATGGTTGTCACTCCCAAAGACACAAGCCAAATGCTACTAACTACTAAACTAATTGAAAATTAAAGATAAAAACATAAAATACTGATTTATGGTTGCTGAAAACTGAAACTCGGAGTCAAAGAAGCCTTGGGAGTCGTTCCTATGCCAGGTCTTTGCTGTATTTGTCGACCTAGAACCCTCAATTTATAGTTGCAAAATTTAAGAGGCCGCGCCGCGCACAAGTGAAATCCGCGGTGCACGTGCTGGTTTATCCCCATTTTTTCGGCATTTGAATCTTCTCCACCGCCTCAAGGCTGAGTCACTGCGTCGCGCCTTTGTAAATCCTGCGGCGCGCATGTGAATTCGCCTGATTTGTCTTTATCTTCAAACTTCTTCCATTTTGTACGCTTTTAGTCCCTGTTTTCGTCATTTCTTTCCAAACAAGTGCTGACACAAAAAATGAGAATACCACAATATATATGATATAAATTCACTAAGAATAGGGCTTAAGAACGACTGAAATACTTGATATTACTAGGCGTTGTCAAACACCCCACACTTGTGCCTTGCTTGTCCCCAAGCAAGAGAGTTTTTAACAGATTCTAATAGAGACTCAAACAATTTTTGAATGTGTTTAATTTAAAAGATTATTGCCTTAAGAGTTAGAGTAAAATAGTTTGTGAAAACATAATCGGAATATTCTTTGGAATTCATGACTTTCTAAAGAACCCTTGATTACAAATTTTCTGTCCATAATGAAGTGTACGTACTCATTCAAATTCTACAGGCCATTAAAGAATTGTCCATGACTTTCGATGTTGTCCATGTAACGAGC
This sequence comes from Cichorium intybus, assembly GCA_023525715.1. Classification (NCBI taxonomy): domain Eukaryota; kingdom Viridiplantae; phylum Streptophyta; class Magnoliopsida; order Asterales; family Asteraceae; genus Cichorium; species Cichorium intybus. The sequence continues at coordinate 95,123,733 of CM042012.1, forward strand.
TTTCAGAAATACCATCTCAAACCAGGCGATCTTAGGTGCTAAGGTGCATAAATGCCTCTTCGAGGCCACCCTTTTCGAACCTACCGGCCCGAACAACAAAGGCCACAGATTGACAATTCCTTCCTAAATTCCAAACATAAAACACTCCAATCCTCTAAACTCATAAAACTCCGCTTATTTGACTAAACTAATAGCATGATCACAACTAAAGGGTATTTCTTGAAAAATACCAATGCTATAAATAATCAGAAACCATTCGTTTCAAAATTACAATCTATTAAAAATTCTGACAAAAGTTGCTAAAAATTTTGAAAATGACTCCTTTCCAGCAAAAATTTCAAAAGCTACTCTTTCGACCGTCCATACCCCACACTTAAACCCGTACAACGTCCCCGTTGTACAAAAATTATTCAAAACAAGGGAGAAAGAGTTACCATTTTAGACGGTAGATCGCTTGATGGTACTTTGTTGTCATAGGTATAAAAACATGAAAAAAAAGTCCTCGACTCAGAATTCAGGAGTTGCAGCGCAACAGTGAAACACACCGGTGGTCAAGGCAAGTGGAGGGGGCATGGTGACCCCACATGGACCTGCCCCATCATCTCCTCCGGAAGGGTGACGTGGAATGTCATCGATCTGCATCCGGAGCATAATCATTCTCTGTGTCTCCGCCATCCACTGGTCATGTGCCTCCCTGTCAGATATCGTCTGGCTCAAGTCCTGCATAGCCGCCAGCACATCGGATAACTGTGGCTGTGGCACTGCCTCTAGTACTGCCGGTCTCCGGCATCTCCTGCCTGGCTGGGTGTAAGCTGGCTGGGGATCCTGGGGTGCCTCGGTCGCCACCCTCATATACTGGCCTGGACGCTGCTGCTCGATCAACCCCATGTTCTCCAGGGCTCGTGCTAATGTGCAAACTGGAGGTAAAGCTGTCAGTGAGGCTACGGTGGGAGCAGTGAGTATCCGATAAGAACGGGCCAGGCGGGTAATGTAGTGCCCGTCGGTCAAGGGACTGCTGGATGATGCACCCGTCGGACGGGTGGATAGAGAGACTGCCAAGGCGTACGGGAGGTAGAGGAACCTGGTGGGATCGAGGAGAACCCAGAGATACGTCATGTCGTCACCGGACACCTTCTCGCCCCCTTCCCTCTGCATGATGGAGGTAGTGACGATACGGTGCATGAGTCGGTGTAGCGGATTGCGGAGCTGGCTCTCTCTGGCCGACCCCGCCTCAAAGTGCATGTTGGACAATGTGGCCAAAATAGTAACAATGGCCTCCCTGGCGGGCTGCCCCTGAGTGCACGCCTTAAAGAATCACGCAAAGTGCTGGTGCTGGAGGACCGCCTCTGTGTAAATGCCCGTGCGCCTCCCAAACTCTCGAAGACTGCACTCCCTGGGGACGCCCCAAATCGAAAACGAACAAGTCTGGATCGGTCCTCCGTCGAACCTAGTACGTAACAGACCGTGGACAAAAACTCCAGAAGAAACTCGGTATACACGGTGTCGTCCTGGCTGGCCATAAGCCTGTCCCAACCACGGCAAGTGAATGAAGCCTCCCCAATAGCCCACGTACGGTGCAGAAACGGCTCAATCTCGGCCCAAAGCCCTGCCTCCCTCAAAATGTCGCGATCAATGATCGTCGCCTCGAGAACCCGGCGACCTGTAAGTGCATCCCTCCTCTGCGTATACTCAATGGAAGTCTCCGATCCCTCGGGAAACTGGAGAAACGGGTGGTCCAGTCTGAAAGACATCTGCACAAAAGAAGAGAACCACAGAAAACATTTGCAATTTTAGTCCTTTTCGTCCCCACTGCACCGCGGCGCGGCTCAAGAACCATGACGCGACGCGCCGAGCGTCTGGTTCGAGTTTCAAACCCCAAATCGTGATTCAACATGCTAAAACTCAATCTAAATGCACTACAAGGTAGCCTAAGCATCGACTAACTCATCTAGGGTCATTATTTTGCAAAATAAACACCCTATGAGTCAGCATTGTCGATTTCTAAGTTTTTGAGTTTTGGAAAAATCAACCAATTTTGATACCTGATTGCTAGTTCTAGCAAGTAGAAACGAGTTAGATTGACATACCTCGATAGCGGGAATGAAATGAGCAAGAAAAGTGAAAGAAAAACATCTGATGACCGGAGCTCTCTGAGGCGCGGCGTGGGTTGTGTGTGAATAGTAGCGCGACATACCTTTTTGACGAAGGAAACCGACCGATCGATTCCCGCGACGCGGATATGAGTAAACCGCGGCGTGCTTGTTCTCAAATCAACCCCTGCATATCGGGTTGGTTTACGATCCCGCGGCGCGCAAAACTCTTGGCCGCGGTGCGGTCTTCAAAAATTTCATTTTCCTTCAAAATAACCCCACACTTGCCTTGGACCAATAACACCTGAAATGACGATAATATAATCTTCCTAATTATCCTAAGAAATATAGTACCTACTTATGAAAGATGGGTTGCCTCCCAACAAGCGCTAAGTTTAACATCTTCAGCCAGACGTGTCGTCCCTTATTCTCCCCATTCTTTGCTGGATATTACATCCTTCGTTTCTGGTGTGATTTTCTGGATTACCGTTGCAATCAATGATGTCAATTGAGTCATTCTATCGCTAACCTGACTGATCCATTGCTGCTGAGCATCTAAAAGTTGAAAAACCTTGGCTTCCCTACATCTTGCATCCTTTTCATACCGTTGATGCTTCATTTCCATTAACTCCATCATATCTAGCCGCTGCACCTTATCGATTGTTGACAATGGGTGTTGTCTAGCTTCACCTAAGATCTCCTCCTTCGCACCTTCACCTACCCGTGTCCACTGTTTAACTTTGTCCATAGTTCCAGGTGGCATAAGAGGATTGTCATTCAAGTACTTATCATTTTTTTTCAGATAGCATGGGTATTGGGCACCCAAACATGTTGAATCTGCGCCTCCTCGTTCCAAAGGAGATGTCCAAATCTCCCGTCTTGCAATCCATCACAGCCCCAGCTGTGGCTAGAAATGGTCGACCCAAAATTAATGCCGGCGCGTCTTCTAAGCTTTCGTACTCCATTACCAAAAAGTCGACATGATAGAAAAAGTCCCCTACCTTCACTATCACATTTGTCAATTTACCCCGGGATAGTTTTGTTGATTGATCAGCCAGCTGCAACACTGTCTTGGCGGGCTCTAATTCTTCGTTCTTATACTTGTCATACAAATATCTCAGTAATACATTAACGCTTGCTCCAAGATCCAGCAAGATGTTCCTAATGGTCACATCCCCCACCGTGATAGTAATCAACGGTGAACCAGGGTCCCTTTCCTTTTTGGGCAATGTCCCTAATAATGCCTCGCTTGCCTTCACAGTTAACCTCACCATCTCAGGTGTAGGTGTCTTGTCCTCCTTATTACTCCTGCACATCTCCTGAAGAATCCTAGTGTCTTCAGGAGCGTCTTTTAGTTCGTCCCACAGAGGTTGGTTGATTAAGGGTCCGGCCGACTTGACCGACACCTCCTACTTTTTCTTCTCTCTCTTGTGCTTCTTCCTCTGTTTGATTCCAGCCACAATTGGCTGATCCTCCTTTTGAACTTCCTTGTCCTCTTGTGGTTGAGGTTCCTTCTTAACCTGTTCTTCTTCCTTTTCCTTGTTTTCTTCTTCAATTTTTACTTCTTCCTTAACCTTCTCTTCCTGCTTACTTTCACCTTTCGTTTTGATTTCCTCCTTTTCACTCTCGGCTTCACTTCCAGATTCTAACAAATCATCCAAGGTCACTTTCCTCCACTCAGCCTCGACAGCGTTGACATGTTCTTTCCCGGCCCGCTGAGCATGGGTCGGATTGACTTTCGTGGTACTGGGCAGCTTTCCATTATCTCTCTTCCATTAATCTTCAGCCATCTAGGCGATCTGCCTCTCCATATTGGCAATGGCTTTCGCGTTGGCTTGAGATTGCTGATGTGTCGTGTTGAACATTTTATACATTTTTGCGACTAAATCCTCCTGAGTCCCTGGGGCATTGTTGACGGAATTGTTGAGCCCCATATTGTTGCTATTACCGTTCCCACAGGCATTGCCATTATTAGCTGCTGGTTGATATTGCCTGGGCTGGTTGGATGATTGCCTTTGGTAGTTGTTCTGCCTTTGGTTGTTGAAATTCTGCTGACCTTGATTGTATGGTCTATAGGGTCGTCCATAATTATATGGACCTTGACCCTGCCTATAGACTTGATTTGCTTCCTGAGTCCTTAGTCCTCCTTGACCTTCTTGTTGCTGACTCTGAGGTCCATTCTGCATCGTAGATATAAGTCTATCAAATTTCTTATTGAGCTCGCTTATCTCCTTTTTTACATCCTTCCTCCAATCGGCATCGGCTCCCACTACTGCAGTTGTGCCTACTGTCTTCCTTGTAGAAAATTCGCCTTAGATCCATTACTTAGTTGTTCCAAAAACTGCCAAGCCTCCTCGGGGTCTTGCATCATAAAAGTGCCACTAGATGATGCGTTGATCATGGCTTGGTTTGTCTCACTTGCTCCCTCAAAGAATACCTTAACCAATTGCCATTTTGGAATATCGTGATGAGGGCACGACCTCATCAACTCCTTTAGACGATCCCAGGCTTCATGAAAAGCTTCTCCAGGCTTCTGCTGGAAATCCTGAATGGCTCTCCTGATCTCCGTCATCTTGCTCGTCGGATAGAATTCTTGTAAGAACTTAGCTTTGAGTTGGTCCCATGTAGTAATGCTATTTGATGGAAGAGACGTGAACCAATACTTGGCTTTGTCTTTCAAGGTAAACGGGAACAACCTTAATCTAAAAATGTTCTTATTTGTATTCCTAGGGGTGTTGGCATTTGCTATCGCTATGAACTCATACAAATGATTGTATGGATCATCTTGTTGATGTCCGTTAAATTCCGGTAATATTCCTAGCAACTGAGGCCTAATTTCTACTTGCGATTCTACATATTCTGGAATAAAAATGGGCGATGAGTCATAGTACTCCCGTGGTTGGAAGTGCGATGCAACCGACTGCCCCTCGGTTGTGCAAAATACAAAGGTTGAGCAGGATTACCGTAAAAATGATGATCATTATATCCCTGGTGACCTTACGGTGGTTGTTGTTGTTGTGCCCTTCGTAGAGGTCCCCAATCTCGGTTCCATGATTATTGTGGTGCTGGTGGAACCCATCCTTCGTCTTCATCATCATACGTCTGCTTCGCCTCCTGATACCGGTACTGCTGCTGAGGAGGTTGCTGTTGGTATTGCTGCTGCGGTACAGGTTGAAAGGTTGTTTGTAGTTTAAAAAGTACTGGCGATGGTTGTGTTTGTGATAAAGTTTGAGAAATGATTGTCTGCTGTCTAGATACTAGGGTGCCATCACGGGTCGGACTCCCCAAGACATGGCAGATGTGAAAGGGTTTGTGGATTGTAGTCGTGATAAAGGTTGAAATGGTGGAATCGACGGCGTAGTGCATTATAGGGGCTGAAGCTGCACCACCAGTAGCACTCGTGCTCCCAATGTGAAATTCTGAAACAGGGGGAATAAATGACATCCCCATTGCCTCAGCCAAGGGTTCCTGGGCAACATTCTCTAAGCTACTACTAAAACTCATTGTATTTAAACGCCTACGTGCACGGATCTTGCGCGTAGTTCGCTCAATCTCTGAGTCAAAACGCAAAGGGATAATTGCTCACCCCGACGGGTACGCATGCACTAGTGCAACACGCCCGAAAAATAAAAAAGTAAAATGCTAACCAACTAAAATTCTTAATACTAGAACAAAAATCAAAAACTAAAAGTCCTACAGATCACCTACTCTCAAGCTCACAACTCCCCGGCTACGGCGCCAAAATTTGACTCGCCTAGGTCGTCGTGCGGTCAAAAATAGTAAAATACCTAACACACACTAGTATAGTGGTAGTCAGGGTCGATCCACAGGAGTTACGTGGTCGAGGTAGGTAACAGATTACCAACTGTAGTGTCACTTCTACAGCCAGAGGATCTAGTTTCCGATTTTTACCAAACAATCCCAAAAATCATCAAATCTAAGAATCCAAAACAAACATCAAATAAACTAATATCCAACACTAACCTAAGGACTTACTGAATTCTGAAATGTATTTCAAAATCAGAAGTAACCAAGGTCAAATCCAAAACATCCAACACAATCAAAACATCCAATATGCATCCAAAAGTAATAAACACCGAAAAGAGAACAATTACTAATAACCGAATGATTAATTAATAAAACTCAGATCCCAAAGCTTCAAAACAGTAAACTAACATCCAAAATCAGAAACTACAACTTAGTATCAATGGTTGTCACTCCCAAAGACACTAGCCAAATGCTACTAACTACTAAACTAATTGAAAATTAAAGATAAAAATATAAAATACCAATTTATGGTTGCTGAAAACTGAAACTCGGAGTCAAAGAAGCCTTGGGAGTCGTTCCTATGCCAGGTCTTTGATGCATTTTTCGACCTAGAATACTCTATTTATAGTTGCAAAATTTAAGAGGCCGCACCGCGCACAAGTGAAATCCGCGGCGCGCGTGCTGGTTTATCCCCGTTGTTTCGGCATTTGAATCTTCTCCACCGCCTCAAGGCCGAGTCACCGCATCGCGCCTTTGTAAATCCTGCGGCGCGCGTGCGAATTCGCCTGATTTGTCTTTATCTTCAAACCTCTTCCATTTTGTACGCTTTTAGTCCCTGTTTTCGTCGTTTCTTTCCAAACAAGTGTTGACACAAAAAGTGAGAATACCACAATATATATGATATAAATTCACTAAGAATAGGGCTCAATAACGACTAAAATACTTGATATTACTAGGCGTTGTCAGGCTTCGAGCTCTGTCTTGACCTTGGTTTCGGTTGTGCACTGCATAAGAAATCTAACAATCTCCCCCCTTAACCGTGTAACGGGTGTAGATGTTAATAGCATTCAACACATTGCAGAGACAACTTCATCTTCGGTATTGGACTGCCTTCAGATCTGAATTTGAATGCACATTGGGTACGGGTTTCAGCATAGGTCTTGAATTAGCACATCCAGCTTCTGATTTGACCTTGACTTTGACTGGAGTCTGAATCTTTACTTCTCTTCTTGATCACATAAAGGTGTAAATGTAGCAATAAACTGATTGAGGAGGAATTTAATGCAGCTTGTCACATGGAGTTATGATTCACCTTCTTCAGAGATAAATATTCGCGTCGAAACTCTCAAACTTCACTTGTACTAGCGCTTCTCGATACGAACTATGACCGCAAATCATGTAGGTCATGGAGTCATAAACTCTCACCAAAGTTGTTTAAGGACTCAGCCTTGGCTCAGAATGAGACTTCTCGCAGTATCTGTGTGAACTCGGAGGAATGCACTGTGATTGTTTGAGTATCGGAGAACTACTCGTGGACGTTTTGATTTTGTCCCCTGCATATCCTTGATCAAAGATCTCAATGCAGATATCAAGTCAACAAGTTGACTTAGCTCTTGGCGAGACGTTCAATGGTATCCAAATTTTGCGGAATGTACCATCCTAGTGCCAATTTTGAATCCAGTGAAGTTGTTGGGGTCTCACAGCTATTGTGGTAAACAACAACGATCACTGACCCAGAGTTTCGATGTTTCATCAATGCGAGGTGAGAACACATTGAATCACTAGCATCTTTATTAGAAGAAAAGTAGGGTCAAGAGTGGTATGAGCGTGTAATATGTCTTGGTTATTAGACATACCCATCGGCTAGACTTTCGAATTGTCATCAGTGTATGGTTTATTACACCGAGTCATCCAAATCATGAATTAGAAGATTTTTAGGTAAGAATGGTTATTGATGCCTCACATCTACTACTGGTGTTGTAACACAGATCACTGGCATAGAGTTTCGAAATATCATCATCACTTGGTTTAAAGTGACGAGTCGTCTATTTATTGCAATAGAAAGATAAAGGTGGTTGAGAATGGATTGGTGCGTGTGATAGATTTCGGTATGCAATCTAACCAACGGCACAAAATTTGTAACTCTCGACTCTGAGTGGCTTTACTCAAAGTGTCTAGAAGTTCGTGTTGCAGAGAGAAACTTTAGGTTGGTTAGAGAGAAATGTTGTCAGTGCTTCAAACTTACTATGGTATGACAGTAAGAATCATTAGCACTTAAGAATCATTAGCACTAAATTGTTACCTCAGCAGTGAGTGGTATTACTCGGTGCATCGTCAGTAGGTAACAAACAAAAATAAATTGTTTGTTGGTTTGGTTGGTATTATGTGAATGGTGGTTTGGTAGGATGTTTGGATTTTTAAATTTTGAAAAGCATAAAGACATAAATGAAAAACATATTTTTGGATTTTTGATTTTCTAAAGAAAAGACATAAAGAAAAGGAAAATATTTTTAAATTTTTAAGAATTTTGTAAATTTTTTTGTTTTTAATTCTTCCCTAATGTGTATGGGAAAGATTTACAAACCTAACTTAACAGTCATCGAAGCGTATCATTTTTAACATAACAACAAGCACATCGAATCGAGCTTTTGCAAAAGGTTTTGTGAACAAGTCCGCCACATTGTTATGTTTGTGGACTGATTCCAAATGGATCAGTTTTCGCTTGTAGCAATCTCGAATAAAATGAATTTTGATGTCAATGTGCTTGGTTTTTGAATACTGGACAGGGTTTTTAACTATTTGGATAGCTGCCTCATTGTCACAAAAATGGGAGTATCAAGAAAATTCATACCATAATCAAGAAGTTGATGCTGCATCCAGATGAATTGAGAACAACAGACCGATGCAGCAACATATTCAGCTTCATCTGTAGAGGTTGACACAGTCTGATGCTTCTTGCATTGCCAAGAGATCAGTCTGTCTCCCAAGAATTGACATCCAGCGCTTGTGGACTTTCTGTCAATATAATTGCTGTCTGAAAAAGCATACAGATCAAATTCACTGTTCTTTGGATACCAGAGACCTAATTTAGGTCTCCCTTTAAGGTATCAAAAGATCCTTTAACAGAAGTTAAATGAGAGAGTTTAGGATTAGCCTGATGTCCAGCACATTGGCAGAGTGCAAAGACGATATTCGGTCTGCTGGCCGTCAGATACATCAGTGATCCAATCATTGAACGATAAAACGTTTGATCATCAGATTGTCCATCTGGGTCTGAAGAAAGCAGAGGTCGCTCTGACATCGGAGTATTGGCAGGTTTGCATCATTGAATTCGAACTTCTCGAGAATATCCTCCACATGTTTGTCTTCGTGAAGCAAGATACCCGTTGAGCTTTGCTTTACTTGCAACCCCAAGAACATCGTCATTTCACCCAGCGAACTCATCTCAAATCGTTTCTTCATCACTTGCTCAAACTCTTTACACAACGCCTCACTAGTAGAACCAAAGATAATGTCATCCACATAAATCTGGACAACAATTTGGTCATCATTTTCACGCTTGATGAACAGAGTCTGGTCGATTGTGCCTCGAGTGTAACCATGCTGCAACAGATGTTCAGTCAATGTAGTATACCATGCACGGGGAGCATGATGAAGACCATAGAGAGCCTTATCCAACTTGTCGACGTGATTCGTAAATTTTGAGTTGACAAAACCTGGAGGTTGATCAACATAAATCTCATCCTTCACTTCACCGTACAGAAATGCAGTCTTAACGTCCATCTGGTACACCGTAAAGTTCATATATGATGCATAGGCGAGAAAAATTTGAATCTCTTCTAATCTTGTCATCGGAGCATACACTTCTGTGTAATCAAGACCTTCAATTTGACGAAAACCACGGACAACCAGTCGTGCCTTATTTCGCACTATAACTCCTGAGTCATCTTGCTTGTTGCGAAAAACCCATCTCGTGTCAAGAGACTTTTTGCCCTCGGGTAGTTCCACCAACTGCCAAACATTTAGTTTCTCAAACTAGGTTAGCTCTTCATGCATCGCGTCCACCCAACTTGGTTCATTAAGCAACATCTCCACATTCTTCAACTCAATTTGAGAAATGAAGCATGAGTAGAGACACTCGTTGACTTGACCACTCTGGCTTCTGGTTTGAACCCCATCGTCCAGAGAGCCAATGACATTATCAATCGGGTGATCGCATTGAATTCTTGATGGAATAGCATGTTCGAGCGTTGTCGTGGAGACCGGAAGATTTGTTATGTTCTCAATTCTGCCTGAGCCTGAAGCACCTCAATCGGAATCTCTGAAATTGTGAGAGGTACTTGCTACGTACTCTTCGAGAATTCTCTCGGGAAAGAGAGAATCCATGAGAGTGGAGTCAAAAAGATCAGCAGGTTCAGAATGAAAAACAACTTATTGAGTAGCAGATTGTTCATCAACTGGAGGTTCGCCAGCAACCTGGGATGATTCAGTAGTAGGGGCATCTTCAGTTACAATAGTGGAGGCAGGAGATGAACCGTCATTTAGAATTGGATCTTCAAAGATGACAGATGGTATGATGGGATCAGGAATGATTTCCACATCGTCATCTCTGTTCAATCCACTAGGACCTGGCTATGTGCCTGAAACATCATTAGGAAGCACATTAAACGATTTAAACAATTCAACATAATTAAATATCCAATCAGGTCCAACTCGAGCATCGGTTTCATTCTCTTCTAGCAAACGCAAGTCACGATTCCACGATCTGCTTGGTCACTTTGTTGTATACTCGATAAGCAGTTTTACCCGCATATCCCACAAAGTAGCAATCATCAGCCTTGGTATTGAACTTTGGAGTAGGTTCAAGATGAAGTAGGGTGCAAGAACAACCAAAAGAACAGAAGTGAGCAACGTTTGGTTTACGGCCATAAAGAATTTCATACGGGGTCTTCATTTGGTTTTTGTTGATGACGACCCGATTCTGGACATAACACGCCGTGTTAATTGCTTCTGCCCAGAAGAACACTGGTAGCTTGGAATCAACGAGCATGGTACATGCAGCATCAATTAGTGTTCTGTTCCAGCGCTCAGCAACACCATTTTGTTGAGGTGTACGAGTAGCACTATATTGACGCTGCACTCCTTTATCTGCACAAAATTTATCCAACACCGCGTTCTTGAATTCAGTCTCATTGTCGCATCAAATAGCCTTTAGCTTCTGATTCATTTGATTGTCAATGAGATTGATGAATCTCATGACCAGCTTTGCAGTTTCGCTCTTGTTCTTTAAGAAGAAAACCCAAGTAAAACGTGAGTAATCATCAATTATAACTAAACATTAAGAGCTTTTATTAATACAGAGAACATTGACGGGGCCAAAAAGATCCATATGCAGAAGTTGAAGTAGCGAATCAATGATGTTGACCAATTTGGGCTTGTGCGACTTCCGATGATGTTTGCCTTGAGCACAGGCAACACATTTCTCAAAGGTAATGAAGTCTTTAATTGGAAGCCCCCGGACAAGATCGTTCTTAGCGAGACGATTTAAATTCTTTGCATTTTCATGACCAAGACGGCGATGCCATAACATGGCATTCTGTTCAGCGGCTCTTGAAAATAAGCAAGTGACATTTTCAGGAGTGTTGTGATTCATGTCAATGATATAAGCATTGCTTTTGCGTTCAGATTTGACAAGAATCCACTCCTCATGGATGACAACACCAGGTTTGAGAATTAGACATTCTTTGTTTGTAAAGTGGGTTGAAAAACCTTTGTCACAATTTTGAGAAATGCTCAGCAGACTATGCTTGAGCTTAGGAACAAAGTTTACGTTCTCAAATTTCTACACGCTATTGGATACAGTCCCTTTCTGTGTGATCTTTCCCTTTTCACCACCCACAAAGCAAACATATCCACCATTAAAATTTTCAACGTTGTGTAGTTGGGACATGTCGCCTATCATGTGTCTGGAACAACCACTATTAACATACCAGGGTCTGATGATATTCCTCCATAGTTGTTTGTGCACATGTTGCAGGATTAATTAGATTTAGGCACCCAGTCCATATGGAAACTGGGTTGACCCTTACTATCGATACAATAAATCGATTCTAAGCTCATATCATGTTGATCAGATATTGGTGAGATCTCAGAAGCTTTTGAAATACTGCCTTTAGGAACCCATCTAAAAGTTGATTTAAATCTTTTATCTTTAGACCAGATGGGAACATTTGCATTTGATTTTGAATCAAGACAGCTATTTGAGCATGATTCTTGAAATGACTTTGACCTCACAAATTTTGGTAAGGAATAGTCATTTCTTGAAATGATTATTTTGTTCCTAGCTGTTTGATTCTTGGCTTTAATATCATTCCAATTTTTATTTCGAGAACGTGACCTTGAGGGTTTTCTCTTATGAGATCTTCCTCTTGGTACGTTCTGCCAAACATGTTCATGTTGTTGAGCATACAAGTATCGGGGACAATATCTAGCAATGTGACCGGTAATTCCACAATTAAAACAAGACTGTCTTTTCAAAGGAGTAGTGGATGTTTGTCTTGGTCCAGATTTAATCAAAGCATTTCCACACATACACAAGCATGCATCAGATTTTTTAACAGAAATCTTTGTCTTAGATTTTTGAAAATTAACATCACACGTTTTTTAGAAACATCAGCAAGTTTAATGTCATTTTTCACACAACCATTCAAATCAAAAATTAAAACATTAGTCGTAGAACAACTTTTAACAGAATTAAAAATAAGCTTGTCTTCCATGTCCTCATCCTTCTCTTTCAATTTATCTGCAGATGAGGTAGAAGCATTAGTAAAGTTCATTTCAGTACTCTCAACGGGGTGCCAGATTGATCCTTTTGAATGAAATTGGAAAGATAACATTCCTCTGATTCTTTGATTTCAAGAGGGGGAACAAAATTATTATTAAACGGAGGGGGAACACATCTATATCCAAGTCCTTCACCGTATTTATTAGTCCATTTAGTTTGATGTTCAATTATCGATTCAACTACTTCACTTGACACATCAAACTTTTTAAAGTTGAATTTAGCATCTTGAAATTTTAATTTTAAAGCATCAAGTTCAACAGTTAGTTTAGCAATATCCTCATTTGCAAACCTAAGGTGACATCTTGTTGTGCTAAGTTCTTCTTGCATTTTATAATAATATGATCTTCTAGCATCTAGCATTTCTTGAAGAGGTTTAAACTTCTTTTTGGAGTTATAAACTAGGTTTTCATGTTAAAATATTTCTCTAACTAAACGATCATTGTGTTCTCGATGTTTTGTAATTATATTAACACAAGATTGAGAAGAACAAGAAACTTCACTAACCTCATCATGGGTGGGGTTAGAGGAGACCATGAATGCGATTTGGAGTTCCCTCATCTGTTCCTCTGCATCAGCATCAGCCTCTTTGTTTGCTTCAATCTGAGCCAAGTGAGCACTCCTTTCTTCAGTCAGGTTCAGGTCTCGCATCTGGTCCTCTCACGAGAACTGATGTGCAACCATGGCCCTTTCTGTATTCTGTGGAGGGTCTTGATTTGTTCCAACAGACACCAGGTTCCTCTCAGTATTTCCATTCCCCATCCTGGGTTTGGTGCATTCACGAGCGAAGTATCCTAGCTCATGACAATTATAACACCGAAGCAAAGACTTGTTAACTCCCACCTTCTTGTCATCGTTGGCACCCTACTTGTTCCTCCTTGTTCGTTGAGTGAACCTTTTCGCCCTAAAGACCGCCATGGCAATGTGCCAAGAAATATCCATTTCTTTGACATCATCGGGGTGAATCTGATTTAAATCTCCAATTAAAACTGGCTGAATAAGGTCACCAGCAACGAGAGGGTTATAGCAATTCACTAGTCCAACCATCATGGCCATGTGTTCCTCAGCTCCCTTGGTAACAACTAGAACTGGAGTAGCTGACTGAGAAACAAGACTAGGAGCAGCATGAGTTGGAGCAGCTCATGTAGTGGCAAAGCCTGAAACACTAGGGACAGGAGATGCAGAAGAAGCTTGATAAGTGGGAAGAGCAGAAAATGCACTGTTTGTTGAAGTGCCCAGATTTGCAGACTGATATGAACTGACGTGGTTGATTTCTCTTTGTCTATCATCCATGTCGCATGATTTGATGATAGTCATAACCTCAGCAAGAGAAAGTTTGCCAAGGTCTCTTATCTTCTTTATCACTGCCACATTCATATCCCAATTTATTGGCAAGGAGTTCAGTAGCTTCTTGTTAACTTCAGTCTTTGACAACGTAATCCCAGCAGTGGTCATCTCGGTATTCAAAGTGATGAAGCGTTGCAGTTGGGTCTCAAGAGTCTCTCCCAGAACATGATTGAACATGTTGAATTTTTAGCGAAGGAGGTCCTGCAAACTCTATTTCATGTCGTCATTTCCTTCGTAAACCTCAATCAACGCCTCCCACAAAGATTTGGCGTCTTTGTATTCTTTAAATCCTTGAGGAATATCTGGGGACAATGCCATAGTAAGAGTGGCAAGGGCTTTCTCATCCTTTTCCACCAAGTCGAACTCTACGTCTGTGTATTCTTCAATTGGTTTTTCTATCACAGTGACATCTGTTCTAGTGAGTGTAATCTTGACAAGTGTACGACGGAAGCATCTTCAGAGCTTAACATCTTTCATTTTTATATACTGTTCAAATCGATATTTCCATTCCGTGAAGCCTTCTGCATTGAGTAAACGGGGAATACGGGTAGCAGTACCTATAACTGAGTCGAGATTGGAATGCATAGTGGAAACTGTATCCAATGAAAATGAACCAAAAACCAACAAAAGTCAACAAACTTTTCTGATCGAAGACCACCAAGTCAACAACACTTGGACCGAAAACCAAATCTTAACCGAACACACTGACCGAAAACTAGCTTAGACAAAAATCGTGACCGTAAACCTCACTTAACCGGAAACGAGGATGAGAATATTGACCGAAAACTCCAGTAGACACCGAAATCAACAAAACCCTAAAGGATCCACCGAAATCAAAATGGGCTTGACCGAATTCTCGCTTAACGGGCCGAAAACCACCACGAAACCCTAGCAGCAACTCGAGCCGCCACTGAAATCGATGAGGGTAGACCGAAAACGACAAGTCAGATCCAAAAACGCACAATCAGCTCAGAAAACGGCGTTTTTAGATCATAAACTCCGTTTTTGAAGGTTTTTCACTTGAAGATGCCAAGAACAACGAAGAACACAGCACCCAAAAATGATCAAATCAGTCCAAAATCGCCCAAAAACGTCCAAAAATCTCCAAAAACACTAGATCCAAGCAAAGGTTTATGAATGATTAATACCAAAACACTCAAAAACACAAAGTTTTGAGGTTCTGATACCAATCGTAGGTCCCAAACAATCACAAGATCAATACGGTATCAATCAATCGATAAGAACATGAGGAGATTCAATCTTCAATGCACACTTCGATTACACAAAGTCGGGTACACAAGACCTGTTGTTGCTTGAACACAATGAATTTCTCTATAGCTAGCTTATGCTCCAAAACAACCAACTCCTCTAATGAAGACTATACAAGAGTATTTATACCCATCGAAAACCATGATAGCCCTACCGAAATCCTTGTGGATTTCGGTCATCATGACTGAGAACCTGGACGATTCAGTCCAGGCCGAAAACCCAAATCAGGCACAAAATGTACTTCATTTTAGCCCATAAACTCTTGGATTTGGTCCAATTAAATGCAAAGATTAAACCGAACATAATTATGGTCCAACAACCTTCAAAAATCAAAACCCAAAAACCTCACAAAGCGATTCCTTTTCAATTGTTTGTGATACTTAATATCTCAAATAAACTCCAAAACAGCACCCACACTCATCTAAAGAATGAAAAAAATCATGCTCAAGCTTGTAATAAAGCATTCGAAATTAAAGACTGCGCAATTTGAATTAAATCTCATTCACCGGTTACAAAAATCGATTGAAGACGTATTGGACTGTACATAAGTCAAAGCATATGTGACAATAAAAGAAAAAAGATGTGATTAATTACCTAATAATTATTTAAAGTGATTTAAATTCTGATGAAGATCCATGTTCATATTGGCTCCATTGAAATCGACCAACAACGACATATCATCCCTTCTCCTTCTGCTTCTGTTTAGTTTCTCAAGAACTCATCTCCTCTTTTCTATACTGAACAGAAGCCTGCTAATTTTCGACAAAATTCCTATCAAAATCACAAACGAAACATATGTATTGCGACGTTAGATCAAAATCGCACATGACGAATTATGTAAAATTAATCTCCTTTAATTAAATGTGATGTGAAATAGGGTTAGAAACGAGGTCAAAAGCGGGCATGACAAACTTAAGTAAATAAGTCTCCATTAATCAAATGTGTTGTAAAATACGGTTAAGAAGAGGGTCAAAATACAACTTGGTGTTTACTGGAACAGCGGATGGGATCGTCAAGGTGTAGAAACGTTTCTGAATCAACCGGTAATCATACCTAATTTATTAGAGATGATTTAAAAAATATTATCAATTTGTATTTTGATAATTTTTTGAGATACATGAGACTTTTTTTGAGTAGGAAAGCAAATAGTGGGTGAACCAAAACATGCCATGTAGCTAAATGAGAGGTAGAAAATGTGACATGTGTAAATAAATGTTTGTTTTATTAGATAGTATATAGAAGTATAGATATAGATTATACAATATTAATTTCTATTTAAGATCAGTATGTTTTTTATATATATATATATATATATATATATATATATATATATATATATATATATATATATATATATATATATATATATATATATATATATATATATATATATATATATATAGACACACACACTAGATTAATAACCCATGTACTATATGGGTTGGGATAAAAATAGTAAAAATAAAAAGTATAATGCAAATCTATTTTTATAATTACTAAATGTTAAATCAAAAAACAAAAAGTATTTATGTTGTAATTTTGGCATTTTATTGAAAGACCCAACTATGTATATACAAACACTAAAATAATACATGTATGTCGTTTTAATTCAAAGCAAGTTTTTCATAATTCAAAGCAAGTTTCTCAAATGTTAAACTATACCCGATACAAAAAGTTAGCTATATATTGCATTCACAATCATCGACCACCACCACTATTTTGCATCCGTCTCTGTTGTCGTTGCCGAAAGGACCACCCAACACCGACCATCACCACTATTATTCCTATATCCCTTTCAAAATACCATAGATGAATCAACCCGACAATAGCCCTTTCAAAATACTTAAAAGATTAAGATATGAAGTAAGTTACTTAATTTTTCAGATAACATAGTTAAGATCAACCTGTCCATACTCTCACTTGCTTCTATTTGTAGAAATTAGAGGGAAATATTAAGTAATAGTGAATACAGAACTAACCCTATAAAAGTGAGCCAAAGCATCTTCACGGGGTTGACCCGATTTTTGGGCAATGGCTATAAGAGCCGCAATTGATCGGTCATGTCTGTTGCAGTTTTGTATTCATTCAACGCAAGCTTGGTGATTTTTTGATCTTCAAGAGCCACAAGATACCCTTTTTGTAAAAAAGTCAAAATAGAAAACATTATCGCTCAAAGTTTAAGAAAGAGATAAATGCAAGAAATAGCAACGTACTTTTTATTTATGTGTTTATTATAGTTATAGAATTCTACTTTAATTTTTCATGCTATAACATTGTACTTTCAATCTTTTTCTTACGAAGTCATTATACTTTAAGAATAAAAGAAATGCAAATTGGTTTTTTAACCGGTAAAAAAATCGGACCGATTTTTTCCGTAACCGGTTCCACTAAAAATCGAACCACCAATTTGGTAGTGGTTTTAAATAAAATTGCAAACCGGTTTTCCGTGGATTTAACCCAAAATCCGGTATTTTTACTCACTTTCACTTAAAAAAGGGACCATTTTAGACTTTTTAATTCCAATGGAATCACTTAATTCCAAAGAAAATTGGTTCCAAGCTTCCAATAGCAGCAACAACAATTCTTTCCGGCATGCATTAACACAACACAAAGTCAAGTTCACCAAATATTATTCATCTCATTCTTTCCTAATCAGTTGAAATAGTAATTACACAACATTATTAACTAAAATCACAATTATAACCATCACTATAATCTATAGTCATGTAATTTCACTTATTTGTTGATTATATGATTGCCATTTCTTCCTATTAAACAATAATAATTTAAATTAGTTTTCTTAAAAATATTAAAGAAACTATGAATAGTGCAAACATGATTTCCACCTGGAAACTCAAATTATAGATAACAGTGCTACAATTGGCAGTGTTAGCCTAATAAGGTTTTCTAGGTTTGGCCATTATTTAGCCCATTAGTCTTATTTAGCCCTTTTAGCCTATTGTATATAACTCTCTTTGTCTTTGTATTTTGTCAAGAACTCATATTCACAGTTTATGTTTTTCCTCTCAAAACCCTAGCCTCTCTTCTCTCTATTCTCTTTGAAACTTGATCATGATAATTCACATGGTATCAGAGCTAGGATATTAAGGGGTTTTGTACCAGGCACGCCGTTGTCGGAAATTTCGACATTTTTGGTATGATTTTCTGCTTCATTTATGTGTACCGATTGATATTTTCGGCTCGATTTGGTTGATTTTCTGCTTCGTTTCTGGGTTGAATGTTCGATTTTGAGAGTTAATTGTTGCTGCTATTATTTGGTTGTTTGTTCATCTGCATAAGGGCAATTTTGGAATATTTGCTTGACTGTCTATTGATATTATAGCTCCAAGAGATGACTCTCTTCAGTCCATTAGTACACAACTGGATGGTAAAAACTATGCATATTGGAGTTATGTAATGAAGAATTTTTTACGGGGCAAGGCTATGTGGGGGATTGTTACAGGTATAAAGGGAAAACCAACAGATAACAAGGCTGCCAATTTTGCTATGTTATTGGAATCTTGGGAGACTGATAATTCCAAAATTATTACATGGATTAATAATTCTGTCATTCAGTCAATTGGCACTCAGTTAGCAAAGTATGACACAGCAAAAGAAGTTTGGGACCATTTGGAAAGGCTGTATACTCAATCTAATTTTGCAAAACAGTATCATCTAGAATTTGATATCCAAGCCCTCCAAGAAAACAGTCTAAGTATTCAGGATTTTTATGCTTCTATGTTTGATTTGTGGGATCAATTAGCTCTCACTGAATCTGCAGAACTAAAGGCTTTCAAGCCTTACATTGCCAGAAGGGAAGAGCAGAGATTGGTCCAGTTTTTAATGGCATTAAGGTCTGATTTTGAAGGCTTACGTGGGACAATCCTTCATCGTACTCCTCTTCCCACAGTGGATTCAGTTGTTCATGAGTTGATTGCCTAGGAAACCCGTATCAAGTCCCAATCTGACAAAGGGTCTAAGACAGTAGCCACACCTACTGTCTTTGTTGTTCAAAACCAAACAAGACCATCTGGACAGTTTAAGCCGAAAGTTGCATTTGATGAGTGTGCATTTTGTAAAAAGAAAAATCATTGGAAGTCTCAATGTCCATTGCTGTTGGGGAAGGGAAATTATCAAAACCAAACAAGACTATCTGGACAGTTTCAGCCTCCACAGTTCAACAGGCCTCCTGGACAGTTTCAACAACCTCCATCATTTCCACCATTTCGTCCTCCATAGTTCACTGTTGCTGCTACTGTACCTTCTACAGAGAACGATTTGAATATGACACCACCATTAGCTTTGGATCCACAGGTTTTTGAGCAATTTCGCCAGTTCATTGCTTCCAATCCTACTGCCATGTCAACATCTATGTCTCACACAGGTCTATCAGCATCTAGTCCTTCAGTTATTCCTTCATCCTTATGGATATTGGATTCTGGTGCATCTCATCATATGTCACCACATTTGTCATCCTTTTCTTCGTTATCAGCTAGTCCTCATGTTTCTGTTATGTCAGCTAGTGCTACACCTATGCCAGTTGAGGGTATTGGTCATGTTGTTACCCCCCATATCTCTCTCACTAATGTCTATTATATTCCCACACTTGCTTTGAATCTTGTTTTGGTCAGTCAGTTGTGTAAATCTGGTTATTGGGTCTTCTTTTTTGATTCTCTTTGTTGTGTACAGGACCCACAGTCTCGGAGGGTGACTGGGATCGGCCGTAAACTTGGGGAGCTTTATGTTTTGGAGAAGCTCCAAGTTTCTGATATTGCGGCCTCTAGTGTTGATTTGTCGTCTTTTCGTTTAAGTTATTCGTCTTCAAATTTTTATCTTTGGCACTCTCGTTTGGGTCATGGTTCAGCTTCACGTTTACAGTTTTTATCCTCTACTGGTGTGTTAGGTCATTTGAACAATGTTGACATTTCTGATTGTTGTGGTTGTAAACTGGCAAAGTTCTCTGCCTTACCTTTTAATAATAGTGTCACTCGTTCTTTTGCTCCTTTTGATGTTGTGCATTCTGATGTGTGGGGTCCTTCCCCAATAACCTCCAAAGGAGGATCGCCTTATTATGTTTCGTTCATTGATGATTATACTCGTTATACATGGGTTTATCTTATGAAGCGCAGGTCAGATTTCTTTGTCATTTATAGCAATTTCAGAGCTCTTGTGAAGACCCAACACTCTGCTGTCATAAAATGCTTCCGGTGTGATTTAGGAGGGGAATATACTTCTAATGATTTTACTCAGTTACTAGCATCTGATGGGACTGTTCACCAATCATCATGTACTGATACTCCTCAACAGAATGGTATAGCAGAACTGAAACATCGACACCTTGTAGAAATGGCACGGTCTTTGTTATTATCTTCTGATGTTCCTAGTGTCTTTTGGGGAGAAGCTATCCTTACTGCTGCCTATGTGATTAATCGCATCCCTACTCATCGCAACTCCGGAATGTCTCCTTATGAAAAGTTGTATCGTCAATTACCTGATTATTCATCTTTACGGGTATTTGGGTGCACCTGCTTTGTCTTACGACCTCATGTAGAACGAAACAAGTTGTCTCCAAAGTCGGCCCTTTGTGTATTCTTGGGATATGGTATTGGTCAGAAGGGATATCGGTGTTATGACCCGACGAGTCAGAAATTGTATGTCTCTCGACATGTTACCTTTTTCGAGCACATTCCTTACTATGCTATTCCTGTACAGTCTCACAACATGACTCGGTCAGAACTTCAAAATATTGATCCTTTTACCATTGATAGTGATGACACTACATCTAGTGCCCCAGATGATGATGCTTCCATAGCTCCAGACAACCCTCCTGCTCAGTCTGCAACTGCTCCCACTCCTGTTGTCGCTCAAGAAAATCATTCACCACCATCGAGACCTATACGTACTCATAAGACTACTAAACTGCCAGATTTTGTATATTCTTCTTATTCGCCAACATTTGCATCTTTTATTTCAAATATACATCGGCTTTCTGAACCAGACTCGTACAAAGAAGCTTTTTATGATCCTCATTGGCAGAATGCTATGGCGGAAGAGCTTACAGCTCTTTATCAGACTCATACGTGGGATCTTGTACAGCTTCCTCATGGAAAACGTATGATTGGTTGTCGTTGGGTATATACGATCAAAACCAAGTCTGATGGCTCAATTGAAAGATATAAGGCAAGGCTGGTTGTAAAAGGATACTCGCAGCAATATGGTATGGATTATGAGGAGACTTTTGCCCCGGTGGCAAAAATGACTACTGTCTGCACTCTAATCGCAGTTTCCTCTATTCGTCAATGGAAGATTTTCCAAATGGATGTCAAGAATGCATTCTTGAACGGTGAACTTCATGAGGAAGTTTACATGTCTCCTCCTCCAGGTATTGCTCACCAACCAGGTGAAGTTTATCGGCTTCGGAAAGCCTTGTATGGTCTCAAACAAGCCCCTCGTGCTTAGTTTGAGAAATTCTCTACTGTAATTACTTCTCTCGGTTTTACTCCTAGTAATCATGATTCAGGATTATTCATTAGATGCACGAATGCAGGTTGGATCCTCCTATCCTTGTATGTTGATGACATGATTATTACTGGAGATGATCATGATGGTATAGAATCTTTGAAGCGTGATTTGGCTTACCGCTTTGCTATGAAAGACTTGGGATTGCTACGTTATTTCTTAGGCATTGAAGTTGCACAATCTTCAAAATGTTATCATTTATCTCAGACAAAGTATATTTCTGACCTATTTGAACGTGCTCGACTCTCTGACCACAGGACAGTTGATACTCCCCTGGAGACTAATGCCAGGTATTCTCCAACAGACGGTGTCCCCTTGTCAGATCTAAGCTTATATCGAACTATTGTGGGAAGTCTGGTTTATCTCACTGTTACTCGACCAGACATATCTCATGCAGTTCATGTGGTTAGCCAGTTTGTTACCGCTCCTACTACTGTTCATTGGGGAGCTGTTCTTCGTATCTTGAGATATCTTCGGGGCACTCAATTCCAAACCCTTGTGTTTCCTTCCACGTCCTCACTCAACTTGTGTGCATATAGCGATGCTGATTGGGATAGCGATCCTCATGATCGAAAATCCACCACTAGTTTTTGCATCTTTCTTGGAGACTCATTGATTTCATGGAAGAGTAAGAAACAAGATGTTGTCTCTCGGTCCTCTACTGAAGCTGAGTATCGAGCTATGGCTGTCACCACTTGTGAGATTGTTTGGCTACGTTGGCTTCTTGCTGATATGGGAGTTGACGCTTCTCATCCTACTCCATTGCACTGTGACAACAACAGTGCAATACAGATTGCCAAGAATTCGGTTTCTCATGAACGAACAAAACATATAGAAATTGATTGTCATTTCACTCGTCATCATCTTCAACTTGGGACCATCACTTTGCCGCATGATCCATCAACCCTACAGATTGCTGATATGTTTACGAAGGCATTATCTGGTTCTCGATTTAGTTTTTTGTGTGACAAACTCTCAATGCTTATAACTGTCGCATTGTGAGTTTGAGAGGGGATGTTAGCCTAATAAGGTTTTCTAGGTTTATTTAGCCCATTAGTCTTATTTAGCCCTTTTAGCCCATTGTATATAACTCTCTTTGTCTTTGTATTTTGTCAAGAACTCATATTCACAGTTTATGTTTTTCCTCTCAAAACCCTAGCCTCTCTTCTCTCTATTCTCTTTGAAACTTGATCATGATAATTCACACCATAAGGGATAAAATTTGCAAAAGACAGAAATGCCCTCTTATCAAACTCACCAAGTAAAACTTCCGCTAGCGCCTTTTCGGCCTCTTTTGTGGTGACATTTGGATTTATTTCAAGGCCACTGTGATATGCAACTATGCTTTTTAACCCAAATACTTTAGGGGCATCATTTGTTCCCACATTGAAAGCAAATGTAAGAAGACAATGATAAGGAATTAACAAAGACTGTTACCTTTATATCAACACAAACTAGTAGCTATAGTTTTTTAAAAGAAAACCAAAAGGATGTGATTTTAATCTTGATATGAAAGTATCAGTAAATGTAACCCATAATAGCTACATACTTTCATTTTTAGAAACATAATAACAACAATATACTTTCAATTCCTTATTAATAGTAGCAATATACTTTAATTTTTTCTTCAATAATATCAATATGGAACGAATAAAGTACATTGCTCGTATTTTAGCCAAAATAAAGTATGTTCCTGTTATAGGTAACATATAAATTATATTGCTCGCTAGCGAGAGTAAAGTACCTTGCTATTCCGAAATTTTTTTCTAAAAACTCTAACAACTTGATGATTGTTCTTTAAACGTAATTTTAATTTATTAGCATTGATTTGAGTAACTTACATGAAGTGCTACATAAGGAAGCCTGACTACCAAAATACCGGTGGGTTTTTTCTTTTCTAGGTCCATGTGTCATTTCAATCTATAAAATGGTGGTGGTTATGGTTATATTCGTTGTCTTGCTGCCCGCTTTTGTGTTTTGGACTGAAATCAAGGGACATGGCTTGGAGCTTGTTTGTTATTTGAGTGAACGATGGCCTGTCTCCTGGATTATTCGAAACAAAAAGAAGGAAATATAAGATGGAAAATGTAAGCAACTCTAACCTATGAAACATGAAAGTTATACTCCTTTAAAATGTCCGCATTAAATACTCTTTATAGGATATCAACATTGTCCTAGGTGGTCTGTTAAAGTCATCATCAGGTTAGGAAATGTTAAGCTAATAGACTAATCTATAACAACGAAGGCAATTTTCAAATCAATAAAGAAAAATAATAATTAATAAGAACCTTAATACATGATGTTATGCACCAGAATAATCCACAAGTCTGATGCAGGATCAACCTGGTGTAATTCAAATATTACGTCAATAAAGGTAACAACTTAGAATAAAATCCATCTTGTTCCAATAGAACGACCATAAGAAAATAAAATTAGATGCAAGATAGGTCGAAATAACAGAAAACCAAATTTAACATTTATGGAAGAAAATTGTAGGCAAGATAGGGTGAGATCAATAGCGGAATTCAAATTTCAAAATGCTAGATCAGAAATCTAAAACTGAAATAGACTCATAGCACCTTTTATTGGCTAATACCTATTTAATTCATAATCTTAAATTTGAAATAAAACAATAGCGTCCCTTTAAAAATAGAAGACACATGAGACATATGAGATTTTCATGTTGGCGTTCCATAACTATAAACTACCTAAGTTATTAACCATCACCCAAGTAAGCTAAACCACGTAAGCTTTTAAGCATCACCTTCGTAAGCTAACCCGTTTACCATCTGATTTATTTTAAAAACTTTTTTGACATTGAGTCTTATAATGCATCACCCAAGCTTAGTTTTTTATTAGATTTCTTCCACGTCAACATTTTCATTATCATGTTTTCACATTAAAATATCTTACTTATTACGAAATGCAATCAAATAAAGAAATTATGGGCCTGTAATCAGACACAGAAGAAATAAAGATTTTAAAATGTACCTTTCAAAGTGGAATCGATGCAAAAGAATGACAATACATGTCAATAGTGTGTAGTTCATCATAGAAGTAAGATAATAAAAGTAAATTAAAAAAAAAGAATAATACATATAAAAGTCAAACTATGGAAATCCTAGTCACAATTATCAAATTGGAAAAATGAAATTGAATCTATACCAACTGGAAGTCTGGAACATTGTGTTGACTAACAGAAGCCTAAAACAGCTTGAAACATACCACTCATCTTCTTTTTTATTCCTTATCTTTGTAGTTTTTCTATTCATTCAAACAAATAACATGAGAATTAAAATCCCAATATATAAAAGATGAATCTCGGTTGATAATCCAATTTAAAAAATAAATAGAAAATTGCAGATTCATTTGCACTAAAATCTAGAAATAGCTATTTTCACGTGCATTCCGTGTTCTGTTTTTGTGTTATCATACATAGATATTGTTGTTGCTTAACCATTAATTGCTTCTATTGAAATTATGAAAATAACATAAAATCTCTTCAAATTACTAGAAAAACTATGATCAGGGGATGACGAGGGAAGGTTACAAACATAGACAAATACCATGTTTTTAGCGAAAGCAAGGGTTTCATCGAGGGATGTAGCACCACCAACCTGTCTTTCATATTGTAGTACTTCATCAGGTCACTCCCTAACCCTTATTTAAGATCGATATTGGAGGGATAAGGGAAGAAAATAGATGTTTTACCATTTTATCCTTCACATCGTGCTGATTTTTATGTTGTTCTATTCCTATCAAATCATGGAACTTCTGCACAATAGAAAACATATGATAATTAACAAACCAATAGATGACGTATACACAAAATTGAATCATAAATTATCAAACATTAACAAGCAAAATAAAAAATACAAACTAATAGAAAGAGAAACACAGTGGAAAGGTTGATCGTATAAAACAAAGAAAATTAGGGTTCGTATCGAAGCTTGACGGAGAAGAATGTAGATATGTATTAGACGTAATATATGGGGAAGCGGCAGAAAAACAAAAATGCTTTACGTGATTTAGGGGGAGCGGAATTCAAAATCTGAAAATTGAATTGATGAAAGAATGGACCGAGATTTAAGGGATACCGGCAAAATTAGAGGTGAAGCATTGACATTCAGTTGCTAATTCTACGTCTTGCCATTTTCAATTAGGAGTAAAAGAATGAGCGGGAAAATAAGAAGAGGTATTCGCAGAAGCCACGATGGAGGCAATCTAAAAAAGGGTAATTGACATATTAGCCCAATTAAGTATACCAAAATGTTTTAAAAGGTCCTGTAACTTATTTTTGGTTGTTTGAAGCCACTAAACACAAATATTAACGGTTAAAAAACCCATTTGTTGGTGATGATACGAGTTAGCCGGTTATATTGTGAATTTTGAATTAAAAAAAAAGCTAGATAATGCCATGTAGGGGAGCAAGTGGACACGGTGTAACAACTAAGTTGGATGACGTCACTGGAACACGTTTAAAGGAGTTGTTGGGTGTAATAAGGTCACAGACATAAGTTGGAAGGGTTATCGAGGTTGAGAAGCTGTCGAGGAACCAACGACAAAACTCGAATTCGACAAAAATGGCGGGCTTCAACAACTACTACCTGCACCTAGTGGAGAACAATCTTCCGTTGCCTGATTGTGAATGTCGGGTTACGTCGATCTTATGGACTTCATCAACCCCTGAAACCCTAAAAGGAGGTTCTTAAACTGTCGATATTCGATGGTAAGAACTCATTATTGAACTTTTTTTATGAAAATGGTGATGATCGGAAGTAGGGGAAGTACATTGAACGATTTGCGTGGTTTTATCCGTAAAACAAAACCCTAATTTACTGTTCATACCTTTTTTAAACGCAAACATCAAGAGACTGTCGATGGTTTTGTTGGGTTGATGATGAACTCAGCCGTCACTATAGGGCTGACATGTGGAACCTTCAGAACGAAGTAGTGAGGTTGAGACGCAACCTTGACGTTGCGATGCTAAAAACTGAACTGAAGGAACAAAAGGCAAAACACGAAGCGGAGCTGGATGCAACCGTGATTCGAATTGTAGCGCTGGAAGAAGAACTTAGAAAAGAAAAAAGAATTGCAGGTAAAAAAAAGCTGATGTTCATGATTTTCGTTTGTTTGGTTGTTGGGATCTGGTTGTGCAGGTTGTTAGTGTAGTTTGGTTATAGAAAGGGTGAGTTTTTGGGGTCTTTGGGGGGTTTTTGGGGATGTTTATGTGCAGAAAGGGTGGGTTTTGGGGGTTTCGTTTGGGATGTGTTTGGGTAATTGGGTTTTTGGGATACACAAAGGTTGTGGATGTGGTTGGGTATATGAATGGAAGGTTGGTAATTCGTAGGGGTAAAGTTAGGATAGTGTAGTTATGTGAGTAGCATTTTGTAGGGTTCCCCATTTTGTACTAACTGAATGATGATGCAGAATCCCATGTATGTATTATAAGCAAGTAATGAAAAAAAGTTTAAATGGGATCTAATACAGAATCCCAGTTTTTATCTGAAACTTTATTGTCCACATGCAATTAATATGGGGGACCAATGGTCAAAGTAGATTCCTAAAAAAGTTGTTGGGATTTTGAAAGAATGGAAACATGTGGGACAATGCAGAATATGTGACCACTTTTGTCCCAAAGTTCCAAGTACATCATAATATGATTATAATAAAGGCATGGACCACATGAATTTTGTCCCAATGTGCATGTATTCAATTATCATAACGTGAATTGCATGGAAAACTCAATTTAATAATGCAACATGCAATATCATTACCAAAAGTGGTATGCATATGCACACCAACATGTTGCAGTTCCTTAATACACATCAATTACTTAAACATACGAATCCTAGTTACACAAGTTTTTAACATACCAAATAACGAAAACACATAATCATTCAATTACTTAAACATATGAAACTACTCCAAGGTGACTGGTTTGGATGCTGAATTCCCTTCCCCATTTACTCCTATGATATTCCTGGATAGCTTTTTCTTCACAATTCTCTCAGATTTTCATTTTCTGATGTGTGCAAGTTTCTCTTTTTTCACCTGCTGCATAACTGTTGCATGATTTTGCATTGGAATTTCTTGTGTAAGTCCCTCAGTCTGTACTGCATCATCATCAACTTCATTTCCAGTTGGAGTTGATTCCATTGGCATCTGAAATGTATACAATTATAACTTTGTTGTTTATTTTGGAATAAAAGGCAAAGTACATTGCTATTAACTGCACTTTACTATAAACTTTTTCCATTGGAATAAATGTTTACAATTATAAGTTTGTTGGAATAAAAGGCAAAGTACATTGTTATTAACTGAAATGTTTACAATTATAAGTTTGTTGTTTATTTTGGAATAAATGTTTACAACTATAAGTTTGTTGTTTACAGACCTGCTTATCAACTGTTTGATGAGCTTGCATTGGGACCCCTTCAGTTTCCTTTGTAATTGTGTTTTCTTGAGTTAAGCCTGTTGGATTTGGTGTCTAAGCCATGACTTATAATTGTAATTATCTTATGAATAAAAGCAAAGTCCATTTGGGTTGCCCTCATAGGTGGAGGATAGATAGTTCAGTAGAGAGAATAGTTGATTTATTAATTGTTTAATAAATCAACAGAAAATAAATATATGGTTTAATAATATATTTAAGTGTTAATATATTAATTAGAAACTATAATAATTAATTAAGATTTAATCTAGAATTAATTGGATTTAATTTAGTGATTAAATTAATTAATTAAAAGGTGCAAGGACTGGTTTGGCATTTAATCAATAGTTGAATAACTGGCCAGGTAAACCAGGGACCAAAGTTGGCGCCACCCAGGAGGCTCCTCCAGGAGTTGGCGAAACCCTAATTAGGGTTTAGGGGAGTCTGGTCCAAGTGGCCAAAAGCCTTGTCCATTTGGAGGCTTTCTAGGGTTTCAGGTGTAACCCTAGGAGGCTATAAAAGGAACCCCTGGGGCACCTCTTTCTCATGCCATCTCTCTCTCTGGGTTACTCTGCTGAACTGATTCCTCCATAGCTTGGGTGTGACTTGCATTTGAGGCAGGATCTCTTTGCTGCTTGCTTGAAGGATCATAAGATCAAAGGTTGGTTTTTCTTAATTCATCTTTAGAATTGAATTGTATCCTTTAGGGTTTTAGTTCTAATCTTCACAGAAGAAAACATAGATCATATTAGGGTTGCATGTGAACCATAGGAATTTTTGTGTTCATTGTTTG
This sequence comes from Cichorium intybus, assembly GCA_023525715.1. NCBI lineage: Eukaryota > Viridiplantae > Streptophyta > Magnoliopsida > Asterales > Asteraceae > Cichorium > Cichorium intybus. The sequence continues at coordinate 95,152,793 of CM042012.1, forward strand.
CATAGAAACCTTTCAGTGGTATCAGAGCTTAGGCTGTTTTCTTATGATTTGATTTGAACTGCATAAATTGTTTTGTGCCTTTGTGTTTTTGCGATGAACACCACAAGGCTAGGCCTTGGATCGAGATTTTTGGCTAGGTTTTCCTAATCCTAGCCGCCCCCCATATGGTCCCCCCTTTGGTTGCTTGATTTGCTTGCCTTTTATAAGTAGGTTGTTATTTTGGTAACTTATTTGATTAATTAAATAACTAGAACCCTTTTGTGAAGGCTTGTAATTTTCGAACCACATAAGGACCATTATAGAAAATTAATTTGATTAATTTGGTAATTTGTAACCTAGATTTAATTAGTTTATTTAATTGATTAATTAAAAGACCAATTGAATCAATTTAAAGAATTAATTAAAATTTTCAAAAAATTAGTGTACTTGCGAAAATTAAGATAAAGTTAAATTTTAAATATTTTAATAAGATTAAAATATATCTTATATGTATTTATGATTAAAAGTTAATTTAATATATATAAGAAAATTGGTTAGTCTACCGTTAGTAAGCCTCATTCACAAAACTGTCCTCTAAAGAGGGTATAAGGCGACTGACTATAAAATGTTAGTCTAATGGGTATCTACTCTTATCCACCGCTCTCCTGGTCAGTCGAGTGTCGCTAGCCGAACGGGTATGATAGAACTGCTTAAGCCTCTTAAAAGTATAATGCTATAATTGAAAGTACTAAAACCTTAAAACAAACCCCAATCTAGTTACTTTAGGTTAAAAATGTGAATTGGTGCTAATCCATGAAATTGCACATTTCTTGATTTTTATGTTGTTCTATTCCTATCAATGGGTTTCTTGATTTTGTCATTGTTAACGGAGCGTGTGTGGATAACCGGCACGTTAACTAGAGATGACAATTGACTTCAAGTGTACCAAGCAATTTGCATGGTTATTCACACCCGGTTTGTGATCCTCGGTATCCCAGTCACAAACAGCGAGGCATTCCCGAGATTAAAACATGCTATCGAACAGTTCGGTAAATCTCAATTAAACTAGGAATTTCATTATAATATGATTATGTTTCCGCGGTGGAATTGGCTGAATCGTTATTCGCCTACCTTATAAAATTTACAATATAGATTACGGCATCCCTTTTCGGTATTGTAGATTGTTATTGTAGGATCCTAGCCTTATATTTATTCTTGGGTGAATATAAGGATTATTATTATTTATATCTAATTAAAACTACCTTCTTCTTGTTCAGATGTCTTCTGACCAATCCGTTCCCCACTCAAATCCGGTAATGTCACCTCGATTCTGTCGTTATGCTCAAAAGTGACGTTGGACGACACTAACTATAATGACTGGATTCACAACATCAAGATGGCTCTTCGGTTTGAACATAAAGAGTATGTTCTTGAAACCGAGCTCATTGATGTGGACACTGAAACCGCTACTCCCGAAGACATCGCTGCGTACACTAAACACTCTGATGATGCAACCAAAGTGGCTTGCATCATGATCGCTACTATGAACCCTGAACTGCAGCGTATCTATAAGGACTATTGGCCTTACGAGATGCACAAAGAGCTCGCGGAAACGTTCCGCAAGCAGGAGCGCATCGAAAGGCATGAGGTTGTAAAAGCCTTCACTAACGACAAGCCCAAGGAGGGCGAGTCCATCTATGCACATGTGCAAAGGATGCATGGTTACGAGGAAAGGCTTAGAAAGCTGGACATGCCTGTGCATGAGGATTTAGCAGTAGACATAGTGCTGAACTCCTTGACAAGTTCTTATGACCAGTTCACACTGGCGTATCATTTGAACAACAACCAGGCAACCCTAGCTGAGTTACACCGCATGATTCGGACGGCTGAGGACAGGATGAAGGGAAAAGGTTTGCTCCCTGTCAACCCGCCTGTCCTGGCTATTGGCTCTGGAAAGGGAAAGAAACGGAAAGGCCCCCTAAGCAAAATTGGAGGGAAAAGACTCATGTCAGGTCATCCAGCAGTGCCCCGAAATGCAAGTCTTCCGGTATTCCACATGTTCAGAACCCCAAAGAGGCCGACTGCTTTTACTGCAAACAAAAGGGTCATTGAAAGAGGAGCTACCCAACGTATCTGCAGGATATCAAGGACGGTAAAGTGAAACTGTCACAAGCAGGTACATATTCTATATCTAATAACTCATCTTTTTCCCATTCTTGGGTCCTTGATACTGGATGTGGTTTTCATATCTGTTCTGATTTGCAGGGCCTAGAGGAAAGTAAGGAGCTGGAGCATGGCAGACTGAACCTGGTCATGGAAAATAGGCGAACGTCACCTGTTACCAAGATCGGTGTTTATGGACTGATGCTGAGTAGTGGAGTTAGATTAGATTTACATAATTGTTGCTATGCACCTGATATGGCTAAGAAAATAATTTCTTTTCATGCACTATTTAGATAAGGTTTTTATTATGAGTTTAATAAATTGAATGGTTCAATTTCTGATTTCAAAAATGATGTTTTTATATTTAATGCTATGCCTTGTGATGGTGTTTATGAATCTATTATGTGTGTTGATAATTATGGTAAAAATGTTTTAACTATTGATGCTTCAAGTGGTGTAGAAAAGGCATGTCTGTGGCATTGTCGCCTTGGCCATATAAACAAGAAACGCATCGCCCAACTCCAAAAGGATGGAGTGTTAGAATCATTCGACCTCGGGTCGGATGATGTATGCGAATCTTGCTTACTTGGCAAGATGACAAAATCACTATTCAAAGGTTCCTTTGAAAGAGGTGAAGGTCTGTTGGATATCATACACACAGATGTGTGTGGTCCCTTCAGAACAACCACTAAAGATGGCACACGATTCTATGTGACCTTTACCGACGATTTTAGCAGATATGGGTATATCTACTTAATCAAGAATAAGTCGGACACCTTTGAAAAATTCAAAGAGTTTAAGAATAAAGAGGAAAATCAATTGGGCAGAAAGATAAAGATGCTTAGATCCGACAGAGGCGGTGAGTATCTTAGTATCTAGTTTCTCGATTACCTCAAGGAATGTGGAATTGTTTCGCAGTTATCGCCTCCAAGAACACCTCAGTTGAATGGTGTTGCTGAAAGGCAAAACTGAACCCTGTTGGACATGGTTCGTTCCATGATGAGTCGAGCTTCACTTCCGATCCATTTCTGGGGGTATGCCTTAGAGACTGCCGCCCATATCCTAAATCTTATCCCAACCAAGAAGGTTGCGAAAACACCGCACGAGATGTGGACGGGGAAAGTTCCCTCGTTGGCACACATCAAAGTCTGGGGCTGTGAGGCTTACGTAAGACGTGAGACCCATGACAAGCTCGCAGAAAGAAGCGAAAGGTGTTATTTCATCGGATACCCAAAACAGTCTTTTGGATACTTGTTCTACAGACCAAGCGAGGATGTGGTCTTTGTAGCAAGACGAGGGTTCTTTCGAGAGAGAGAGCTCATTTCCAAAGGGGACAGTTGGAGTACTGTCGATCTCCAAGAAATTCGGGAAACAACCGATGAACCAACCTTAGAAGAAACTAGCCACCAACATGAGGAAGAGGTTCCTGTTGGACCGACCGACATATCATTGCCCCTTAGGCGCTCAGGTAGAGTTAGCATGCCGCCCGAGTTCTATGGTTTCCATATTACTTCGAACAGTGACATGTTAGTCAGTAATCGTACATTGACTAATTTGGATGAGCCAGCTAACTACCGTGAAGCGGTGGCAGGCCCCGAGTCTGCAAAATGGAAAGAGGCAATGGACAGCGAGATAAAGTCCATGTATGACAATCAAGTTTGGAACTCGATTGATAATGTATCGGGTCGAAAGACAGTCGGGTGCAAATGGATCTTCAAAAAGAAGACCGACATGGATGGAAAAGTGCATACTTATAAAGCTCGGCTGGTTGCGAAGGGATTCACTCAAACCCCGGGGGTTGACTATGATGAAACCTTCTCACCAGTAGCCAAGATTAAGTCAATCAGGATAATGCTTGCCATAGCTGCGTTTCATGATTATGAAATCTGGCAGATGGATGTCAAAACCGCTTTCCTTAACGAGAAACTGACTGAGGATGTTTACATGAGTCAGCCAGAATGTTTTGTAGACACAAAGCACCCTGATAAAGTATGTAAGCTTGAAAGATCAATCTACGGATTGAAGCAAGCGTCTCGCAGCTGGAATCTCTGCTTCCATGAGAAAGTCAAAGAGTTTGGTTTCTCTAGGAGTGAAGATGAGTCCTGTGTATATGTCAAGGCTAGTGGGAGTATAGTCACTTTCCTGGTGCTGTATGTTGATGACATACTGCTCATGGGAAACGACATTCCGACCTTGCAAAATGTTAAGGCTTGGCTCGGGAAGTGTTTCGCCATGAAAGACCTAGGAGAAGCTGCTTATATTCTCGGGATAAGAATACTTAGAGATAGAAAGAGAAAACTGATAGGTTTAAGCCAATGTACATATTTGGAAAAAGTGTTAAAGAGATTTAACATGGAAAATTCTAAAAAGGGAGAGTTGCCAATCCAAAGTAATACTAAATTGAGTAAGACTCAAAGTCCGAGTACTGATGAGGAAATAGCTGAAATGAGTCGGGTACCTTATGCTTCGGCGGTAGGGTCGATCATGTATGCTATGACATGTACTCGTCCCGACGTATCCTATGCACTGAGCATGGTTAGTCGGTTCCAGGGAAATCCTGGAAAAGCACATTGGATTGCAGTCAAGAACATACTCAAGTATCTACGAAGTACAAAGAATATGGTATTGGTCCTTGGTGGCAGTGATGAGTTAAAAGTGAGTGGATATACAGATGCCAGCTTCCAGACAGATAGGGACAGTGGACAGTCCCAGTCGGGTTGGGTATTTCTTTTGAACGGTGGAGCGGTCACTTGGAAAAGTTCCAAGCAGGAAACGGTGGCTGATTCAACGTGCGAATCAGAGTACATTACAGCAAGTGAAGCGTCTAAGGAAGCGGCTTGGCTGAAGAATTTCATCGAGGATCTAGGAGTTGTCCCGAGCATTCAGGAGCCGGTGGAATGTTTCTGTGAAATTGAAGGAGCGGTCGCCTTGACAAAGGAGCCGCGAGACCATGGAAAGTCTACGCATATCGAAAGAAAGTACCACTACATTCGACATCAAGTAGAAGAACGGCACTTACTGGTTAAGCGGGTATCATCAGAAGACAATCCTGCGGATCCTTTAACTAAGGCTCTGAGTAGGATCAAGCACAATCAGCATGCCAGGAGCATTGGACTGAAGGATGATATTAGTTTTAGTAATTAGATATGTTAGTAACTTGTAACAGTATAAATGTAATTGACTCGGTGATTTTATAATTGAGATTTATAAATAAGTATTGTTTCTGCCTTTGTCAATTGTTTATTTCTGTGTTTCTATATTTGCATGTTTAACTTGCTTAATAATTAGATTATTTTAATTTCCACAGTAGATCACACTGTTAGGGAGTAAGTGTGAGTGAAGACTGACATGAATTGGTTGCAGACTGTCTAATGAGTTAGACATTGCAGTAAGACTGCTGCAACATTCATGAGTACTTAGAAAATAGAGATTTGAGTATTGGATAAACCCGCGCTTAACAGATTGCTTCATGGATTATATCACGAGCAATGTTATGACGATAATATCTGGTGATCTTTAAGTGGAGAGATATGATCTGTTACTTGCAATACAAGTACTTATTGATAATGCGAAAACATGCCAGTAACTCGGTGTTATAAAACGCATTGTTGTATGTATTTGGACCCGCAAAAGGTACAGACATATAAGTCAAAACTTATCCGTCCCCTGACCCGATGGGAAATAGATATCTGTAGGCCTCTCGATGATTTAGAAGTTGACTGAAAGTGTTGGCCAACCAGGACTAAATTGATGTGTTCAATTAGTAGTCTCTAAAGTCATACGCAAATCAGAAATCGAGAAACAGAGTATCAGACCAAGATTGATGTTGATCCATGTCTTGAGTTTGAAAATATCTTGTTGGACGGAGGATCATCAGATCACTTATCTTTAGACAGAACTGACTGGGTCAGAGTTCAGATAATTAAAGTCATAGACTTATCCAAGTGGGAGACTGTTGGATTTGGTGTTTAAGCCATGACTTATAACTGTAATTATCTTATGAATAAAAGCAAAGTCCATTTGGGTTGCCCTCATAGGTGGAGGATAGATAGTTCAGTAGAGAGAATAGTTGATTTATTAATTGTTTAATAAATCAATAGAAAATAAATATATGGTTTATTAATATATTTAAGTGTTAATATATTAATTAGAAACTATAATAATTAATTAAGATTTAATCTAGAATTAATTGGATTTAATTTAGTGATTAAATTAATTAATTAAAAGGTGCAGGGACTGATTTGGCATTTAATCAATAGTTGAATAACTGGCCAGGTAAACCAGGGACCAAAGTTGGTGCCACCCTGGAGGCTCCTCCAGGAGTTGGTGAAACCCTAATTAGGGTTTAGGGGAGTCTGGTCCAAGTGGCCAAAAGCCTTGTCCATTTGGAGGCTTTCTAGGGTTTCAGGTGTAACCCTAGGAGGCTATAAAAGGAACCCCCTGGGCACCTCTTTCTCACTCCATCTCTCTCTCTGGGTTACTCTGCTGAACTGATTCCTCCATAGCTTGGGTGTGACTTGCATTCGAGGCAGGATCTCTTTGCTGCTTGCTTGAAGGATCATAAGATCAAAGGTTGGTTTTTCTTAATTCATCTTTAGAATTGAATTGTATCCTTTAGGGTTTTAGTTCTAATCTTCATAGAAGAAAAAATAGATCATATTAGGGTTGCATGTGAACCATAGGAATTTTTGTGTTCATTGTTTGCATAGAAACCCTTCAAAGCCCTCACATGGAAAACCTTCATTTTGATTTGTCATGTCTTCATTTGAGACACCAGCCTCCTCACTTGTTTCTGCTGGAACCTGTAAATATGACATAACACCATTATAATTGCACTAAGTTACACAAATGTTTAAATAATATTTTAAAATTTTACATTGTTCCCTGTCATTGTCCTAGCATGTTTGACCTACAATTTTGCAGGTTTTGGATCCTTTGGACATCTTGCCTTATTATGACCTGGTTCATGACATATACTACAAAACATTATTTTTCCAACTTTTGATACTCTATGTTTTCCTACCTTTTCAGTAACATCTTTCCTTCTATTCACTTTGGGTCTTCCTGGCATTCTCCTACTTTTAGGTGGCAATGGTGGGGTAAATAGGGTTTCTGGCCACATGTTGCTCCTATTCATTGGTGATAATCTTTCTTTGTAAGCTTTTAAGTACATATCCCTAGTGAAAAACTCATGGACATAACTCTCAACCTTTCTATTAAGAGAACATATGGCTGCCACTGAATGGACACAACCATATCCATTTAGTTGCCATAATCTACAAGAGCAAGTCCTTTTTTCCAAGTCCACTTCATATGCTTCACCTGCATTTATTGTTTCAAATTTATGAAAGCCACTTGGCAAAACCTCCCAATATCTTTGTTTCATCTTTAAGTCATTCAACTTATGTGTAACCCATGGGGAAAGGTTAGTGGACCATCCTCTTCCATTCATCTTGAACATCCTCTCCATCATATAAAGCCTTAATTCCTCTAGCATTGTAATGATGGGTTTCCTCCTTGCTTCAACAATTACTGTATTGAAACATTCACATAAACCATTCTCATTAGATGCACAACCTCTCCCAGTTTGAAAATATGCTTTTGACCAAGTCTTTCGGTCCTTGTCCATCAAGAATTGGTTGGCAGGTGGACAAAGCAATTCCAATTCCTTCATAATTTGTTTGAAGTGTTGTTCTGTAGTAGCATTGGATGCTTTCCAGAACAAGTTTTCAAAATGAGCACCAGGGAATTTTTTTTAAGTTTGCACATATGTGTCTTGCACACTGCCTGTGTTCTGCTTAAGGAAGCACTTCCTTAACAGCCTCCATTAATCCCTAAGACAAACAAAAGATTGTAAATAATCCAACAAATACATATACACAACTTATTATATTACAAGTAAATGATTACCTTATGTTGGTCAGACATCAATGTTAAGCCATTGCCCAAAAGCAAGATCAAGGTCAGCTATAAGCAAATCCAAAAACCACTTCCAATTCTCCTTATTCTCAACACATACCACTGCCCAAGCAATTGGGAGTATCTGGTTATTAGCATCCCTACCTATAGCACAAAGCAACTCTCCAGAACAAATTCCCTTTAAGAAACACCCATTTATTCCTATCACTCTTCTACAGCCTTCAATCCACCCTTTCTTGATAGCTGCAAAACACACATAAAACTTGCTGAAGTAATTCGTTCCATCAGGCATTAAATTTACATCCAATTTCACAATGGATCCAGGATTACTCCTTCTAATCTCTGCACCATAAGACCATAATTTTGCATAATGCTCTGTAAGGGTTCCCTCTATCAAAGACATTGCATGTTGTCTTATCCTTCTACATTGGCTGAGACTAAAATCAATTCCAAATTTCTTTATCACTTCAAGTCTAAGTTGCCTAATGGTTAGCTTTTGTCTATGTAACATCTCTTTTGTGTAATGACTTCCAATCCATGAGTTTGTCACAATTGATCCTAACTTGTAGTTTCTTGCACAATTATGCTCATTTTTCAAGGATTTGATTTGAAATGAATGACCAGTGGAAGGTCAAAAGTGGCGAGATTTTGTGGAGCTTCCACATAAATCTCGAAACCCTAATTAGGGTTTAGAGGAGGCTTGTCCATTTGATAACAGGCTTGTCAAAGTTGGGATCCTCTAGGGTTTTGACTGTAGCCACCTGGAGGCTATAAAAGGGAACCCCCTAGGAACCCTAATCCTACGCCAACTCTCTCTACCATAAAAAACTATGCTGTCTTCTCTCCTCCATTGCTTAGGTGTGACTCCATTTGAGGCAGGACATTTGTGCTGCTAGCTTCTGGATCAAGAATCAAATGTTGGTTCTTCTGTTTTATACTTTAGAAATTATTTTAGGCCTTTAGGTTTATTATTATATGTTCATAGAAGAAAACATAGATCTTATTTAGGGTTGCATGTGAACTTAGGAATTTTATAGTTCATTGTTTGCTAGAAAACCCTTCAGTGGTATCAGAGCTGGCTTGTTTTCTTGTGAATTTGATATATCTGATTGTTTGGCCAAGGGTTTTTGCAAAAAATATAACCCTTGGAAGGCCTTGGTCAACATTTGTGGCTAGGTTTTGAAAACCCTAGCCTCCACCCCTTTTTTTGGCGAAAATTGTGTATGCTAGGAAAGTAGGTTGTTATTTTTGGTAATTGCGATTAATAGAATAGTTGGAACCTTTTACCCCTTACATGCTATTTTCGAAAATTAGGGTTTAGGATAGGTAATTAATTTGATTAATTTGTGATACCTATCTTTTGATTTAATTAATTTAATTAATAGTTTAATTAAAAGATAAATTAAATCACTTAAGGATTTAATTAAAATTTTCAAAAAATCCTTAAAAATTTGTGAAAATTAGATTAAAATTAAATATAAAATATTTTAATAAGATTAAAATATATCTTATATATTTATGATTAAAACTTAATATTTATATGTAAGATAAAATTGGTTAGTCTTACCTTTAGTAGGCCTTATTCACGAAACTGTCCTATAAAGAGGGTATAAGATGACTGCCTATAAAATGGTAGTCTAATGGGTGTCCACCTTCACCCACTGCTCTCCTGGTCAGTCTAGTGTCATTAGCCGAACGGGTTTGATAGAACCGCTAAGCCTCTTAAAAGTATAATGCTGTAATTGAAAGTACTAGAACTTTAAACAAAATCCCAATCTAGTTACTTTAGGTCAAAAATGTGAATTAGTTGCTAATCCATGAAGTTGCACATTGCACCTTGTGAAACATTGGTGGAGCGTGTGTGGTTAACCAACACACCAATAGGGGTTCACAAAGAGTTGCAATGGGTTTCTCGATTTTACCATTATTGATGGAGCGTGTGTGGTTAACCGGCACGTTAATTAGAGATGGTAATTGACTTCGAGAGTACCAAGCTAACTTGCATGGTTATTCACACCCGGTTTGTGACCCTCGACATCCCAGTCACAAACAGTGGAGCACATCCGAGACTAAACATGTCATTCAATAGTTCAACGTGTCTCAACAGATCTAGGAATTTCATAAGATGAAATTGATAAGTGTATTATCTACCTTAATGACCATTATGTTGTGATTACGGCATCCCTCTTCACATCATAGTTGGGGTAATTTAGGTCCTAGCCATAATAAATAATAAATTGGGTAATTATTTAAAAGGATTAATTAAACTAATAAATTCTGGTTATTGTAGATGTCTGAATCAAGTATCTATTCTCCTCTCTCTCCTCCTTCACCCATTTCTGAGAGCATCAAAATGCACCTGCCAAATATGGAAAGGCCGACTAGCCTTAACTGTAAGGAATGGCTTCACAATTGGAGAATGGTTCTCGTCATTCCTGGCAAGCTTCATCTCACCGAGTATCCGATCCCGGTTTCACCGAAACAAGTAATCATAAAGAGTTCTTATGATAAGCATAACTTCTTAGTTGATGAATCCGAAAACATTCGTGACCTCATGCTATTAACCATTGACCCCGAGTTTCGCAAGGATTTTGAATCCTTGGGGCCATATGAGTTAATGCAGTCGATTGAGGAAAAATTCTAAAAAACCAGTTGAAGAGGAACGAGCTAGGATCTTCAAAAGACTTGCAGAGTGCAAGCTAAAAGAAGGAAGTAGCATCAATTCGCATGTTCGTCAGATTGAAGCTTACATAGGCGAATTGTACAAAATTTGTTATTCCATGAGTCAGGAGATGAGTGTTAACATTCTACTCGCTTCACTGACTAGTGAGTACGATCTGTTCATTCAGACGTATAGAAAGGAAGACCAGAAAAAGACCTTCATGGAAATGCGTCCACTGTTGACTTTATATGAGTCACTCTTGGATAGGCATAGCTCCAATGGTTCAGCTAGTTCTGGATTAAGTCCAGTGAAAATACACAACAATAAACGATCCAGATCATCTGGACATGCCTTAAACTGGGAATCCACATAATCGGATACAGTCGCGGAAAGATTGGAAGACGCTCCAAGGTCAAAAACTTTTGAAAGCTCAGGTATATCTAAAAACCTCAAAACCCCTGTTCCATATTTCCTTGATACATAATGTGATAGTCACATTTTGGTTTGTATGCAGGGAATCAGTAAGGTACGGGACTCTAGCGCATAGGAGCACATTTGGATTGGATTTCCAACTCATGCAGTTTTGAAGTTTAGCTAAATATTAAATCATGTTATTAGCTCATTGCATGCATTTGATATTGGCTGTCATATAACACATTGTTCAAGGATTTTGTTTTAATAAAATTGTCAATTTTCTTTGAATTATCCTTGAAATGTTGTATCAATGTGTTGAATGCATGATTAGTAATAACTTGAATGTCGATGCATCCAATGTGTTTGGATTCAAGAATTGTGTTCTTTATGATTGTTAAAGTGAATATTATAAGAATCAATTCAACCAAAGGTCCAGTTGGACAGGACTTTGGAATCATTTGACTTAGAGTCACATGATGAATTGAGTTCTTAATGTGTAAAGAAATGAATCAACCAAAGATCCAGTTGGACAGGACTTTGGAATCATTTGACTTAGAGTTAGATGATGATTAAGTTCTTTATAAAGCACAAGTGGCAAGAAATGAATCACCTAAAGAAGGATAGGATTTTGGAATCAGTTGACTTAGAGTCAAAGTGATGATTGGAAGTCTTGAACAGAAATAACAAAGTCATAAGTTTACATAGAGATATAAAAGACATTGAGATTAGGAGCACCGGAGACATCAATTGATGTGTATTGTTCGGATCTTCAATTAGAACACAAATTGTTTGTACTTCACGATATTCGTCATTCGGTGTGACGAATATGGCTTCGCTTATCAGAATAAGCGATTAAATTGAAACCTTAAACAGTTCAAGGACTTCAAAGGAAGTACAAGATCCACAGAACCTGAATGACAACATAAACTGGGAAAATTTTTCACACTTCATTCTCCTCCAAGAACATTGATAGTTATAATGTGTCTTAGGGAAGATGATGGAGCATTGGTCGAAACAGTTCGATCATCGATGTATGAGATACATTGTTAATTAGTTTCCGATAAATTGAATACTAAACCAGTCACACAATAAAAAACCATATTCCGACCACATCCTAGACTAAGTAGGTCTTGCGGACACTGTCTGAAATATGAATCATGGATTATCCCACTAGCACATTGAAAGTCCAGGGTCTTGTAGTGTTCGTCCGAACCACATGACTAGCCTGAACCTGATCAGCATGTCGTTTCACTGGTCATCCCGCTATACCTGTAAAAGAAGAGCTCTTTTAGAAAGAACTCAAGTTCTAAGGAAACAGTGGGAGTTGGGACAGTCCAGAATGAGTTCAAGATTTGCCAAGTGCAAGAACCTTTAGTCATCACTAGGCTTAGAGCAGAAATCAGATTTTTGTTTCAACACTGACATGATCTTCTCTTGACCAGTAGTACTGATCACCATCATAAGTAGTTATGATCAGGGTGACATACCAATTGGTGATAAAACGCTATAGTTGGTACGGATTTACAATCCGACTACTTGGAAGCATTGGTGAGCCCGGTTGCTGCCAATTAAGAGAAACTTAGGACGAGATACAGTCTATGTGACAGTTTGATTGATTTTACACTTGGTCCAAAAACCAGTGGGAGTAATTGAATCATCAAAGGAAAGCAGCATGGACAGAAACGTACCTTAAGAACATCTGGTTGAGTGAGAGGATACTCAGAGCCAAGTAATTGACTCCGAGAGAAGCAATCTCAATAGAAGATGAAATCCGAAAGGATTCTGCATGGCACATTGTAAGTCGTTAGTGGAGCGAGTGTAGATCACCGACACACTAATATGGACTCACAAAGAGTATGTCAATACAAAGGTACATGGGCCCGAGAATACCCCATGGGCATCTCGCAAGAAAGGATATTCAGATTCTCAAAATATGCCAAAGGATTGGACTTTGAGAAAGGGCTGGAAGATTTCCATTAAGATGTCAGAAAGGTTTGGATTCTCAAAATGTGTCAAAAGTTCTGGATTTTGTGAATAGTCTGTAACCATGTCAAAGCCAGTGGGAGTGTCGCTGTTATCTCGGAGTGTCGCTGTTATCTCTATATGTGGGTTACATACTGGTTCTAGGAAACGTCTCTTTTCATTACAAAGTGTAATGACTTGGTGTTAAGAGACGGGTCACTATGAGAGACTTAATAGATATACGACATACTCAGGTGGTTGTAAACATCTATGAGATAGATCAAAACTCTGCCAAGATGATCTTGATGAAATTTAAGATGCATTGCCCAGGAAAGGTGTTTTCTATCATTACAAAGTGTGATGATTTGGCATGAGAGATATAAAGAAGGTGCAACATACTCACATAATCCATGGACATCTATCAGATAGATGTTATCATCAGTATAGACCTAGCAACAGTAAACATGATCTTGGCAAGGTTCAAGATGCACAAGAAAAGTCACCGAAAGGATATAATTATTAAAAGTCGTGACACAAATATTATAAGTAATCCTAAGATTCCAAAAGGGTTGGAATGAGATTAGATCGAATTCCACTAGCTTCTTGGATCGATCAGAAATGTCATGAACATGTCTTGATGACTTAATGCTTAGAGCATAGTGAGTCAGATTCAGGATATGACCTGGCTGGGAATACTTAATAGATTCTGTACATACGTGAGAAATCATTGGAAAACGATTGGGGTGAATGTTAATAATAATTTGAAAAGAGTTTCGAATAAGTAAAAGGACTTAATGGTTAAAGAATTTCGTTGGTATTCCGATGGAGCGCGTGTGGGTCACCAGCACATGGTAACACCTCGAAATAGTCTTAGGGTGCAGTCATGTAGACTAAAGAATTCAAGAACCATGGAAAGTCACAGTACACAGAATGGAGATGTTAGTGAGAATGACTGTATATGACCAAATTGATATATCATCGGAAGAATGGATAAAGTGTATCAATGTGAGACATTTGGATACATAGGTAGAGTGAAAGGTCATATAGACATAGATACATAACATGAATTAAAAGTTTAAAACGAATCTAGAAACCGACAATAGTTTTATGAAGAATCCGACTTGGTGATTACCTTGTGGAGACTTGGTAATAAGCAAGAGTAGCTACCAGTTAGATTTTAAGTTTCAATTTTGCATGTTTCACTTCCCGAATAATTTGATTATTTAAAAGTCCACAGTCGCTCATACTTTTCGGGAGTAAGTATGAACGAAGACCGTCGTAAATTGGTTTGTAGATTGTCTAAGGAGTTAGACAGTGCAGTAAGACTGCTACAACATTCACGAGTACTTAGAAATAGAGATTTGAGTATTGGATAAACCCGCGCTCAATAGATTGCTTCATGGATTACATCCCGAGCAATATTGAGACGATAATATCTTATGATCTTGAAGCAGAGACATATGAGTTGAAATTTATGAGTCGGTCGTGCATTGATAATACGTAAACGTATCGGTAACTCGATGTTATAAAACGCATTGTTGTGTACGATTTTGACAAGTAAAAGACACAAGCATATGAGTCAAAGCTTATTCGTTCCTTGACCCTGATGGGAAACAGATATCTGTAGGCCGCTCGATGATTTTGAAGTTTACTAAAGTGCTGGCCAGCCTAGACTAAATTGATGTGTTCAATTAGAAGTCCGAAAGTCATAAGCAGAATCGGAAATCAGGAAACAGAGTATCAGACAGAGATTGATCTCAATCCATGTCTCGTGTCTGAAAATATCTTGTTGGACGAAGGATCACATGATCACTTATCTATGGACAGAACTGACTGGGTCAGAGTTCGGCAATAGTTTTTAGAAAGCTAGAAGTTGTTAATTAACCTAAGGATAAAAGAACAATTAAAGTCATAGACTTATCCAAGTGGGAGACTGTTGGATTAGGTATCTAAGCCATGACTTTACGTTTGTATTTATCTAGTTAATAGAAGCAAACTCCATTTGGGTTGCCCTCATAGCAGGAGGATTGATGTAGAAGTCAGTAGAGAGATAGGTTGATTTATTAATTGTTTAATAAATCAATAGAAACAAATAAATAGTTTATTAATATATTTAAGTGTTAATATATTGATTAGAAACTATAATAATTAATTAGAAACTAATCCAGAATTAATTGGATTTAATTTGGAGATTAATTTAATTAATTAAAAGTGCAGGGACTGGTTTTGTAATTATTCAATAGTTGCATAATTGACTGGCCAGTGGAAGGTCAAAAGTGGCGAGATTTTGTGGAGCCTCCACATAAATCTCGAAACCCTAATTAGGGTTTAGAGGAGGCTTGTCCATTTGATAACAGGCTTGTCAAAGTTAGGCTCCTCTAGGGTTTTGACTGTAGCCACCTAGAGGCTATAAAAGGGAACCCCCTGGGATCCCTAATTCTGCGCCAACTCTCTCTACCAGAAGAAACTCTGCTGTCTTCTCTCCTCCATTGCTTGGGTGTGACTCCATTTGAGGCAGGACATTTGTGCTGCTAGCTTTTGGATCAAGAATCAAAGGTTGGTTCTTCTGTTTTATACTTTAGAAATTATTGTTGGCCTTTAGGTTTATTATTATATGTTCATAGAAGAAAACATAGATCTTATTTAGGGTTGCATGTGAACTTAGGAATTTTATAGTTCATTGTTTGCTAGAAAACCCTTCAATCACATGTCTTGTTCATCTTAGGAATATATTTTGGACCAATCATATCATCCAAATCATCAAAATTGTGAAATTCTTCTTCTACATCAGGCTCTTTGTCATCAACTTCATAATCTTTATCAACAACTTCATCATCTTTATCAACAACTTCATCTTCTCCTTCATCACTTAAAACAAGATTCATATCTTCATCAAACCATTCTTCTAGCCCTGAACATGTATGGTCCATATACAATTATATGACCATATTTGACTCATATGCTTCATTAGCGTCATCTAAAAATTAGGCATAGTCAAGATCATTCTCTATGGGTCTTACACCTTTACACAAAGGTTTCTTTGGGATGCAATAGAACAGTCCCTCACATGGTGATCCAGTAAAACGTTCCAACCAAGTTCCACATGTGTGAAGATTCATAGCAGCAAAATCAAAGTCTGTAAACAGATTCATTTCCCCTTCAACATAAGAGTAGGGATGGCGAACAAACATACCATTGTAGTGCAATCTCACTTTGAAATACACTGGATCGAGAAGATTATTAGCCATGCAATTGTGGTTCTCCAGTTGCTACTACTTCAACCTTGGAAATCGTTAATAGTCACTGCCTTCGTCTTGAAAAAACCCTAATAGCCCCACTGTTCTTTCAACTAGACCGATACGAGAACCGAAGATCTTACACCATGTTATCTCCTCATTTATTTCACTGAACTTTTCCACGTGTTTTTTATTTTGTGTTTAAATGAAACCAATTTGCCATGTGTAATGCCGCATAAGCTGTTTACCGTCTCAATAGGTTTCCCTTCCAAAAATGACTAAAACAACACACATTTTATCTCTTTAATGGCTTAAAACAACGAAAAAAATATCAGGGACCTTTTAAAATATTTTCATATACTTTGTTAGGCCAATAGATCAATAACCTTCTAAAAAGTAGACATGTGGTGTAAAAAGGCTTATTTTATTATAATACTAGGTTACAAACCCGTGTGTAACACGGTTGGCAATTAAAAAGATTTATCTAAACAAAAACATTTTATTTAATCATACAATTTTATATATGATGAATCATTGAATATGACAACTATAATGATACATAATATTAAGATGTAGTTGTTATAAAAAAATCCAAACTAATAAGGTAACTTAGGAAAGTTATATGTACACAACGTGGTTCAAATAAACACATTATATATTAATGAATAACACTTACCATTAGTGGCATGCTCACATTATTATATAAGTGGTGGTGGTGGTATCGACAAATTAAAAGAATTCACTTAGCTTTGGAAGCTTGTTGGTGACGGTTGGGTTTGTGAGACTCCTTTAGTCATGTTCTATTTGTGGTATGAATCGGATGAAAAACAATTGACATATGAATCAGATGAAAATCAATTGACAGAACATGGAGCAAGCGTGTCATATTTTAAATGAAGTGAACATACATTGATCATTAATTGTAGTTGGTCCGTTTTTTGTCACTACTACAGAATAGGGCATTAACGACGGCACAAACCGTCGCTATTCTGTCGCTAATGGTTTTACCGACAGTTCTGCGACGGACAAAGTCTGTCACTGATTTTGCGTCGCTGATTTTTAGCAACGGAATTTCCAACGGATAAGACAAAATTTAGCAACGGATTTTGCGGTCGGTAATTACCAACGGAATACCAACGAATAACATTAGTAACGGATTACCGACGGATTACATTTGTAACGGATTACCGACGGATTTCATTTGTAACGGATTACCGACGGATTGCATTTGTAACGGATTATCGACGGATTACATTTGTAACGAATTAACGACGGAAATATCAGCAACAGATTACCAACGGCTTTCGTTTTACTCTCTAAACCATCGGTAAATAGCATTTTAAATACAATTAGAATTTCACAAAATCGATAATTTTTTTTATATCTAATTCAACACAAATCCATCAAATTCTAACACAAATCCATAAAATTCAACATAATACTAAACAATTAACACAAATCCATAAAATTCAACACAAATCCATGAAAGTCAACAACCAAATCCATAAAATTCTACAAAATACTAAACAATTTTTTAGGATGAACCGGGAAGTTTACTGTTTTTGGGTGAATTGCTTCAAAAGCTCGAGCATTTGTCCATAAAGACGGGCTTCCATCTCCTCACGTAACTTCACCTCTCTTTCAATACGGGCTTGCATCTCTTCCCGTTCTTTCTCATGCCTTTCAATACGTGCTTGCATCTCCTCTCGTTCCTTCACTTCCCTTTCTAGCATACTCTCCAATTCATTTACCTAAAAAATAGAAACGTACTTACCATTTTTACCGATAATATAAAGCCAATGTACTTATATACTTCTTTATCCACAATAAGAACATACTATATGTATTGCACACAATAGCAACATAGTTTCTTTTTTATAAATAATAACAACATACTTTACTATTTTGATCATATAAAGGTAATGTACCTACATATTTCATCCATAATAGCAACATACTTCCTTTTTTATCCATAAAAACACAATAAGTAAATTACAATAAGTAATCAATATACCTTCTTTTGAGATAAGGCATGATCATAAGAGGACTACCGCACTCGTAAAGTGTCCCCGACACAACATAGCTTGGATCTGATGATCCTACCCCATAATTTCAACAAGAAAATTCATTAATGATAGATGAGATCACAAATAATAAGAGTATAATTTGTAATTTCGTTTTTCACCTGTTTTGTACTCTAAAATTTAGACCACCATGATAGATACCTGCTCCTGAAAGCCAAGCAAAATGCTCTGCTCTTCTTTGTTTAATAAAGTAATGCATCTCACTATATGATAAGAAAAATAAATTTTATATTTGTTGAAAAATTTATAAAAATGAAGGGTATATGAGAAACATGTCTTGCCTATTTGGTATTTCTCCAGGAAGCTCCATGAAATGAACTGCATGCTCTACATAACTGGCAAAGATAGTCTAAGTTGAAAAAATGAAAGATTTTTAATAATATTATACCAATAATTTCAGTAAAGAATATACGATTAAAACCAAAGCGTTGACTTTTGAGCGTTGACTTACCTCCAGCATTCCGATACCAATAAGAGAAGTTTCCAAAACCAGTCATCCAGACATATGCAGCAATAAAGACACGAATGGCGTTGTATATCTCAGTGGAATTGAATTCCTTCTACCCTCCCTTTAGGATTGGTGAAATCCATCAAGCATGGATTTTGGAGGATTCTGATTCTGTCCATATGGCAACTAAACAAGCCATGGAATCTCAAATTCCGATTCCAATGTCGTATAGAAAGATATAACAATAGAAAGGTAAAGGCATGAGGTAAGAACCTTTGTAGATTCTGGAATTATGTCGGTACGGTCACATAAGTCGAAATAGAATATAATACCCCCAAATTCTACCCTGTACATAGGGAAGTCAAATGTAATTGTTAAATTGGATTATAAAAAATACTAATCAAAACAAAATTTGGCCAAGAAAGTAACACGACTTACATTGCCCTTAGGGTTGCTCAATTTTCAAGTAAAAAGGATTCCTCCATTGTCACAAATCTAAAAACCAACAATTGCAGAATGTAAATTAAAAAGGGATAAAAAGGGAAAAAAAAGTGTTAATTAGTTTAACTAACCTAATCAAGTTTGCTTTAATGGAGGCAGCAGGCTGTCTCATTGATGCTGACTTTGTGAGGCCTCCTTCCATTAAACTGCCCGATCAGCATCCTTAGTTACCACAGTTTCCAATTCAACCAAACTATTGTCTGAATGGCTGCTTTCAAAATACATGAGTAAGGTTTTTTTATATATAATGGACTTAATGGGAACAGAACTTAATTGATTAGAGTAAATCAAGAAACTTACAGTTTAGATGGAGATGAAGTTTTCTTGTATTCCAGCCGCTCCGAATAAATCCAAGAGACATTTATATAATTAATATAAATTAAAGTAACTGAAAACAAATTTTACAGATTTTTATTGAAATAAAGTTCAATTAAATGACATGTATATTTTCTTTCGTTTCTTTCCTAAAAACAGACATATATATAATTAATATAAATTAAAGTAAACAATAAGCATTAATAATCTAAAATGGACGAATCCTACATGACCCATTACAAACTTACATATATCACTAATTTAAAAAAGAAATGCATTCTAGCAATCGTAGACCACAATTTGACAGGTTGCTTTTGAACTGAAAAATGAACATTGCTTGTGTTTATTTATCAGCCACTTAATCTATAGCATGATAATAAAACAAACCCAAAAAGTATGATGGGTCAAAATAAGTTAGGTATACAGCAATGCAAAAGCCATAACATGTTTTTAGATAGTTTAAGGACAAAAAACACCATCTGAATGCACTTGAATATATTTGCTGAAAGTTGGATTATAAAATAAACAAATGAAAGTTGGATGCTATAATAAACAATAAAATGGAAGTTGAATGTTATAATAAACGTTAAACCATGAAATCTCCAAATTCTCTTGAAATTGTGATACCCATGGATAAAGATCTGAGAAGTAAATGACGAATTTCAATCACAATGTTCACGATAACAACAATCAATATCAACACCTCCATGAAAAAAGAGGACAAAGATATTTCATTTTAACTAACCATTCTTACTCATCACCAGGTGGATCAACTTCGGTTTCCCCTTTGTTTCCTACCGTGTTTTCTAGATACTTTGAAACATTTAACACGCGTGATAAAGCCCATAAAAACAAAGCAGGAGGTGTGGAACGAAAGCAGCAGGCGACCAAGTTGTAGGATCGATTCAGGTTGCAAAAACATTGAATCCCAACTGGAATTGTAAATTAAGAAATCCAACATGTTCAGTCTCAAATAGACAAATCAAAAACTAAAAATATTGTAAAAGTGATAGGGAAAGAGGGAGAAGTGGGTATTTAAAAGTTTGAAGATAATCATCGGCAATTTGGTTTCCAAAAACTGAGAAGGCGAAACTGAAGGAAAGATGCGTGATTTTGGGAAGAATAGATAACAGATGAGTTACGAATAAGATTCTAATTTCTAGCCTAAATTTATGGGATAATATCAATTACTGGGAAACAAATCGACGAGAGTTCCTTAGAAATAGTGTAGGTGGGAAAAAAACTCAGCTATGCATTATACGCTGACATGTGGCAAAATGGCACATTAGAAAGATGCCAAGTGGCATTTTAGGTTTTATATATATATATATATATATATATATATATATATATATATATATATATATATATATATATATATATATATATATATATATATATATATATATACTAACTTGTGTACTACAGAAATGAGAAATTAAAGTAAAATATATATTACATAATAAGAATAAACTTATGATGCTATTTTAGATTAGCAACAGTATCATTAACTTGGAGCCGTGTCATACCTAATAATAATAAAAATAATAATAATAATAATAATACTTTAATATTAATAATCATGATAATAAAGATTAAAGTATCATTATGACCACAATTTGAGATTAAATTAGCAAAAGTAAACTTGTAGTGTTGAAAGGATACACAAATTTACCTAATAATAATAATAATAATAATAATAATAATAATGATAATAATACTTTAATATTAATAATCATGATAATAAAGATAAAAGTATCATTATGATGGAAATTTGAGATTAAATTAGCAAAAGTAAACTTGTAGTGTTGAAAGGATACACAAAATTTAGAACCACACCTGTTAATAATGAATTTTAGAAAATATCTATATCTATATCTATATGTATATCTATATCTATATCTATATCAATATATACTATTATAATAGAGGACATTCAAATCATTGTGGTTCAAGATAAACTAAATTATTCCACCATATTTATTTCAAACTCCCAACTTTTTATTTTATACTACTTAAATATATATTTGTAACTCACAACTCTCGACTTACGTTAATTAATTGTTTTTTCCCATTTAAAATGTTTGCCTATATATGAACTATTCCACACATGATTGTTTCAACATGCTTATCTTCCATTTTTATTTTTGTTATCTAGAGAGTGTGTGTATATATATATATATATATATATATATATATATATATATATATATATATATATATATATATATATATATATATATATATATAATGGTGAGAAATCCATAATCACATACTTCTATTAATGCATATATATATATATATATATATATATATATATATATATATATATATATATTGTATAAATTTATATTTAAAGAGTTTTATGTTTATTTGCAATGAATGACAAAATGTTAAAATCAATTTGTTACACATCTTTTTTTCGTACACATAAAGTTGTAGTTAGAAAAGGGTTAAATGTAATAAACAAAAAACTACTTTATTATATTGTTTATTATTGTAGATAAACTCTCGTAACTCTTAGAAGACATTCAAATCATTGTGGTTCAAGATAAGCTAAATCGTTGCACCATATCCATTTGAAACTCCCATCTTTTCATCTTATACTACTTCAATATTTTTTTGTAACTCACAACACTTCATCTTATGCTAATTAATTGTTTTTGCCCATTTGATTACTTCAACTTGCGTCTTTATTGTTTTAAATTCATGAGACATTTACCATGTTATATATATATATATATATATATATATATATATATATATATATATATAATGGTGAGAATTCTGTAATGACATTACGTCTACTAAAACATATATATATATATATATATATATATATATATATATATATATATATATATATATATATATATATATATATATATATATATATATATATATATAAACATATTGTACAAATTTACATTGGAAGTGTTGGAAAATTAATTTTAATTAATTTCAAAATATGCGTTTTTCCCAATTTTGAACACAAAATATAGTTCCATAAAAAAATTTAATATAAATAAATTGTTATATGTTTGTGTTCTCCTCCGTGTTACCTTCGTTTTGATAGTTCACACGTCTAAAACAAATTTAAGATGAATGACAAATTGTATCCCAAAGTGAGGTTGTTGGAAATGCGAACCAGATTAGGTTGGGTTCACTGAAGGCTTTCATGTTTTGTAACAATTAAAGCACAAAGGCTCTCTATTACGTACGTAGGGGGGGTGCCAATGCGAACCAGATTGGGTTGGGTTGACCGAACTTGTGTGCGAGCGTGCGTCCTGCGGGTACGAATGCACCACCGGCCGACCAGAAAAGTTGAAGGACCTTTTTTGCAAATATTTTCCTTTTAGTAACGTATCGTAACTGAAAATTTAGTAGCATTAAAACTGATTTCGGTTTTGATATGGGTATTAAGAAGACTTTATTATTCAGTTACGTTTTTGTGTTTAATTCTTCAGTTATGTTTTTGCAGTATATATACAGCATTCGAGCAACTGTGTTAAGAGAAACTGATGAAACGCTTCTCTCTTCTTCTCAGCTTCAGCATACA
The DNA here is from genome assembly GCA_023525715.1 of Cichorium intybus. Classification (NCBI taxonomy): domain Eukaryota; kingdom Viridiplantae; phylum Streptophyta; class Magnoliopsida; order Asterales; family Asteraceae; genus Cichorium; species Cichorium intybus. The sequence goes on from CM042012.1 coordinate 95,176,035, forward strand.
CTTCGCTCTTATCACACAACAAAGGTAGAATCCGGCCTAGTGACGGTTCGGGCAATCTTGAAGAATTTCTTCACGCTGTTGTATCTGTAAGGTTTTAAGCAAACAATGAACTAGAAAATCCTAAGTTCACATGCAACCTAAGAAAGAGGATCTATGTTTTTCTATCAATGAACATATAACAAATCCTAGTGGCCAACAATAATTTCTAAAGATCAAAAATAAGAAAAACCCACCTTTGATTAATCTTCTTGAAGCTAGCAGCAAAAGTATCCTGCTTCAAATGTAGTCACACCCAACCAATAAAGAAGAGACAGCAAGATTCCAGAGAGACAAAACAAGTTGGCGCAGGATTAGGGTTCCCAGGGAGTTCCCTATTTATAGTTAAGGGTGACAGTCAAAACTGTAAGAACCCTAAAATTTTGGTAAAAGTCATAAACTAAACATATGTAAAAGTTGGGTTGAAGAAGGGCGTAATAGTAAAAATTGGAAAAAGGGTAAAATGGTATTTTGTTGCATTATAGACCAAAATGTAAAATAATCTTTATGATGTGGGGCAAATATGTAAGAAAATGAACTTTGAGTAATAAAATTAGGGTTTTAGTGCCAAAGTGCAGAAGTTAGAACTTGAGGGGTTAAAAGTGAAAAACTTGGAAGTATAAATAGGAGAAAATCTCCCAAACTTCTCAGAAGATTGTGGAGTGTTCGAGAGAGAGCTAGAGGATATGAGTTCTAGGTGTCACGGGAGAATTGAAGCGAGGATTGTAACAAACGATTTGGAAGTAAAGATTTTCATGTGAATTGAGGTAAGAAATCATAACTTGAACATGTACTATTCATCATCTTCTCGGGTTAGAATTGGAACCTGGATTTCTGTAATTTATGAAATGGTTCCAGTGATTCTCTCCATCCAATCATTTTATAAACACTAAGTAAACACACTTCAACGGTGAGGTGTTGTTGAATTTATGAAAATGATCATTTTTGGCTCAAGAACCCTAGTTCACGGGTCCTTGTGATCAAAGATGGTGTTAATGGTTTTTATGAAGTTCAATATACTATAAAAGATGGAAGAAATCAGTTGTAATAGATAATTTGAAGAAATTTCAGTTTTTGGACCAAAAATGTCAAAAACGTGATTTCTGTGATTTGGCAAGGATTGAAATGATTCCATGGGTTAAAACCTGATGTAAACTGAGGGTTTTAGTCATGGAAAGATTCTATAAGTATTAAGTTAAGTATTAAGCACTTAATAGATGAAAACAGTGAGCTGCAGCACAAAAATCGGGCAAAATCTCGCACCTGCAGCACAGGCACGAGTCGTGCCCTTTTTGGACTACTATTGGCACGAGTCGTGCCACCTGTAGAAGCCAAAAATAGTATCCAAGAAGGAGCACGAGTCGTGCTCTTTCATGCACAAAATGTGCACAAGTCGTGCTCCAAGTCTGGGGCAAAATGAAGTTGCAATTTTATGCTAGGCCTATCCATTTGATGTCCAATTGATACCATAAGGTTAATATGATATAAAAACATGAAAAATAATGTTAAGTTGAGTGTATGACTTTCCAAGGGTATAATGGGCAATAATATACCATGTAAATGATAAATGAAAGTAGCAAAGAAGAGGATAAGTGAAATAATGAATGTCACAACCATATTGTGATATGAGTCTAGTAAGATCTGAAATTCAATGGTCTATACATATTGTTAAAGTATAACATGTTATTAATAAAATATGAATAAACTCCTTAGGTACTTAAGGAGTAAAAGATCGTGAATAGGAGGGGCGAGGAAAAAGGATGGTTCTAGTTAGACTTCTCTAACTAGTCAAGGTGAGTAGTATGTGTATTTTTTAGTACATAGCAAAATGGGTTTTATACAAAGAAATGAATTTTATATACAATGTTTTGGGAGTCAAAATGGTTTTATGGAAATTGAAATGATTTAATGAAAATGAAAATGGTTTTATGGAACTGGAAATGATTTTGTGAAACTGGAAATGATATTGTGAAACAGTAAGTATAATGTATACAAAAGATAAATGAGAAATACAGAGAATTAATAATGTGATTGAGCCCTGTTGATGAGTTGAGAAGTATCCGGATAAAGACCACGGCCTGCTGCGGTAGGGGTGGCAAAAAGACACTACTGGGATGGTACCTCCCGTCGCGAAGTACTTGTCTAATTACCTTGGTAGATGAATTCGTTTCATGCTATTGAGGAAGTAGCTATATAGGTGCGTCTCGTATAAAACCTACGGGTGCGCTCGTAGGAATGTGCTCACTAATGAAAAGGAATACCTATGGGTGCGCTTATAGGAAATTAAATAATATGAAAATTTGGAATGTTTAAAATATGAGAAATTATTTTGGGTCTAAAACCCATATTACTCACGAGATGTATGTCTTACGTATTTTTTTTAAAAATGTTATGTACTCAGGTAGCAGTGGAAAGGGTAGATGATGCGTTAAAGGAACAGGAGTCCTAGATTGATTCGAGTATGTACCTACTTCCTTAAATTATGGTAATGTATTGAGCTTGTGACACCCCATATTGAAAAATGAAAAATTTTATGGGAAATTTAGCACGTAAATTGTTTTATTAAAATGTTGTATATGGGACGGGGTGTTACAAATTTGGTATCAGAGCCATAGTTTAAGTGAACTAGGTGTCAATACTTGAACCTAGACTTAAACTGTGTAAGAGTTAAGTAGGGTACATACTTAACTATGAGGTCGTAAGTAAGGAGAAGTGGGAGTAAACCTAAAACAGTGGAACATGAGTCCTGGTGGTAAAGCTGGAAGCAAATATGTATAGGTGGTTATAATAATATGGGCCCGTACTATCATAATCACAGGATATATATTTGAGTTTGGTGGAACCACACAGGAATCATGTGAACCTGTAAGGGATGAGTGTAGGAGATTTGAGGGGTATAGGGTCGGTATATCTATGTAATAAAATCAAGTATGACTGAAATTTTTAAAGTATAATTGAAAAGAATTAAAGATGAAATAATAAGTATGAGGTATGAAGTGGAAAAAAAAACCCATACTCTTTACGTGAATCATTATGAAGTATGAATGAAGAGAACTAAAATTAAGATAACAAGTGTGTGAAGGGTAATAAGGTAAAAATCCAAATATTTGGTTGTGATAACCACCATACCATATGAAAAAAATAATGTAAAGTATACGTAATGGAACGTGAGGCAGTATGAAAGGAAACAGTAAGATAAACGTGACCAAAAGATATAAATATATTGAAAGTTTTGAATAGGGAGAAATGGGGTATACAGTACAAATATAAAAGAAAGTGTATAACTGAAAATCCCGTTGTCTAACGGAAACGAATTATGATTATGGAGTAAAGATAAAAGTAGTGTCACAACAATGACCAAAGAAAGAAAGTTTGGGGAAAAGAATATGAATATATATATATATATATATATATATATATATATATATGTATATATATATATATATATATATATATATATATATATATATATATATATATATATATATATATATATATATATATATATATATATATATATATATATATATATATATATATATATATATATATATATATATATATATATATATATATATATATATGAACAAAACTTCTATAAGAAAGAAGAATGAAAACATTTAATTGGGGAAAAAATAAAAAGGAAACGAGTTGGGTTTTGTAATTATAGACAAACCCAATGGCTATATGAAAGGGTAAAGAATAAATATTGAAAAGTAGTATGATGTATCTCCCAGGGACAACCAGGGAATTAAAGTATGTGTACTAAAAGCTGTGATCAAATACGTTATTATAAAATGAAAGTAAAATACTTAATTAAGTATTAGACAAGGAAGCAAAGACAGAAACGAAAATTTAGAAATGAGAAGTCGTGACTTCCAAATCCGAAGGAAATATGATAAATAAATGCATCTAATGGTTGGAACAAATAATTAAGTCATAAGTATAGTGCTATAAAATGAGTAATATGATAAAGTAAGATACCCGAATGGGAAAGAAATGAAAAATGGAAACATGTTAAAGACTATGATATCTTAAGTATTTTGCATTATTATAATGTGATTATGAGAACATGAATTGAAAAAAATAATAATAAAGATTGAATGCCTAAACAAGTGTTAGGCGAGAAATTAAAGATAAGACAAATGATGAGGATAATGAGAGGAATATAAAGAAAGTTATTAAAGGAAATGATGATGAGAAAAATGGTTATTAGAATTAGACCTAGTGATCATATAAAATAAGTATAAGAAGAAATGTACATGATAAAAGGATACCTGAAAGCATGTGAGAAAGATGACTGAGAGTCATAAATAATATGAGGTAAGGAATAAAGGTAAATGTCTAGATAAGTATTAGACAAATAATCAAAGATAAGAAAAGAACGATAATAAATAGACAGGAAGTTACCACTTTCGAATGTGAATGAATATAATTAGTAAAAGTGTCAAAAGATTGTGAGAAATGGTCAGTACATGGTTAGTACTGATGAAATATAAGGAAGGGTGTATATGGGTATATATGTTTTAAAAATATAAAAGAATGAGTAAATTACAGGACATATATAAAAGTATACGGGTGATTATGAAATAGGTACCTTAATTAGAACACTATAAAGTATGAAGCAAAAGAGTGAGATAATGTATTTGGCATATAGCCCAAAATACAAAGGAACGAAAGATAACAAGAAAATAAATGAGAGTTGTGTATTATCTAAAGATATATAAGAAATAAGTCTTATATGAAATATGAAAGATATAATGTTGTAAGGAAATGTATAGTGTATACTGCATTAAAATACGAAAAAGGAAGGAATGTAAAGAAATGAAGTTAAAATGAAATGTTATCAATGAATGATAGTTGTGGTTGAGAGTAGTATCAAGTAATTGATATGGAATATATATATATATATATATATATATATATATATATATATATATATATATATATATATATATATATATACTATAATGCATATATGATATGTACAAGATATTACTGCATAGATGTCTTAAAATTAAGGGATACAAGTACATAATGCAAAGGCTGAGAACAATTCTGGACCATTGATGATTCTAAATAATCAAAGGCTAACAACAAATCTGAAATGTTCATTCATTTTACATTCAAACTTTCAAACCATAAACTCCCTCCAAGAATTACACTATAAAATGTGAAGTCTCATACACAAATTTTATTACAATTTGTTTTACACCATCAACCATCAGCATCTCCCTTCAAAATATGTTTCTGCACAACATCAAGGTATTAGTTTTTTAAATTCGAAGATTTTCATGTTAAATGTAATAGTTTAAATACTAATGTATTATTTCTGCACAATACCAAGGTATTATTTCTCCATCAACTGGTCGACCCTCATAATCTGTTTCTGCACAACACCAACAACCTCAAAATAATAGTTTACATACTAATGTTTTCATGTCAAAATTGAATGATATATAAAATCTATCATGCCAAATTCAAACCCTAAATATCTTTTCTCATTTTCAGGAAGAAAATAGGTGCCTTCAACAAAAAAAAAGGAAAACGACTGCCCTTTCTACTTTGCTGCTTTTGAACAAACATAGATGATATTTGTAAAAGAAGTCTGAAGCATCCACAAATATGAGTATAAAATATGCAAAAAGTTTTGGGTTTTGTATCTTTTTATATATTTGGTCTTTACTGCAAATTTTGAAAACCTAGGGATACGAAGACTGATATCAAGAAACAATTTCACATTTAACTTAAACTAAACAAAAAATACCTCATTTATCTTGATTTTCCTATGATAAAAAGACATACACACATCAAGAAGACAAACAAATTATTTCATATGCTCCTTAGCAGATCTGAATCATGTCATCAAGACTGGATCGAGATCTAGGTCTGCATTTCAAGATCAGGAAATATTCTTTTTCTCCAACTCTTCTCTTGTGATTCTCTGTTACATTTATTTTTCTCAATCCGAAACAGGTAAAGGCTATGCAGATTAAAAAAACTCAGATCTATAAACAATAATCTACAACTCATTCATTTTACACACTCAGATCTACAAACATAAATACAGATTAAAAACCCTAGATTTATACATAACAAATAAGCAAAAAAACATATAACGAAATTTCAAAGCAAACAAAATTCTGATCCAAAATCAGATCCTAATAATGAAAATCTGAGGGTGAGTTGGAGAGAGGGAGAGATAGATTCAGAAGGAGAGAGGGTTCGATAGAGAGATAGAGATCGAGAGATGCAGAGGAAGAAGGAAAGAGACCATAAACATCAAAAAGCGATGTTGCTGGATCGGTTGAAGATCCAGATTCGATACCTGTATGGCGGAGATTGTCACTGGATGAATCGGTTGAAGATCCAAAACTAGAACCTTTTAAAGTTAGTTGTAACGATGGCATGATGTCGGAGACGGCTTCCTATCGCACAGCGGAAAGGAGCGGAAAGTTGTGGCTGGCAGTCGGCAGTTGTAGGGAGGGAGGGAGAGATCGATCGTGAGATACAAAACAATTACCCAATAAAGGTAGATAAACCATGCCGTGGTCTGACGGAAGCGGAGCCGGTGGTCTTGACGGGATAGGTAAGAGGGGAGGCGTAGGCGTATATGGAAGCGGATTGCATATGAAGTACAAATGGAGGGATGGCGGCATGAGAAAGAGGTTGAATGAAGGAGACCATGCATATTTAGGTTTAGGGTTTGGGTTAGATTTTAAAATCAATTATCAAATTCATGAAAATATTTTTGTTAAAAGAAAAGCATAGTTTAATGTATGAATATTTTAGTGTTTAACTTTATCTTAAAATTTTAAATGCAAACAAAAATTATTCTCAAATTTTATGTCATTTGCTCATCATCCGTTATCCTATAGTATACTTTTTTTTTGTAATTAACTATACCTTTTGTTAGAATTATCGCCAAGAGTCTTTTTTTCTTTTTTTCTTTTTAGTCAAGGATTGATACACATGCATTATAGACTCAATTTCGTTTTATAATTAGGATAACACATATGTAATCTTAGTGTTATGTAGATATTGGAATAATTTAATGCAGTTATTACTATAAATATTTAAATTTCTATTTGATTTAAGGCACATAATATTTTATACAGTATTTAAAGTATCAAGTTAATTACTATTATCGAAAATTTTATAATAAACATGAATTAAAAATAATATTTTGACACAATTAAGCTAAATTTTTCTAAGATTATAATATTTCTTTTTTTAATATGAATATTATTTGAATGTACTAGAAGAACGAAAATTACCAAAATGAATGTAATAATTTGAATTCATAACAAGGTATTTGTCTCGATTTTCAAAATGTACGTTTACGTATTAGTAAATTTAGCTTTGTCTAAAGTTTTTATATGTGTATGAGCCTATATTACTATGTTTTCAATGAGTTTTAAGATGTTATACCGATTTTTCTTATTTGGTTTCGATTTTAGAAAAAACTAAACGCTCATCATACTCAAGACAACTATTTATGCTCATTGCATAAAATTCACCACCGCCGCATCGCGCGGGTATTAACCCTACCCTGCATAAAACGTTCGCTACATAGACGAAAGAAAATTACTCGCCGTCCACCGCATTGCGCGGGTACGCACTTCCCCCCCCCCCCATACAGACACACCAAACTGCCACCGCCGCATCGCGCAGGTATGCCGCTAGTATATATATATATATATATATATATATATATATATATATATATATATATATATATATATATATATATATATAGTTGGAGTACTTAATTTGAGATCTTAAATCGAAAGAGAATCAAGTAAATACATATGAGTATTATACGAATTAAAACTTGTAAATATGTGTTAAGACGTTGTTAAGACAATGAGTTGTATATCATTGACAAGTTAGAATCATAATAAGACTAAAAGCATATAAAGTTGGTAATAAAATTCTTGACAACTTTGACTTTTATAAGAGTCAAACTTAGAATATGTCCATAAAATTATTTGAAGTATGTATGAAGTATATTGAAATTGAGCTTGGAATAATGCAATACTATATGTAATAAACTAGAAACACCAAAGAATCAACGTGGTAAAGTCGGGGTGCTAAGCAGTAATCAAGAGGTAAAAGAGAAACAAAATTTACTTGTAAAGGTCTAAAGTGGGACAAGAGTTTGAGAATTGATTTTTGTAATCAAGAAGTTAATAAATATGGTTTGTGAAATCTAATTACACCACAAGATGATAATATCATGAAAAGTGTAATAAGCATGAAAATGTGAGTGATCATATACAAAATGTATGAGACATTATAGGTTGTAAAAAAAAAACAGGATCAACCATGGTAAATAATTGGAAGACCGGTAGAGAAAGAATAAGTAAGACATAAAGTGCTAAACTAAGCACTAAAGTGAAAAAATCAGTATTATAGGAAGGTATTAAGATATAAAATATTAATATGAGAATGGTACACAGGGTACCCAAAAAGAATGAAAAATGTACCTATAAAAGTATAAAAGTATTGTAAGAAAATTGAAGAACGAGAAAGACATATTTATATTGGTAAGAATAATGAATAAATGAGATCAAAATCTCATAAATAACAAAAGTGGATGAAAGGAGTAATTAGAATGTTAATACGTGAAATGTGAAAGTAATACAAGTAAAGAGCGATATAGGGTAAGTAAATGTAAAAGTAATGCATATAATGTACAGGAAACGAGTAAGAGGCACGTGAAATTGAGATTTCATGAATTAAAGAACCGGAACGAGAGTAACGTTTGAATTATTAATAAATCAAGATACAAAAGTACCATAAGCACCACGGGATGCAAGATGTGTATTCATGAGAATAACCCATGTGAATTATAAGAGGAGACAGATAACAATATGGTGAGAATGTATGGAAGATAGTATAAAGTTAAATGAATCCTATAAATGCATAGTAAAGATGATGAAAATAATAGTAATGAAGTTTGACAGTAACAATAGGTCAATTTCAATAGGTAAAACTGTATAAAAACTACAAGGCCAAAAAGAATGTATTATACATAAAAAAGAAACCTATGGATATCGAATTATTAAAAAAAATAAAAGGCGGTATGTCGTTCTGATTCCTCTGAAGTGAGGAATACGAATTCTCATGAGGGGTGTACTGTTTCGACAGATTTTGTCTCAAACAGAAAAGTGAGGGTGTAAAGTGTAATAAAAGGAAGAGAATACATCTCTTATAAATAATAATAAGACGGGAGTTGTTGATAGAAATAGAGAAGAGTAAAAATAAATAAGTAATATTAAGTGAAAATGGAAAGAGTGTGGAGGTATTATAAAAAAAGGGGGTTGCTTAAGTAAAATGTCCATTAAGGGACAAAATTTTACAAAGAAAAGATTTTTGTGAATTTTGTGTAGATATGAATTATGTATAATTATATTTAAGGGATTTGGAAAATTTTTTTCAAGTAAAAAAAATGTGATGGGTATAATCTCACAGGTTTTAATAAAGATATGGGGAGAATTATATAGTAGACTGCTATTTTTGATAAATGTATGGAAGTATGAAACTATAATGTAAAGTGAGTTTTACTAAGAGATTTTGTATATAAATAAAATAAGATAAAAAGGAATGTAACTGGAATATATATAGAGTATGATGTATGAGTGAGTGACTAAAAAGTTGAGAAAACGGATAAAATGATCAAAAGGGGTATTTTAGTCATTTAATAAAAGTAATGTATAAGTAGTTGTAAGTATTTTGAATAATATAAGGAAAGAAGAGTAAAATGACCAAAAAGATGTTCTGGTTATCTAGGAAGATGAAAAGTTTTAAAGAGATATTTATATATAAGAAAAAATTGATTATAAGAAAAAAAAAATTAGAAGGGGGATAACTTCTAAAACCACAAATTCTAGGAAATTGATTTGAAAAGTTTTAGGCATGAAATAACAAATTAACAAGTTGAGGAAATAAAAGGTTATTTCCTTAAAGATAAAAAGTATAAGTAAAGAAAAGATAACGATACTATGAAAATACGAAAAGATTCCGGGGACGGAATCCTCTTACGAAGGGGAGATTCTAAGAACCCTAAAATTTTGGTAAAAGTCATAAAATAAACATATGTAAAAGTTGGGTTGAAGAAGGGCGTAATAGTAAAAATTGGAAAAACGGTAAAATGGTCTTTTGTTGCATTATAGACCAAAATGTAAAATAATTTTTATGATGTGGGGCAAATATGTAAGAAAATGAACTTTGAGTAATAAAATTAGGGTTTTAGTGCCAAAGTGCAGAAGTTAGAACTTGAGGGGTTAAAAGTGAAAAACTTGGAAGTATAAATAGGAGAAAATCTCCCAAACTTCTCAGAAGATTGTGGAGTGTTCGAGAGAGAGCTAGAGGATATGAGTTCTAGGTGTCACGGGAGAATTGAAGCGAGGATTGTAACAAAAGATTTGGAAGTAAAGATTTTCATGTGAATTGAGGTAAGAAATCATAACTTGAACATGTACTATTCATCATCTTCTCGGGTTAGAATTGGAACCTGGATTTCTGTAATTTATGAAATGGTTCCAGTGATTCTCTCCATCCAATCATTTTATAAACACTAAGTAAACACACTTCAACGGTGAGGTGTTGTTGAATTTATGAAAATGATCATTTTTGGCTCAAGAACCCTAGTTCACGGGTCCTTGTGATCAAAGATGGTGTTAATGGTTTTTATAAAGTTCAATATACTATAAAAGATGGAAGAAATCAGTTGTAAGAGATAATTTGAAGAAATTTCAGTTTTTGGACCAAAAATGTCAAAAACCGGATTTCTGTGATTTGGCAAGGATTGGAATGATTCCATGGGTTAAAACCTGATGTAAACTGAGGGTTTTAGTCATGGAATGATTCTATAAGTATTAAGTTAAGTATTAAGCACTTAATAGATGAAAACAGTGAGCTGCAACACAAAAATCGGGCAAAATCTCGCACCTGCAGCACAGGCACGAGTCGTGCCCTTTTTGCACTACCCTTGGCACGAGTCGTGCCACTTGTAGAAGCCAAAAATAGCATCCTTGAAGGAGCACGAGTCGTGCTCTTTCATGCACAAAATGTGTACGAGTCGTGCTCCAAGTCTGGGGCAAAATGAAGTTGCAATTTGATGCTAGGCCTATCCATTTGATGTCCAATTGATACCATAAGGTTAATATGATATAAAAACATGAAAAAGAATATTAAGTTGAGTGTATGACTTTCCAAGGGTATAATGGGCAATAATATACCATGTAAATGATAAATGAAAGTAGCAAAGAAGAGGATAAGTGAAATAATGAATGTCACAACCATATTGTGATATGAGTCTAGTAAGATCTGAAATTCAGTGGTCTATACATACTGTTAAAGTATAACATGTTATTAATAAAATGTGAATAAACTCCTTAGGTACTTACGGAGTAAAAGATCGTGAATAGGAGGGGCGAGGAAAAAGGATGGTTCTAGTTAGACTTCTCTAACTAGTCAAGGTGAGTAGTATGTGGATTTTTTAGTACATAGCAAAATGGGTTTTATACAAAGAAATGAATTTTATATACAATGTTTTGGGAGTCAAAATGGTTTTATGGAAATTGAAATGATTTAATGAAAATGAAAATGGTTTTATGGAACTGGAAATGATTTTGTGAAACTGGAAATGATATTGTGAAACAGTAAGTATAATGTATACAAAAGATAAATGAGAAATACAGATAATTAATAATGTGATTGAGCCCTGTTGATGAGTTGAGAAATATCCGGATAAAGACCACGGCCTGCTGCGGTAGGGGTGGCAAAAAGACACTACTGGGATGGTACCTCCCGTCGCGAAGTAGTTGTCTAATTACCTTGGTAGTCGAATTCGTTTCATGCTATTGAGGAAGTAGCTATACGGGTGCGTCTCGTATAAAACCTACGGGCGCGCTCGTAGGAATGTGCTCACTAATGAAAAGGAATACCTATGGGTGTGCTCATAGGAAATTAAATAATATGAAAATTTGGAATGTTTAAAATATGAGAAATTATTTTGGGTCTAAAACCCATATAACTCACGAGACGTATGTCTTACGTATTTTTTTAAAAAATGGTATGTACTCAGGTAGCAGTGGAAAGGGTAGATGATGCGTTAAAGGAACAGGAGTCTTAGATTGATTCGAGTATGTACCTACTTCCTTAAATTATGGAAATGTATTGAGCTTGTGACACCCGATATTGAAAAATGAAAATTTTTATGGGAAATTTAGCACGTAAATTATTTTATTAAAATGTTGTATATGGGACGGGGTGTTACAAAAACCCTAGAGGAGCCCAACTTTGACAAGCCCTTTTATCAATTGGACAAGTCTCCTCTAAACCCTAATTAGGGATTCGAGATTTATGTGGAGGCTCCAAAAAATCTCGCCACTTTTGACCTCCCACTAGCTAGTCAATATTCAACTATTGAATAATTACAAAACCAGTCCCTGCACATATAATTAATTAAATTAATCACTAAACTAAATCCAATTAATTCTAGATTAATTTCTAATTAATTATTATTGTTTCTAATTAATATGTTTTCACTTAAATATATTAATAAACTATTTATTTTATTTCTATTGATTTATTAAACAACTAATAAATCAACCTTTCTCTCTACTGAACTTTCTGTCAAACCTCCAGCTATGAGTGCAACCCAAATGGACTTTGCTTCAATTAATAAGATAAATAAAATTTATAAGTCATGGCTTAGACACCTAATCCAACAGTCTCCCACTTGGATAAGTCTATGACTTTAATTGTCAATTTATCTTCTGATTAATTAACAAATCTCAGTTTCCCAGAAACTTCTGTTGAACTCTGACCCAGTCAGTTCTGTCCAAAGATAAGTGATCATATGATCCTTCGTCCAACAATATATTTTTTTCGGACACAAGAAATGGATTGAGATCAATCTCTGTCCGATACTCTGTTTCCCGATTTCCGATTTTGTCTATGACATAAGACTTCTAATTAAACACATCAATTCAGTCCTGGCTGGCCAGCACTTTAGTCAACTTCAAAATAATCGAGAGGCCTACAGATATTTGTTTCCCATCAGGGTCAAGGAACGAATAAGCTTCGACTCATATGCTTGTGTCTTTTACTCATCAAAATCGCGCACAACAATACATTTTATAACATCGAGTTACCGATACGTTTACGCATTATCAATGCACAACCGACTTGTAAATTTCAACTCATATGTCTCCGCTTTAAGACCATAAGATATTATCGTCTCAACATTGCTTGTGATATAATCCATGAAGCAATCTATTGAGTGCGGGTTTATACAATACTCAACTCTCCATTTCTAAGTACTCATGAATGTTGTAACAATACTTTTGCTATGTCTAACTCCTTAGACAATCTACAATCCAATTCATGACAGTCTTGATTCAATACTTACTTCCTAAAGTATGAGCGACTGTGGACCTTTCTAACAATCAAATTATTCGGGAAGTAAAACATGTGAAAGCGAAACATAAAATCTGACCGGCAGCTACTCTTGCCTATTACCAAGTCTCCACGAGGTAATCACTAAGTCGGATCTATCATAAAACTATTATCGGTTTCTTATTATCTTTTAAACTTTCAATTCAAATTTCATATCTATGTCTACATGAACTTTTTATTCTTTCTATGTATCCTGAGTGTCTCACACTCATACACTTAATTGCATATGATCCAATCGGATACTCTTTCGACGATATCTCAATTAGTTATTCTGTCTTTCTCTCTCCTAACTCCAATCTGGTGATGTGTACTGTGATTTCCCATGGTTCTTGGGGTCCTTAGTCTACATGACTGCACCCTAAGACTATTTCGAGGTGTTATGATGTGTCGGTGACCCACACGCGCTCCATCGGAATACCAACGAAACTCTTTAACCATTAAGTCATTTAGCACCAAGTATTGATGTTAGTAATTACCGATTTGAAACTCCTTTCAAATTATTACTTACATTCATCCCAATCATTTCACTATGATTTCCCACGTGTGTTCAAAATCCATTCAGTATTCTCAGCCAGGTCATATCCTGAATCCAACTTACTATGCTCTAAGCATTAAGTCATCAGGACATGTTCATGACACTTCTGATCAATCCAAGAAGCTCGTGGAATCCGATCTAATCTTATCCCAAACCCTTTCGGAATCTTAAGATTACTTATAATCCCTGTGTCATGACCTTTTGAAAACTATTTTCTTTTGGAAACTCTTTCTCATGCATCTTGAATCTTATCAAGATCATGCTTACAATGGCTAGGTCTATACTAATGATTTCATCTATCCGATAGACGTCTGTAAACTACATGAGTATGTGGCACCTTCTTTATATCTCTCATGCCAAGTCATCACACTTTGCAATGATAGGAAACTCCTTTCTTGCGGCTATGCATCTAGAATCTTATCAAGATCATATTTGGCAGAGTTTTTGATCTATCTCATAGATGTTAACAACCAATTTGAGTACGATGTATCACTATTAAGTCTTTCATAATGAATCATCTCTTAATATCAAGTCATTACACTTTGAAATGATAAGAGACGTTTCCGAGAAACAATATGTAACCAACATATAGTCATAGGCAGATAACAACGATACTCCCACTGCTTTGACTCTTTCGGACTATTCACAAAATCCAAACCTTTTGGCACATTTTGAGAATCCTAAACCTTTTTGACACAGTTATAGGAATCTTTTAGGCTATTCACAAAATCCAAACCTTTTGGCATATTTTGAGAATCTGATTTTTTTTCCTTATGGCGAGGTGCCCGTGGGGATAATCACGGGCCTAGGTACTTTTGTATTGGCACGCTCTTTGTGAGTCCCCATTAGTGTGCCGGTAAACCACACACGCTCCACTAATGATTCACAAGGTGCAGCTTAACTGAACAGTATCCTTTCGGATTTCATCTTCTATTGAGAGTGCTTCTCTCGGAATCAATTTCTTGACTTTGAGTATCGTCTCACTCAACGAGATGTTCTGTAAGTACATTTCTATCCATGTCGCTTTATTTTGATGATTCAATTACTCCCACTGGTTTTTAGACCATGTGTAAAATCAATCAAACTGTTACATAGACATTTCTATCCATGTCACTTTCTTTTGACGACTCAATTACTCCCACTGATTTTTAGGCCAGGTGTAAAGTTAATCAAATTGTTACATAGACTGTATCTTGCCCTAAGGTTCTCTTATTTGGCAACAACCGGGCTTACCAATGCTTCCAAGTAGTCGAACTGTTTATCCGTACCAACTTAAGTGTTTTACCACTAATCGGTATGTCACCCCGATCATAACTACTTATGATGGTAATCAATACTACTGGTCAAGAGAAGATTATGTCAATTTTAAACAGATATCTGATTTCTGCTCCAAGCCTAGTGATGAATAAAGGTTCTTTCACTTGGTAAATCCTAAACTCTTTCAGGACTGTCCTAACTCCCACTGTTTCCTTAGAATATGAGTCCTTTCTGAAAGGGTTCTTCTTTCACAGGTACAGTAGGATAGCCAATGAAACGACATTGCTGATCATGTTCAGGTTAGTCATGAGGTTCGGACGAACGCTACATGACCCTGGACTTTCAATGTACAAGTGGGACGATCCTAGCTTTACATTTTAGATCATGTCTGCATAACCTAATTAGTCAAAGATGTGGTCGGAATATGGTTTCTTTGGTCTGACTGTTTGAATATTCAATTCATCGGAAACTAATTGAAGTGTATCTTATACATAGAGGATCGAACTATTTCGATCAATGCTCCATCATCTTCCCTAAGACACATTATAACCGTTAATGTTCTTGGAAGAGAATATATCATGAAACATTTTCTCAGCTCATGATGTTACTCAGGTTCTGTTGATCTTATACTTCCTTTGAAGTTCATGAACTGTTCAAGGTTTCAATTCAATCGCTTATTCTAATAAGCGAAGCCATACTCGTCATATTAATTGACAAACATCGTGAAGTATAACTAATTGTGTTGTTTTTGAAGATTCGAGCAATACACAGTAACTGATGTTTCTGTTGCTCATTATCTTGATGTCTTTTACATCTCTTATGTAAATTTTATGACTTTGTTAATTTTGTTCAAGATTTGCAACCATCACCTGACTCTAAGTCAACGGATTCCAAAATCCTATCCATTGGATCTTTGGGTGATTCATTTCTTGCCACAATTGATTTTATTAAGAACTCAATTCATCATGTGACTCTAAGTCAAATGATTCCAAAGTCCTGTCCAACTGGATGCATCAACATTCAAGTTATCACCATTCATGCAATCATTACACTTATACAACATTTCAAGGATAAATTAAATAAACATGTATTCAAAGAAAATCAACATTTTATAAAACCAAAAATATCCTTGAACAATGTACTATATGACAAAACAATGTCCTACGCATCTAATAAGCTAATAACAAGATCATAATATCTAACTAAACTTCAAAACTGCATGAGCTGGAGATCCAATTCCAATGTGCTCCCAAGCGTCAAAGTCCCGTACCCTACTGATTTTCTGCATACAAAGCAAATGTGACTATCACATCATGTATCAAGAAATTATGGATCAAGAGTTTTGAGGTTTTTAGATATACCCGAGTTTCCAAAAGATTTGATCTTGTAGAATTTTCCAATCTTCCTGTGACTGTATCCGATCTTATGGATTCCGAGTTTGAGACATCTCAGAATATGTCCAGACGATCTGGATCGTTTCTTGCTGCGTCTCCTTACTGGACTCAATCCAGAAGTAGCTGAGCCAGTGGAACCATGCATGTCCATGAGTGACTCGTATAAAGTCAATAGTGAACGCATTTCCATAAGAGACTTTTTCTGGTCTTCCTTTCTATACGTCTGAATGAACAGATCATACCCATTAGTCAGCGAATCAAGTAGGAGTTTAACACTCATTTCCGGACTAATTGGGTGACCAAGTTTGTACAATTCTCCTATGTATCTTTCAATCTTGAGAACATGTGAATCGATGCTACTTTCTTCTTTTAGCTTGCACTCTGCAAGTCTTTTGAAGATCCTAGCTCGTTCCTCTTCAACCGGTTCTTGTAACCTTTCCTCAACCAGTTGTATTAACTCATATGGCCCCAGGAATTCAAAATCCCTACGGAACTTGGGGTCAATGTTCAATAACATGACGTCACGAACTTCCTCAGATTCATCAACTAAGAAGTCAGGCTCATCACAAGGACTTTGTGTGATGACATGTTTCGGTGGAACTGGGATCGGATACTCAATGAGATGTAGCTTGCCAGCAATAACAAGAACCATTCTCCAATTGTGAAGCCATTCCTCAATGTCATTTATCATCTCTAATTGATGTGCCGGTTAACCATACATGCTCTATCAACAATGATAAATCATGAGAAACCCATTACCACTCTTTATGAGCCCCTATTAGTGTGCCGGTTAACCACACACGCTCCACTAATGTCTCATAAAGTGTAATGTGCACTTTCATGGGTTAGCATCTTTTCACAGTTTTCCTAAAGTAACTAGATTGGGATTTTTAAGAATTGTTCTAGTACTTTCAATTACAACATTATACTTTTAATGAGAATTAAGCGGTTCTATCAAACCCGTTCGGCTAACGACACTTGACTGACCAGGAGAGCGGTGGGTGAGAGTGGACACCCATTAGACTACCATTTTATAGGCAGTCGCCTTATACCCTCTTTATAAGACAGTATTGTGAGGCCTACTAATGGTAAGACTAAACAATTTTATCTTATATATAAAATATTAACTATTAATCATAAAATATATAAGGTGCATTTTAAAAATTAAATTTAAACCTTTAAGTGATTTAATTTGTCTTTAATTTAAAAAATTTAATTAAACTAATTAAATCAAGATAGGTATCACAAAATTAATCAAATTAATTTACCTATCTTAAACCCTTAATTTCGAAAATTGCAAGTAGTGGGTTTAAGGTTTCCAGTTATTAATTAATCACAATTACCAAAAATAACAAACCTAAGAAACCCTAGCATCAAATTTTCGCAGATAAGGGGTGGAGGCTAGGGTTTTCAAAACCCTAGCCACCAAAATCGATCATGGCCTCCACAAGGGTTTATTTTCGAAAAATCCTTTGTGAAATACAAGCATTTATAGCAATTCACAAGAAAAAAAAAGCAAGCTTTGATACCACTGTAAGGTTTTAAGCAAAAAATGAACTAGAAAATCCTAAGTTCACATGCAAACTAAGAAAGAGGATCTTTGTTTTTCTATCAATGAACATATAACAAATCCTAGAGGCCAACAATAATTTCTAAAGATCAAAAATAAGAAAAACCCACCTTTGATTAATCTTCTTGAAGCTAGCAGCAAAAGTATCCTGCCTCAAATGTAGCCACACCCAACCAATGGAGAAGAGAAAGCAAGATTCCAGAGAGACAGAACAAGTTGGCGCAAGATTAGGGTTCTCAGGGGGTTCCCTATTTATAGTTAAGGGTGACAGTCAAAACCCTAGAGGAGCCCAACTTTGAGAAGCCCTTTTATCAATTGGACAAGCCTCCTCTAAACCCTAATTAGGGTTTCGAGATTTATGTGGAGGCTCCACAAAATCTCGCCACTTTTGACCTCCCACTAGCTAGTGAATATTCAACTATTGAATAATTACAAAACCAGTCCCTGCACTTATAATTAATTAAATTAATCACTAAATTAAATCCAATTAATTCCAGATTAATTTCTAATTAATTATTATCGTTTCTAATTAATATATTTTCACTTAAATATATTAATAAACTATTTATTTTATTTCTATTGATTTATTAAACAATTAATAAATCAACCTTTCTCTCAACTGAACTTTTTGTCAAACCTCCAGCTATGAGGGCAACCCAAATGGACTTTGCTTCAATTAATAAGATAAATACAATTTATAGGTCATGGATTAGACACCTAATCCAACAGTATCCTGGGGAATAAACACCCATACCCGGTGAATTTGTTTTAAGGAAACTGTGTCAAACACAAGCCTTAGCAACTGTTCACATTTTTTCTTGTTTGTTGACATTTTTAGTTTATATTTTCCTAACATTCTTAAAACAAATTCTTTTGTGCCAAACAAACAACGAAAATAATTTTCTACTATTAATTCTTGCAATTCGGAATCTGTTTTCCAGCACCAGTTTTGAATCTAAACTTAATTTTCTGTTGATACTATTAGTTTCAGTTTACTAATCTTGTTTATCATATTGTACTTTTATTGAACATACAACTTTGTTTTTTGTTTATAGCATGACAACTGGAACTTCTGATACGCCAAAACAAACAAACCCTCCTCCCCAAGGGACTCCAACGATTACCATGCTGGTTAATTATGCGGAGAAGTCAGGAAGGTTTTCTGGTTTACACTTTAAGATGTGGCAACAAAAGATGTTTTTCTACCTCACTACCTTGAATCTTGCGTGATTCTTGACTGAGGAGGCCCCTCAACTCACTGGAGATGGGGATGTTCAAGCTGTGAGTGCGCTTGACGCTTGGAGACACTCTTATTTCTTGTGTACGAGCTATGTTCTTAATGGTCTTGTTGATTCACTTTATAATGTGTATTGTGTAAGCAAAATAAAAGAACTATGAGACTCATTAGACAAAAAATACAAAACAGAAGATGCCGGGGCCAAGAAATTTTTGGTTTCTCGGTTTCTTGACTATAAAATGAGTGATAGTAAGCCGGTTATGTCACAAGTCCAAGAACTTCAAGTCCTCTTACACGATATCCATGACGAGGGTATGGTTATAAGTGAGACCTCTCAAGTTGCTTCTATAATCGAGAAGTTACCCACGTCTTGGGTAGACTTCAAAAGAATTATTTGAAGCATAAACGAAAAGAAATGAACATCGAGGACCTAATTGTTAGACTCCGAATCGAGGAAGACAATAAGGTTGCTCAAAAGAGTAATTATGAGCCTTCTTCTGAAAAAGCCAATGTGGTAGAACATGGTGAATCTTCTGGAAAGAACAAGTCCTTTAAAGGCAAATTCCAAAAGAAAGTAAAATGTGTCAACTTGGGGGCAAAGGGTGTAAACTTCAAAAAGAAGTTTCAAGGTAAGTACCATAATTGTGACCTACCCGGGCACCGGGTTGCAAATTGCAATCTTCCAAAGCGAGACAAAGCTAAGGAGGCAAATGCTGTGGAGCAAATAACCCGCGATGTGTCCGACATCGATATTGCCACGATCATCTCTAAAGTTAACCTCGTGGTGTCTAATCCAAGAGAATGGTGGGTTGATACGGGCACCACTCGACATGTTTGCTCTAATAGGGAGTGGTTCCGAAACTTCAATGTTGTGGACAATGGTGACAAGCTTTTCATGGGAAACTCAGCGACTTCTGATATCCAAGGTGTTGGAAAGACTATGTTAAAGATGACGTCCGTAAGAGAGTTGACGTTGAATGATGTGCTGTATGTTCCGGAGATTAGGAAGAATTTGGTCTCCGAATGGTTGTTGAACAACCATGGTTTTCGCTTGGTATTTGAGTCTGATAAATTTGTATCGACTAAAAGTGGTGTGCATATGGGCAAGGGGTATTCCGATAGGGGTATGTTCAAACTATGTGTAATGGCTATTCAACCAAGTACTAACGAAATGAATAACTCTTCTACTTTCTTGCTTGAGTCTTCAAATATATGGCATGCTAGATTAGGACATGTTAATTTTGATACTATTTGATGTTTAATTAAACTCGATCACATACCAAACTTTACTATTGACTCAAAATAGGAATGCAACATATGTGTTGAATCAAAATTAACACCGCAATCGTTCAAATCCATTGAACGGGTTACCGAACCCCTTGGTTTAATACACTCTGATGTGTATGACATGAAGTCTAATCCATCCAAAGGTGGAGATAAGTACTTTATCACTTTTATTGACGATTACACTAAACTTTGTTTTGTTTATTTACTTAAGAGTAAAGATGAAGCAATAGACAAATTTAAAGTGTATAAAAGTGAAGTTAAAAATCAACTCAACAAAACGATTAAAGTACTACGAAGTGACCATGGAGGTGAGTATGTATCACCATTTCATGAATTTTGTGCAACTCATGGTATAAGACTTGAGCTTACAGCACCTTATTCACCACAACAAAATGGCATTGCAGAAAGGAAAAATCGGACCTTAAAAGAGATGATGAATGCAATGTTGCTTAGTTCTCGGTTACCCCAGTCAATGTGGGGGGAAGCTGTATTGTCAGCTAATTACCTTTTAAATAAGGTACCTCGGAAGAAAACAGATAAGACACCATACGAGTTATGGTCGGGTAGAAAACCATCTTACAAATACCTTCGAGTGTGGGGGTGTCTCGCAAAGGTTGTTATGCCTACCCCCAAGGTTGTAAAGATTGGACCCAAGAATGTTGATTGCATATTTATTGGGTACGCACAAAACAATAGTGCGTATCAGTTTCTAGTGCACGATTCTAAAATACCTGACATTCACAAGAGCACAAGAATGGAATCAAGAAACCCATCGTTCTTTGAAACTGTGTTTCCGTGTCTTGATAAAATTAAGACAAGTGCGTCGACACAGAATGCACATGATGCACCTTCACAAGGAGAAGGAAGATAAGAGGAGATAGAGCCTCGACGAGGTAAAAGGCCACGAGTAGAGAAGTCATTTGGTGATGAATTCTATACTTATATGGTTGAGAAAGAACCTTAAGCATTTCGCGAAGCGGTCACTTCATCTGAAGGACCTCAATGGAAAGAGGCAATTAAAAGCGAAATGGATTCCATCTTGCAAAACCATACATGGGAACTAGTGGATTTACCTTTGGGATGCAAACCACTAGGTTATAAATGGATTTTCAATAGGAAAATGAAAGTCGATGGTTCCATTGAAAAGTACAAAGCGAGGCTAGTAATAAAGGGCTATAGACAGAAAAACGACTTAGATTACTTTGATACGTACTCTCCAATGACACATATAACATCCATCATGTAACACCCCTTTCTGAAACCATATTTTTATAAATTTAAATTCAAAACATTTTAGAACATGTGACTACTAAAAGCCACTAAATTTTTTTACAAGCTCTATACTGAAAGGGTATTACAGACTCAATACAGAAACCATAATTTAAACTTATCTGTAATTTACGTAGTCCCAGCTTCAAGGCACAATTGGTAACCTAGCTCCTGCTCCACTCACCTAAGTACATAGCATTTAAAACAAGTAGTACGTGAGACATAAAGTCTCGTAAGTAATATGAGTTTTAGACCCAAAACTTTTCTGTTCAAAACTTGAATTAAAAACAAGTAAACTACTAGAACTTATTTTTCATAACATATCTCAAATCTCTTTTCTTTTATATTTTCAAAACTTAGAAAATAAACATTTTCTTTCTCAAAACTGCTCCTTTTCTTAGAACTGCTTTCTTTGCTTTCTTTAATTAAAACATCTTTCTTTCTTTAAAACTACTTTCTTTACTTTCTTTATTTAAAACATCTTTCTTTATTTAAACTACTTTCGTTCTTATTTACTTGTGACCAACTGAAACTCATGAATTAATTTATTTTAATTCATTCTACTAGCTCACCTTGCGGAACAGAACAGATCCATCCGCTAGGTTTGCTCATTCTGTCTCCCCTTTGTGACTTGGAACGGATTCAAGCACAAGGGTATACTAAGCTAGACAACTACTTCGCGACGGGAGGTACCATCCCAGTAGTGTCTTCTGATCCCCCGATTATGTGGGTGATCCTAGTCCGGACAACTAGCTCTTACTCAACTGGCTCTTACTTCTTATCTCGTTACTTTCTTTACTTTGCTTCTTGAATTGGTCAAAGTGGGACACAATTTATTTTAAACTCAAACTCATAAACTCTTTTAACTTATAATCAAAAATACTTTCAAACTAGCTTCAACATCTTTATCTCACTTGTGAAGCTTCTTTCAAAATAACTTTATAAATTAAACTTCTTTAAAATCTGTTTAAAACGCTTAGCTCATATATATAAAGAGCTACTTTCAAAACTGTTTCCAAACGTTAACATTTTAAATAAACTGAAAGTCTTATTTTCTGAATATCATAACTTTGCTATGTACTATAGAAATCCTCATATACTCACCTTGGTTCTACTACGGTTTACTAAGCTTCACGTACGGCTTTTCCCTTCCCATGCTCAACAACGTTTGAAGCACCACCTATACAAATAGTATATATAAATACTCAATATAATTAACTCTATAATGCTACAGTCTCATATAACATATCTCTAGGTTATAATAAATGTATAACCATTAATAAACTCGTTTTACGGTTTTTCTCCGAAATACGCGTATATTGCTACAGTACCCCCGAGGAGTCGTATTTCAGTTCCGATTCTTTTCCATGAATTCTTAGGCCATATTAGACTTGTGTTTCAAATTTGGAGTTCATTGAACAAGTCTAGCTCAACTTTTAAAAATCAAGTTTTGCCCTAAATAGTAATTTTAGCCACTGCCGCTACAGTGACTTTTCCGCAAGGTTGGATTGCGGATTTGACCATTCCCGACATGTTCTTATACCATTTTAGGGTTATGGCTAAAATTTCAGATCAATCGGACATGTCTAGCTATGGTTTTTAGCATTTGGAATATTTGAAATTTCTAACATTTTTGGTCCCTGTCTGGAGGCGCACTGCGCCAGGGCTGGGCGCACTGCGCCTGGGCGCACCCCGCCTGGGCGCACCCCGCCCTGGTCCTAGGTGCACTGCGCCTGGCGCCTGGGCAGTGTCCTGGTCAGTCGCGATTTGTGCACTATAGCACGCAGTTTTCACCCATTAAGCACTTAGTTCAGTTCTTAATCGTATGGGGTTTGTTCTAGGACTAAAACCCTTGACTAACAACAGGTTTTAAGCTATTAGAAACACCTTAATCACACCAATTTATGATTTAGGGTTATTGAGCAACATCTAAATTTCTCAACAATAGCAACCTACTTTGCTACTTTTAACCTTTGTTCTTACTACATGAACATGTTTTAAGCCCAGAAATCATATGCACTTCATGGATTATGACTGAAATTACAAATTTTAGTCCTCTCCATGGAAACCCATCAAGAACACACAAAAGCTTGGGTAGAAACTTCAATTACTAACCTTGTTTACTTTGGAATCACCAATTCCAAGGTTTGAATTCAATTCTTGGAACTTGATTTTCAGCTCTTCGTGATCGTTCGTAGCCTTCTCCAGAGCTCTAGAAGCTGCTCTTAATTTCCAGTGAATGAAAAGCTTATCATTTTCTTATTTTATATTTATTACACTTACATTTTAGTCCCTAGCTTTCTTTCTTTTCTTCAAAACTGGTCCTAAGACCCATAACTTTGCAACCAAAGTTCCATTAACTTCTAACTTGACATTTTCTTGACAATTTGGTCATTTTCATGTCAAATGACCATTTTGCCCTTTTTGGTCAAATTTCACTATTCACGCGGCAAAACTTCAAATTTCACATAATCTCTTATTCATTATATTATTATTTCACAAATACATATTATTTTACATAATAGTCTTACAACGTGTCAAAAGACCGTTTTACCCTTTTACAACTTTTCGCGGGTTCTTACACATCAGACTAATAATTGCCATTGCCTCAATTAGGAATCTTGAAGTATATCATATGGATGTCAAAATAATGTTTCTAAACAAAGATTTAGAAGATGAAATCTACATGGAACAACCAGAAGGGTATGTTGCCCCAGGACAAATGTCCAAGGTTTGCAAACTCGTGAAGTCGTTATATAGGTTGAAACAAGCCCCACAACAATGGCATCAGAAGTTTGACCATGTAATGTAATGATGGAATGTGGATACAATATTAACGAATATGACAAGTGTGTTTATGTCAAAAACACAATTGATGGTTATGTTATCTTGTGCCTTTATGTTGACGATATGCTTATAGTTGGTAGCGATGATAAAATGGTCCAGTCAACTAAAAACATGTTAAACGCAACATTTGACATGAAAGATATGGGTTTGGCAAACGTCATCTTGGGTGTGAATATCACAAGGAATGACAATGGAATTACATTAAGTCAAACTCATTATATGGACAAAATTCTTGACAAGTTCAACTTAGGTGACTCGAATATAGCAAGGACACCAATTGATACAAGTCATCACCTAAGCAAAAACTGAGGTGAAAGAGTTGCACAAGTAGAATATGCAAGAAGTATTGGTTGTCTAATGTACCTCATGAGTTGTGACAGGCCTGACTTAGCTATTGCAATAAGCATACTAAGCATATATACTAGTAATCCAAGAGCTGAACATTGGAAGAGTGTTACAAGAGTATTACGATACTTAAGGTATACTCGCACTTTTGGGTTGCACTATACAAGGTATCCTGAGGTGATAGAAGGGTATAGTGATGCAAATTGGATATCTAACGTAAATGATTCGAAATCAACCAGTGGTTTCTTGTTCACACTTGGAGGTGGATCTATATCATGGAAATCCTCCAAACAAACAATTATAGATCCACCATGGAATCAGAGTTTATAGCACTTGATAAAAGTGGGGAAGAAGCTGGTGGCTACATCAATTCCTGGAGGATATACCAGGATGGCCTAAACCAGTTTCCACAATATCAACTATTGGACGAGCGAAAAGTGCTATGTACAATGGTAAGTCTAGACATATTCAGCGAAGACACAATAACATTAGAAAACTACTCTCTACTGGAATTATATCTATCGACTATATAAGGTCCAAGGATAATATTGCAAATCTATTAACCAAAGAGTTAAACGGTGAGTCAGTTGCAAGAACCTCGAGAGGAATGGGACTAAAACCCATGCATGAATAAGTTATTGCAAAGGAAAACCCAACCTAGTTTACCAAAGATCCCAAGATCTAGGTTCAATGGGACAACGTACTTACATTTAACATTTGTGAATCACTATAGGGGTCATCCCTAACTCATTCCTAAAACATATCGTGATGCAGGTTAAGCTTATACTCGTTGATGATAGATTGGAGATCATCACACATTAGCTTTAAATGATTATGACGGAATTACCTATGTAAGAGAGAAGTGGGGTCGCTTTAAAGGGAATTGTGTGGCCACATTCCTAAGAGCTCTTACAGAACCAGGAAAGTGTCTATAACCATAACAGACACATCAATGGCAACCTAACTAGGTCAGGGCGAATCATGTGAGACACATATTGATTATTTACACAAATGGTAGAACAGTTCAAGGACATCGAGTCTACTGGTCAACTAGTAAAATAAATATGTTTCTTAAAGGAAGGTTCAAAGGGTCACACCTACCAATCCTATGCATGACTCAACAGGTGGATTGTATCTTGAGTAAGATGAGAATGTACGATCAATTTTCATCCATGTAGGGGATTGTTGGAAAATGGGGTTTTCCCAATTTTGAACACAAAATATAGTTCCATAAAACAATTTAATATAAATAAATTGCTATATGTTTGTGTTCTCCTCCGTGTTGCCTTCGTTTTGATAGTTCAAACGTCTAAAACGAAATTTAGATGAATGAGAAATTGTATCCCAAAGTGAGGTAGTTGGAAGAAATTGGAAAATGAGTTAATGGCATTTAACTCATCCCACATTGGTGGGGGAATGAAAAGGAAGTTGGTTTATAAGTCCAAAAGACTTCATGCTTTGTAAGACTTTTGTAGTATATATACAGCACTCGAGCAACTATGTTGAGAGACACTAATGAAACCCTTCTCTCTTCTTCTCAGCTTCTGCATACACTTCGTTCTTATCACACAACCAAGGTAGAATACGGCCTAGTGACGGTTCGGGCAATCTAGAAGAATTGCTCCACGCAGATGTATCCTGGGAAACAAACACCCATACCGGGAGAATTTGTTTTAAGCAAACTATGTCAAACACAGTCCTCAGCAACTGTTCTCGTTTTTTCTTGTTCGTTTGCATTTTCGGTTTATATTTTCCTAACAGGAAGAGTTGTATATTTATTTGCAATAAATGAAAAAATGTTATAGGCAATTTGTTACACATCTTTTTTTCATACATATAAAGTTGTTGTTTAAAAAGGGTTATATGTAATAAACAAAAAACTACTTTATTATATTGTTTATTATTGTAGATGAAGTCTCATAACACTTATCAATGTAGTATTTTTAAAAATTAAATTATAGAAATGATCTTGAACTACAAAGTAATTCAACTGTTGTAGTTGTTAGAATAATTGGGTAAATTATTTAAAATGTATTGTAGTTTTTAATTTTTGAATTTGTGTATAATATGTTTTTCATTTAACCATAACCCTTGGAATTCATTTAAATAAGTTTTTCTTTTATTAATAAAGACAATTGCCTTTCAACCGTATTCATTTAAAACTATAATGACTTTCAAACGTTTTTAATAATAATTTTTAATTGTTATATTAGTATGAGATAATTGTCTAGATTATCAACTTATAATAATTAATTTGTTTTCATGGTGCTGGATCTAGGCGCTACCAACTCTCCCAAAACCAATTGGTATAGGAAATATGCATATCCTCACCATATAGCGCATTCAGCCCTCTAGCACCTTGGCATTCGAATGCGACTTGCCACACGCCTACGTCGCCGCAAGGACTGAGCCATTTCTGCACTCAACACATGGTGTAAATTTTAACTCTTTATTTACCAAACTGTTTATGTATTAACTACTACAACTTTAAATAATGATACATTTAAATATGAGCGACTTTAGTAATTCAACACAAGTTCACAGAAAACTAATGCTAATATGTTCAAAGTATATCCAAAATCTACGTCAATTAGTTCAACCTATGTTTGATTCTTCAAAAATAGTATCATTGTTATTTAGCACATGATTGATTCTATGTACTTTTTTAATTGATTAATTGATTAGTACTTTATATTTTATGTTTTTATTTGAATAAGCAAACAAATATTATACAGTATTGGACACGTTATTTCAATCTTAATTATATGCATGTAATAATGCTTAATATTAAAAAATTATGTGTAATAACTTTGTTGTTAGTATGTGCTAGATTTAATTCCAATACACGATATATTAATATTTGGATTGTTTGTATACTTTTAGGGTACTAATACAATTTTTAGGATGAATCAATATAGTTTTCAAAATGAAAAACCATTTTAAGAAACATAAAGCTCTCTTTGAGATAAAATATACTTTATATCATTATTAATTTCTTTATAGTCGAATCGAATATGAAAATAGTAATTGCAATATGATGTCATTTGGGAATCTCGAACGTGGTGAGCTAAACGTTGATACATTATACTCAAATAAGCATCGTTACAAAAATTATACATCAGTGTTGGAAAGTCTTTATATTAATTTTTTAATTTATTTGTTATAGATATTATTTTATAGTTAGTGATATTGACTAATTTATTTTCAAAACTTTACATTTGTTAATGTTGTTTTAATATATATATATATATATATATATATATATATATATATATATATATATATATATATATATATATATATATATATATATATATAATGCATGGAACGGGGTATTGAATTTATAGCATTTAATTATTTAACTTAAAGACAAAAATTGAAAATATGTGGAAAATGGTATTAGCGGTGCTAACCCTTAGGTTAGTGGTGCTAATGTGGAAAGATCTCGTATCAGTCGAGAATAGTAATAGTCTGAAACGCGATGGTGACCCTACATGCACCTACAGTTAGCAACGCTAGAGGAGCATAAAGCACTACAGTGCTAGGCCGTATGAATGATATATGTGTGCTCGAGTGAGGAACGACTAGGATTAGGGGATGTCTATTGCGTCAAGTACGAATAGGTGTAGAAGGTTGTATCTGGCCAGTACTACTAGAAACACATGAATCATGCCTGATACAATAATGGTCTCTCGGGGTATAAGGGATCCATGGGGAGATTCCATGTACGAATAAAGTGTGAGGAAACGTCCTAATAGTCTCTCGGATAAATTTCAGGATGGTGGTCATTACAAGAAAAGGAGGAGCTAGTGGATCCGGGTCTGTGTTTGGATACGGATCGAGGACCCATGATAAGGAGGCTAGGATTGATGATGACTTGAGAGTTGAGACAGATGATAGCCGAAGAAGTGGCTTGAAAGGTGGTAGCGATCATACCGTAATATTTTTGGGTCTTTGAAGATGGATTTGCTCACCATGATCGAGGAGAAGCTTGCTGCGTTTCGGCAACCTAGGGCAGCAACGTATAGAGATTTTGCGGCATGCCAACCGCCGATTTTCTCAGGGAGAAGTACCCTATTGCTAGTATGGGTTGGATCACCACTATTGAGGGTGCTTTTCATACTTGTTTTTGCCCGGAGGAGTCAAAGCTGTGCTTCGTGGTGAATCATTTGAGAAGTGGAGCACAGGATTGGTGGGGTATTATGATACAGCCTCTTACCCAGACTCAACAGGAGGAGATGACTTGGGCGCATTTTACAGAGAAATTCTATGAGGTGTATGTTTCATAGATCGAGATGGAGAGCCTGGCTACAGAATACATGACTATGACACAGACGACTGAGACGGTGAACGATATCACCAAACGTTTTATGGAGCGGGCTTTATTTTGCCTAGAGTATGCAGCCATCGAAGAGATGCGTATGTCACATTATTTGTCTATGTTACGGATCGAGATCCGCGAATTTTTATCCGCTGCTCGCCATCAGACCTTGGCAAATATGATTTCAGCCGCAAGGGCTTGGCAGATTAAGTTAGAGCTGCAGAATAGGTAAAAGAGGCCAGTGCCCGTTTCCGTGCCGCCGTCGGCTAAGAAGTTGAAGGGTAATGATTCAAGGACTAGGAGATCGAATGGGAGGATGTAGTGTAGCAAGTGCCAAAAATTTCATGAGGGGGTCCGTGCCGAGGGTCGGGGTGTTATCATTATAGGAAGACAAGTCACTTTAGTATGGATTGTCCTCAATCCTTGAAGGTGTGTTTCAGCTGCAACCAGGTGGGTCATATTCGGGTTGAGTGCCCAGCTGTGATGAAGACAGGAGGGGTGCAAGCTCCAGCACCCGCGACTCTGAGGATTACTGATGGCTGCCAGGGCAAGGCGGATGCCTTAGAGCCAAGGGTCGTGCTTTTCAGATTACCGTGGATGAGGCACGTGTAGCATCAGACGTAGTGACTGGTATTAAATCTTCTCTGTGTATTTATTCTATTTCCATTCAAATTATCATTTGGTTACACAATTGTTTAGGTACTTTCTTAGCCAACTCTATCTCGACCTTTGTGTTATTTGATTCGGGGGCAACTCATTTATTCGTACATTTGGCTCTCGGTATGAGTCTCGACACCGTTTTTGAGGATCTTAATCATCCGTTAGAGATAGAGATTGATGAGCATCGTGCGGTTATGGTTTCCCCTGTTTACCGGGGGTGTACGATTGAGATCCACCGAGAGCAGTTTTCAATAGTCCTTATCCCTATTCCTTTGAGCGACAACAGGGTTATTGTTAGTATGGATTGGCTTAGTCATCAGGGAGCATGGATCGACTACAGGAGCGAGAGGGTCTTTGTTCGGTCTTTCGGCGGGGAAGTTCTTATTATTTTGGGCGAGGAGAGGAGGACTAGCGCTTTGTTTTGTTCAGCGGCTTAAGCTAGGAGACATCTTCAACATGGAGGATCCGGGTTTGTAGCTTATGTATTTGATGCGCGAGAGAGTAAAAGGAAGACTATGGGTGATGTATCTATAGTTAGGGAGTATCCCGACGTATTTCTGGACCATTTTCCGGGGATACCTCCGGAGAGGCAGGTAGAGTTTCACATTGATTTAGTCCCCGGCGCGGCTCCAATAGCCAAGGCGCCATATCGCCTCGTTCCACCCGAGATGCTCGAGCTATCCATGTAGCTTCATGAATTATTAGAGAAGGGAATTATCCGACCTAGCAGTTCTCCCTGGGGAGCTCTTATCTTGTTTGTGAAGAAGAAGGATGGGTCTCATCACATGTATTGATTATCGGGAGCTGAATAAGCTCACGATCAAGAATAGATATCCTTTGCCAAGGATTGATGATTTGTTCTATCAACATCAAGGAGCATCGTGGGTTTCTAAGATTTACTTGCGTTCTGGTTACTATTACATGAGGGTTAGGGATTAAGATATGTAGAAAACCGCTTTTCGGACGAGATACAGTCATTATGAGTTCATTGTGATGCCTTTCGGACTCACTAATCCACCGAACGCTTTTATGGATTTGATGAATCGCGTTTGCAGGCCAATGTTGGATCGTTCGATGATTGTATTTATCGACGACATATTGATTTACTCCTGAAGCAAGGATCTTCATAAGGTGCATTTGAGGAAAGTTCTCAAAACCTTGAGGAGGGAAAAATTGTATGCGAAGTTTTTGAAGTGTGAATTATGGTTGAAGGAAGTTCAATTCCTTGCGCATCTGGTTAATAAGAACGTTATCATGGTGGATCCGGCTAAATGGAGGCCGTCATGAAATGGGAAGTTCCAAAGAACCCTTCAAAGATTCGTAGCTTTTCGGGATTTGCTGGGTATTACCGCAGATTCATATAGGATTTCTCTAAAGTAGACGTACCATTGATGCGATTAACAAGGAAACATGTGGCATTTAGATGGGGCGAAGATCAACAGGCGGTGTTCGAGACTTTGAGGCAGAGATTTTGTGAGGCTCCGGTTTTGACTCTACCTGAAGTAATGGAAGACTTGGTGGTTTATTGTGATGCGTCGATTACGGGATTGGGAGCCGTGCTTATGCAGCAAGGCCAGGTAATCGCTTATGCGTCGAGGTAGCTAAGTCCCAATGAAGCCAATTATCCGACTCATGATTTGGAGTTGCGGGGCAGTTGTTTTTGCCATCAAGAGATGGAGACACTACTTGTATGGAGTACGATGTACCATTTTTACAGATCATAAAAGCCTGAAGTATCTGATGGATCAACCCAACTTGAACATGCGACCGAGGAGATGGTTGCATGTAGTCAAGGACTATGATTGTGAGATTCTGTATCATCCGGGGAAAGCCAATGGGGTGGCCGACGCGCTTAGTAGAAAGGTATCTGGTTCGACTCTAAAGGGTATGTGTTTGAGGATGATTATGGTTACTTCCTTATTGGAGAAGATCCGTGAGTCGCAAGTCGTGGCTAGTCGGGATGAAAACATAAAAGGAGAGCGAGTAGTGGGCATCTTGCCGGGTATGGTGAGGGTAGTCGTGAGTTGTTAACTCATCTGTTTCGTGTATGGGTTACTAAGGCGGGCGATGCATGCCAAGTTTTGTTGGATGAAGCACATAAGTCGAAATTCTCCATTCATCCGGGGGCAATGAAAATGTATCGAGATATTCGGGAAGATTATTGGTGGCCGGGGATGAAACGCGACATAGTGTGGCATGTGGAGAAGTTTTTAACATGTAGGAAGGTGAAGGTGGAGCATCAAAGAACACATGGAACATTGCAACCTTTGAAGATACCTGAATGGAAGTGGGAGCACATTACTATGGATTTTATCACCAAGTAGCCGTGGACGCCGCAAAATGTGGATACTATTTGGGTCGTTGTGAATTAGTTAATAAAGAGTGCTCACTTTCTACCGATTCAGGAGACCTTTTCGGCCCAGCAATCGGTCAAGGCATATGTAGACCAGGTGATATCTCGTGATGGGATCCCAGTATCGATAGTTTCGGATAGGGATGTTCGGTTTATGTCACATTTTTGGAAGAAATTCCACGAAGAATTGGGAACACGACTTCATTTTTTTATTGCGTATCAACCTTAGACAGATGGTCAATGTGAAAGAACGATATAGACACTCGAGGATATGTTGAGGGCTTGTGTTATTGACTTCGGTGGAAAGTGCGATTTGTACTTATCATTGGCAGAGTTCTCTTACAACAACCGTTATCACTCAATTATTGGGATGCCTCCTTTCGAGCCATTATATGGTAGGAAATGTTGTATTCCGATCTGGGGAATACTAAAATAGTACTCAAGACGACGGAATTGATTCAGCAGGTTCAAGAAAGGTTACGTACATCGCAGAGTCGACAGAAGAGCTTCGCTGATAAGAGCTGATCTAGTCTCGAGTTCCAAGTGGGAGACTTTGTGCTTCTCAAGGTGTCACCGTGGAAGGGCATTATTCGATTCCGTAAGCAAGGCAAGTTGGGACCGAGGTATATTGGACCATACAGGGTTGTGCCTCTGTTAGTGCAGAAACCGAGTCGTTGACCAACTCGGTATTTGATGAGAGTTTGATAGTTATCTTAATCACTTTGTTTTGATGGAATGATGAACAATTAGTTTGTATGAATGTTTTTAAGTACTTTATGTCGTATGATCCAAAATGTGTATGTTTAGTTTATTTCTAATGTTTATGCACTTAACTAAAAGTCATATGTTGAAAACTATATATGCATGACCGAAATCCAGTCTTGGATTTCGTAACCAAGATCAAACGACATCAAGTCAGAAGTAGATCAAAACCCAGAAGCAACAGCTCAGAAGTCTAAAGCTCGGAAGACGACACAGTTCGGAAGACCATGCTCCGAACTAAGTCGGAAGAATTATCAAGGTCTAAAATACTCAAAGTTTCAAGTCACTCTGATCATGCCAGGACTCCGAAATCCATTCAGGATTTCGGATCATCATCATAAGCAACATCCGAGAACTTCCACACATAAACATTCTACAAAGAAGACTTAAGATCTGAAGACTATCTTGAAGATAAGACAAGGGATAAGCACATCAACTTATAGGATATGATTAGACTAGATCAGGCGTGGCCTTTTAGAAGCATGTCGGTTGTACTTAGTATAGTATTTTATTACAGCTAAAGCCACCCTAGTCTGACATTATATTATTATATTAGAATTATCCATGTTGTCTGACTGAAGCGAGACGTGTTGTCTACTCTTCAGTCCATAGGTTAATATCCGAAGGTCTTCCCTTAGTCTATAAAAGGGAGACCAAGTCCATATTCAGTCCTCATGGGTTTGAGAGACCTTGTGTAACACTTTTACAATTATCAATATAATCTCTCATTCTATCAACTCACTAATTCTTATCTGCATTTCCTCTTGTCTTTATATTTCTAGCATCTTAACTTTCTTGTCTTTATATTTCTTATTATCTAACTGTTAATTCACTCTATGTATTGTTGAGCTATCGATATTTTCTAAGTACTCTTTACATTTCGCAAACCAACTCAAGTCTTTGGACTTGTCCACTTCCGAAACCTCCAAGTTTCAGAACCTTGCTTTCTGCAATCTTACTTTCAGCACTTACTTAGAATATTTGGCGACAACAATTGGTATCAGAGCCTGAATAGCTGTCTATAAGATTCTAAGTGCCTAGTTTGCTCAAAATCCTGGCTGTAGCAACAACCTTATAATCCTCTGTGGATCATTGCATGCTATTATAACTCAAACTCTCAAAACTCTCCTTTTTCATTTCAAACAGTTCAAAACTTCCTTTCTTACTCAAAATGCAGATGAATTACTCTCTAAACGTTGCAAATAGTGTCGGTAGTTCTAACAGAGCCCCTATACTCATCCCTACCGAGTATAATGGCTGGGCATCCAGAATGCGAAATTATCTCAAAACCAAGGGAAAAGATATCTGGCGTTCTGTTGAGGAAGGACCCCACGTCCCAACTTACACCCCTAGAACCGACACTGCTGAAGAAGCTCTAGGTGGTATTCCTCTGCCAAGATTGACCCCTCTTGATAGTGAGAAAATGGACAACGATCAAATTGCTTTCACCGAGATCCAATGTGGAATACCTCCGGAACTATTTGATCTTATACAAAACTGCACAACAGCACAACAAATTTGGGTTCTCTTACAAAATATGTTCCTAGGGACGGAGGAAGCAAAAGATCAAAAACTGGTGTCAAGTCTTTCAGAATACAACCACTTCACAACCTTTGTCGGATAAACACTGAGACAGACATTCACCCGATTCTCCATAATTGTCACAAGACTCCAAAGTTCGGGAGCAGAGAGATACAATCAAGAGATTAATCTCCGATTCTTGAAGGACTTGGAAAAGACTATATGCTTGTCAAAATGATTCTTCAAGACTCGGGAAAATTAAAAACCTACAACATGTACCGACTTTACAATAATCTCGTTGGACAAGAACATGATATAAAGGGCACTCAACAGGAACTACAACTTGGAGGACCTTTGGCCTTAATTGCATAACACAACTATCCAACGATGGGCAACACTCCTCAACAACTGGTACAGTATCAGCAAGCAACTCAGCAACCTATCTACATGATGCCTGCAAACAATCCGAATACTTCTGCACCTCAGATTGTTTTAAATCAGAATCCCCAACCAGTTCAACAACCAACTCATGTCCCTTCTCATCACCCTTCACAACCACCTCCATCTCCGACAGTTTAATATCAACCATCTCCATCTCCGACAGTTCAATATCAACCATCTCCATCTCCGCAACCCTCCATTCAATCTAAGACTCCAACCCTTGCTCTCCCTGCTGCAGTTCAAACCTCTGAATCATTCTATTCCGAATAATACGAAGCAGAAGAAGCTGCCTATCAACATGAAATTGCCATGATTAGCCATAAATTTAACTGAATCCCATCTTATTCCAGTCCCAAGAAAACTTTTCGCTCTACTAACCAAAATGCAGGGTATCAATCAAGAAACAACAACTTTAAGAAAGGACACCATCACTCAGGACAAAATCGTTTCTATCAGAAAAATGAAGAGCAACATCAAGAGAAACCAAAAGTGGTTCCAGCTGCAAGCACCAACCAAACTCACACTCCTGACAAAAATGAATCTGAAGTATTCAAGTGTCACAATTGTGGAGGACTCTGGCACTATGCCGCAGACTGCAGAGCTCCGAGGAACTAGCCGAAGGAGAAAGAAGAAGAGAAAGTCAAAGCATTCGTAGCATCCGGAAATGTTGAGATCTGGTCTTCCGGTGATGAAGATGAACATTTTGAGAATAAGTGAAAGAGAGGAAACGGCTTCGGTGAATGCATGATGGTGCAAGCAAACCCAGAAATCCAATCCCATGATTAGGAAGCTCCAAGCATCTCAAAGACGCTGCTGAATCCTCATCCTCCTACATGCCAAAGAACTATGCTTTTATGGTCAACCACAAAATTGGCAAAGGAGTGAGAATCATCGAACAGGTACGTAACATGCTTAATACACATCATATTTACTCTAATAATCTAGAACCTGCTCTAGAAAAAATATCTAACACATGTGCAGATGCCTTAGCTGCACATCAGCGGGTTCTGGAAGAAAGGGATGATAGGTATGACGAAGTAATAAACTTGAAGAATAGGCTAGAGGATAAGAAACTATTTTGTGATAAACTTACTGCTGATTTGAAAATCGAACAGACTTCTAGGACTTTGTTAGAAAATTTAAATCAGCTTTTGACATCGCAAAGGGATTTAGCCCGAAGCGATAATGTAAGACTAAACAAATTAGTAGATCAGTTGTATCATGCAACTTAAGTTTTCAAATCACCTGCTAACACTAATTCTTCATATAATACTTTTAATTGGGGATGGGCAAGAAAAACCACAAATAAAAATTATCCTATATACAACAAACAATGTCCGTTCTTTCAATACCCGTCAAACGAATATGATGATAAACACGATGAGGACTCAACCAAGAACTTTCCAAAACTCATGCCAATGAGTCAGAAAATGCCCTTTCTGAGTCAAAGGAGGGAGTTAAAATTCCTTTCTCATATTTCTCGGAAGTAGACACTGCCGAAAGCAGCAAATTGTCCACAACTTCGGTCCCATTCATGCCTAGACACATGACCACGGTCCCAAATAATCCATCGTCAAGATCCCAACAACATTCTTTCTTTGAAAAATTGCAAAGTAACTGCGTTACTGAAGAATTCAATCCATATCTTAAGGACGTGTAAAATTCAAATGAAGGAAATGTTGATGAAGAAATCGAAATGGAGAAACGTCCAAGTAGTATCATCATTAAAAACGATTTAACAAAATCATAATCAAGAATCCTAATAATGTTAACACATCTAATACGACTTTCTGAACCATCTTGTTCCGGCACTAAGTCATACGTAGATGCATTACAACACGACTTTACAAACAATTCAAATCCGGACAAAACTCCGCTCGAAAAACTTAAAGTTAATCATGAAGAGTCAGACTCTTTAAATGATTCTTTATCTGACTCTTCTCCAAGAGAGATTTTTCAAAAAGGAAAAGGACAGAACCTGTTCAAAAATGGGGTAAAACCAACCTTAAACCGAAAAGATCTCTGATCGCCTCGATCTCATGCAAAATTTGAACAAAGAAATTGCTTCTATACTCAGAGAAAACCAAAAGTCAATTCAACTTTCATCTCTCCAAGTCATACTCGGAAATCTGCTCCTTCGACATCCCGAAAGTACATCCATAAGGGATTACTTCCGACTCCAAATATCAAACCCATTCAGTATCGTCAAAATATCAACTACTCAGATTACGACTCAGAATTCCCAAAAATAACAAAAAATACGAAAACAGTACGAAATGTTCCAGTAATCTCAAAAAAACCTGATACTGAGCTTTTGAAACCAAAAATTTCTTTTTCTGAAGTTATGAGAAGCAACAAGCAAAATCTAAGCACTATCGGAACCAAAAGTCAGAACCCCGATCATTCTCAAATAATTCTAAAAATCTTAAGACGACACCAAAGTAATAGTTGCTGTTATTGGTGCAATCATACCAAAAAAATACCTTTTGTCACCAAAACAAAAACTTTCAATCATCAAACAAAAAATGTCTTTCAGAAACCTTCAAAAAGATTTGTTCAAAAGTGGGTTGTAAAATCATCCTTCGGAACCAAACAGTCAAAAACAAATCTTCCATGTCTGGAAAAACAAATGGGTCCAAACAAGTTTGGGTGCCCAAACTAACTATCTAATTTTCACGTATTTAGTGCGGAAGAGCAGGATGACGAATGGCTTATTGACAGCGCCTGCTCAATCCACATGACTGAAAGATTGGAGTTTCTGAGAGACTATCGAGAAGTTAGCTTTGGAGGATACGTCACATTCGGAAACGACGCAAACGACATTATCAAAGGTTACGGTGTACTAACAAATGAAAATTTCACCATTCAGAAGGTTGCCTACGTTCTCGGACTCAAACACAACCTAATAAGCGTGGGTCAACTGGTCAGTTAGACATTATGACGGGTACCCGAACACAACCTACGTTCTCGGACTCAAACACAACCTACGTTCTCGGACTCAAACATTCAGAAGGTTGCCTACATTATGACGGGTACCCGAAACAGATGCTTTGTGAAATCTTCAAGACAAGTCAACATGTTTCCGTTAGACATCTCCATGTTTCTTGGAAAAACTAGACTATGCTTGCTATCTAAAGCCCATTCCGAAGTCAGCTGGTTATGGCATCAGAAATAAGCTCATCTCAACTTCTGATATATGAATCAGCTAGTAACCGGAGAAATGGTCAGAGGGATGCCACTTTTGATGTTCGATAATAAAAACTTAGTCAATCATAGACTCGAGCATCACTCATTCTTTAGAACTTCTTCACATAGACCTCTGTGGTCCATCAACTGTTGACAGTCTAAATCATAAGAAATATATCCTGGTTATTGTGGACGATTACTCCCGCTTTACCTGGGTATTCTTCTTAAGATTAAAATCAGATACTTTCTTAGAGCTCCGAAATTTCATTACATCAGTAGAGCTCAAGGTACAACTACCTGTGAGAATAATCCGAAGTGATAATGGTACTGAGTTCAACAATGGACAAATTGAAGAATTTCTAGCCTCTAAAGGAATAGAGCACAACTTCTCAGCACCGTATACACCTCAACAAAATGGCGTAGTAGAAAGAAGAAAGAGAACTTTAGTGGAAGCTGCTCGATCAATGCTGAACTTTGTAAATCTTGCTATAACCTTCTAGGCAGAAGCCATTGCAACAGCATGTTTTGTTCAAAATCGATCAATCATCAATAAACGACTTCTGATGACACCTTACGAAATTTTAAATGAGAGAAAACCCAATGTTAAATTTTTCCATATTTTTGGCTGTAGATGCTTCATCAAAAATAACAAAGATCACTTGGGAAAATTTGTACCCAAAATTGATGAAGCAATTTTCATGGGTTATTCACCTAAATCTATTGCTTATCGTGTTCTAAACAGGAGAACTTGAGTTATTGAAGAAAGCTTCGACATAGAATTCTATGATTAATATCATTGGAGAAAGAAAAATCAAGGTATTCTATACGTAATGGAGAATGACATTCCAGTAGGACATCGACCCATTCATACAGTTGAGATAGACTACGATCTCCTCTTTGATCCTCCGAAAACCGCAACAAATGCTGAGGTCATTCGCTCTCCTGAGGCAATCCAGCAAATCGTTTTAGCCTCAGGACCTTCAACTTCTTCGGAACCCATGTCATCAGATAATCAGTTTAGACCACCAGTTAATATTTCTACATTTGAGGGGGAGCCTTCGTCTCCTTCACAGATTCGTCAGGTTCAAAAGGAACCTTCACACCCAGCACATGTTGAGGGGGAGCTCATGCTCCCTACTCATGTTGATGGAATACCTCAATCTGAGGGGGACCATCAACCATCAGGAGTTGCTCCATCAGGAGACGTTCTATCAGAAGATACACAGTCAAGAGATGCTTTAATCAACTCTTCAGAAGACGCATCCAATGATGCACCAGTCTTCACTTTTGAAGCCGATGAAGACACTTCAGCTGAAGAATCGCACATTCAAGATATATCTCCTGAAGACCCTGACTTCATTCAATACATATCACCTCCTGTCTCCGATCCAACTCTGCTTCCAAGACTACACAAATGGACTCGGAATCATCCTCCGAACCAAATTATCAGAAATCCCTCCACCGGAGTTCAAACAAGATCTAAGAAATCAATTCAGGATGAATGTCAATTTGCCGTGTATATCAGTAAAATTGAGCCAAAAACAGTTCTTGATGCTCTAGATGACGACGATTGGATCAAAGCCATGCAAGAAGAACTAGCAGAATTCAAAACAAATAAAGTATGGGATCTTGTTCCATGACCATCTAATCACAGAGTAATTGGCACTAGATGGGTCTTCCGAAACAAGTTAGACAACATGGGAACAGTAGTCAGAAACAAAGCCAGATTAATGGCAAAAGGATATAGTCAGATCGAAGGACTCGACTATGACGAGACATATGCACCTGTAGCAAGGCTAGAAGCTATTCGGATCTTTCTAGCCTATGCCGCACACAAGAACATATTGTACATCAAATGGATGTAAAAAGTGTATTTCTTCAAGGAGACATTCAAGAAGTGGTCTACCTTCAGCAACCTCCTGGCTTTGAAGATCTGTCTCAACCAAACCATGTGTATCGTCTGAATAAGGCGGTATATGGATTAAAACAATCACCAAGAGCCTGATATGAAACATTATCAAACTTTCTGGTGACATCCGGATACAGAAGAGGAGTCATAGATCCTACATTCTTTGTTCGATCACATCAAAAACACATAATGATCGTACATGTTTATGTAGATGATATCATTTTCGGTTCAACCAATCAATCGATGGTTGATGAATTTGCAAAAGTTATGACTGACAAATTTCACATGAGTATGAACAGGGAAATTAATTTCTTCTTAGGTCTTCAGATCAAACAAACTAAAAGAGGAATATTCATTCATCAAGAAAAATATACAAATGAATTATTGAAGAAATTCTCTCTCGAAAATTGCACCACATCCAAAGTTCCCATCTCTACCAATCATAAAATCTATGCAGATCCTGATGGTGAACCAGTAGATCACAAGCTTTATCGAGAAATGATTGGATCACTCCTATACTTAACAGCCAGCAGACCAGATATCATGTTCGCTACGTGTATCTGTGCAAGATATCAAGCAGCTCCGAAACTCTCACATCTGACTGCTGTGGACCAAATTTTCAAATATCTTAAAGGCACAAAAGCAATGGGTCTATGGTATCTAGTTGGAGATAACTTTAAACTTCAAGCGTTCACCGATTCGGATCATGTCGGGTGTAAATTAGATTGGAAAAGCACTTCCGGAGGCTGTCAATTTCTGGATGGAAGACTAGTAAGCTGGTCTTCAAAGAAGCAGAATTGTGTCGCTTTATCCTCAGCAGAAGCAGAATATGTGGCTGCATCTACATGTTGCTCACAAGTTCTTTGGATGAAGACTCAAATCCTGGATTATGCTTATTGCTTTCTTCAAGTTCACATTTATTGTGACTCCAAAAATGCCATAGCTATTTCTCACAATCCAATTCAACATTCCATGACGAAACACATCGACCATAGGTACCACTTTATCAAAGATCAAATTCTACAAGGTAACATCGAACTTTACTTTATCCCAACTGAAGAACAGGTAGCTGATGTCTTTACCAAGACGTTAGATTCTACCAAATTTAAGAATTTTCTAGATAAACTCGGAATGTTAAATCCTAATTCAGATTTCTTCAGAGAATGATCCCCAGTTATATAATTCTTGATTTCCATAATTTCTCTCCTCCTCCGAAAATTCCATTCCGAAATCTTCTTTCGGACCCTTCTGTCGTAAACCATTCTCAGAACATCTTCATAAACCTCTATCGGATCTCCGTTCCGAATATACTTTCGGAACCCTCTTCCGAAAACATTTCCTCCACTCTTCTTATATATATATATATATATATATATATATATATATATATATATATATATATATATTGTTACAAGTAATTGGTGAATGACAACATTATGTCATCACTTTGTCATCACTTTGCATTTACCAATTAAACAACTATATTTGAATAGTAGACTTGGTAGTATAAATAGACCATCAATGTAAGGAAGAAAATGCATCTCATATCAACTCTTTCACAAGTGATATAAACTCTCTCTACTCTCTCCAAGCTCTCAAGCTTTCTTTCTTTCTTCATCTATATTCTAGTTTTTAGTTTGTTCATAATTGTCGTGGTAACGCTGAATTTATAACACGTTATCAGCACGGGGCTCTAACGAAGGCAATTAAAAGACACATCGATCTTAATCAAGGTATGTAATATCATCAAAACTAGAATGTTAATTAATAATAATAATAATAATAACGACAACAAAAAATGAACATTTTATTCTCGAAGTTATGACTACTAACAAATTTCTTTTCTTATTTATCCTTGACGTTATGACTACTAACGAAGTTCATTTCTTATTCTAACTTTATTTACACTTCATTGACATTTATTAGTGCAAACTAACTTTTATTATCGCATACTAATTTTTATTTATGCAACTAACATTTATTTATGTATACTAACATTTATTTATGCAAACTAACGTTTATTTACGGCAACTAACGTTTATTTATGCAACTAACGTTTATTTACGGCAACTAACATTTATTTATGCAAACTAACATTTATTTACACATACTAACATTTATTTATGTATACTAACGCTTATTTATATACACTAATGTTTATTTACGCACACTAACGTTTATTTATGTATACTAACTATTTTTTATGCTCTGACATCTATTTATATATACTAACGTTTATTTATGCTCAACCGATTAAAAAAAATTTTAAATTTTAAAATAAAAGGAATTTGAGAAGATTCATCTATTTAATTATGTTTGTAACTATAATAGAAATAATAAAACTCATCCCCACCTTTAAACGACAAATTTAATGAGTTTTATTTTTCTTAGGAACTACAATATGTCAAACATTGCAAAGCTTGAATTTACCGCTCTTGAAGTCAGCGGAAAGAACTACATGCCTTGGACTATAGATGTTACGATGCATCTTGAGTCCATGGATTTATCTGAAACTATAAAAGAAAAAAATAAGTGCACGTCGCAAGATAAAGCACGTGCAATAATTTTCCTTCGCAAACACATCGATGAAATGTTGAGGTATGAATACCTCAATACCATCGATCCTAGCACTCTTTGGAAAAGCTTAAAAGAAAGATTTGATCACCAAAAGGAAGTTATACTTCCAAGTGCTAGGGCTGAGTGGTTATCGTTGATGTTTCAAAACTTTAAAAAGGTACATGACTATAATTCCGCATTATTTCGAATATGTTCACAAC
The DNA here is from genome assembly GCA_023525715.1 of Cichorium intybus. Taxonomy (NCBI): domain Eukaryota; kingdom Viridiplantae; phylum Streptophyta; class Magnoliopsida; order Asterales; family Asteraceae; genus Cichorium; species Cichorium intybus. Next base: position 95,219,212 of record CM042012.1, read on the forward strand.
TAAAATTTTGTGGGAAAGAGGTTTCTGATGCTTCAATGTTGGAGAAAACTCTCTCCACATTCCATGCATCAAATATGATATTGCAACAACAATATCGTATGCAAAAGCTCAAAAAATATTATGAGCTTAATACACTTCTCCTTGTTGCTGAACAAAATAATGAACTATTAATAAAGAACCACCAGTCCCGTCCAACAGGTTCAGTAGCACTTCCTGAAGCAAATGCTACTATCACTTATGAACCTAGAAATAATTCGTATGGACGAGGACGTGGTCGTGGTCGTGGACGTGGACGAGGCCGTGGTCGCGGTCGAGACCATTTTAACCAAAACCAAAATTTTGGGCGCGGTTATACTCAGGTTCGTCGACGCGGTCATCCTTATAACCGTGGGCGTGGTCAAAGAAACAATAATCAACACACTCCACAAGGAAATAATGTCCAACCACAAGAAAAAAGAAATGATGCCGGAACATCACAGAACCCCGGAGGTTCTTGTTATAGATGTGGTAGCACAGGTCATTGGTCAAGGACCTGTCGTACAGATCCCCATCTTTGTAAACTTTACCAAGATTCCATTAAAGGAAAGGGGAAAGAAGTCAACCTCATCGATGGTGTTGATTTAGGAAACATTGAACTAAACACTCTAGACTTTTGCAATGATTTAGACATCCTAGAAAACTAGTTTCCTTTTTGTAACATGTTTTTTTTAATTTTTCATTGTAATGTTTTTTCTTTCTTAATGAAGTTTTTTTTGGGTCATTTTTATTAAAATTGTGTTCATAACTCATCATTTATTTTTCTTATGTGAAGTTCAAAATGAGTTCAACTGGAGCACAAAACTAAGGAAATCTTGGAGAACTCTTAATAATTGATTGTGGTACCACACACACCATCTTGAAAACAAAGAAATATTTTTCCACACTAAAACCCGTAAAAGGGCACATAAATACAATATCAGATCCTGTAGACTTGATCGTAGGAGCAGGAAATGCTTGTTTCATGTTACCTAATGGTACGAAGTTTGTAATCAGTAATGCATTATTTTCCCCAAAGTCAAACAGAAATTTATTGGGTTTTAATGATATATATCTTAACGGATATGACACATTCACCAAAACAATAGGAAACAAGAAATATATGTTTATAATAAATGAAAACCATATATTGGAGAAATTACCACAATTTGATTCTGGTTTACATTTTACATATATAAATATAGTTGAGTCAAATTTGGTGGTTAAAGAAAAATTTTGTGATCCTAGAATATTTAGTTTGTGGCATGATAGGCTGGGTCATCCAGGATTAACAATGATGCGCCGAATAATTGAAAATACATCTGGGCATCCATTGAAGGACCAGAAGTTCCCTCAAATAGGTAATAATTAATTACAAGACCATCACCAATGAAAGTTGAAAGGGAATCACCAAGATTTCTAGAAATAATTCAAGGAGACATATGTGGACCAATTCATCCACCTTCTGGACCATTTAAATACTTTATGGTCTTAATAGATGCATCAACTAGATGGTCTCATGTTTGCCTATTATCAACTCGTAACATGGCATTCGCAAAATTCCTAACTCAGATTATTAAACTGAGAGCACATTTTCCTGATTATAACATCAATAAAGTGAGACTTGATAATGCAGGTGAGTTTACGTCTCAAGTATTTAATGATTATTGTATGTCTATAGGAATTACTGTTGAGCATCCAGTTGCACATGTACACACTTAAAATGGTTTAGCAGAATCACTGATTAAACATCTCCAATAATAGCTAGACCATTAATAATGAGAACAAAACTTCCTGTTTCCATATGGGGTCATGCAATTTTACATGCTGCATCACTGATTCGTATGAGACCAAGTGCATATCATACATATTCTCCCTTTCAACTTGTTTCTGGAAAAGAACCAGATATATCCCACCTTAAAATTTTTGGAAGTGCAGTATATGTTCCTATTGCTCCACCACAACGTACAAAAATGGGTCCTCAAAGGAGGTTGGGAATATATGTTGGTTTTGAAACAAATTCAATAATAAGATATCTTGAACCTTTGACAGGTGATATGTTTACAGCACGTCTTGATGATTGCCATTTCAATGAAGAAAATTTCCCAACACTTGGGGGAGAAATGAAAACCCAAGAAAAGAATGTTTCATGGTATGAACCATCTTTATCATATCTTGATCCTCGCACACAATAATGTGAGATGGGTGTTCAAAAAATAATACATTTGCAAGAAGTTGCAAATCAATTACCTGATGCATTTACTGATACAAAAAGAGTTACTAAATCATATATACCCGCGTTTAATGCTCCAGCTCGAATTGAACTCCCAGATAGACAATCTGATGAAAAAGTAACTCAAGAATCCAAAGCACGCCTGAAGCGTGGAAGGCCATTTGGTTCTAAGGATGCAAATCCTAGAAAAAGAAGAGGAATGGAAAATATGTTTGAGCATAATGAAAGTGTTCATGAAGAAACACATAATAACATTACTTCCCCAGTTGAGGAAATAAATGATAAGGAGATTGAAATTAATTATGGTCATATAAAAATAGTAAGGAGCCAATATGAATTAGAAGATATAATATTTTCTTATTCAGTTGCATGCAATATTATCAATGAGGATCCAGAACCACAATCTATCATTGAATGCCAAAATAGACAGGATTGGGGTAAATGGAAAGAGGCCATGCAAGCTGAATTAACGTCTCTCAATAACAGAAAGGTTTTTGGACCTATTATACTCATACCTGGAGTTGTGAAACCATTGGGATACAGATGGATTTTTATACGAAAAAGAAATGAGAAAAATGAAATTGTGAGATACAAAGCCAGGCTCGTTGCTCAGGGTTTTTCTCAAAGGCCGGGAATCGATTATGCAGAAACATATTCTCCTGTTATGGATGCAATCACTTTCAGATATTTAATCAGTCTAGCAGTTTATGAAAATTTTGATATGCATCTTATGGATGTTGTTACTGCTTACTTATATGGATCACTTGACAGTGATATATATGAAAATCCCCGAAGGATTTAAAATGCCAGAAGCATTAAGTGCAAAACCCAAACAAATGTATTTTATCAAACTGCAAAGATCATTGTATGGGTTAAAGCAATCTGGACGTATGTGGTACAATCGTCTAAGTGATTACTTAATAAGCAAAGGCTATAAAAACAATATGTTGAAAATATAAAATATGATCACCACAAATAAAGGTTTGCACCGTTTATTGTGTGACAAATATATATATATATTAAAGATAAATGCGGAATAAATAATAAGAGTTGAAGAATAAAAATATATAATCTGATCGCCAAAAATAAAGGTTTGCACCGTTTACTGTGTGAAAGATATATAAATAATATAAATTGCAGTAATTAAATGACTTAAAGCGATAAATAATATAAATGACTATAATTAAAAGACATAAAACGATAAATAATGTAAATGACTATAATTATATAAATATATATATATATATATATATATATATATATATATATATATATATATATATATATATATATATATATATATATATATATATATATATATCAAGTAGGTTCGTCAATAGATTGACTGAACTGGTTTATAACAGGACTGTGGAACGACTGGTCTATCAAGTAGGTTCGTCAAATAAATTGACTGAACTGGCTTAGGGTTGGACTGGATTTCTAATAGACTGTGTCTCTATTTGTTCTTGTTTGATGATCTTGGTGATCTTGGTGTTCGTGGTGTTGATCTTGGTGTTCTTGGTGTTTTTCTTGGTGTTCTTGGTGTTTTTCTTGGTGTTCTTGGTGTTTTTGGTGTGTGTTCTTGGTGTTCTTGGTGTTTTGGAGAGTGTTTGGAAGTTGGAAATAAGATGGTGGAAGTTGGAGAGGATTTGGTGAATTTTTGGTGGTTAAAATAAAAGAAATGGTGTTGAAATGGTTTATATATGAATTTTAAATGGTTTTGTGTTGTTTTTGAAGGTTTTCGGAAGTTCAGGGACCAAAATTGTAAACTTTTGGCTGAAAATCTCGCGGGTCTGTCGGAGGTCGGATCCGGGTCGGAAACGGGTCGCAGGTGCGGACCTTTTGTGAGAGAAAATGGAGCGGACACGGTTCGATTCCGGGTCGGTGGGTCGCACGTCCTTTGTGAGGGAGCCGGATCGGAGCTGGGTCGCGTATCCGTGTCGAGGCGCGGATCTTCCGTGAGAGGAAACGGATCAGGGGCGGGTCGGTTTTCCGGATTTGGATCGGCGGATGTGGATCAGGAGCTTGGGCTCCGGATTTTGGGCTAGGCTTGGAGCTTGGGCCGGCTTCTTGAGCTGTTGCTGTTTTCTTGGTTTTTAATTTAAAAAATGATTTTAAAATCCGAAATAAATTCAAATAAATTAGGAAAAATCATTTTTAATTTATAAAATTAATTAAGTCTAATAAAATAAATTATTTAGAAAATATATTTCCAAAAATTCATTTTAAATAGATTTAATTTAATTTTCTTTTATATTTTTCTTTGTTTTGGCTTTAAAACTCTTTTTCTTATTTTTCTGGTTTTTAATATCAAATCCACGCAACCTGAAATAAACTGATAATATTTGTTAGACAATAAAAAACAGTTCGTCTTATTTCAATGATGGTCACATACAAAAACATTTTTCAACAATTTCCCCCTATGTGATCATTGATGAAATAAGGACAGATATAATCACATTAACAGTTTTAACATTGAAGATTTGAGATAAAAGTTTTGTCAATGATAAGATATATATAAAACCATTGTAATCATTTTGAAAGTTTGTGACTTGGTTTTACGTATCTTATGTTTTGAAAAAGATTTTGAAGAATGTTTGTTTCTGAATCAAAGTCTCGGGTTCGGTTATCAAAGGGTTGCCATATATGTATTTAAAGAAATTTCTTAAGATTTTATAGCATTATTGATGACGACAAGTGGTCTAACAGGTCGATTCAGATGAACGCTCATAGATATAGCTCACATTTCACTTGGGTGTTTGGTTGTTCTGGCAGCAGAACAAGTTAATGATCACTAAAAATGAGTGATATCTCTCTCTGACGACTCACACTCATATTGGAGGTGTTCATCTATGCTTTTCCTGTAAAGTCACTTAGTCTCATTATTAGATAATCAATCACATAAGACTGGTTTCGACATTACTCAGCGGGTTTCTTCATTAATGCCATTGATGTTCACTCTCTCTCCGTCGGGAAATACATGTAGAGGGGTTTAGCAATTTTCATAGTGCAGTTTGCAACTAAGAATCTTCAGTGATGAAGGCTACAGTATCCCGGGAAATCCATTATTGTTGCAGATTCTTCTTTGATGATATCCTGTTTGTTGATCAATATCGATTTATTGTAAAAAGATATTTTGTTTTATCATTAAGAATTTGCTACAATTGAGAATTTTGTGTTTTTGTTTTTTTAAGAGTATCTGTCTTGAGTGATTAAGATGTTTGCTTTTCTGAAAAATGGTTAAAAACAAATTGCGGGATTTGATTATGTTTGTTTTGAAATAACCATTTGATTGAAAGTTTGTTTAACTTGGTATTTCTTCGGTGAGTGATTTGACTTTCTTGTTGATTCGTCTTTGAGGATTGGATGTTGATAGATCTTTGTTTCTCCTTTGGTTTTCTTGTAAAGATATGTCGCTGTTTGAAGTCTTTCTATTTTAGTCTTTCTTCATTTTTGGTTGACTTTTAACTAGGTAGGGATAGGTGGCATAAAAGACAATTTGTCTGGTATGTAAGAAATGAAAGTATCGTCCCTGGTCATTTTGATATCTAAGCAAAAATGAGACTGTGACAAGGTATAATCGGGTATACCTTAAAAGCAACAGTGACACACCTAAGCTCACAAGAAATGAATTCCACAGTGATTTAGATCGACGAGGTACAAATTCTCACATGGGTTTTTGTTTTCATCTGAACCTCCTAACCTTATGTCCCTTGATTGTTTAAAATCGTCAATAATGAAATAAAATCGAAGGAAATAAAGTTATATACATTATGAAAAGTAGGAGATTTGAACCTTCACTCCAATTGAGAATCAATATGACTTAAAATCTTCATCGAGCATAAGCATCTGAAAATTAAGTCAAGAGACGATTAATCACAAGGTTCTATAAAAGCTTATTATGGCAAGTCTTTTATTGTATTTTTGAAAATTTGTTTTTCTGAATGTTTTTGGAAATTTTGGTTATTTGAATGTTTTTGGTATTTTTGAAAGGAAAGTAATTTTCAATTGTTTTTGAGTTTTGTTTTTGAAAGAAAGTAAGCACACTTTATACAAATAAAAGGTAAAAGTTTAAGGATGGATGATATCTGGATTTAACATTCCTAGACGGCCTAGGAAGTATAGAAACTTTGTTTCATCGAGAGCCTTAGTGAAGACATCGGCAATTTGATCTTCGGTGTTTATGAAGTGTAATTCGATATGACCCTTTTGAATGTTGTCTTTAATGAAGTGATATCGAATATCAATGTGCTTTGTCATGGAATGGTGAACGGGATTGTGAGAAATGGCTATTGCACTGGTTGAGTCACAAAATATGGGAATTTGTGAAACTCTGAAGCCATAGTCACGCAGTTGAGTTTGCATCCATATGACTTGTGAACAACAGCTGGCGGCAGCGACGTATTCAGCTTCTGCTGTTGATGTGGATACACAACTCTGTTTCTTTGAAGACCAACTCACTAGTCGACCTCCTAGGAATTGACAGCTACCAGATGTACTTTTCGTATCTAGCTTGCATCCTCCATAGTCTGAGTCAGTGAAAGCGTTCAGCTGAAAATCGGATTTAGCTGGGTACCAAAGGCCAAGTTTGGGAGTGCCTTTTAGGTATTTGAAGATGCGTTTCACAGCAATGACATGAGATTCCATAGGATTTGCTTGGTATCTTGCACAGACACAAGTAGAAAACATAATGTCAGGTCTGCTGGCAGTTAGGTATAATAGTGATCCGATCATTCCACGATATCTTTTCTGATCAACGGGTTTGCCATTTAAGTCTGCATCAATTTTGTATCCAAAAGCCATTGGTGTTTTTGCGGTATTGGATTTGTCCATTGAAAATCGAGTGAGTAGGTTTTTGACATAATTCTCTTGGTTGATGAAAATTCCATCAGTTGACTGTTTGATTTGAAGTCCAAGAAAAGTAGTCATCTCCCCAATCATGCTCATTTCAAATTTGCTCTTCATTAGATCTGCAAACTTAACACTCAAAGATTCATCAGTAGAACCGAAAATAATGCATCAACATATATTTGTACGATTAAGAGATGTTTATTATAGATTTTTCGAAAGAGGGTTTGATCGATTGAACCCCTTTTGAAACCTGATTCTTCGAGGAATGTTGACAAGGTGGCATACCAGGCACGGGGTGCTTGTTTTAAGCCATAGACAGCTTTCTGCAATTTGAAGCTGTGATGAGGAAAGTTGGGATCTTCAAAGCCTGGTGGTTGTTGGATGTATACTTCACGATCTAACTCTCCATGTAGGAATGCACATTTAACATCCATTTGAAAAACTTTAAAGTTCTTATGTGCAGCATATGCGAGAAAGATGCGGATAGCTTCTATTCTGGCAACTGGAGCATATGTTTCATCGTAGTCTATTCCTTCTTGTTGTGAATAGCCTTTGACTACGAGACGTGCCTTGTTTCGACACACGACTCCTTGATCGTCAGTCTTGTTTCTGAATACCAATCTTGAACCTATGATAGTAACATCGGGTGGTGTAGGAACAAGATTCCATACGTCATTTCTTTGGAATTCAGCTAGCTCTTCTTGCATAGCTTTTACCCAGTCTGGGTCTTTGAGAGCAGTATGTATGGTTTTGGGTTCAGTCATGGATAGGAAGGCTCCAAATAAGCATTCATTGGCAGTTGCGGCTCTAGTTTGGATGCCTGAATTGGGATCTCCGATGATTAGGTCAGTGGGATGGTTTCTGGTCCATTTTATTAAACGATTTTCTTCCGTTGTAATAATAGGATTTTCAGTATTCCATTGTTCTTCTCCAGTAGTTTCTTCTTGGAAGAGGTTTGAAGGTTCTCCCATAAATGTTGCATCGGGATTGTTTTGGATATTTGGGGATGGAGTGGTAAAATCTGGGGTGGTTAAATTTGGAGTGGTTAAAGGAGGATTTGGTGTTTGTTCTAATGAGGAAGTACGTGTTTGTGGTTCCCCCTCAACTTGATCTGCAACATTTCTATTTCTTTGTGGAGTTCCTTCAGTGGGTGTTCCTGTTGGATCAATTTGAGTAGTTAGAATTTCAGAATTATAAGCAGTTTTAGGTTGTTTAAAAAGTAAATCAATATCAACTTCAATGTCTATGTCAGGAGATGGTGTTTGTGGAATTGGATTTTGAAAAATATTATCTATCATTTGTGAACCAAAATGTTCACGATCCAATTTTCTGACATAAAATTCATCGAAGTGGACATCGGTACTTTCTTCAATTACTCTTGTACGTTTGTTCAGTACTCGATATGCAGCTGAAGAAAATGAGTAACCAAGGAAAATTCCTTCGTCCGACCTTGATTCAAATTTTGAAAGGTGGTCTTTATTATTCTTTATGAAGCATCGACAACCAAAAATATGAAAAAATTTGATATTTGGTTTTCGGTTGTTAATGACTTCATATGGTGTTTTATGAAGATTTTTGTGAATTAAGGAGCGATTTTGTGTGTAGCAAGCTGTGGCAATTGCTTCTGCCCAGAAGTATTGTGGCAGATCAGCAAAGATGAGCATTGATCTTGCAGCTTCGCACAGAGTTCGGTTCCTTCTTTCAACAACGCCGTTTTGTTGAGGAGTGTAAGGGGCTGAGAAGTTGTGTTCGATGCCTTTGTTTTTGAGAAATGAGTCTAGAGTTATGTTTTTGAACTCTAAACCATTGTCACTTCGGATTCTTCGAACTGGTCGTTTGAGCTTTAGTTCGATCTGTTTTATAAAGTTGATCATCTCTTCTGGTGCTTCTGATTTCAGTCTTAAGAAAAAGACCCATGTAAATCGAGTGAAGCCATCAACTATGACAAGGACATACTTCTTCCCTTGTATTGTTTGGATTTTGGCGGGGCCACAGAGGTCTATGTGCAGCAATTCTAGTGGTTCGGATACACTAGATTCTGTAATGCTTTTGTGAGAGGATTTGGAAAGTTTTCCCTTTTCACAAGCGGCACAAAGAGTTTCATTGTCGAGTTTCAGAAGTGGCAGTCCTCGAACTAGATCATCGCCGATCAATTTGTTGATGTACCCGAAATTTAGATGGGAAAGGCGGCGGTGCCATAACCAACTAATATCTGCTGGGGCTTTGGATAGCAGACAAATATCGGGTTTACCATAAATAAGATCCATGTCTAGTGGATACATATTTCCGGCACGGTGTGAATCAACAATGATTTCTTTGGTGTTGGCGTCCATGATCAAGCTTCTTTGTTTGGTAAATAGGATTTCAAGATCGTTATCACAGAGTTGAGAAACACTGATGAGGTTGTGTTTCAGGTCATCAACATAAGCAACTTTCTTTATGGTGAAGTTACCATTAGTTATGTTTCCATAACCTTTGATTTTTGCCGTCATATTGTTGCCAAAGGTAACGTCTTGATTGGTTTGGGTGGGTCTGAAGTCACGAAGGTAGTTTCTGTTTCCTGTCATATGCTTGGAGCAGCCACTATCAATGTACCATGTATCATCATTGGGTTCTCCAGCATTAGATCCCTGCAATTAGACAGAAATTTTAGGTACCCAGATTTGAATAGGTCCTGATTTGTTAGCTTTTGCTATTTTGGGTTTGTTGTTCAATGACTTTGGTTTATTGGGATAGAATGGTTGAGGTTTGATTTGATTTATCAAGTTTTCCCAAAATATGATTTGTTTTTGATAACCTGTGAGTTGATAAGATCTGTGATTTGATGAAAGATATCCTAGATTTGAGAATTGATTTGAAAAATTTTTCTTCATGTGTAGGATGAGACGGACGGTTTTGAAAAGCTTTTTGATTATGATTGTTTAGAACTTTCTGATTTGAATGTTTTTGAAAGTTATTTGAACGGTTAAAGGTGATATCAAGAAAGCGGTTTTCATAATGTTTTTGAAAATGTTTTGGTTTGGAAACTTGTTTTTGAGGTATGAAGTTAGGTTGAACAGGTTTCTTTTGTTTGTTTTCAAAAACTTTTGGTTTGTTAAGTGGGGTTTTTATTGCTTCATTGGTATTTTTGATTTGTTGATTTGAAGAACTAGCAGAGTTTGATTTGGAAACATTTAAATCAGTATCATCTGGGCTACAGTTGATAACTGTTTCGTCATCTGAATCTTCCTCATTAACAGATGTGAAAAGATCTGGTAGAGTTGATTCAGAGTTTTCACAAATTATTATGTTTTCTTGATTTTCTAGTTCTTTTTCAAAGGTTTCTCTACCAATTCCTGGTCTGTAACTTGTATCAAATTTTCCAGTACCCAAGGTGTTTGCCTTGGTGAATATATCATCACTGAGTTTTCTAGCAATTTTGATAGATTCCACATTCTGTATCAATCTTTTATTTTCAGATTCAAGAAAAGCGATTTGATTTAAAGAATCAGTCAGGTTTTCATTTAAGATTTTGTATTTTTCAGTTGACTCTTGAAAGTTTTGTGTCAACTGAATGATTTCCATTTCTAAAACATCTTTTGTTTCAGAAGAAATGACTGATTGATTTTTTAATTCCAATTCCTTTTTCTGAATTAGAGATTGATTTAATTGTTCAAAGACGTGATTGTAATCTTCTGATTTTCATTCAACGTCTCTTTCCAATTTGGTCCTTGTTCTGGTTAATTCTGCAAATTTGAGTTGTAGGGTTTGTAACTCACATTTGAAGATTTCAGAATTAACCACTGTGTCATGGTATTTCTTGAGATCAGCTTCTAAACTTTTCTCAATTTTGGATATATGGGACTCAAAAATTATTTTAGAAAAACCGAGTTCAGAGATCATAGTCCATACCTGTTCTATGACATTTGGAGCTCTTGAAGTTGTACCAACTACGAAGCAGAAGTTGGATTGTGTCGGTTCATTTTCGGCTTCGTCTTCAGAGGTTAGCCAGTATTCCACATTTGGTTCGTCGATTGCCATAAAAGCTCTTTGGTTTTCTTGGTTTTCCTTTTTCTTTAACTCATCGGCTTTTTGAGCGTAGTATGCCGAGTCTTTGATTTTTGTCTTGTTTTTGGCTCGGCACTCTCTTGCGTAGTGATTAGTTCCTTTACAATTGTGACAAATAATCACTTCTTCATCACTTTCTTCCTTTTGACTTTTGATTGGAAGTCGTTCCGGTGCTTGAGTTTGGATTTGTTGGGAAGACTAGGAGGAGTTTTGTTGGAATCCAAGATTTTGGTTGTTTGAAAAACCATTATTTTGATTATTGTATCCTTGATTTTCGAATCCCCGGTTTTGGTTTTGAAGACCGTTGTTTTGGTTATTGTTTTGATGATTTGAGTTGGGATTGTTTTGAAATCCCTGGTTTGAGTTATTTTGGAAAGAGGGTCTTTGCGAATTTTGTCCAAAATGAGGTCTTGGTTGAAAACCTTGGTTGTTTTGACCAAATTGTGGTCTTGGTTGAAATCCGGAATTATTTTGTCCAAATTGTGGTCGGTTTTGAAAATTTGGTTTAAAATTCGATTGACCGTAATTTGGAATAAATCTTTGGAGATTTGTATTTGCAACCAAAGCACACAATTGTTGGTAGTCTGCTTCATCATTTAAATCAGTTTGATCAAAAGAGTTGTTCAAAAATGGTTGATTTTGAAACGATGTTTGATTAAAATGATTGGAGTTTTGTTCATGAAAAAGTGTTTGGTTTTGGTTTGATGTGGAAACGAGAGCAAGTGGTCCTCCAAAAGCTGTAGAGGTTGGTGGGTCAATCGAGGATTCATACGATTGAAGTTCTCCGTACAAATTGTATAGAGTTTCCGTATGAATGGCAGGATTTCCCTGAATGATGAGTTTAACCATCTTCCAGCTTTCGTAAAGATTGTTTAGAAATTTAAGATTGATCTCGTGCTGTGTCTTTTTGATGCCCAAGTTATTCAATTTTACCATGATAAAATTGAACCTATCATGTGCATCATGGATGGTTTCTGATGAAAGCATCTTGAAATTATCGAATTCATTTAAAACGGATGTTCTTTTATTTCCAATAATTCTTTGATTTCCACAAAAACGGTTTTTTAAGTTTTCCCAAATTTGATTCGCAGTCAACAGTATTATGTCATCAATTTGACTTAAAATACTGTGGGGAATTCCGGACACGAGCTCCTTTTTGGCTTGGAGATTCAACCTTTTCTCGGTTTCAACACGAGTTGCTTGAGTTGTAGCAAGGGTAGGCAAATCCTCTGAAGCAATATATGTTCCTTCTACACATTTCCAAACATTTTCACTTATGGAGTTAAGATGAAGATTCATACGGCCAACCCACGAATTATACTCTTCGGGAATAAGTATGGGTGCCCGTGAACCAGATCCTAAACTGTTAGCAATAGAAACTGAGTTCATGTTGGAGTAATTAGCAGAAGACATGTTTTTAATATTTTTAATTTTAATTTAAAAAGAAGGATTTTTTAACAAGTGATATTAAAATGAAATATTCAAAGAAACGCTTATGGAAGGTTTATATAAACGCTAACCAAAAGTTTTTCAACGAAAATTTCAATATAAATCACACAAGCTCTGATACCAATTGTTGAAAATATAAAATATGATCACCACAAATAAAGGTTTGCACCGTTTATTGTGTGACAAATATATATATATATTAAAGATAAATGCGGAATAAATAATAAGAGTTGCAGAATAAAAATATATAATCTGATCGCCAAAAATAAAGGTTTGCACCGTTTACTGTATGAAAGATATATAAATAATATAAATTGCAGTAATTAAATGACTTAAAGCGATAAATAATATAAATGACTATAATTAAAAGACATAAAACGATAAATAATGTAAATGACTATAATTATATAAATATATATATATATATATATATATATCAAGTAGGTTCGTCAATAGATTGACTGAACTGGTTTATAACAGGACTGTGGAACGACTGGTCTATCAAGTAGGTTCGTCAAATAAATTGACTGAACTGGCTTAGGGTTGGACTGGATTTCTAATAGACTGTGTCTCTATTTGTTCTTGTTTGATGATCTTGGTGATCTTGGTGTTGATCTTGGTGTTCTTGGTGTTTTTCTTGGTGTTCTTGGTGTTTTTCTTGGTGTTCTTGGTGTTTTTGGTGTGTGTTCTTGGTGTTTTGGAGAGTGTTTGGAAGTTGGAAATAAGATGGTGGAAGTTGGAGAGGATTTGGTGAATTTTTGGTGGTTAAAATAAAAGAAATGGTGTTGAAATAGTTTATATATGAATTTTAAATGGTTTTGGGTTGTTTTTGAAGGTTTTCGGAAGTTCGGGGACCAAAATTGTAAACTTTTGGCTGAAAATCTCGCGGGCCTGTCGGAGGTCGGATCCGGGTCGGAAACGGGTCGCAGGTGCGGACCTTTTGTGAGAGAAAATGGAGCGGACACGGTTCGATTCCGGGTCGGTGGGTCGCACGTCCTTTGTGAGGGAACCGGATCGGAGCTGGGTCGCGTATCCGTGTCGAGGCGCGGATCTTCCGTGAGAGGAAACGGATCAGGGGCGGGTCGGTTTTCCGGATTTGGATCGGCGGATGTGGATCAGGAGCTTGGGCTCCGGATTTTGGGCTGGGCTTGGAGCTTGGGCCGGCTTCTTGGGCTGTTGCTGTTTTCTTGGTTTTTAATTTAAAAAATGATTTTAAAATCCGAAATAAATTCAAATAAATTAGGAAAAATCATTTTTAATTTATAAAATTAATCAAGTCTAATAAAATAAATTATTTAGAAAATATATTTCCAAAAATTCATTTTAAATAGATTTAATTTAATTTTCTTTTATATTTTTCTTTGTTTTGGCTTTAAAACTCTTTTTCTTATTTTTCTCGTTTTTAATATCGAATCCACGCAACCTGAAATAAACTGATAATATTTGTTAGATAATAAAAAACAGTTCGTGTTATTTCAATGATGGTCACATACAAAAACATTTTTCAACACAATACTATTTGTCCGTGTGTATTTATTAAGAAAACAACATCTGGATATGTGATTATAGCCGTCTATGTTGATGATCTAAACATTATTGGGACGAATAGAGAAATCCTTGAAGTGATTGAATTTTTAAAGAAAGAATTTGAAATGAAAGACCTTGGGAAAACCAAATATTGTCTTGGTTTACAGATTGAGCATATGCCAAATGGGATACTTGTCCATCAATCAAACTATACAGAAAGGGTCTTGAAACGTTTTAATATGGATAAAGCCAAACCTTTAAGCTCTCCAATGATTGTTAGATCACTAAATATTGACAAAGATCCATATCGCCCTTGTGAGGAAAATGAAGAAATTCTTGGTCCAGAAGTACCATATCTTAATGCAATTGGAGCTCTTATGTATCTTACTAATTGTACTAGACCTGACATTTCTTTTGCAGTAAATCTATTAGCAAGATTTAGTTCATCTCCAACAAAAAGACACTGGAATGGAATCAAGCACATATTACGATACCTTCGTGGAACTACTGATTTAGGTTTATTTTTTCCTAATAGTTCAAAACAAGGCTTGATTGGTTATGCAGATGCAGGTTACTTGTCTGATCCTCATAAAGCTAGATCTCAAACTGGATATGTATTCATGAGTAGAGGTACTACAATATCTTGGCGTTCCCAAAAGCAAACACTCGTCGCCACATCTTCAAATCATGCAGAAGTAATTGCTCTAAATGAAGCTAGTAGAGAATGTACATGGTTAAGATCGATGACACAACTTATCCTGACCTCTTGTGGAATAGATAAAGATAAATCTCCAACCTTAATCTATGAAGATAATGTAGCATGTGTTGCTCAAATGAAAGAAGGGTACATCAAAAGCGACAGGACAAAACATATTCCTCCAAAGTTTTTTGAATACACTCAAGAGCGTATAAAGAATCAACAGATTGAACTAAAATATGTTCAATCGAGCAACAATGCAGCAGATCTTTTCACAAAGGCACTTCCTACCAAGATCTTTAGAAAACATGTTCATGGTATTGGAATGAGACATCTACACAATACATAATGGTCATTCGATATCTAAATGAGGGGGAGTCAACTAGACACTGCACTCTTTTTCCCTTCGCTAAATTTTTTCCCATTGGGTTTTCTTTTGCAAGGTTTTTAATGAGGCAGTACTTCAAAGTTGAACTCTGATGTAGAATGATGTCATTCAAGGGGGAGTGTTACAAGTAATTGGTGAATGACAACATTATGTCATCACTTTGTCATCACTTTGCATTTACCAATTAAACAACTATATTTGAATAGTAGACTTGGTAGTATAAATAGACCATCAATGTAAGGAAGAAAATGCATCTCATATCAACTCTTTCACAAGTGATATAAACTCTCTCTACTCTCTCCAAGCTCTCAAGCTTTCTTTCTTTCTTCATCTATATTCTAGTTTTTAGTTTGTTCATAATTGTCGTGGTAACACTGAATTTATAACATATATATATATATATATATATATATATATATATATATATATATATATATATATATATATATATATATATATATATATATATATATATATATATATATATATATATATATATATATATATTAACAAAATTTGAATGGAAAATGCAACCACATCTCATTAAGACGAGGACTTAATGCATAGTCATTAAGTCATAGATCTTACATTAGAACATCAAAAATTCTATGACTTGATTCACAATACTAATGAAGACTAACAAAAGCTAACAACCCTACCATCCTAACGTTTGTTATACTTCCATTTTGGTGGATTTCCATGAGCAAACTTCTGAGTGATTCGCAGTTCACAATCATAAACAAGCATGGATGCTCCATCCTCCAACGTAACATGATACAGGTCTGTCCCCTTCACCCGCCCCCCAGTCACTGCCTTCCACCATCCATGGCGATACCAAACATCAACATAGTCGTATTCCTTGTATTCCACCAACAGCGTCAGTGTGACAGGACGGAGAAGTCCATACTTCACGATCACAATCATCGGCTCTCCAGTCGCCGGATCTGGAAGACTGTCGAGTTGTACCTCACACCTTCTTGGCCATGTTTTCATAATCACCCCACCGTAAAAACCTCCCGCAAAATCTACTGTCTTGAACATCACTTCAACCACATCATGACACTTGAAGAAATATCGAGCCATCTTTCACAAAGTTTTGGATACAAAGATTTAATCTAAACCAGCATCCCTTTTATAGGCCAGTGTTGGCCTGATGGTCTCCCTTCAACCACTCCCATTAATGACTTAGAGGTCATCATGACCCTAATGGACAGTTAATGCATCTATCAAATCCAAATCGTGTCTAAGGCAGTTGATAAGACAATTTTTCGCCTTTGTCGGTGTATTTCATATCTCTTGCGGATCCATCGCAGATTTTCTTCTTTCTAAATCTGACACGTGTACTCCACTCATCAATGACAAAAATGACAAATACAATAGCCTCTCATTCTAAATACAATTCTGAAAGTTTTCCCCATTTCTAACCTCTGAATATATTCTAACTTCTTAATATTCATTTTTTCGGATCCTTTCTAATTTCGGAGCATTTCTTCCTAAGAAAACCTAAAATTAACGTCAACCTTATGTTCTGAATATTCTTTCCCCTCTTTTCCTTAGCTTTAGTTATTATTATTAGTTCAATCAAATATTTCACTAAAAATACGTAAAATCACAAACCAAAACTAAAACCAAGCTTTCATTAATTCAAACCCAAAAGATACAAAATAAACAATGAAAGCTTCTTCTTCTTCTTTCTCTACATTCATCTAGAGTCAAACAAACTACAAACACATACTACCAAACCCCCTTTACAACTTGTAGTACTGCCACATTGGAGCATCTCCCAAGTGATACTTCTGATGAATACGCAACTCCGACTCATCAACGAACAAACGAGTTCCGTCAACCAGCATAACATGGAACTGATTAAATGGTGTTGTCCTGGCAATAGCAGCTGGCCACCACCCTCGACGGTACCGGACCTCCACAAGCTCAAATTTCTTGTACTCCACAATGACATTTGGAGGAACCGGCTGCAGAAACCAAAATCCCACGTAGACAGTCAACGGACCACCAGTCGCACCATTAGTTAGGGTAGTCATTTTCACCTCATAACGGTGATTCCACACCCCCTTGATCACAACTCCATACACTGCCCCAACATATTCTCCTTCTTGCATCTTCACCTCGACCTTCTCATCACGATTAAATGGACGTCCAGCTGCCATAACGTTATGTAGCTTTGTGGTAAATGTGATCTTCTTGATTCAGAAACTCATGCATTCTGACTCAGATTCTCCGGAAAGCACATCTCCGATAATTCTCATCTGTGATACTTCAATCTCTTTATCCCACCAATCTACTACTTCTGAACTCCTTAAAATTCTTTCCTTCTGAACACGTCCTATCTCCGAACCTCTCTCATTTCTGTACTATTCGAAATCAATCACTAAGAAACCAAGGTAATCATTTTTAAATATCATAGCTTCTGATCACTCACATCATATGGATACGAAAAGAACCAGACATATTTAATGAAAGAATGAAAATTAAATAACCAATAATTAGAAATAAATAACTGCAAATCGTCAATCGGATCTCCATTGTGTCAGACGTGTCTGTCCTTTATTGGACCATACCATTTCATCATTACTACGCATTAAATGCCAAGCACACAATTTCCTCTGACACATCTCTTCACACGTCTCCCAACCTTCCAATCTGACGGTTCTTTCCATTATTCAAAATCTTTAACCGTTGCCTCCTTCTTTTCTCTCTCTCCTTTAATCACCCACAATTCTCTCGTCTTCTTCATTACTCTTCGATCTAAAAAACCCTAGACGCTTCATTATTTCTCTCCTCTCCAAGAAACAATCGTCATCTCTTCTCTTGCGACATTCCCATCCTCATCAAAACAGGTAATAACTCAATACTCCTTCTCAATCAATGTTTCTCTACAAGGTAATCACTCTCTAAAGTTTATATCATCGCTCGATTAAAACCCTAAAAACTACTCATCTGTTCTCGATGGATTTAAGGTACAATATGTATTTTATACGCCGTACCAACCCAATTTTTCAAAAGAATGCATAATTTTGGCTCATCATTTCCATTTACCCTTATATCCTTTAACTGGTCTTAACAGAAAACTAATCGTTCTATCTATATTGTCCATTGCTCTTTAGATTCCTGTTACTATGGCATCTTCATCCAAAAGTGGTGGTTCTTTTCCTGGAGGCAAAGTCACCATAGCTAACTGTAACATACCAGCTCCAAATGACCCCTTAGCATTTAAAGATTATTTGTAAATCATCATTCACGTTTTAAGTAGGCATCCCCTCTCAAGAGCGTTCTTTGATGCTCAACCGGCCATTCAAGTGCCATTTCTTGAGAAAACCATCCTTAACGCCAAAAAGAAGGATGATCACCTGATCATCACCCTCGCAAATGGCACCGAAGAAAAGCTGGATCAAAGTGCGTTTGCATCATCTCTGAACCTAATGGTTCGACAGGATGAATACCCAGAACCTACTCAAGATGAACTCATATGTATGTTGTATCGAATGGGATACAAGCACCTCCTTAGAAACCTATCTTCTCTCAAGAAAAGCTGCTTATCTCCCCTTTGGCAGTGTGTCATACACTACTGTGTTCGCAGTCTTATGGGTAAAACAGGAGGAACAGACCAAATGAGCAGAAGGATGCTAGAGCTGTTATGGAGTCTGTACACATGCAGACCCGTTGACTATGCCAGAATCCTCTTTGAAGATTTTATGGCCTATGTTTCTGACTCACAGAAGCCCCCTTTCCGCTTACACTCAGTCAGATACTGGGCTATGTGTATCGATTTCCTACACATCGCCAAAAATCTTTAAATTCCCTCTATAAACGATGACAGACCACTTACTCTAGACTCTGTAACCCCCTACACTCCAAAACCAGATGACATTTTTGGTCCTCTTAGAAGTCTTCCGGAAGGATTTCTTGAGTTTGCAGATGCTGACAATCAATTCCTCATCAACCACTTGAAAACCACGGCTACTGTTACCCCTTACCCTGCTGAACCCTTGATTCAGGATCCTGCCCCAAAAGGACAAGGGAAGAAAAATGCCCCTGAAGTCTCTCCCTCAAAATAACCTAAGCAAAAGAAACAAAAAAGCTAAAAAGGTACACAATTACTAACCTCATTTCTCTCTTTCTACAACTCATTTTCTGAAACTCTCTTTCTTAAACTCTCTTTTTGACACTCATTTTCAGAAATTCTCTTTCTGAAACTATCTTTCTGAAACTCTTTTTCTTAATCTATCTTTCTGATTTTCTCTTTCTAAATCAATTAATTCTGATCTTTATCTTTCTGAATCCCCATTCTGAACAATATCTTCCGAATCACCTATCTTAATTGAGTCAAAACTGAATGCCCTGTCAGCAATTCATTGCTTATCGTTATTGGCATTCAGGAAATCCTAATACTTATTCAGTATTATTAAGTCTAATTGTTCTGGTCTCTGCACCAAATAAATTTTGACAGCAAAAATCCTTGATTTTTGGAAATTCAAACTAACCTGTTTAGTCATAATTCTATTATCTGAGTGATAATCTGAATATTGTTTTCCTGTTTCTGGTATGTGTTACCATATTCTGCATTCCTAACATCTGAACATTATTTAGACAATCACTGAATGGAAGCTTAATGACTCCAAGGAAGAATAGGAAAAACAGAAAAAGCTTAAACTACAAAAATCTCCTGAAAAATAGGACAAGGAGAAAGAGAAAGATGCCGAAAAAGATCAACAGGCACAAACTATCAATTTTCCCAAACCAGGTTCCTTTCTGGAATCTCACTTCAAAGCAGCTCTTGGCTTTAGAAAACAACGGCTTGTCCAAATGGAACAACGATTCAACGTTCGCAATACCTAAATCCTTAAACTCAGAGCCCTGGGTGAACCTTCCGATGCAGACTCAGAAGAGCTTCAATTAAAACGAGCCAAGTATCAAACTGAGGCTGATGACATCGAAAAATGGATAGAATTCGAACTATCTCGCATCTCATCCCCTCAATTTGTTTTCAACGCCAGCGAGACACAATGGACGAACCTCACTCAACACATCATCTCGATAACCTATGAAAGTTTTCTGAAGGAACGAAACGAAAGAAATAGGCCCAAGCAACAAACCCACAAGTCCCCTTCATCCACGTCCCCAACCCGATCTGCTGAATCCGAGCACAGAATTGTGTTTTCTCAATCCGGATCAAAGCCCATGCAAATCCTTCGAAGTTAGACATCCATGTGGAAGAATCCTCTTCCAAATCTGACAAAAGTGACAATACCAATGAAATAGAAGTTCCTCCTCCACCTTCGAAAGCTAACAATTCGGAGGTCAATACAAAACTCAACTCTCTTCTGACAATGGTCTCCAAAATCAACTCTTCCCAATCTCACGAGACCATACTCAAAGAACTTTCTGCGTTACATTTGATGGTCGAGGCGCTAGAGAACAAGAATTTATCTCTTGATGCTTCCGTTCAGAAGGCCATATCGTAAGGTCTTCAGAAAATCGATGAAGAACGTCGTTCCGGTGCCAAGGGAAGTGTTGCTGAAGCTGCCAAGGTCAAAAGTGCCTCTGTGCAGTTGTTCAATAAAGTCCAAGAATTCAACGCTTCCATTGAACCTAAATTCCTCACTCTGTTTGATGATGTCAAAGACTACATTCAAAACACATTCGAGGATTACCGTTCCCTCAGAAACACCAACATTCTCCTAACTCAGATCCTTTCCATCACTCTCAACGGCATTTCAGAATTGATCCGTGGTCCCATCGATAACATCCATCTTGCTGCTGATCAGCTGGAAGAATTCGTCACTCGTCTTGAACAAATCCAGTCCCCCTATACTGACTCTCTCTCCATAGAGTTAAAGTCATTCTCTGAAAAGGTATTTGTCCAACTCTCTGATATCTCCAGGCACCTACCTGTGACTCCTACTTTCTAAGGAGCCCCAGGAGGGGGAATGGTGCCTCCTCATCCTAAAGGCTTCGTCAAAACAGGTCCCTTCTCTAGTCCTTTCGGACCTGGTCATTCCGGAGCAGGACGCTCAGGAGCTGGTCCCTCAGAAACAGGTCTATTTGGAAATGATGAAGATAAAGACAATGATGGTGATGCTGATGAAAATAAAAATGATGAAAAGAGAAACGATGATAAAAAGAGTGATAATGACAATGATGATGATGATGAAACGGAAAATGCCAACATGTCAGAATCAAAATAATAAAATGAAGACAACGACAGTCAGAAACCTCCATCTCCAAACTCTACGAAAAAGAACTCTCCTCCACCATCTCCTCCAAAACACAACACTCCTCCAAACTCACCAAAAACCAACATCTTTCAACCCAAGTACTCCCCAATCAAACATTCTAATCCCCCTCATATCAAGGCATTGAAAAATGCTAACTATAATGAGATTGCAGCAATCTTTGCTGATCAACTAGATGAAGAGATGAAAGCAGAAGAGATGGCCAAAGCTGCAAACCAACCATTTCAGAACAACTTCTTTGCCATCCGACCTCTAACTGACGTAGACTATCACCCAGTCCTCTCTTTTGAACCTCTCTTTTGAACCTCCAGTATCTGACAATCACAACTGGGATGTGCCCCTAACTCAAAATGGAGAGAAATTTTGCTACACTTTCTCAGGTCTTGCCTCAATTCATCTAGATCCTGATCTTAGAAAGAAAGTACAAAGATTTCTCAACAGGCATACTCAACCTCAGTCGGCTGTATGGTCAACAAAATTAATCACATCCGTTTCCGAGTTAAGAAAAAGATGATTTGAAAGGTCCGACTTCTATGAGTACAAAATAGTAACAGGCAATGAGAAATCAACCATTACTGAAGCTGACTTTCGGAATATAAATCCAAATGGCCTTTATTCCATAGTAATGTGGTTGTCTCCGAGAATCGAACGAAACAATGACACCCGACAAGCTTACGTAACCGCAAGAAAATTCCTAGAACAAGTTCTTCTTGAATTCATGTTCTATGATAAAGAACTATATAAGCTTGTTAGCCCCAATGTTGATGAATTGTTCGATGAAGACCTAGATCTGTCCATGCCAGATTATCGAGATAAATGGATTCTTGGGGCCACTAATGACCCTGAACTTGGGATTCTCTATCTTTCTGATGACAAAACTCAGAAGCTTTTCCTCAGAGCCTCCCAAATCAGAAGAGTTACAAACTCTTCTCTTCGGTCATTCATTGAAGCAATCAAAAACTCAAGAAGGAAAGATCCAGAAGCCAAGAAGGAGATAATCATGCGAATGGAATGGATGATAAAAGTGCGACATTTTTGGTCATATGCTTGGAAACAAGCGATCGTAGAAAGAGCTAAAAGATAAGAAGATCAAACCCCTCCATTGCTCACCTAAGGGGGAATTGTTAGTGCAGAAACCGAGTCATTGACCAACTCGGTATTTGATGAGAGTTTGATAGTTATCTTAATCACTTTGTTTTAATGGAATGATGAACAATTAGTTTGTATGAATATTTTTAAGTACTTTGTGTCGTATGATCCAAAATGTGTATGTTTAGTTTATTTCTAATGTTTAAGCACTTAACTAAAAGTCATCTGTTGAAAACTATCTATGCATGACCGAAATCCAGTCTTGGATTTTGGAACCAAGATCAAACGACATCAAGTCAGAAGTAGATCAAAACCCAGAAGCTACAGCTCAGAAGTCTAAAGCTCGGAAGACGACACAGTTCGGAAGACCATGCTCCGAACTAAGTCGGAAGAATTATCAAGGTCTAAAATACTCAAAGTTTCAAGTCACTCTGATCATGCCAGGACTCCGAAATCCATTCAGGATTTCAGATCATCATCATAAGCAACATCCGAGAACTTCCACACTTAAACATTCTACAAAGAAGACTGAAGATCTGAAGACCATCTTGAAGATAAGACAAGGTATAAGCACATCAACTTATAGGATATGATTAGACTAGATCAGGCGTGGCCTTTTAGATGCATGTCTGTTGTACTTAGTATATTATTTTATTACAGCTAAAGCCACCCTAGTCTGACATTGTATTACTATATTAGAATTATCCATGTTGTCTGACTGAAGAGAGACGTGTTGTCTACTATTCAGTCCATAGGTTAATATCCGAAGGTCTTCCCTTAGTCTATAAAAGGGAGACCAAGTCCATCTTCAGTCCTTATGGGTTTAAGAGACCTTGTGTAACACTTTTACAATTATCAATATCTCTCATTCCATCAACTCACTAATTCTTATCTGCATTTCCTCTTGTCTTTATATTTCTAGCATCTTAACTTTCTTGTCTTTATATTTCTTATTATCTAACTGTTAATTTACTCTATGTATTGTTGAGCTATCGATCTTTTCTAAGAACTCTTTACATTCCGGAAACCAACTCAAGTCTTTGGACTTGTCTACTTTCGAAACCTCTAAGTTTCGAAACCTTACTTTCTGTAATCTTACTTTCCGCACTTACTTAGAATATTTGGCAACAACAGCCTCGGGTTGGGCAGGTAGCCTATTGTTTGGAGCTGCCGGAACAACTCAGCCAGATCCACGACACGTTTCATGTCCCAGCTGAGGAAATGTATAGCCGATGAGTCGGCTATGGTTCCACCGGAAGATATTCAGGTTGATAAGCGCCTGAATTACGCGGAGCGACCCGTTGCGGTTTTGGAGAGAAAGGCTAAGGCTCTTCGTAGGAAAGTGATTCATGTGTTGAAGGTTCAGTGGCAGCATCGCAAGGGCTCAGAATGAACTTGGGAACCGGAGGAGGAAATGAGGAAGAATCATCCAGAATTATTTGAAGGAGTGTATTTCGGGGACGAAATCCCGTCAAAGGGGTGAGATGTAAAGCCTGGAACCGGGTATTGAATTTATAGCATTTAATTATTTAACTTAAAGACAAAAATTGTAAATATGGGGAAAAATGGTATTAGCGGCGATCACCCTTAGGTTAGTGGCACTATTGTGGCATGATCCTGTATCAGTCGCAAACAGTCTGAAACGCGATGGTGACCCTACATGCACCTGCAGTTAGCGACGCTAACTTTCATGTTAACGTCGCTAATTGCCTCAAAGGGGGAAAAGTCCATATTTTCGTGGGTCTGGGGTGTATTTAAGATTAAAACACCCCTAAGGGTCGTCATTTACCACCTGAAACCCTAGAGAACACCTTAGAACCATCTCTCAAGCCTCCATAGTTGAGTTAGCTTCATTTGTGGGTTTTTGAAGGATCTTGGAGGAAGAAGAAGGAAGCAATGTGCTCAAGAGAGTGATGTTTAAAAGGAGTCAAGTATCTTGCTGTCCCTGGAGCATTTGTAAGTGTTTAAAACCTTGCTTACCTTAATTTCTTGTTGTTAATGGAGTTATGAGATCATTTTCAAGCTTCTGAGGACAATGATGGCTTCATATCTTGGATGAAGGTGAGATTTAGAAGCTATGGAATGAGTTCTTCTTCCTTTAGTTTTTGAATCCTTGAGAAAAACCCTAGCCTAGTCTTAATGTGGTTTTGGATGAAGTTTGAGTTTGTTAATCTTCATTTTGGAACTAGATTTGTTACCATGAGCTTGTTTGGCTAGGATTGGTTGGTAGAATTCACGTTTTTATAAGTTAAGAGACTCTTTGTGACAACCCTTGAAAGTTGTGGCTTTTGAATGGAAGTAATTAAGAGCTTAATGAAAACATGGCTGAACAAAGTGATTAGCGGCGCTAACATTCGCCAGGTTGACCAGTTGACTTTTGTTGACCGGGTTGACTTTGACTTTTTGGACAGTTGATACTTAAAACCAAAACCCCTGAAAAACCCTAGTATTGGCTTTAGTTAGAGGTTTTGGAAGTAGAAACATTGTTTGATGAGATGTTTTAATAATAGAGAGCTCAGATCAGGTGAGTTTCATCACTTTCTTGATTATGATGATAGTGATGTTTGTTGACGAAAGTCGATGATGATGCTTACCGACGAAAGTCAATGAGGATGATTGCCGACGAAAGTCGATGACGATATTTGCCGGCGAAAGCCAATAACGATGTTTGTCGACGAAATTCGATGACGATGTTTGCCGACAAAAGTCGATGACGATGATTTCCGACGGATCGGGGAAATCCCGAGAGTTGAGTGGTGATTGTTTAATTGATTGCTTATTAATTATTGGAAATCTGGGGATCTCACTAGGCAATGTGCTTATTGTTTTAAGTTTAAATGTTTCAGGTACTCATGGTGCGGGTGGCTCGGGCACGACATGATCACGGGCACGGGCATCCAATTACTTGACTTCCGCTGTTATTTTATTTGACTATGGATTGTGAAACTACTTAACTATTTTATGATGCTTTGAATGAATGGTTGAGACTTATGTTTTGTTTTAATTTGGGTTAAAGTGAAATTTTTATGTGTGTTTTTGGATATATATATATATATATATATATATATATATATATATATATATATATATATATATATATATATATATATATATATATATATATATATATATATATATATATATATATATATATATATATACATATATATATATATATATATATATATATATATATATATATATATATATATATATATATATATATATATATATATATATATATATAATTAGGATTAAATGTGGAGTATAATATAGGGTTAATGTCATAAAATGACAACCAATAATTCAGAATTCGCTCTTTAGGTCATTTATCTTTTAATTGTATTCAATAGGTCACTGAACTTTTTTCTGTGTTCTCATTACACCATTAAAGTCCATTTAAATAGAGTGTTCTGTCAAATTCGATGTAATTATGGATGCAGTGTCATTGTCACAATGACCTAAATGAATAAATTATATTATATTGAATGTCACAGTGGACAAAGCGTAACATTTAGTTTTAGTTTTATCCGGATAAAATCTCTTTCAATGGTGTAATGAGAACATAAAAAAAAGTTTGGTGACCTATTGAATACAATTAAAAGATAAGTGACCTAAATAACAAATCATATATTGTTGGTTGCTATTGTATGACATTAACCCTATAATATATGTATGACCAATTGTTGCCTATTGGATTAAAATAATGAAAAGTTGTGATCTTAGAGTACATGATATTAACATGGGATAACATGTAGTATATAGATACACTAAATTAATTATAAAGGCAAATATGATATTTTATTGAGAGAGAAAAATAAAAATTACCTACATTTTGGGCAACTAATTTAAATTAATTAATAGAAATCAAACAAAATCTATGAATTTATTCAAGACTTAAATTAAATCAGATTTTTTAGAATATGCTTCAACACATTCAAATGTTTTTTCTAGTTTATTCTCACATATTTTGCTTTTATTCTTAAAAAATACAAATTAATTCTTTTTATTCTCATATATTTTTCTTTTATTCTTAAAGAATACTACTTTATTCTTATTCTTATTGTTCTTTTTCTTTGCAATCAAATTCAATTCCTAAAAATGCGTTCACTGATAAATGTTTTGGAACCACTAGACCACTATTATCATGAAAATTGTAGAATGAAAAAGAAAGAATACCAAAAATTACATATGGAAAATCTAACAATCTTGTAAGAATGAAAGGAAATTACAATCGCAAATAAGTCATTCTCACAATAATGACCATAAAATACAAGTACAAATCTGAAATGCTCTTAAGATTTAAAGAATTAAAAGAAAAAAACATAAATTATAAATGGGTGATGTATAGTTTAAGAAAAAATAAAAATAGGTTAAAGTACACTACAAGAAAACTAGAAAAGTCTTAATTAGTGACCAAAATGATTTGGTCACTAACAGTTGAAAATTTGTCACTAAAATGATTAGTGACCAGGATTCCAGTCGTCACTTTTCGTCACTATAGGTCCGTCACTAAATTAGTTAGAGACCAAAAATTGTAAGTGGTCACTAAACAGCGACTAAACATAGTAGTCACTATATTTGTGACGACTTAGCTTGTCACTAAATATAGTCATTAATAACTGAAAATCATCACACTTTCTACATTTAGTGACCAAATATATGGTCACTAATTAGTTACTGTTAGTGACCAAGAAAAAGTGGTCACTGATCATTTATTGCCAATGACAAAAAAAGTAGTCACTAATTATGAAAATTACAAAAATAAAACATTAGGGTTGTTGTAACATTCTACAATGATGTTTTGAAAAAGACATTTTGGTTGCCTCTTCTGTTTTCAATTCCGATTCCTATTCTGATTCAGATTCCGACTCTTTTTCAAATACAACAAGATTTGAATCACGAAACTATACAAAAAGCCAAACTTAACTATATTAACAATTTCAATATCATCCAATAAACCACATGAATTACAACTAACATAAATTGTTTAGAAGATGAGAATCGACATCTAATATTCCGGTCGGCAACAGTCTCTTCAACCGAACACTTTCCTTAAAAACAAAAACAAAAAAACAATTTTATAAATCATCAACACTCATCTAAATATCAAACTCCAACATGTTATCTTTTTTCATCAAACTCTAAAGTGGTAACTGTAATCTTTCCGGTAAGCCGGTTGAAAAGCACTACAAGATTACAAATAAGTAAGTAAATAAATAAACTCCTTTCAGAAAAATTATTATTGAAAATTGGATAGATAATAAAATAAGAGACCTGGACGTATGGACATAAAGATCAGGTGCATTTCTACCTTCTGGTTCAAGGAAAAATTGATGGGACTACTTATCTTGGAATCTCACAATCTGAGGAAAAAAACACATGATTTAAATACGGCTAAATGCAAATAAATAGCAATCTACTTCGTTTATTTCTATATTATAGCATCCTACTTTCGTTTCTTTTTATTACGCCATTCTACTTTTTTTTCTTATTATGGCATTGTAGTTTAAGACGTCTACCCAATCATAACGTTGCATTTTCCATTAACTTTTTATTAGGAAATTACACTTTGAAAAATCTAGCTAATTATAGCAGTACAATTGACATTGTTATAATTAGGTAGATTTTTCAATGTACAATGTTGCAATAAGAAAAAAATCGTAGGATCCTATAATAGACAAATAAATGGAAGTACATTGCTAGTCCTTCCAACTAGTACATTAAAGTTTGTGTAAAGAAGTTTGGAGTAAATTGCAGTTTTGGTCCCCGAGTATAGTTATAATTTTTGTCCCAAAAAGTCTTCTTTGCAACTTGGGTTCCTATTTAATGTTTTAGTAACATTTTCGGTCCACATGCCTAGTAATATGACATTTTGGGACCAAAATTGCAACAAGTAGTAAAACTCAAGGACCAAAAACAACCATTTTAATTTGAACATGGACCAAAACCTTACAAATTAAACTTTATTCCCATTAAAACTTGAATAAGAAAGTTTGGAGTATGTTATATTTTTGGTCCTTATATATAGTTGATTTTTGCAATTTTGGTCCCAAAAAGATTTCTCTTGCAACTTTGGTCATTCTTTGAGGTTATTGGTCTGTGTTCCAAGTAAATTTAGGACCAAAATTGCAAGAATCAGCTACACTAAAGAAACAAAACTTTTCATTTTACTTTACACATGGACTAAAAACGTTACAAAAACCTCATATAAGGACCACAATTACAAGAGAACACTTACTGTGACCAATATTTCAAAAAACAACTATACTCAAGTACCAAACACGTAATTTACTCAAAATTTTTAAACTTGCCTTTCTACAATCTGTTTCATCTCAATGGAATATTCTCTTTTATCTACTTAGGCACATAATGCTCTAACAGCAGGGCCTCTTGAGAATTGAGATGTTAAGAACACGCTTTTGTAGATAACACCTGAAATATCAATCAAGAAATAAGTAAATAATGTGTCATATCTATTTAGAAGGGTAGAAAAATTAACATTCTAGAATCCAAATACACAACACATAACATGATAATTTTGCAAGATTAACAATGTTTTAAGCTATAATCAAGAATACCTCTATTTCATCCAAAAAATGAACCTTGAACCTCAACACTGAGTGTTTAGGGTGTCAACATGCACAATGTAAACCAAATCTTGTAGTACCATACCTTAAAAATTCGGACCATATTCTATTAAAAGAATATGAAGCAAATTTGATTGTATAAAAAACTAAAAATTTGAGCGTATACCTTCAATGCAGCAGGACTCAAAACAATGTTGACTGGCTAATTGATAACGCCTACTAATATAAAGTATTTTAGGCATTGTTTAGTCATGTTTTAGTTAATTTATCCTTATTAATTGGCTAATATCACTTACTTTTGTGCCAAAGTGCTTGGAAATGTTTTTAGTGTAAATGCAGGAGTTTTAGTGCAAATTGGGAGAAGTTACGGAGCAAAACGGACAACAAAAAGAAGTCAGCTGACATTAGCGTCGCTAACTTTTAAGGTTAGCGTCGTTAATGTTCGCAGGAGGGAAAATCTGCAAATTCAAAATTCGAACGCGAGCGAGGAATCTTCTGGAAGCATATATTAGCGGCGCTAATTTACACATTAGCGACACTAATGTAAAAAAATGATAAAAACTCCGTTTTTGACTTTTAAATTCCGAAATTTCGGGCTTGGGACGACACGCGCGACGCGGGAAAACCTTCGCCGTGACGCGGCAACCCTAATTTCGCACAACTATAAATACCGGAGTCCCGTCCGACTTTTGAAGCATCCCGGGACGCGAATGAGGGATCTGAAGGCACAATTTCGTCAGTTTTTCAGTGAGAATCAATATTTTGGTTAGTAATTTAGTTTTCCTTTTGTTTTATCAACTCGGTATCAAGGTATTCCGCAATCGGGATTTCCGTCGATTACTCGATGTTCATTTAGATTCATAGTTTCTGATTTCAGTAGAATATTCAGTAGTTTAGATCTGGATTGGTTTGATTTAGATTTATATAAGTTGTTATATTGCACTTTTTCGGTATTGTTACTGTTGAATGCTTGTTTGGATGTTTTGGGATTGTCATTGCTTCTGATTTTTCTGGAATCAGTAAGTAATCTTAGTTTAGAACTTAGTTTAGTTTAGTTTAGTTCATGCTTGATTTCGATTTTGGCAATTGTTTGGATATTGTGTTTTGTGTTGATTTTTGGGAAAGTAGAAACAATAAAGCTCACTGTAGAGTGACACTACAGTTGGTATATTGTCGTTCTATCTTGATCACCAAACTCCCACAGATCAACCCTTGCTACGGTTATACTAGTGTGTGTAAGGTTTATTTTACTATTTTTGACTGCACGACGACCTAGGCATGTCAAATTTTGTCGCCATTTCCGGGGAGTTGTGCGCTTAGGATAGACGATCAGTATGGTTGTTTCTTTTGATGTTTAATTTTAGTTTTTTGATTTTTGGTATGTGTACGTCTTCATAATAGGCGATTACATGTACCCGGATCAGTATGAGTGTTATGAAAATCCGGCCGACAACTATTACGAGGATGATTGCTATAATGGATTATTCGATGACAATGGATGGCAGACCGAGGAGTCATCTCAACCTGAAAGTTCTGTAACTTGGACCCAACTCTTGGAACTCATGCTTGATACCTACCAAATACAGAAGGTTCAGGCTGATGCTCTAGTTAGATTGCAAGCTTCTTTAGATCAGTTAGAGAAAAGTTGGAAATATCCGCCACCCTCACCAGAACCTGAGGCGAGTGATTTTTATACCAATGATATGGTGTGTGAACCTACATAACCCGAACATGTGATGGAAGGGCATACACCTTGGGAAAGTCTAGAGACCGCGTAGAGGGTCGAGAATGTTGTTGAAGAAGAGGTTGTAGGTGACAATGCTACCTCTGACTCAACAGCTTTTGATGTTTTTGAAAATGTTGATAATATTGAGCTAGTGATGAGTGAATCCATACCATCATCAGACAAATTGGTTGATGAGGATGTTAAGGAGGAGGTTGTTAGTGACAGTACAGACCTCAGCCCAACAATTCCTGAAAGTTTTGAAAATTTTGAGCATTTTGACAGTAAGGATCTGGTGATGAGTGAATCTGTACCATCACCAGATAATACCAGTCAGTCACTCTTGGTACTGATCCACCTGTTGGACGATGATCAAGAAGATGATGCCGACGAGTTGGTCTTTGAAGACAATAAACATGATTTCTTCGCCACTCATGATCCATTCATGAATGGAATCCATCGATGAGGATATACAGGAGCATATAAATATTATGCCCTCCGATCATATTCGATTGGAAAATTTTTATTGGTGCTGCAGGCCAAAACCACAAACTGCAAATGAGACGCATTATGTGAACAACTACTTTGCAAAACAATTACAGGGAGCGGCACTGGGCGCGCTTCATATTAAACCGATGATCTTAAAGAGGTACCGAAGGAAAGATCGAGCTTGGAGGTTTAAAGCAACTTCCAAACATTCACGCGAAATAATCAGAAAACGGCAACCGGGCAGCAGCAAATGAACCGGCAAACCATTTGACCCGCGGAAATTGGAGTATGGAATCAACGAAGGGGCGGTGGTGACTGAAAATCAGCAGAGTCAAATGGCGTACGACCCACCGTAGCCGCAGAAAGACGGTCCAGCTAAAAGACCAAACAAAGAAGCGCTTTCGGGAGGCAACCCGACATTTCGGTAAGTATTTTTTATTTTTGTTTTTATTTTTTAGTTTTTATTTTGTCAAAATATCACTTGGAAAATTTTTCAAAATGTCCTGGCATAACTCGAGTGTGGGGTGGTCGAACGGGTTTTAAATATACGGAAAAATCGCGAAAAAATGGAAAAAT
Organism: Cichorium intybus; assembly: GCA_023525715.1. Taxonomy (NCBI): domain Eukaryota; kingdom Viridiplantae; phylum Streptophyta; class Magnoliopsida; order Asterales; family Asteraceae; genus Cichorium; species Cichorium intybus. The sequence goes on from CM042012.1 coordinate 95,251,140, forward strand.
ACAAGTTAGCGCCGCTAATTTTTGAGGTTAGCGACGGTAACCCTGGTCAACACGTGGGTCAACTGCCTTGCTTCTCTTAAGCATCCAAGGTACGTTTCTAATCACTTGCTACTGTCCTTATCGCAACATTCTAGCCGAATCAGTGAGTTTTGGGGTCGATTCGGGTTCGTGAAATCGCACCCCTTAACCCCCGATTCGTAAATTTCTTGTTTGTTTTTCGTCAATCTAGCAGCTAGGGTTTGTTAGTCGCACCTATAGCTACACATTAGTACATTAAATTTGACAAAAACAACTCGAATTCAATATTTGGAGAAATTAGGGCTCGATTTTAGTATTCTTCGGGTTTTTACCCAAGGCCAACTTATAGCTCATTTTTTGGGAAATTGACAGAGGCCTTTGGTTAATGGTTAGTATAGGATGCTATTGGTGTGTTCAATTTGATAAAAACAGGTCGGAATTGAAAATCAAGAAATCTAGGGTTCATAATTGGGGGTTTTTTGACCCAAATAAGAAATTAAGGCAATTTTAGCTTGTTTTTCTGAAATTAAACTTAGGGCTTTTGTTAGTCTCTAGTTTAGGAACATATTGGTGCAATCAATTTGAAAAACGGACTAAAATTGAAAATTTGAAAAATCTGGGGCTTTTGGAGCATACTCGCGACACGGTCATCTTCGTTTGGCGCCGCGGGCCTTCGAACTTGATCGACAGACTCCGGAATTCATCGCTTCTATGCGTCGCGGCCTTAACATTTCGGCGTCGTGGGGACGGGGAATCAGGAAGGACAACAACTCGCAATATATAATTTTCTTTTGTGTATTTTGCAATTTTTATGTTTGTTAGTATCTTGCCAAATTGTGACTGCTGCACCAACTGATGGAGTTGCATAGCGCAAGTGTGGGGTCACCGTACCCCTACACTCGTGTTATACCGGCGTGTTTACTGCTACGCCCCGACTCCCGGATTGTATCGTGAATGACGTGAACAATCAACTCTGCTACAAATGGTTCCGACAGCAAGTAGTTCTACCGTTCTAAAGGGGTAACTCTTTCTCCCTAGTTCTAAAATATTTTTATGTACAACGGGGACATTGTACGGTTTTAAGTGTGGGGTGTGTGAAGGGTTTTCTAGCAAACAATGAACACAAAAATTCCTATGGTTCACATGCAACCCTAGAAAGATCTATGTTTTCTTCTATGAAGATAATAAACTAATATCCTAAGGCCAACAATTTATTTCTAAAGATCAAAACAAGAATTACCAACCTTTGAATCTTGTTCTTGAAGCTAGCAGCACAAGTGTCCTGCCTCAAATGCAAGTCACACCCAAACAATGGAGAAGATAGTCCAGCAGAGTAATTCTGGTTCAAAAGTGGCGCAGAAAAGGAGGTACCAGGTGCCTCCATTTATAGCCTCCAAGGGTTACAGCTGAAACCCTAAGGAGCCTCCTTAGTGGGCAAGCCTGTTGACCACTTGGACCAAGGCTTCTAAACCCTAATTAGGGTTTTCGCCAACCTCTGGAGGAGCCTCCAGGTTGGCGCCATTTTGGTCCCTGGTTTTCTCTCTGCCAGTTATTCAACTATTGAATAAATACAAACCAGTCCCTGCACCTTTAATTAATTAATTTAATCACTAAATTAAATCCAATTAATTGTAGATTAAATCTTTATTAATTATTATAGTTTCTAATTAATATATTAACACTTAAATATATTAATAAACCATTTAATTAATTCTATTGATTTATTACACAATTAATAAATCAACCTTTTACTCTACTGAACTCTATCCTGACCTCCAGCTATAAGGGCAACCCAAATGGACTCTGTTTCAATTAACAAGATAAATATAAATATAAAGTCATGGCTTAGACACCTAATCCAACAGTGTGGACGGTCGAAAGATTATTTTTTCAAATTTTTGCGAGAAATGATCGATTTTCAAATTTTTTAAGAGATTGTAATTTTGAAACGAATAGCTTGTGAATGTTATAGCATTGGTATTTTTCGAGAAATATTGTTTACTTGTGATCATGCTATCTGTTTAGTCAAATAAGTTGAGTTTTAGGAGTTAGAAGATTGGGATATTTTAAGTTTGGAATTTAGGAAGGAACTGTCAATCAGTGGCCTTTGTTGTTCGAGCCGGTAAGTCTAAAATGGGTGGGACTTATGCACCTTGCCACCTAAGATCGTCTGGTCTGGGATGGTATTTCTGAAAGCTCGTTACACGGACAACATCGAAAATCATGGATAGTTCTTTAATAGCCTTTAGAATCTGAATGAGTACGTACACTTCATTGTGGACAGAAAATTTATAATCAAGGGTTCTTTAGAAAGTGATGAATTCCAAAGAAAATCCTGATTATGTTTGCAAAAACTATTCCATCTAACTCTGGAGGCAATAAGCTTTGAAATTGAACGCATTAAAAAATTGTTTGAGTCTTAGTTAAAATCTGTTAAAAACTTTCTTGCTTAGGGACAAGCAAGGCACAAGTGTGGGGTGTTTGACAACGCCTAGTAATATCAAGTATGTTAGGCGTTGTTTAGCCGTGTTTTAGTTAATTTATCCTTATTAATTGGCTAATATCACTTACTTTTGTGCCAAAGTGCTTGGAAATGTTTTTAGTGTAAATGCAGGGGTTTTAGTGCAAATTGGGAGAAGTTACGGAGCAAAACGGACAAGAAAAAGAAGTCACCAGACATTAGCGTCGCTAACTTTTAACGTTAGCGTCGCTGATGTTCGCAGGAGGGAAAATCTGCAAATTCAAAATTCGAACACGCGCAAGGAATCTTCTGGAAGCATATATTAGCGACGCTAATGTCAAAAAATGATAAAAACTCTGTTTTTGACTTTTAAATTCCGAAATTTTGGGCTTGGGACGACACGCACGACGCGGGAAAACCTTGGGCGCGATGCGGCAACCCTAATTTCGCACAACTATAAATACCGGAGTCCCGTCCGACTTTTGAAGCATCCCGGGACGCGAATGAGGGATCCGAAGGCACAATTTCGTCAGTTTTTCAGTGGGAATCAATATTTTGGTTAGTATTTAGTTTTCCTTTTGTTTTATCAACTCGGTATCGAGGTATTCCGCAATCGGTATTTCCGTCGATTACTCGATGTTCATTTAGATTCATAGTTTCTGATTTCAACAAATAGTCAGTAGTTTAGATCTGGATTTGATTGTTTGAATGTTGGTTTGATTTGGATTTATAAAAGTTGTTATATTTCACTTTTTCGGTATTGTTACTGTTGAATGCTTATTTGGATGTTTTGGGATTGTCATTGCTTCTGATTTTTATGGAATTTACTTTTGGAATCAGTAAGTAATCTTAGTTTAGAACTTAGTTTAGTTTAGTTTAGTTCATGCTTGATTTGGATTTTGACAATTGTTTGGATATTGTGTTTTGTGTTGGTTTTTGGGAAAGTAGAAACAATACCGCTGACTGTAGAGTGACACTACAGTTGGTATACTGTCGTTCTATCTTGATCACCAAACTCCCACGGATCGACCCTTGCTACCGCTATACTAGTGTGTGTAAGGTTTATTTTACTATTTTTGACCGCACGACGACCTAGGCGTGTCAAATTTTTGCGCCGTTGCCGGGGAGTTGTGTGCTTAGGATAGGCGATCAGTAGGGTTGTTTCTTTTGATGTTTTATTTTAGTTTTTTGATTTTTTGTATGTGTACGTCTTCATAGTGGGCGATTACATATACCCGGATCAGTATGAGTATTATGAAATATGAAAATCCAGCCGACAACTATTACGAGGATGATTGCTACAATGGATCATTCGATGACAATGGATGGCGGACCGAGGAGTCATCTCAACCTGAAAATTTTGTAAGTTGGGCCCAACTCTTGGAACTCATGCTTGATACCTACCAAATACAGAAGGTTCAGGCTGATGCTCTAGTAAGATTGCAAGCTTCTTTAGATAGTTAGAGAAAAGTTGGAAATATCCGCCACCCTTGCCAGAACCTGAGGCGAGTGATTTTTATACCAATGATATGGTGTGTGAACCTGCATCACCTGAACATGTGATGGAAGGGCATACACCTTGAGAAAGTCAAGAGACCACGTAGAGGGTCGAAAATGTTGTTGAAGAAGAGGTTGTAGGTGACAATGCTATCTCTGACTCAACAGCTTTTGATGTTTTTGAAAATGTTGATAATATTGAGCTAGTGATGAACGAATCCATACCATCACTGGACAGTTTGGTTGATGAGGATGTTGAGGAGGAGGCTGTTAGTGACAGTACAGACCTCAGCCCAACAATTCTTGAAAATTTTGAAAATTTTGAGCATTTTGAAAGTGAGGATCTGGTGATGGTAAATCTACCATCACCAGATAATACCAGTCGCTCACTCTTGGTACCGATCCACATGTTGGACGATGATCAAGAAGATGATGCCGACGAGTTGGTCTTTGAAGACAATAAACATGATTTCTTCGCCACTCATGATCCATTCATGAATGGAAAATTATATGTGATCAATACCATCGATGTGAATATACAGGAGCATATAAATATTATTCCCTCCGATCCTATTCGATTGGAAAATTTTTATTGGTACTGCAGGCCAAAACCACAAACTGCAAATGACACGCATTATGTGAACAAGTACTTTGGAAAACAATTACTGGGAGCGGCACTGGGCGCGCTTCATATTAAACCGATGATCTTAAAGAGGTACCGAAGAAAGATCGAGCTTGGAGGTTTAAAGCAACTTCCAAACATTGACGCGAAATAATCAGAAAACGGCAACCGGGCAGTAGCAGAGGAACCGGCAAACCATTTGACCCGCGGAAATTGGAGTATGGAATCAACGAAGGGACTGTGGTGACTGAAAATCAGCGAAGTCAAATGGCGTACGACCCACCGTAGCCGCAGAAAGACGGTCCAGCTAAAAGACCGAACAAAGAAGCGCTTTCGGGAGGCAACCCGACATTTCGGTAAGTATTTTTAATATTATTTTATTTTTTATTTTTTATTTTGTCAAAATACCACTTGGAGAATTTTTCAAAATGTCCTGGCATAACTCGAGTGTGGGGTGGTCGAACGAGTTTTAAAAATACGGAAAAATCGCTAAAAAATGGAAAAATACAAGCTAGCGCCGCTAATTTTTGAGGTTAGCGACGCTAACCTTGGTCAACACGTGGGTCAACTGCCTTGATTCTCTCGTCGCTAACTTGGACCCTCCCCTCCCCTTATCGCGTCTGCCGAGCCGAACACCAGCAAGAACTAGCGATTTTTTTCGATTTTCGTGAAATTCTTCCAATCAAACTTCAATTAAGCATCCAAGGTACGTTTCTAATCACTTGCTACTGTCCTTATCGCAACATTCTAGCCCAATCAGTGGATTTTGGGGCCAATTCGGGTTCGCGAAATCGCACCCTTTAACCCCCGATTCGTGAATTCCTTGTTTGTTTTTCGTCAATCTTGCAGCTAGGGTTTGTTAGTCGCACCTATAGCTACATGTCGTTCCAAAAAAAAAAAAAAAAAAAAACCTATAGCTACACATTAGTACATTAAATTTGACAAAAACAACTCGAATTCAAGATTTGGAGAAATTAGGGCTCGATTTTAGTGTTCTTCGGGTTTTTACCCAAATTGGCCAACGTATAGCTAGTTTTTCGGGAAATTGACAGAGGCCTTTGGTTAATGGTTAGTATAGGATGCTATTGGTGTGTTCAATTTGATAAAAACATGTCGGAATTGAAAATCAAGAAATCTAAGGTTCATAATTGGGGGTTTTTGACCCAAATGAGAAATTAGGGCAAATTTAGCTTGTTTTTCTGAAATTAAACTTAGGGCTTTTGTTAGTCACTAGTTTAGGAACATATTGGTGCAATCAATTTGAAAAACGAACTAAAATTGAAAAATCGAAAAATCTGGGGCTTTTCGAGCATACTTGCGAAGCGGTCATCTTCGGTTGCGCCGCGGACTTTCGAACTTGATCGACAGACTCCGGAATTCATCGCATCTACGCGTCGCGGCCTTGACATTTCGACGTCGCGGGGACGGGGAATCGGCAAGGAGAACAACTCGCAATATATAATTTTCTTTTGTGTATTTTGTAATTTTTATGTTTGTTAGTATCTTGCCAAATTGTGATTGCTGCACCGACTGATGGAGTTGCATAGCGCAAGTGTAGGGTCACCGTACCCCTACACTCGTGTTATGCCGGCATGTTTAATGCTGCGCCCCGACTCTCGGATTGCATCGTGAATGACGTGAACAATCAACTCCGCTACAAATGGTTCCGACAGCAAGTAGTTCTACCATTCTAAATGGGTAACATTTTCTCCCTAGTTCTGAAATATTTTTATGTACAACGGGGACGTTGTACGGTTTTAAGTGTGGGGTGTGGATGGTCGAAAGCGTATTTTTTTGAAATTTTTGCGAGAAATGATCGATTTTCAAATTTTTTTAGCAATTTTTCAAAATTTTTAAGAGATTGTAATTTTGAAACGAATAGTTTGTGAATGTTATAGCATTGGTATTTTTCGAGAAATACTGTTTAGTTGTGATCAGGCTATCTGTTTAGTCAAGTAAGTTGAGTTTTAGGAGTTAGAAGATTGAGATATTTTACGTTTGGAATTTAGAAAGGAACTGTCAATCAGTAGTCTTTGTTGTTCGAATCGGTAAGTCTAAAATGGGTGGGACTTAGGCACCTTGCCACCTAAGATCGTCTGGTCTGGGATGGTATTTCTGAAAGCTCGTTACACGAACAACATCGAAAGTCATGGATAGTTTTTTAATGGCCTTCAGAATCTGAATGAGTACGTACACTTCATTGTGGACAGAAAATTTGTAATGAGGGGTTCTTTAGAAAGTCATGAATTCCAAAGAAAATTCTGATTATGTTTGCAAAAACTATTTCATCTAACTTTGGAGGCAATAAGCTTTGAAATTGAACGCATTCAAAAATTGCTTGAGTCTTACTTAAAATCTGTTAAAAACTTTCTTGCTTGAGAACAAGCAAGGCACAAGTGTGGGGTGTTTGACAACGCCTTGTAATATCAAGTATTTTAGGCGTTGTTTAGCCGTGTTTTAGTTAATTTATCCTTATTAATTGGCTAATATCACTTACTTTTGTGTCAAAGTGCTTGGAAATGTTTTTAGTGTAAATGCAGGGTTTTAGTGCAAATTGGGAGAAGTTACGGAGCAAAACGGACAAGAAAAAGAAGTCAGCAGACATTAGCGTCGCTAACTTTTAACGTTAGCGTCGCTAATATTCGCAGGAGGGAAAATCTGCAAATTCAAAATTCAAACGCGCGCGAGGAATCTTCTGGAAGCATATATTAGCGACACTAATGTCAAAAAATGATAAAAACTCTATTTTTGACTTTTAAATTCCGAAATTTCGGGCTTGGGACAACACGCACGACGCGGGAAAACCTTCGTCGCGACGTGGCAACCCTAATTTCGCACAACTATAAATACCGGAGTCCCGTCCGACTTTTGAAGCATCCCGGGATGCGAATGAGGGCCGAAGGCACAATTTCGTCAGTTTTTCAGTGGGAATCAATATTTTGGTTAGTAATTTAGTTTTTCTTTTGTTTTATCAACTCGGTATCGAGGTATTCCGCAATCGGGATTTCCGTCGATTACTCGATGTTCATTTAGATTCATAGTTTCTGATTTCAGTAGAATACTCAGTAGTTTAGATATGGATTTGATTGTTTGAATGTTGGTTTGATTTGGATTTATAAAGTTAATCATTCGGTTCAAGTTATATTGTACTTTTTCGGTATTGTTAGTGTTGAATGCTTGTTTGGATGTTCTGGGATTGTCATTGCTTCTGATTTTTTTGGAATTTACTTCTGGAATCAGTATGTAATCTTAGTTTAGAACTTAGTTTAGTTTAGTTTAGTTCATGCTTGATTTGGATTTTGGCAATTGTTTTGATATTGTGTTTTGTGTTGGTTTTTGAGAAAGTAGAAACAATACCGCTGACTGTAGAATGACACTACAGTTGGTATACTGTCGTTCTATCTTGACCACCAAACTCCCACGGATCGACCCTTGCTACCGCTATACTTGTGTGTGTAAGGTTTATTTTACTATTTTTGACCGCACGACGACCTAGGCGTGTCACTAATCTACTTTGTATACCGGCCTAAGACATTGGATGGTTGTATACGTGCAAGCATATCATGCTTTAATCACTCAACATTCCATAAAATGTGAAACATGTACCTCTATCAAAATAAAAATACACTAGTTGAAAACCACGAACATATGGTCTTAAATGCGCTATAAAGATAAAATGTAAGAGCATAAAGATAACAGATTCAATTAATTACTTGAAAAGTAAGAAACTTTCTGGTACTGTAACTCCACATTAATAACAAGAGCTTCAGGAGGGTTCCAGCAAAGTCCAACTTCATATTGAAATCAACTAATCGGTGATCCCTAATACAAGCATATCAGCGCCTTGTGACCGATACATACATGTATATTTGATACCCTTTTGAGCTTTTCTTCATAAAATTTTGCAAAAAATAAAAGTAATTCAATCAGATATTTTGCCAAAAATAAATTCAACTGCAATCTCTAGGATGGAATTAGAGTTCTAATTATGTTTAAAGGATAATATTAAGCAATTAGAGAAAGTGGAAGCAAATTACATGGACATGTATCAGTTAAGCAAATATAGAAACAAATTCATCATTTTCGAAGAAAGCTTATATCTAACAAACTGCTTTGGATTATTATATGAGAAAAATAATCGACAAGAAATCAAAAGAAGTATTTTGCTATCAAAATGATATTCCAAATGTTTACTCAAATCTACAATCAGGAGAGGCTCACTGCAACAATAGTAGCAATCACCCAAATCCAATTAATTTTTTTATCATGGTTGATAGACTGGTTCTGATTAGCATGACCTCCTTAAAAACATATACAACAAAAATATTCTCTTACCTCATGTTGATTTGAAAATACTGATAGACCACAACACCACAGTCGATGATGGCAAACGGTGATGGCGATGATGGAGATGCCGGCAACAGTTGGTGGCGATGGAGATGATAGCAACACCTGATGGATATATATATATATATATATATATATATATATATATATATATATATATATATATATATATATATATATATATATATATATATATATATATATATATATATATATATATATATAAAAGCCGGTCCGTCCTATGCTCTTTTTTCTATTATGATAATACTTCGTTTGCTTTGTTTTCATATCAGTCTGATGAGCCTACAGAAACCAGAAATTATGCAGAAGTGCAAAGACTTGTGAGCCTGATAAGCCTGAAATTGGTTCCAGAAAAGTTGTTTTTTTACCATTTGTGTAAGTTCCTGATACAATCATTTGATGTTGTACACTATATAAGGATGCTAAAATTTTCAATTTAACATTACCATACGAACTTATGATAGAGTAGATAGTTGATTTTCACATATGGTGATCATATTTTGTTATTTCAAGATTTATTAGTTTTTTGTGATGGAATAAGTATGATGCTAAATATGGCATGATGTTTAATAGCGAGTCCATGTCCCACCTTTTGGGTTGGACAAAAAAACTTGCAGCTTTTGTCATATTACCCTGTGCTCAACTCATATTTAATATTTAAATCCTTGAAGGTAAAATCTTGATTCCATCCATGCATTGTTTGGTTGTACCGTACAACACAAACATTGCATCTCGCATCATAAAGTTGATTCTCTAATCGGAAACGCTTTTACTGCTTATAAATCATGCATTTGGTGTTGAATAAGTTAAGGTGTTGTTGTAGTTACTCGATAAAGGCTTACGCTTTGAGTGTAAAACACCATTGGGGATGAAGGAGCTAAGGTGAACTAATTATTGGTTTTTAATGTTCACCATTGTTTTATATCTCATATTTTGGATGTTTATAGTAATTGTAAATATATGTGCTTTTATATGCAGGTGTTATGTGATATACTGGTGGATAATAGTGGTATTCAGAAGCTCCAGCTAAATAGTACCGGTATAGGTGATGAGGTTAGCTTTTAATTATTTATTTAATTGTTTATTTATTTTCAAAATTTTCAAGACTGATGTATTTCCATGTTACAGGGAGCAAAGGCCATTGGTGAGTTGCTAAAGAAGAACTCAATTTTCAGAACACTTGAACTCAACAACAATTTAATCGATTATTCTGTGAGTTTTTGTTTCTTACTTTTTTCATCTTATTTTTTGAAATTAATAACATATTTCTTACTTATTAATATCGACCCTGCCACTTTGATGGACAAGGTAAAGTTATTTCATATGCATTTAAATCCAGCATCAGTTTTACGTGTTTGTACAAAAGGGTTTGTATTACTTTGTGTTTTCATTGGCTTTTTATATGGGTTCTCATTTGTTATTATGCAAATAAGCTTTGTTTGTTTTTTGCACTAGGTTTTGTATATATTTAATCTGCGTGAATTTTGGGCATCGAGTGTATGTTTTTTTTCCCGGAACGTGACATGCGGATCTTCCTCGGGCCATGTGGATCCGTTTTGCTTGCTTCGGATCTCCACCGCTTACTTCCTTCCTCTTCATTCTCACGCATCCTCCCCAATTGATTCTCCCTGGATTTAGCGTTCGGTTAACCCACCGCTTCCCCGTTATCCCCTCCCACCGCCTTCTTCCCTGCTTACGTTACGCATCTCAGCCTCAACGACCAGCCACCATTGGCACCGCCTCGCGGCACCGCTGGCGATGGAGGGAAGAAGGTCCTCCTCTCCGAATCCCTCTTCTCCGTTACGGCTACTAAAACTTCCTCCCTCCTCACATCCACCTCACGCGAAAACAGGAAAACGAAGTGAGGCCGCGAGATCGTGCGATTCACTGAATGCAATGCCGATGGAGGGGACGAAGATGGTTTTTTAGGGTTGCCTGTGCAACAATTAAATCGATATGCTTTGTTTTTCTCTTTTTAATTTCCTCTACCTTGCAGTGATCTACCATCGGTCCAGAAGCTTTTGGTAATTGATTGTTCTTCCACCGATTTCCAATCGATCTCCACCGATTTCCTTTTTCCAATCGATCTCCGGTTTGATTTTTTGGGTTTAGCAGTAATAGCGACTTTCCTTTTTCCTGGTACATGTATATATAGCTAAATTTTATTTTGATTATCAATCACTTTTTTCTCACCTATTGTTCGTAATTACCAATCAAAAGGAATAGTTTTCTTTATTTTAAACTTTGAATTTGTTATACATAACTATATTGTACACACCAGTTGTTCTATGTAATCCTTCACACTATAAGGACAGTGGGGGTGAATATTGAAGCCTTTGCGAGGTAAAATTTTCACGCCTTATTTAGAATAATATATATACCGTAGTAGTCAATCCAATAACCTATTAGTATTTGGAGTTTTGGAACATACTAACTTCTATTTGTCAATTGTTTACGGTGAGTTGAGCTTAGATTACTGTGATTGCAACTTGAAATTCTCAATTTCATGATCGGATTTCAGCGGTTCCAATCAGACCAGCAGCCAAGTAGATTATGAGGAGTTTGATGCTATTTCTGTTGTAACATTAACAAACTGTCAAAATTCTGGATGAAGGACCAAAACTGTCGAAATAATCAAATCTGTCTAAAGGACCAAATTTGTGAAAAATCTGACAATTCTGTCAATAAGAGAGGTTTAAAGGACCAAAACTGTTAAAAATCATAAGCTGTAAAGGACCATTACTGTAATACTTAGCTTTTATCTATAAAAAAAAGATTGGTAAAAAACAAAACTGTCATAAACCTTCTCTTTTTGTGTAGTTGAATGCTAATTTTAGAAAATTATTCAAAGTTTGATGCTAATATTGTATTAACCTTCTTTGGTAACGAAGTCCTTGAAGAAGTTGAGTTGGGAGATCTGGAAGATGAAGAAGATGAACATCTATCAACTATATTTGACGACAAAGAGTAACAGCTGGAACAAGAAGAGGTATCTAATGTGCATTTCTACTCATTATTTTTTATTTATTAGAACTTTATAGCCCTATTGCAACTTATTTTAACTCTAGCTTATTGTCATATAAGGATATTGGGGCATTAAAAATTGACGAATGATACTGTTGTCTGTTGCAGGGCACATTTCTGGGAATGGATGCTCTTTCCACCACATTTTCAAAGGTTAGCTTTATTGAAACAAACAAAGAAAATTGCAAACCACACGGACCATTTTAGCAGTGTACTTTCATTCTTTTGTATCAAGAAATGTCAACCAATATTTTTGACTTTATATATTAATAATAAGTTGAATAATTTTACTAACTTTCATTGTGTTCTTCCTTCTGAGAGCTTTTCTATTCCTGTAGGTTTGGTAGAAAACAACATCAGATGTAACAAAAATGAAAAAGATAAAAAGGTAACTCTTTTTTTTATTTATAAAATTTCTTTATTTTTGATTAAAAGTGCTTTTTCAAATGAACTAATCACCCGGAAAAAAAATGTACCACTAATTTGACAAACATCACTTTATTAACTGTTTTGAATTTTCACAACTAACTCGTTCAGTTTCACTATTGTCGGTTTTTTGGTATGGAAACTTGATATTATTTGAAAATGTTTATTTATATGATGTTATTGATTATGCAGGTTTTGATTGTTCTTATTTGTAAAGACAACCAGTGATTTGCGATGGACCCGTGCTCCAGTGAGTTCCCCATAAATTTTTTGGTATGCACCCGTGCTCCAGTGATTCCGAACCCGTGCAGAGCACGGGCTCCCACTAGTTAGAATAAATGAGATTAAAAACTAAAACTGATTTGATTGAAATTATGCTATTGTTCGGGTGTTATTTTTTTCTTCAAAATACTTATAAGATGGAGTGACCATTTTTTTTGGTCACTAGGTATTTAATGCAGTGACTATTTTTTGCCATTAAATGTTAAATACAGTGACCACTTTTGTCGTCACTAATACTTATTCTGATATTAAAAAAAAATATTTTAAATTTATTCTACGGTTTAGTGATCGGTGAGTGACAACTATCATAGATCTAGTCACTAAAGTTATAGCACCACTAAAATTCAGTGACGACTTAATATATGGTCACTAAAGGATGTTGTTAGTGACGAGATTTAGAGTCGTCACTAAGAAACTGGTCACTAAAAAGGACTTTTCTTGTAGTGGTAAAATTATTCTTCAAGTAGCTATCATTAATCATTCATCAAGAATAAGTGGTTGATGAATTCCTAACAAATCTGTCGTTAATGTATTCTACAATAATATGTTGTTGCTGGTGCTTGATGGTGGTGATGTTGCCACTCGAAAAAGAAAATCCATGGTTGGATATCGATTATGATAGTGATGTAGAATTAACGATTTTTTAACATTGAAAATCCGTGGTTGGATATCGCTTTTTAGGTATGCTTACTGGCTCCCCCATTTCAATAAATTGAAACATAACATGGATTATCTCAAAGGTATACGTGAGCTTTTCCTGCACCTATATCCACCTGCATTGTCATAATTCGTATCATGCACAGAAGTCTGTTGGGTCGGTTGTCCTGATATATGGGATCCACCTTGGCTTCTTGCGCATTTTGGGTGGTAACCTCAAATCATGGTTGGAAAAGTAACAAGCTATACTATCTTAATCTAGATTTGAAACCAAGTACTGTGGTGTAGAAAATGTTGTCAACGAAGCCTATTGCTATGTAACCTCCAACTTGAGCTTTACATTCCCCTTCATCGAACCATCTTGGTCTATTATGATCAGGTCTCCGTCGTATACCTTTTTAACAATCCTGTCCAAAATCATCATATGAACCACATAGAAATCGACGTACATTTCATCTACTAAAATTGGCCCTTGAGCACTTTTAGGTTCTTCACATACCCCTCTACTTACCATTATGCATATACCTTAACCAAAGGACAACTACACCAACTTTTTCTAGACTTTAGGTCCAGTTTCAGCTTTCTTCATTTTCAATCCAAACTATGAGGGCCTATTAATGATTGTACTTTTATAGTATTTTATATTTATTAGTGTTCATCCTCCACTTAGTGCTTAGGATTAGTCATATTTATAAATTTGGTAATAAAGTGGAAAAAGGGCAAACATGTATACCATACTTTATGTTGAAACTAGAGGAGACTTCAGGTGGAAAGAATGAAATGCGAGATTTAGAGACGTTAGAAGCCAAGTGTTGTCTTGTGGAACATTTGGTAAAGAATATGGTTAGAGATGAGTTTGAAATAATAGTGAATCCTTCTCTATCACATCAGTTAGGCGTGTTGTTAATGATTCGATTTTGGGAGGTTGTATCGGCTCGATTAGCTGGAATTCCAAATCGGGTTGGTGAATTTTTCTGGTATGGCATATGAATCTTGATCAACTTCTGACCAAAGACAACCTTTTCCATAGGGATGTCGAGCACACCCCGTTTACTTTAAAAAAACTTAAACGGTGCACGGTTTATTCATCAAGTGCTTTACGAGTGCCATTGTACGAGTCATGCTTCATAAGTGGTAGACTGCTTATTTTTCCAAATACTCCCTTTATTCGAGATCCTAACAGGACTGGTAGTCATTCTTTGAGAAATACTCCCTCCGTCCCAAAATGATAGTCCACAGACAAAAAATACACAGATTAAGAAAACATTAAATGCATATTACTTTTTCCCACAAAATGACTGTTTAACCCTTTCTTTGCATTTAATGACGGCACTAGATGTGTTGGCTGTTACAATTAAGTTAGGGGCAGTTTGGTAAAGATGTCATTTATATTTAGAAGTGGACTAACATTTTGGGACAAACTAAAAAGGAAACATGGACTATCATTTTGGGACGGAGGGAGTATGAAATATGATATTCTACAAAAGGTTGTTCAACTCCAACTCCAAGGCTAGCTCTTTTGCTATTAATGAAGTTAAGTTGGCTTCCTTTAGATGGCTCACTAAATGATCGAAACTGCTTAAGGATTGTAATTAGTGGATGGAACGGTGTTGTAATCCGACTATGGTCGGTTTCCTTTCTTTGTAATTCTCTCTTTTCGCTAGACCTTGTTTGACTTCAATAAAAGTTTCTTGCAGTCCCAAAAAAGAAAGTGAAAAATCTAAACATCAAGGAGTTCAAAACTAAAAAGTCTACTAAGTTCAGAGTGTAGTGATGTGAGGAGATCATATAAAAACAAAAGTATTCTCAAATTTGAGGTTATAGTCAACAGGAGTATCGAATAATATAGAACTAGACCTAGCAATGGAGCGGGTTTGGAGGGGATCGGCATTGATCCAAACCCTTTTAGCAAATTCCAAAAGCTTATCCAAACCCGATCCGTAAGCCGCATAATTCTGAATAATCAAACCCATACCCTTATCCATCGGATCAACGGATACCCAACCCTTTTATCCGACCCATTTACAATATTAAAGTTACACAATAATTATGCATTCCAACAAATATAACATGAATCATATTTTTACTTAATACATATAAAAAACTTTTCATAATAAAAGAAATGTCTAATATAGCTTAATACTTAAAATAACAATTCCAAAACAAAACAAATGTATACTATTGCAAAGATGCATGAGAAAATGTAGACATTGAGATGCATCTACAAAAAATTCATAATCCGATCGATGAATGCACTGATCGTTTGGACAAAAGCAATCACATATATGTAAATACTAAGTTGTAAAACTAATGATTTATAAATAATAAGTTTATATTTTTAGAGTTTACATGGGGCGGGTCATTAATGGATCGGATCGATAGTGATCCAAACCCAACCCTTTTAATAAAAGGGTTAACGTGTACGGGTCGTTAACGGATAAACAGATCACAAACAAGAATCCAAACATATAAAGTTTGCATGGGTTTGGAGCGGATCAGGGTCAAAACCCGCTCCATTGCCAAGTCTATATAGAACTCTATATTATAGATATATCTACGAGGATAGGCCAACAACTAAATCACTATTGTAGACATGTTTACAAATGTGGATTGATATTTAAAGATACTAATAAGAAGAAAAAGAAAAAGTCGGAAGCTATATATGTGTGTTCTTTCTATCGAGCAATTACCTCTGTAACAGTTAAACCATTGGTTAAATTTGTTGGCCACGTGCTTGAAGAAATATCAGCACCAAATTCGTTCCTTTCCATGAAAAATGCTGGTTGCTTAGGTTTTAGCAATGCGCCGTCATTGCTCAACATTAGAACAACAGATGACATGTTTGGCCTGTCTTCTGGACTTTGTTGAACACATAACAATCCCACTATGATTGATCTTATAACTTCCAATGGATCGATTGATTGGCCTAAAGTTGTATCAGTGATTTCCATTGACCTGCCTTCATTATGCATTCTCCATGCCTGATTGTAATGTCGAAATAGTTAGACGACTATATTCTCTTAGATGCAAATCAAATAAGTAGTTTGCGGCCAGTGAACTTACATGTCCAATAAGATTATTTCCATGCTCAGGATGAATGAATCCCCTATTTCTCTTCCCAGTCACAATCTCAAGCACTAAAACACCGAAGCTAAACACATCCGATTTTATTGAGAAAACACCATCTAGTGCATACTCTGGGGACATGTAACCACTGCAACCATGAAATTACTTGCAAAAGTAAAAAATCTACCTAAGAAAAATAGAATGCTATACAGTCGTATTATCCAGCTAGCTTACTATGTGCCAACAACTCTCTCTGTGTTTGCTTGAGTCTCGTTTCCTCCAAAACATCTAGCTATGCCAAAGTCTGATATTTTAGGGTTCATGTCTAAATCTAGTAGAACATTGCTAGCTTTAAGATCTCTATGGATGATTCTTAATCGTGAATCTTGATGCAAATAAAGAAGTCCTCGAGCAATTCCTTTGATAATGTTGAAACGCGTAGTCCAATCAAGTAGCATGCTTCGTGTTTTATCTGCTAAACATGAAGGTTTAGTTATTTTTATATTCTATGAATGGTTAGTTTCTAATTGTTGAATTAATAGCAATTTTGTGATTCTGACCAAATATAAATGAGTCTAAGCTTCTATTTGGCATGTATTCATAGATCAACAACTTCTCGTCTCCCTGTATGCTACATCCAAGGAGCTTAACAAGATTTCGGTGCTGGAGTTTTGAAATGCATATAACTTCATTCTTGAACTCATCAAGTCCTTGACTCGAATTTTTAGATAGACGCTTAACTGCAATCTCAAGTCCTTCTAGCATACCCTGGAGGTGTTATTTGCCATGTGAAAAAAAAATAGAAACAGTGAAAGATGAATTTCATCCATGTCTTTTTGTATAAGTGGCATTTGTATAGTGCATGGATTATATTTCCTTTTTGTATGTACAATTAGTATAGAAGTGATTTGTCGGTGCGAGGGGGGTTTTTTTAATTGATGCGGTTTAACATGATAAACTGCATTATAAAGTAAAAAAACAATTATATCTCATCGATAAAAGCAGAAACCGTATCATTTATAAATTTGTTGATGCGGTAACTTTTAATCGCATTAAAAATTGTTTAATTAGTGCAGGTTCATCTAATGGCACTATTAAAATCTTATTTTTACTGCGAAAGTTTACAATCGCACCTTTAAAACCGTGTTTTTTTACTACGGTAGTTTACAATCGCACCTTTAAAACGTCATTTGTTGATGCGATAACTTTTAATCGCATTAAAACTTCTTTTATTAGTGCGGGTTTGTCCAATGGCACTATTAAAACCTTATTTTTACTGCGAAAGTTTTCAATCACACCTTTAAAATTGTGATTTTTTAATGCGAACGTTTACAATGGATCCTTTAAAACGACATTTGTTGGATTTTGCTTGATGTTCGTCCAAAGGCAGACTAAGCCCATGTGTCAGGCTAAGCCCAAATGACAGACTAAGCCCACGTGGTAAACATAAGCCCATGTGGCACTATTAAAACGTTTTTTTTACTACGGTAAGTTTGGATAGCATTAAAAATTGATTGTTATTTAAATACAATAAATTTGGGCCTTTTATTAAGTCCTCTTTCGATCAAGCTTCTCCTTCTTCTTCAAGATCACCTACCATCTGGTTGCATTTACTCACTTCATTAAAGCCGGTTGCATTTACTTCTCTACGGTTAAGGTGAGTTTATATCAAACATTTATTAATTTCGTTAACATAGAAGTCGTTATATAACTCCCGAAAACTGAAACCTAGATTTCAAACATTTATGATACAAATTTGTATATTAATTGTGAATGTTGGTAGTGGAACAAATATTTGTATAATGACCAGAAATAAATTTAGAGTGCGTAATATATGATTATATGCATGGACCAAAATCATTTTTGGTGCAATTTGCTTGTTTTTTTTATCATGGGCCACAGCTACTTGGTAGGACTAAGCCCATATGGCACGCAAAGCCCATGTGTCAGGCTAAGCCCAGACGGCAGAATAAAGCCAATGTGTCACACTAAGCCCAAATGGCAGACTAAGCCCATGTCGTAGACTAAGCCATGTGGTATGCTAAGCCCAAATGGCAGACTAAGTCCATGTGTTAGGCTAAGCCCAAACGGCTGACTAAGCCAATGTCGTAAGCTAAGCACAAAAGGCAGACTAAGCCCATGTGTCAGGCTAAGTCCAAATGGCAGACTAAGCCCATGTGGTAAGCCTAAGCCAAATTATATGATGTGTTTAATATTATATGTTGCGTTGTTTTAATGATGCGGGTTATATGTATTTAGTGCGATGTTCTATTATTTTAGGAAAGCTCATTTGATGCGGTTTAGTCATTGTTGGTGTGGTTTGGTAAACCGAACTAATAAATGTGGTATTTAATATTGCACAATATTTAGGTGCGGTTGAATAACCGCATCTAAATACCATTTTAACCGCACCAACAAAGGTCTTCTGTACTAGTGGTAATGAATTTTTATTAGATAAATCTAGAAATTCATTTTAATTTCACGCTTTATTTAGCTTTATTTCAGTTGTAACTTTGTTAAAGGCCATGTGGGCCTCTAGCTTTCAGTTTATTAAAAGTATCAAGATAGTTGTTGCACGATTTCCGTATACTTAGGTAGATGCATTTTTAAGTATTTTTAAGTGTAGAAGTAGAACTATTTTATTTTCTATAATGGGCAGTGAAAATTAATCGTAGAAATTTTTTTCCTCAAGAGACGACTTTTTTTCTTCTTTTGTTCCCTGCTCAGGTTGTTCTTCATTGTTACAGTTATTCACATGAAAGAGTGTTGAAACTAACATTTGTTATGAGAGGTCTCCAGGTCATATATATCCAAAAAATCAACCTGGATACAGAGATGATAGATAAAGGTGATAACCGAACCAAGAAAGATGGTTAGATGTCTCTTCATTACTATATGCTAACAAGAACAAATTATGCGGCATGAGTAATCAAGATGTGTGTGTTTCAGCAAATACCATAGTAGAGACAAGTAGATTGCGAAAAAGGCTTGGGCAACTCTGAAGACTATGTACTTGAGAGCCAATAGAGTGAAAACGGCATGAGTAGAAACATTAAAGGCGGAATTCGAAACCTTACACATCAAATAAATGGAGACTGCAGATGAATTTGCAGCAAAATTCAGTAATGTGTGAGCAATATTAGGGCCCTTGGGGACAAGCTGGAGGAGTTCTATGTGGTAAAAAAATCACTCCGAGCAGTACCCTCGAAGTTTCTTCAAATAGCATCAACAATAGGACCGTTTGGTGACATAGAGACAATCACTATAGAGTAAGTTGTGGGAAGGCTCAAAGCTCATACAGAAAGAGTAAGGGGCAGTCCAAAAGTAATGAGAGAAAACTTTTGTTAACTCACTAAGAGTGGGGTGAAAAAACAAAGAAGAAAATCAAGGATGAAAGAAGATCAACACGCCATAGGAACAACAACTTGAAGGGACGAGGAAGAGGCCGAGGCAGAGGAAGCCATGGTAATGGATGATGGGAGGTGGTCCGCACTACCACCAGAATAGTGGAAGAGGCAACTCGTCAAATGGGCGAAATACAAGCAATGTGTAGTGCTACAATTGCCAAGAGTTCGGCTATTTCACCTTAGTGTGCAAAACCCACGCAAAGAACGGATCCAAGAAGTGAACCTCACGCAAGAACAAAGGAAATATGAAAATGCCTTGTTGGTAGCAAGCCATTACATCAGTGAAGCGGGTGGAGAAGTGCTTTTGAATGAGAAACAGGTAACACCAAGGCTAAGAGAGAGAAATGAGAATGGCAACAAATCCTAGTTGTGGTACCTAGACAATGGTGTAAGTAACCACAGGGCCAATGATATAGAAAAGTTCACATCATTGGATGAGACGGTGACATGGTATGTTAGATTTGGAGATGGCTCGAAAGTGCGGATAGAGGGAAAGGGCTCAATCATGTTTGAATGCAAGACATGGGAGAAAGGGTATTAAAAGATGTGTATCACATCCCAAGCTTATGTAGGCGACAAGGTAGAGATGCTCAAATGCTATCTTTGGGTACATGACAAACATGAAAGACTCTTGATGAATGTAAGACCCTGTTCCCGGAATGATCAATTTGTGATTAAAGGAATTGGTTTTGAGAAATTGGGAGATAGTGCTACCATCCTTGGGGATAGCATCTTGTGCTCATTTTAGAAGGTTTCTTGAAGAAGAAGTTGTGTGGGGGTGCATGGTGGTCACCTTCAAGGTTGGGTCAGCTAGAGCATAATTTTCTAGACTTTTTGTGAGTAAAGCTTCTTCCTTTTTGTGTTTATAAGCTTATTCTTGTAGTCTTGGGTGTATGGTATGGGTTTTTGGTCCCTTATGCCTTGTCCTTTGGAACTTGATGGGAAGGTGCTGACATTTATGCTTCTTGTAGCACATGTGGAGCCATTAAGTCAGGTTAGAGAGTGAGCCAAGCTCTCTTTGGTTATTTGCATGGTTGTTTGGCTAGTTTTAAGCTTTTGGTACTGACTTTGACCGTCGACTTTTGACTAGTTGTCTTTTGGGTCAACTTGGATGGATTAGAGATTTAGACCTTAGAATCATTTTTAGGTATTTTGGATTATTGATTTGCGACTAGTGATAAGTTAGGAGTTGGTGCTGCTTATCACGTTAGTATATCGGAAGCGTACAATTTGAGGTTGCGGCTCAAGTGAGTTTTGTCACAATAGTATGGGTGTTGTTACATGTGTAGGTAGGCTTACTTTACTATGTGTAGTATCGTGTGTTTAGATGGACGTGCCTTACGTTATTCAACTGTACGTTGGTAATAGGAACCCGATGGGTTTGGCAGTATGTTCAGGCTTCTATGTATGTTTGTGTTCGCATTGGATTCATTCTGGAGACTGAAGAATGATGACGTATCGGGGCAAGCTTGAGAGCCAGACAGATTCGGGCAAGCTCGAGAGTCTAAAGAATGATTTGATTAATGGCGGATCGGGGCAAGCCTAAGAGCCAGGTTGTTCGGGGCATGCCATGTGCTTTATGTGATGGATCATGTGGTATTTTGGAAAACTCACTAAGCTTTGTAGTTACTCTTTCACCCTAAATATTTTCAGGTATTTGGTAGTTTGAGCTTGGAGCACGGCGCGACTGTATCGTATCTGAGATTTTGGTATTCAAGTCTTCCGCTGGATAATGATTGAACTGTTTTGATAAACCCGGTTTTAGATATTTTAACTATCTTAATTGGATCAGATGGTTTTATTTCCAACTCGTTTTATGTACTTGAATTGATTTTAAAAATGAAAATTTTATTACGAAATTTGGGACGTTACAAGTTGGTTTCAGAGCATTGGTTTGAGGGATTTGGATGAACAGGAATGCGATTCCAAAGATTTGGATGAACAGTAATGTGATTCCAAACTCAAATTAAGGAATTTGTGATTTTCTTAAAGGATTTTCAAAAGAAAAGCCATTTTTAATTAAAATTTAATGCGGTCAGACAGAATATCATGTGGAAAATTCCTTTGCATTTTCTTTTTTTCTTAATTAGGGGTTAAAACATGGTATGAACACCTGACTTATGATTTTAAATGGATAAAATGGATCCTAAAAGGAACAACATGTGATGCGTACAGTTAGCCATAGATCAAGTAAATGGTTTAATTCCTAAGATATCCATGAGATGATCTGTTGATGCTAGGTTGTATGCTAGAAAGTAGGCTAAGGATCCACACATGAAATTGCATGATACAATTGGCATGGATCATAGGATGCCTTTTGCCTTGTATGCTGGTTGTTATGTGTTACTTGCTATATGTGCTACTTGCTATGTGTTGTCTGTTATATGCCACTTGGACCTATTCTTGTAGTGTTAGGAAGTTGAGTGAATGCCGTAGGATTGTACGTAGTAGGAGCAAGTAGCCTTAGAATGCTTGATTTTTCCTTACTGGTTGTTCCTTGTTTGGTTGTGACTTTAAGGTAGGGTCATTTATTCGACTGTTTATCTGTTCTTTATTATGTATAATTACGTGTTCACGAGGCAACCTGATGGCATGAATGAAAGTTTTTTCGATACCGGTGAGGTGTGGAATCCTAGGTAGATTAGGAAGAGTGTTAGGCACTTCGGTGTAGGGTCGTAGGCATGCCATAGAATAATACAAATTCCTTTTAGAGAGGAATGAGGCGACTTAGGGGACTGAGGCGATCTTCGGAACAAGTACGAATAAGTGTGAGAGGTAGTACAATGCCTATACTATTGAAGAACAGAATTCGTACCTGGAACGAAGTGATACCCGAGGGACATAAGGAGTCTACAGACGAGGGAATCGTGTGTGTAGAGTGCATTCGCGGGTGTAATGTTTGGGAATTGGTCGTCGTAGAGGTTACTAAGGTTGTATTTGAGATGCTTCCTCATTTGATTGATTCGATGGAGATGTTAGCGATGTTCGAGGAGCTATACGCCCCGAAGGAGGAAGCGATGATGGCTCGGTGCCAGACTATGATGCGGAAGGATATTTGCAGTGTTGTGATCGCTGCTAGTCGTCAGAATTTTGATGAGATGGAGTATGTTGCTGTGTCATGGGAGACTGAATTTGAGGCCCCACGGGGGCAGAAGAAACAGACTCAGGTGCAGGTGCAGCCCTTGGAGAAGAGGTTTCAGGCTGCAGATTCGGGTAAGATGGAGGACTCTTACCACCGAGACGGTAAACCAGTTGTGAGGATTTGCGTTCTGTGTAATCAGATTGGCCATGATAGAGCCAGTTGTCGCGCGTTAACAAAGGAAGCTAGTCATGAGTCAGGTGAAGATAGAAGACCCAGAGGATGAAGATAGGGCTTAGAAGTTTATAGTGGGAAGGAGGAGCCGCGCCCGATGATATCAGTATGTATTCATGTTTATGTTCTTGTCGCTCTTTTATGTTGTTGCCTCTCTTTTGTTTGTGTTGGGAACGAGTAGTAGCAGGTTCTACCTTCGAAGGGTATGTGATGGCGGTTGTCTTGAATGGATTTGACGTTAGGTCAGGGTCTATGTTGTCTGATGGAGAAATAGTGGCTGCATAGGCAGCGGGTAGAGGATCGAATCCCGAGTGGGGAGGAACTGCGAGGTTAGAGGCGGGAAGTTTGACTCTCTGCGATATTCGTTGAGATGTAAGAACATATGAGAGTCCGATGCATTATAGGGTCGACATTGGTAGGCTTTGTGGTCTGTTTTGGAATAGATGGGATCCGTAGCGATAAGAAGTGGCAATTGGATAGCGACGCTAATCATGCGTGTGCGTTCTGGGTGTTTCCTTGAGAAGCTAGTGGCGATTCTTTGTATCGGGCAATGTGTGGACTCATCGGTTAAGCGCTTTATCGCCCTGCATTGGTTTGGAGATTTTGTGAGTAATTGTTTTAATTACAAGGGATATAATGAAGTCTAGTGTCAGAGTAGTGCTAGGGAACTTTATTGGCTCCAGGGTCTATAGTTTTGAGGATTTTGTTGGACGCAAAATATGGGATGGGGCCCTGAGGGCCAGTGAGGAGGTTTAGAGATTGCTTTGTAAAGTTGACGTTTGTATCGGATGTCGATCCGGTCAGACCTTGTGATGTTTTCGTTTTCTCAATGTTTTGTTTGAATGATGGTGTTACGACTTATGCAATGATGTCTTTAGCCATGTATGGGAGTCGTTGATTCGTCTGTTTCATTACATGAGTAGTGGCCTTAGTGTGAGGTGGGTGTTGGATCTTTTGTTCGGTCAAAGATATTTAGGGATTCAGTGGCATCGCTTTGGACTGGAGTTGGTATTGTCAATCCTTTTGGGTTGGTTGGAACGTGGAGGCTGTAGTGGTAGGACCAGGTGGAGATCGAGACGAGATTTTGGCAGATTTCTCTCTTGTTCATGTTGTACGCTTCGTAAGAGGAAGTTTTGATTGGACGCTCTGGCTCGAGAGTGGGCAACATCAGTCGCATGTGTGGTAGGTTCGAACCAAAGTGGGGGATAACTAGGAAGCTTGCTTTAGAGGATAGGGACTTCTGCGTATTTTCGTCTGGCAACTGGGATACTGCAATTTCCTTCGGTGAGGGAATGTTAAGCTTAGCTCTACAGGGTTACTTCATGAAAGAAGGGAACGGTAGTGTCGATATCATTATGGATTTGAAGAGTTTGAGCAGTGAGGTCGAGGTTGGTTAGGTATTCGACTCGAGAAGCAGGTGAGGTTTTAACCTGCTGGGTTCTGGTTTGAGCCATGATCGTCAAGGTATGGAAGGGGTGTCTCGAGAGGATATCATGGTTTGTATGTGCGGATGTCGGTTGCCTTGAACCAGGCATCACGCAAAGGGATGGTCTTGCTATGGTAGGAATCACGACCGAACGGAAGGAACGAAGTGCAGATGGAGAGGATATGGGAGCCGACTTTTTGACCAATGGCGTCATGGAATGTCGTCTGGGTTTCTCGTTATGGTGTTTGTGGTTATGTCCTCTCTTTATGCAGCTAGTAGTTTAGTTTTAGGACTAGGAGTTAGGAAATTAATCAGATTAGGAAGGTCATGTGTAGCCTTAAGGGAAAATTCTACGTGATAGGTGTTATCCTTAGTCGCTTGATCGGTTCTCGCAACTGAGGGGCAGAATGAATCAGGGAAAGATTGTGAGTCCAACTGAGAGTTGGGCGGAGTGGAGAACCTAGGAGGATGAAACAGGAAAAACCCTACGAGTTTAGATGTAAGCTGAACGGAATGGGGAACGTGTGAGTCTTTGGATGCTGGTAGTGTTGGAATAGCCCGATGGGTTGTGTACCATGTTTGGGCCTTGGTTGTTTTGATACTTTGGATAGAGTGCTTGCGGGATGGAAGACCTGCAGTTGGAGCTGAGTGTGTAGTCCTTTTAGGCTTATAACCTCGTGTCTTTTCTGAGGTGATATATGTTGGTCAGGGGAGCCTTAGAGCCGTAGAAAGTCTCTAGCGGCAATCGTCGGAAGTTGGTAGGACATCACGGATTTGAGGGTGCACATCGTTGACTTTTGGTCTTGTTTTGGGAAAATGGTTGTTGGGCATGCGATATCATATCTTTAATGGATGAGTAGACTGTTGGATGAGTTGGGTTGGCCTGTTCTTAGGTTTATCAGGTTCAGTGGTTGTGGCTCTGATACACTTCGAATAGAAAGGTTGTCAGCTCGGTATTTAGGGGCAGGCATGGCATAAGTGTGCCCTGATCGGGCGTGAGAATTAGGGAAGAAGGTCATGCCTTGGTTGATGGCCGTCTAAGATTGCTCTTGTGTATCGTGTGGTTGAATGATGGGTTATGTTCTAAGGCACTGGTCAGCCTTAGGTGTCCTTGTTAGACAATTAAAGTTGGGGATTACGGAATGGTTGATCATGAGAGCATTGTGAATCGTCGTGTATGGAATGAAGTCTAGGAACAAGAAAGAGGATGCGGACGCGAATTTCGAGGATGAAACCCAATTAGGTGGGGAAGAGTTGTAAGACCCAGTTCCTGGAATGATCAATTTGGGATTAAAGGAATTGGTTTTGAGAAATTGGGAGATAGTGTCGCTATCTTTGGTGATAGCGACGTTATTTTGTGAAACGCGGGTTACCACAATCGTGGAGATAGCGCCACTATCTTAAGAGATAGTCGGTATCCGGCGATGTTTGCTCAAACCCTAGATCTCGTAGTTTGGGTCGTATTTAAGGGCTCTAAACCCTAGGCAGTCGTCATTTTACACCATTTCACCCTTTGGAAGCTTTGAAAATGTCTAGGAAGCTTGAGAGTGTATATTTTGGCTCCATAGCTCATTTTACAGGGTTGCTTGAAGAAGAAGAAGTTGTGTAGCGGTGCATGGTGGTCTCCTTCAAGGTTGGGTCAACTAGAGCTTCATTTTCTGGACTCTTGTGAGTAAAGCTTCATCTTTTTTTTGTTGATACGCTTGTTCTTGTAGTCTTGAGTGTATGGTATGGGTTTTCGGTCCCTTATGGCTTGGCCTTTGGAACTCGATGGGAAAGTGCTGACCTTTATGCTTCTTGGAGCACTTGTGGAGCCATGAAGTCAGATTAGAGAGTGATTCAAGCTCTCTTTGGTTGTTTGATGGTTCTTTAGCTAGTTTTAAGCTTTTGGGAATTAGGTTTTTAGTTTTGGTTATTTTGACCATAAAGGTGGCAACTTTATGGGTCAATGGTCGTTTTGGGTAAGTTCTGGAAGGACTTGACCCCTGACTGAATGGATTACGAGCTTAATGGTGTTTTGGGACTGTTTGTAGTTAGCGTCACTATCTTAAGGAGATAGCGACACCAACGGTTATAGCGACGCTATATTGAGGAGATATTGGCGGTATCTGGCATTAACTTTGACCAGTTGTCTTTTAGGTCAACTTGGATGGATTAGAGATTTGGACCGTAGCATTAACTTTGACCAGTTGTCTTTTGCAACTTGTGATAAGTTAGGTATTCGTGCTGTTTAGCGATTGAGGATATCTAAAACGTACAACTTGAGGTTGCGGATCAGGTGAGTTTTCTCACTATACTATGGGTAATGTTACATGTGTAGGTAGCCTTACTTTACTATGAGTAGTATTGTGTGTTTAGATGAACATGCTTTATGTTATTTGAATGTATGTTGGTAATAGGAACCCGATGGGTTAGATAGTATGCTTAGGCTTCTGTGTATGTTTGTGTTAGTCGTTGGATTCGTTCTGGCGATTGAAGAATGATGGCGTATCGGGCAAGCCCGAGAGCCGGACGGATTGGGGCAAACTCGAGAGTCCAAAGAATGATTTGATTAATGGCGGATCGCGGCAAGCCGAGAGCCAGATTGTTCAGGGCAAGCCCGGAGACCTTTGTGAATGTACTTTATGCGGTGGATGGTGTGATATTTTGGGAAACTAACGAAGCTTTGTGCTTACTATTTAACCCTAAATGTTTTTCAGGCATTTGCTAGTTTGAGTTTGGAGCATGGCGCGACTGTATAACGTCTAAGCTTTTGGTATTCAAGTCTTCCGCTGGATAATGATTGAAACTGTTTTGATAAACCCGATTTTAGATATTTTAACTATCGTAATTGGATTAGATGATTTTATTTCCAATCGTTTTATGTATTTGAAGAGATTTTAAAAACGTAAATTTTATTATGGAATTTAGAACGTTACAATGAAGGTAAAGAGATCCCCAAACCGTTTGTAAAAAATTATTTTAACCGATGTAGAGCAAAGGTGTTTGTAGTCAGGAATTGAGAATGCATCACGCCTATGGCATGCACGACTGGGTCATGCTAATTATCCAGCCGTGATAAAAATGTATGAAAAGGAAATTGTGATGGGGTTGTCCAATAATAGAGAAACCAGAACAGGTGTGTAGAGAATGTATAGTAGCAAGAACAAGACCGGAGCTTATTCAAAGAGATTTGTGTGGCCCCATCTCTCCACCTACGCCCTCAGGAAATCAGTATTTCTTTTTACTGGTGGATGGCTATAGATGTGTCATGTGGGTATACTTAATGAAAACCAAGGACGAATCACTAGAGGCTTTCAAGTAATACCGGGTGTGTGTTGAAAATGAAAAACTGAACGAGTCAAGACGTTACGAATGAATCAAGGTGGTAAATTTCTTTCCAAGACGTTTATGAGGTGTTGTGAATAGACCTGGCAATCCGTGTCTCCGTGTCGTGTATTCGTGTCTGACACGAATTTACACGACACGAATTTATGAAACACGTACACGACACGAATTCAAAAACGTGTCTGGGATATGAAACACGAACACGACACATAATTAATGCGTGTAACACGCGACACGACACGATTAGACACGTTTTGTATCCGTGTCACACGAAAACACGAATTTACACGAATTATAACACGAATTTAACCACAATATTACAAAATATTTCAAAACAAGTAAACTACTAAACTCCAAAATATTTAAAACAAGTAAACTACTAAACTACTATTTAGTTGTCACGGCAGTGTTTGCACTTCTTGCCGAACTAGGCTCCTCCTGGTTGATATCCAAATCGACATTTTCGTTCACCGTATCATCAACATTATAATTAGCGTCTCCGAATATCCAATCCTTGGTACAAATAATTGCCTCCGTAATATCAGATTTTAGAGCGCTACGATATTGATCAAGAACATTTGTATCAATGCATAAAAGGAATTAGCCAATTGGTCCCTATATTTTCAGCTAATGGAAAGACTAACCCTTATACTAGTAAACTTCAAGGAAAACAGATATAATATTACGTGTTAATACGTGTTTAAACGTGTCTATCCGTGTCACGTGTAACACGAATATAAAACGTGTCTTACACGTGTCCAAACAGGTAAATTCGTGTTTGACACGTATTTGACACGAAACACGAATTTTAAATTCGTGTCAGACACGAATAGACACGAAACACGAATTTTAAAAACCCATACACGGAAAACTCGTGTCGTGCTCGTGTCGTGTCTTTCGTGTCGTGACCCATATTGCCAGGTCTAGTTGTGAAGAAACCTGCGTGAACCGTCATTATAGAACCCCTATTCACTGCAACATAACAGAATAGTGGAAATAGGAATCGCATTGTGGTAGAGATGACAGGAAGACAAAGAAGGAACACTTGTGGATCCCACCGAGTATAGGAGTATCATTGGAGGTTTGAGATATCTCACTCATACACTTCCTGATTTGGCATACTCAGTGGGAATAGTGAGTCGCTATATGGAAAGGCCTACTACCCAACACATGCAAGCAGTGAAACGTATCCTAAGGTACGTGAAAGGGACGTTGCATATTATGGATTGGTTTATAGCAGGAACAAGAATGAAGGTGTTGTCACAGGTTACTCATATAGTAATCTAGCAAGGGATGTAGATGAGAGAAGAAGCACAGGAGGTATGGTACTGTCCTCGTGTGAGGCGGAATTCATGGCTGCCACAACAGCCACCTGTCATGGGATATGGGTTCGAAGGCTGTTAAGTGAATTAACTGGAAGGAAAGTTGCACCCAATAATATCTACCTTGATAACAAGCCAGCAATCAACTTAATTAGTCAAAAACCCGGTGTTCCATGGTAGAAGTAAACATCTATACAAGATTCTATCTTATACGTGAATGTGTGGGAAGAGGAGATGTGTTGATTAAGTTCGTGAGTAGCAAGGAGCAAAGGGCAAATATCTTCACAAAACCACTAGCACGAGTGATGTTCATTGAAATGAGAAGCCTACATGGAGTAAAGGATGTATGGTGTTCTGGATTAAGGGGGAGACTATTAGATTAATCCAGAAATTCATTTTAATTTCACGCTTTATTTAGCTTTATTTCGGTTGTGAGTTTGTTAAAGGCCATGTGGGCCACTAGTTTTCACTTTCTTACGAGTGTCAAAATAGTTATTGCATGATTTCCGTATTCTTAGGTAGATGCGTTTTTAAGTATTTTTAAGTGTAGAAGTAGAATTGTTTTGTTTTCTGTAATGGATGGTGAAAATTAATCGTAGAAATTTTTTGTCTCAAGAGACGAGTTCTTTTTCTTCTTTTGTTCCTGCTCAGGTTGTTGTTTCTCATTACAGTTATTCACACGAAAGAGTGCTGAAACCAACATATTTAATAAACACTTTATTGGTATTTTACTTGGAAAATTAATTTAATGGGAAACACATAATATTGTTACCTTATAAACCGGTCCAAATCCACCTTCTCCAATTTTATTGTCGGGTGAAAAACTAGCGGTAGCTTTAGCTATTGTAGAAAAGCTAAACAATGGTAGCTCCATGGCATTTGTCTGACTTTCACCGACGTGCGAGAATTCCCCTGTGCAACGGGATATAAGAATATGCTACTCTAAATTATTCAACATGCATATTACTCTAGATTTGTTATTTGTGCTAGGTTCCCACCAATTTAGTGTTCGAACTGTGCAGTGTTCTTACCTTCCGTCATTGGTTGTGCATGATGCCTTTTTCTCCATGAATACCAGAACCATGTAAAGCTCAAGCCTATCAGAAGAACCCCCAGAAAAACTACAAGTAAGATGATTTTGATGTTTGCTCTTCCCTTCTCTGAAGACGATTGAGCAGAAGTAACAGCCATGAAACAAGTAATTTTACATGGTGAGAAATCTACTAGGTATCTCATAAAACCTATTCAAGAATGTTTTTTTTTTTTTTTTTTTTTTTGAAAAAGAATTACCTAATTCTGAGTAAGCCATTCTTACAAAGATATCTTGACCGGCATTGCCTTCATAAATTACTCTGATATCCAAAAGTTCATTGAACCAAAGCAAGCAGCCACTTCCTTTCCCTCTGATGTCAGTATTTGCATAAGCCATACAAGAACAATTTTTTAAGCATTTCGCTTCACATTCTTTTGTGGTCATGGCCATGTTAAACCAAGAAGTCCGTGTGTCCGGCAATTTCACATTATGATACTTGATAAACCCATCGGTTCCGTTTTCGCAATTCAATGGAGTTCGTCTCTTACAACCACTTGACCAATCTGCCATCTCCCAATTCTTTTGGTCCCTGGGCACAAATCTTCTCTCATCTAAACAAGAACATATATGTGAATTCAAATCGCTACAGGTTCCATATGCATAACACTTGTTGTATGCATCACAGAAATCTTCTGGTACTTGCGAGATAGACTTCCAATTCTTACCATCTGCCCACACCCAACGTTCTACCAGGCCAGATGAACTCAAGACGAGCCTTGATTCGACAGAATTATTGAGAAGAACATAACTGTAAACCACGTCTGTTTCATTAATAACCATATCTGGCCGAATGATGTTCCCGTTGAGCGTAGATCTCCCACTAAACCATTGACCATTCCATGGTCCAAGCCGGGACATGACTGATGTACCTTGTTTTAGTAGGTCCTGAGGGTAGCCGCTTGTGTCAGTGCTCCACGTGAATTCACCTAGAGCTGGATCTTGATCACTCTTCCATGACGATAGGTGCCATTCCTTGCCCGTCAAGAAATTTCTCCCAAGCTTCATGCCAGGTAGAAGTGTGTCAGTTGGATAGTCAAAACTCTGCCAGAGAATTTTTTGGGTCCGGTCTCTGACAAGTAGATTTCCGGTGTCGTCAAGCGATGCAAGTGCGATGCCAGGTGACGTTATGTTCGATGACCAGACAACATCATTGGTGCGGTTATTTACGAGGACGAGATTTCCTGGATAGACGATCTTCAGTGTGCCGGACGATGTACCCGTGACTGGGTGGTCTCTGTTGGCAACCCAAACCACTGTTTTAACAAAGATTTTCTTATACCAAATACCAACGTATTTGTTTTCAGAGCTTCCTGGACTGAAAAATCCCAATTCAAAGATTCCGGAAGGTGACACCAACGTGTCTCCTTCTTTCAAGAACCTTGAATCTGAAATTACGTCAATTTCAGCAGTGTAAATTTTCTGACAGTGGAGTGAAACAAGAAAAACAACAAATATTGTTGCCTCCTTCATTGAAATCCTCTCGTTCGAGCTTCTCATTCTTCTTTGACTCATTATTTCTACCATCTGTATACTCTAATGGTGGTGATACTTTCACCTTCCTCTATACGTACAGGGTGCCGGTGCCTTAATACCTTATAAGTGAGAAACGAATGTATGGAGCCGTTAATATTATCCAATCACCAAATTTAATATTTATTTTTCTATTATTGATATATTTTATAAGGGTTATTGTGATAATGGTCTAATAAAGTTTCATGAAAAATTTTAAAAGCTCCTTTAACTATATTTCGATTATTTCGTACCCCAAACTCACTAATATGGTGTTATTTTGACCCTTTTTGAAAATGTGAATGGTTCAGCCGGTTGTAATGGACTTATGTGGATTAAAAAAACTATTTTATAATCCACGTGTGTATATCCTTATGAAAAATGTAAAATTCATTAATAACGATGAATGTTTGAAGATGTTGAAGATATAAAGAACACATTCACCGGTTACATCCACCATCACCACCGACCATTGCCCACCAACATCCTTTATCTTTAAGAAAAACACTCAAAATCTGCCAATCTGGGTTCCTAAATCGATATGTAAAAAGCCCAAAAAATCGAATTAATAATTTGAAATGTAGTGAGAGAGATGAAAAATTTACAACGAAGAAGAGCAGATAATTTAGGAGCATATATTTACTCAAAATCTGGTTCGTAAATCGATGTTTAGGAAGTCCAAAAAATTCAAAATGCCTTTTTAAAAAATGTATGAACAAAAAAGCATTCCAATTAACAATAAATCGAACTTGATGAAATCCATAAAGGTGCATCTGGAATAACATAAAAACCATACCCATTCTTAAAAAACCCTGGATCATGAAACTTGAATCTTTTCCAAGAAGACTCTTCTTCTGGAAGAATTTAGATATTTCAAATCGAGCTTGGTTATACCTTAGTGGTAAACATTCCCATAAAAAGCAAGACATCAAGTTACAAAATGTTTAAAAAAGCATATACAATACTTTGACCGGAGACGAAATATTAAGATCTAGGGTGATTTTTTTTTGGAAACTTTAAAACTCTTATCTTCATCTTCTTCATACAGGTTTATCTTCTTTATTTTCTGGTAACTTCAAATTGAAAATTGATTTTTTAGAAACAAAATGGGTTTTTAGAGACGAATAGCGAACATTTAGATTTACAAATGATTTTCTGAAAACTTCAAAGCTCTATATCTTCATCTTCTGCATAAAGGTCCATCTTCATCTTCATTTAGATATAGGGTTGATTTTCTGGAAACTTCAAACTAAAACGAAAGATGTGGAAAGTGTAATGGAACTGACATTTGCTATGTGTTTCAGGATCTTACCCTCAATTCCATTTTGGATATGGATTTCAAAATCATGAACAAATTAATGCACCCAAATCGAAATATATAGTGGAGAAAGAAAGCGTGTGCAAGGGAATCTAGATTAATATAGTTTTCTATTTCTATAATGCAAAAAATAAATAATCCACATGGAAGATGCGATGAAGTATGAAACCGGGAAAAATTTTATATATTCCTCTTTTTAACATGTCATTAATAAATTTAGTGATCTAGAATGCACAAAAAAAATCTGAAGGACCAAATAAAAAAAATCCATAGTTGGTTGGGTTAAAATGACAATAACCCATAAATTACATTTTGGTCCCTATGGTTTACCCCTTATTTCACTTTTACTCAAACTTTTGAAATTTCACGCTGATGGTCTCTGTTGTGGCCAAAATCTTGCACTTTTGGTCCCTTAGCCAGTAAAATGTCTAATTTACCCTTTTAATTTCTTTTTTCATTTGTCTTTTAATCTATTATTTATAAATGGGTTAAAAAAATATACCAAACCCTCCTCCCCCTACCATCCTGTTCCCGATTTGTTGTATCGACTTTCTTGCTTTTTGAATGGTAGTATTCCGTCGGAGATTGGGATCGTTAGGGAATCTAGATTTGCGGTGGGTGGATAGTCGAGGTGGAATAAGGGCAGCAGTTGGGTCAGCCATCACGGTGATCTGGTGGGTGGGAGAGGGTGACGTTTGTGGAAGCGATGGAGATTATTGGTTTCCGAAACCGAAGCAGCAGTGGGTCGATACTCGAGGTGGTTTCGAAACGGAACCATCCCACATTTCCTCCCTAAGTGTTTTTACCGGTGTACGAGTGGCCTCTGATGAAAAGCAAAGGGTTATCAGTGTACCTTGATTTGGGGCCGGATTTATCATGGGGAACCCAACATAAGTTCTTGAATTTGAACCTCAGAGAGGATTTCCTAGGTCATTTCCAAGGATATCGCTCGAAATCATTTATACTCTCTTTACCTTTCAAACAATAGTATTGAACGGAAAATAACGGAAGAAATTAGAAAGCTCACTCCGACAGAAGATGCAAGTATATATATATATATATATATATATATATATATATATATATATATATATATATATATATATATATATATATATATATATATATATATATATATATATATATATATAGTTAGGATCTTTTGAGAACCACAAGTCCCCCGAGAACCCGAGAACTCCCAAACCGATTTTTTTTTCAAAAAACCGACCCCATAGGCCTCTAAAACGCACACTTTTAAGCAGTTTCGAAAAAAAAATTTCCGAAAAAACGACTTTTTTTAGTTTGCACATGTGCAAAAAAAAAGTTCGCACATGTGCAAACTTTTTTATACGTACACTTTTTTTGAAATTGTTTTTACAGAACGCCTTAAATATATGTTAGAAAGACATCCATAAAAAAAACTTGAAAAAAAAATGTACGTATAAAAAACTTTGCACATGTGCAAAGTTTTTGTTTTGCACATGTGCAAATATTTTTCAAAAAAAAAAAAAACAATCTTTTTTTCGGAAATTTTTTTCAGCGCCCCGGCACCTATTTGAGCGTTTTAGAGGCCTATGTGGTCGGTTCTTTGAAAAAAATATCGGTTTGGGAGTTCTCAAAAGATCTTAAGTCTATATATATATATATATATATATATATATATATATATATATATATATATATATATATATATATATATATATATATATATATATATATATATATATATATATATATATATATATATATATATATATATATATATATATATATATATAGAGAGAGAGAGAGAGAGAGAGCGGATAGTGGGTAGACCTGACAATGGAGCGGGTTTGGAGCGGATCGGCATTGATCCAAACCCTTTTAGCAAATTCCAAAAGCTTATCCAAACCCGATCCGTAACCCGCATGATTTTAAATAATCAAACCCATACCCTTATCCATCGGATCAACGGATACCCAACCCTTTTACCCGACCCATTTACAATATTAAAGTTACACAATAATTATGCATTCCAACAAATATAACATGAATCATATTTTTACTTAATACATATAAAAAACTTTTCATAATAAAAGAAATGTCTAATATAGCTTAATACTTAAAATAACAATTCCAAAACAAAACAAATGTATACTATTGCAAAGATGCATGAGAAAATGTAGACATTGAGATGCATCTACAAAAAATTCATAATCCGATCGATCAACGCACTGATCGTTTGGACAAAAGCAATCACATATATGTAAATACTAAGTTGTAAAACTAATGATTTATAAATAATAAGTTTATGTTTTTAGACTTTACATGGGGCGGGTCATTAATGGATCGGATCGATAGTGATCCAAACCCAACCCTTTTAATAAAAGGGTTAACGTGTACGGGTCGTTAACGGATAAACAGATCACAAACAAGAATCCAAACCCATAAAGTTTGCATGGGTTTGGAGCGGATCAGGGTCAAAACCCGATCCATTGCCAAGTCTAATAGTGGGTGGGGTGGGGTGGGACCAGGTTTATTTTTCTTTTTTAATTCATTTAATAAATAAAATATTAAAAGAAAAATATAAAAGAAACTAAAAATGGTATTGGTATTTTAACCGGCCAATGGACCAAAATCGTAAAATTTTGGTCATCATAGGGATCATTAACATGAAATTTGAAAAGTTAGACTAAAAATGAAATAAGAGATAAACCACAAGAACCAAAACTGGAATTTACTCTTTTATAATTTATACAAAATAGGTGCCAAGACAAGATAGCTCGTTCTCCAACTTACTCAACACTATGAAAGTAACTATCTATAATATTATGAGGCGATTTTGAGGATATGATGATATGAACGTGTGTAGCCAAGACTTGATGAAAGTAACTATCTATAATTTAATAATAATGTTTTTAATTCTCTTGGATATGATGATATGAACGTGTAAGTCACTCCAAACTTAATACTATGAGGCGATTTTATATATATATATATATATATATATATATATATATATATATATATATATATATATATATATATATATATATATATATACATATATATATATATATATATATACATATATATATATATACATATATATATATATATATATATATATATATATATATATATATATATATATATATATATATATATATATATAGAGGTAGGTTCATTGGAGGCCTCTCAAAAGGTAGAGAACTGGAGGCCAGATCTGGGCCTTCCAAATATTAAGATCTAAGGCTAGTATAAATGTACCATTTATGTAAATTCTAAAACTAATATACTAAAATTGTAACTTTTAAATAGGCTGGAAGGGTATTATCGTCTTAATTCTTTTGTTATTTTTATCAATTCCCGTATTCTCTCCTAATATCAAGCAATTGGTATACAAATTCGGGAACCCTAGGTTTACAAACAACATATAACCCTCCATTCGAAGAACAATTCTCCAACGTAATGGACGAATCTGGGAATGAACCCATGAAGACAGTAGCGCCACTACAACAGCCGCAGTCATTGATTAAGCATGCCAGGCCCTATCGTCGAAGATTTCCAGTCCGAGAGGGAGGTCCAGGTACTTTTTTCACATATCATTTGTTATTCATTTGGTTGTTTATACATTTTTTTTCAGATCTGTTACTCAACCTTAACTAATTTTATAGCACAATGAACACCCAGTGATCGAGGACGTTAACGAGGAAGATGACCACGATGACGTAGATGCTGATTCCGACGATGACCAGGAAGAGGGTGCACAAGGTCGCTACATCTCTCGAATTTAGACAAATTACATATTTTTTTCCTATCTATTTCATGGCGTCGTTTTTTTCTTCTTGCTGCTTTTGTTTTCATTTGTTTTTGCATTTTCTTAATGGGACTCAGTCGGTTCATTAGGGTGTCTAAAAACCCCAAAATAACAGAGTATGGATTTGTTTTGGTTTTAGGCCAAATCTGGACCGACCAAACTTAAGTTACCAAGTTTGTGTTCTAATACATGAGACTAACGATATATTGGATTTATATATTGGATTTACGGAGTTACAATTTCATGGAATTATATAATTTGTCAAATGTTTCTTTGATAATATCCATGGATTAAAAAGGTATAATATATACTCTTTGTAGGTATATTCATTTATGATTAGACGTAGATATTCCTTTATGATTATATTCATTCATTCATGATTCAAGGTGTTTTAGAGAATTTTAGTATGATTCAAGGTGTTTTAGTATGATTCAAGGTGCATTCATTCATGATTCAAGGTGTTTTAGTGAACTTTAGTATGATTCAAGGTGTTTTAGTGAATTTTAGTATGATTCAAGGTGCATTCATTCATGATTCAAGGTGTTTTAATAAATTTTAGTATGATTTATTTATCTGTATGAAACATTCATTCATGATTCAAGTTGTTTTAGTGACGCATTCATTCATGATTGAACGGTAATATTCATTATTCTAACCAAATTAGCAATATTCATTAATGATTGAACTTGGTTTACTGAATATTGATGATTCTTTTACTATAATCATCACTGATGTTGAATGTTCTTTACTAATCATCAATCACATTCGATTATAACAACATTTTGTATAAATTTTTACAGATGTTACCTGCTCAAACCACATATTCTTGCTCAATTTCAGAAGATTCCTGCAAAAAACGTAAGCATATCATGTCTGAAGCTGCTGATTAGAGGAAATGTTGATATATTCATTGATGATTAGGGGGGATTCAGTTATGATTACGGGCGTATTCATTTATGATTAGGGGCGTATTCATTTATTTCCATGATTAGGGTGTATTCAGTTATGATTAGAGGTTTATTCATTTGTGATTACAATATTTTTTATTTCCATAATTTTCTTATGTATTTATGATTACGAATGTATTGAATTTTTTATATTTTCTTTATTCATTTGTGATTACAAACTTCACAAGATTGTATAGAAATTATCTTCAATTTGTGTTTTATTCATTTACGATTACAACCATATTGATATATGAATACAAAATGCGTCTATTCATACATGATTATAAATATTCTGATAAAATAATAGATTTTCAATATCATTGATACGTTGATTTATAAAAAGGAAAAAAAAAACGTTTTTTTTGAAAAAAGAAAAACATTAAATGATAATTTTCTTAATTTTTGGTAATTAAAAAATGAAAAAATAATTAAAAAATAATTGCTTTTTTAGGTAACTATTAATCAAATCCCTATATTTTAGGAAACTATAAATTAATTTATTATATTATAATTTAACAAAAATACACAATTACTAACATGCCCTTATAAAATGATTGGTCCACGTTTGGCCTTCAGATCTCCACCTTTTATTGGTCTCTATATAACCTCTCCCTATATATATCTTATAAAAGAAGCATAAATACTTGCACCATATTGATTTGAAACTCCCATGACTTTTCAATTTCTCTCTAATAATGATTATAAATTGGTTAATTATTGTTAAAAAAAGTGCAAAAAATAAAACTTACTACCTATTAATGAAATTATAACTTTTAAAATTATTTAAAATCATATAAACTTAAAAATATATTCAAAGACTATTTTCAAAATAGTTAAATCTATTTATCTATATATTTATATATATACCTTTTAAACAATGTGGTTCAAGATAAATTGTTTATAATTTACCACATTAATTTGAATATTTTTCATTTGTCCCACACTGTTTCATACATCTATCCTACCTTTCATCTATCCCTTATAAAATACCACTCATTTGCTCCTATTAGACATAAATCTTGATCATAATATGGCTTTCAAAATCTATAAAGTGGTCATTTTATCATAAAAGTATGTTTTCATCTCAAAGTTTTAAATGACTCTAATATTTGGTTTGAGTTTGCATAAATATTGAAACTTAAAAAATAAAGATTTAAATTCCTTAAAGTATTAAAACCCCGATTATGTTAAAAGTTTAATATGTCGTTTGTATAAAATTGGCATTGTCGTAAACATTTTTTCGATTCATACGAAATATATGCATATAAAATTTTAATAATAGACATTTGAACTATCTTATATCTATTTTTTATATTTAAATCTTTATCTGTATATTGTATATTGTATATTGTATATTGTATATTGTATATTGTATATTGTATATTGTATATATATCTCTTATAAAATAGAGCATTCAAAACAATGTGGTTAAATATAACTAATGTATCTTTTACCACATTAATTTGAATTTTATTGTATTTGTCACACAAAATCTTCACACATCAATCTAACATTTATTCTTTACCTTATATAATTCAATTTATTTGTTTCTTTCATCCAACAATCTGGATTATTATATGGATTTTAAAGCCTATAATATTAATTAGTTGTCATTTCATGATAAAGACATATTTTAATCAAAGTTTCAAAGGAATTTACTATTTGATATCTTATCACACATCATCTAGAGAAGCGAAATTAATTATACTAATATATTTAAGACATAGTAAGGATATAATATTGTTTTAACCTATAAAATTTTAGTTTTCTATTGTGATGCCATAATATTTTTTTAATATACAATTTTGTATTTTTTTTATTATGAGGACACAATATTGTTTTTACCTTATTAAAATTTACTTTTTAGATAAAAATATAACGTTCGCCGGTATAGGTCCAAACAGGTAAATGTTATTCTCATCACGTGATTTACCATATATAATACTTCTTTGTTATATATTTCTCCATTGGTTATGTATTTCATCATTTTTGATAATAACATCTCATTTCAACCCGATTATTAGTAAAAAAAATGTTTTCATCTCAATTTATTTAGTTAAAAAGTAACATA
Organism: Cichorium intybus; assembly: GCA_023525715.1. Taxonomy (NCBI): domain Eukaryota; kingdom Viridiplantae; phylum Streptophyta; class Magnoliopsida; order Asterales; family Asteraceae; genus Cichorium; species Cichorium intybus. The sequence continues at coordinate 95,291,093 of CM042012.1, forward strand.
AATTTTTCTATAAGCTAATAAATTATTGAAAATTACATATTGCATTGAATTTGTTATTTAAACATCATATCTCTCTCAATATTTTTTAATATTTAATTATATTCCTGCGCAACGCGCGGACTTGTGTCTAGTATATATATATATATATATATATATCTATATACTATATAAACCATATATATAGTACAATACTCTTATGCATAATGTCTTAATTTTTAAGACAGTACAAACATTTGATGCATTACTTTTTTGAGCGGCTGAAAATTTTGAAACTGAAGCGGCTGAAATTTTTGAAACTTTGGAATACATATTTGAATTTTCTTGGAATGTTGAAAATTTTGAATTTGCTCCTTTTGAAATTCCGGGTTGCTACCATGATTACCTAAAGACATTAATCTTGGATTTCTCCCATAAATATCCTACCGATTACTGGTTAACATTTGAAGTCCTGAAGCTCTCTCTCCTTTTCTTGTGCTTTCGCCCTTATTACAGTCCTCCCACCACTCCTTGCCGGCTCACAAAATCATTCCACCACCACAAAATATCAATGATACCCTCGACAATCATCTCTATCAAGCCCAAAGTTCTGTTTGATTTTCAAACCCTCGACGATTCACCATCGCACCTCCCGATTCACCATCGCACCGAAGTTCTGTTTCTTTTTGTACTGATTTGAAGATGGATCTGAAGATTAAAAATACAAAGGTATATCTAGGTTTTCTTGTAACAGATGTTGGTTGGATATATATGAAGGCAACGGTTCATCAAGCAGTTTGAGGTACAAATTGATTTCAAATTGGTGATTATTGTATCCATTTTCATCTTGATAAGGTCAGATCGTTCAACTCGCGTTCAACTCGCACTCCCAATTTCAGATGCCTGTCTATCGATCAATAAAACCTACACCAAATGAAGGTATGTTGCTTCTTTGAATATTCAATTAAGATTTGTATAAAAACAAAGTAATTTCTATTTGATTCTCTATTTTTTTTTTGTCTAAATATTTACTCATTTGACTATGAAATCAAAAGGAATAACATGTGCAGACAGCAACAATACCACAGTGTGGTTGCCGAATTTGGTCTGGAAATTGAAAGTGACGATGAAGATGAGGTCGAAAGTGATGAGATTAATGATTTGTAAGTTGATGTTAGCAAGTCTCGGTTTGAGAAATTCAAGTGGCAAAGAATTAAGAGGTAAATTAACATAGGTAAACATCATATGTACGTCCCTTTCTCCATATGGTCACTCCCTCAATTTCAATCTCACTTTATTGGTTCTTTATTCTCTCATTCTCTTCCTCTTTCTCCCTCACGTATGCTCTTTTTTCTTAAACTGGTTCATGGATTTGATTATGAGTATTTTGGATTTATTGTAAATCTAAAGAATTAATGAAATAATTCCATCAGCTGTTTCATGGATTTTATAAGCATCTAGCAGTACCGCACTTTCCAGGTTTGAATTTTCTAAATCGGCTCTCTATTTAGGTTTAGAGTTAATATTATGCTTTTTGTTGTACTAATGGGTTTTATAAGAAGTTAACAAGAGGTTTTTGTTGTAAAAGGTGTCCTTGAATGCTCAATAAGTTTGATTCAAGGGCCTCTGGGGACAGGTAAAAGCATCACTTCTGATGTTATTGTTTCTTGCATTTTTTTTCAAATGCTTATGCAAACATGGCAGTTGTTCTTTGTTCACGTCCAGCGTTAATCAGTTGAGTTGGGTCCTGCATTCTTGTGAGACACCATCATCAGCGATTTCTTTTTTTTCCTTCCCGATTTTGGGGGTTTTAACTTGACTTGCAGGTAGTGTTGGTACTACTTGATCATGGTCATTTTGCCAAAAAAGAACGACATGGAACAAGAGGGTCATGGTCATGGTCAACAAACACACATGAAAATGACATTCAACCATTATTACACATCATCATAGACATTATAAATGGAGTAGCCAACCTCTTTCCTGGCCCAAGATACATCCCTTTAAGAACAAGATGCATTCAGTGGTTAAACAAACTCTCAAATTCTTGTTCCATTTTTATCCCTGTTGCTTCATTAATATTAGACATGCTCGAATATAAACTCACCAAAGATGGTAGTAAATCCAGAAAATCCATCGAATTAGCATCAAGTTTAAAGGTTAGAAAATACTTTCTCTTTTTTACTTTAATTTCTTGCACTATCTTTATATTTTATATAGTCTAACAAGGTTATATGTTATTTACAGCTACCTAAATTTTGGTTGAAATCGCAAAATTTCTTAGAGCAATGTGTTTATTCAGCTATTGAACTGCTTGCAGTTCACTTTGGAAACAAAAAAGTTAAAACGAAAGAAAACACAGGATGCATATATATAGTACAATACTCTTATGCATAATGTCTTAATTTTTAAGACAGTACAAACATTTGATGCATTACTTTTTTGAGCGGCTGAAAATTTTGAAACTGAAGCGGCTGAAATTTTTGAAACTTTGGAATACATATTTGAATTTTCTTGGAATGTTGAAAATTTTGAATTTGCTCCTTTTGAAATTCCGGGTTGCTACCATGATTACCTAAAGACATTAATCTTGGATTTCTCCCATAAATATCCTACCGATTACTGGTTAACATTTGAAGTCCTGAAGCTCTCTCTCCTTTTCTTGTGCTTTCGCCCTTATTACAGTCCTCCCACCACTCCTTGCCGGCTCACAAAATCATTCCACCACCACAAAATATCAATGATACCCTCGACAATCATCTCTATCAAGCCCAAAGTTCTGTTTGATTTTCAAACCCTCGACGATTCACCATCGCACCTCCCGATTCACCATCGCACCGAAGTTCTGTTTCTTTTTGTACTGATTTGAAGATGGATCTGAAGATTAAAAATACAAAGGTATATCTAGGTTTTCTTGTAACAGATGTTGGTTGGATATATATGAAGGCAACGGTTCATCAAGCAGTTTGAGGTACAAATTGATTTCAAATTGGTGATTATTGTATCCATTTTCATCTTGATAAGGTCAGATCGTTCAACTCGCGTTCAACTCGCACTCCCAATTTCAGATGCCTGTCTATCGATCAATAAAACCTACACCAAATGAAGGTATGTTGCTTCTTTGAATATTCAATTAAGATTTGTATAAAAACAAAGTAATTTCTATTTGATTCTCTATTTTTTTTTTGTCTAAATATTTACTCATTTGACTATGAAATCAAAAGGAATAACATGTGCAGACAGCAACAATACCACAGTGTGGTTGCCGAATTTGGTCTGGAAATTGAAAGTGACGATGAAGATGAGGTCGAAAGTGATGAGATTAATGATTTGTAAGTTGATGTTAGCAAGTCTCGGTTTGAGAAATTCAAGTGGCAAAGAATTAAGAGGTAAATTAACATAGGTAAACATCATATGTACGTCCCTTTCTCCATATGGTCACTCCCTCAATTTCAATCTCACTTTATTGGTTCTTTATTCTCTCATTCTCTTCCTCTTTCTCCCTCACGTATGCTCTTTTTTCTTAAACTGGTTCATGGATTTGATTATGAGTATTTTGGATTTATTGTAAATCTAAAGAATTAATGAAATAATTCCATCAGCTGTTTCATGGATTTTATAAGCATCTAGCAGTACCGCACTTTCCAGGTTTGAATTTTCTAAATCGGCTCTCTATTTAGGTTTAGAGTTAATATTATGCTTTTTGTTGTACTAATGGGTTTTATAAGAAGTTAACAAGAGGTTTTTGTTGTAAAAGGTGTCCTTGAATGCTCAATAAGTTTGATTCAAGGGCCTCTGGGGACAGGTAAAAGCATCACTTCTGATGTTATTGTTTCTTGCATTTTTTTTCAAATGCTTATGCAAACATGGCAGTTGTTCTTTGTTCACGTCCAGCGTTAATCAGTTGAGTTGGGTCCTGCATTCTTGTGAGACACCATCATCAGCGATTTCTTTTTTTTCCTTCCCGATTTTGGGGGTTTTAACTTGACTTGCAGGTAGTGTTGGTACTACTTGATCATGGTCATTTTGCCAAAAAAGAACGACATGGAACAAGAGGGTCATGGTCATGGTCAACAAACACACATGAAAATGACATTCAACCATTATTACACATCATCATAGACATTATAAATGGAGTAGCCAACCTCTTTCCTGGCCCAAGATACATCCCTTTAAGAACAAGATGCATTCAGTGGTTAAACAAACTCTCAAATTCTTGTTCCATTTTTATCCCTGTTGCTTCATTAATATTAGACATGCTCGAATATAAACTCACCAAAGATGGTAGTAAATCCAGAAAATCCATCGAATTAGCATCAAGTTTAAAGGTTAGAAAATACTTTCTCTTTTTTACTTTAATTTCTTGCACTATCTTTATATTTTATATAGTCTAACAAGGTTATATGTTATTTACAGCTACCTAAATTTTGGTTGAAATCGCAAAATTTCTTAGAGCAATGTGTTTATTCAGCTATTGAACTGCTTGCAGTTCACTTTGGAAACAAAAAAGTTAAAACGAAAGAAAACACAGGATGTAAACATTACAGCAAATGGAGACTGCAACAATGTGAATTCTAAGGGGAAGAAAAGAAGAGTCGTGGTACAAGGATTATAAGGGCCTTTTTTTTAATTTATATATTACTCTATCCAATTTTGTTATATTTTAGGGTCATTAAAGTTTATTCTTGTGACACTCGTTAATTCAAAAGAATGTTTTCCCTTGACAACGGTGTAGGTCAAAGTTGGTATTTATCTCCTTTATTTGGGCTTGTAAAGCACTAAGAGATGTTTACTTTTTGCATAATGTTTTCGAAGAATTGGAGTCTATTAAATAAATTGGAATTTTCTCAATCGGATTCATCGAGTTTTTCTATAAATTGTTGTTTGGTTCGTATCAAAGTAAACAAAAGACTTTCATGTAGCTCAGCTGTATATGGAAACTTGCAATCTCAGCGAAAAGTTTGTTTTCAACGAACTACTAGACCGAAAAGTAAACAAAAGACTTTCAATAAATAAATTATTTACTTGTTTGTTCCATTTATTTTGTTTGTGCTTTTATGTGCTAGGATAAAGGTTTTGGTATTCGGTGGAGCTTTAGGCAACAAATTATTAGACCGTATTATGTTTTTGTAACAAGTGGGATATGGTTTTTATCAATATGGATAACTCCTATTATTGCATTTTACTTTCATTAAATGCGAGTTCTGCCCAAACTAAGAAAATTAGTAGTTTTTATTTTTTGTGGATTATAGCCTTGTACTTTTTGTTTTTACAAAATTTGTTAGATTTAAGAATTTTTACATTTTTGGTCTGAAAAATTGTTTTGCCCCTTGCCCCTTTGTTTACTTTGTCTTTTGTTCAGATTATAGCATTGTACTTCTATTTATCATTTCATTGCAAAATATCCCTATAGTAACAAACCGATTTCTAAAAGTTTTTTTCCATTTTTGATCCCACACTCTCGGGTATTACCGTCCCATATATCGTTGGAAAGGTAATCAATCGTCCGAAAAGAAATTAATCACTTTCATATTCACCAACTCCCCTCACATCTGCAACCTAAACCCTAAAAACTAATTGCCGAAACAAAACTATTTGGTGATGTAAGTGAAACTACACAAGATTTTTAATTGGTGATGTTCCATTGCGGGCCGTCCCCATAATATGTTAATTAATTCTCCTACAATTATTAGTTTTCATGCATTAGGCACCTTTAAAATGTAGAAAACTGCTATTCCCTTTTTAAATTATTAATTTAAAATTTCCAATTTCTTTCTGTATTGGAATCTAAGACTTTTAAAAGGCTGCATAGCGTTGTCTATCTAAACCCATTTCTGGTGAGTCACGAGGCCATGTGCAAATGTACTTTGTATCTTTGTATGAGTTGTAATATATATGGAAACCTAATCTCCGCCTCCCCGCCCCCTTCAACGACCGTTGCATTGCGCGGGTACTCCACTAAGATTAGGACACATATTCATTATTATTTTGAAGTGTTCGATAAAAATATCTATAACAAACATATGGAATTCCCGTAAAATGATACCAAAATCTTGCGAAAACAAATAGCCGAAAGGAAACTACTCGCCGTCCGCCGCATTGCGCGGGTACGCAGCTAGTATATATATATATATATATATATATATATATATATATATATATATATATATATATATATATATATATATATATAATCCTAATAAATAAGTAACTCAAAGCCACATGTCATCACCACATTCATTTTGCCACATGTCATTTTCTCATAATTTTAAATTTCTTTAAAAAAACTAATTGGTTTGAAACGTTTCTAACTCATTAATGATCGGTTTAATTATCATTCAATTTCAAAATTAATTTTTTTTTAATATCATATTATTTTTTAATATGTAGAATGATTTGGGCGACAATTGACGTCATAATATTTTGAAGAACGATTACAATCATAATAGTGAATTTGATTTTAGTACCGGTGACATTTTCATAATCAATTATATTTATCAAAATACAAAGTCGTAATAGTAAAAATCAAAAGAAAGATGTCACGATACACAAACAAATTTCTTATGTAAAATTATTGATGTTTAGATATTCTTAATTAATATTTTTTTTGTATCATACCGTGTAATACACGGGTTTTACAACTAGTATATATATATATATATATATATATATATATATATATATATATATATATATATATATATATATATATATATATATATATATAGAGAGAGAGAGAGAGAGAGAGAGTGGACAATTCTTTTGAGAATACAAATTATGTTGAGATCGTGAGAATGAATCTTAGCCAATCATTTCATCAAAACATGCGTGTACATGTTTTAAATATTATAAGTGCACTCTAGTAATTTTACACTCTAAAAACAGAAACCGTACCTTCTAAAGAAAAAAAACATATTTCTTTGGCATAATCTTCGATCGTATCTGATCAATTTTAGTAAATCGATTACAAATTCAGTTGATTCTTCATTCATACCAAAATCAAAAGCAGTAATTCATTCAATCTACAAACCAGATCACAATTTCACATCTAAAACAGAGAAATTTGCAAAATTCGATCATCGATTCATGTCAACAATGACTATTTAGTACAGAAGCCAGCAATCACAATTGAATCGCAAAAAAATCGATCGAATATCAACGTAAGAGCATCAGATACTTCGGAATCATCATCGAAACAAAAATTGACTTTGAAAATCAGTTTTTCTGTTTCTTCCAATACTGTTTTCTACGATCCAAGCTTAAGAACAATTTTAGTTCTTCGTTGTTCTTTATATTGTTTTCATGAATTGTTACAGTTTCGATTACTATTTGATATATTTCAATGAGTTTGACTTTATATGAAGAAGGTTCTTCTTCAACATTAAAGTAATACACTGACAATTCAATTATGAATGAAGATAATAAGCAACATAACTGATTCTCCTCCTATATTCATATACGATTTGAAGCTAGTACATATGAATCAACTTAAGGCTTTTTGTTTGTGATAATCATAGACAATTAAGTGTTTAAATTTCAGTTTATATTACATAAGAATACTCATTCACAGGTGATTATACAACAAAACAAACAAAAACACATATTCATAACAGATTAATTTTATTATAAAATATATATTCACAACTGATTATTCATATGTGAATACTTACATACTTATATATGAACATTCATATTCAAAAACAAATTATTCATATATCAATCAACAAAATATTTACATACTTAATAATCGTCTATGAATATGAGTTTATTATTAATAAAATATATATAATGATATATAAATTTAAATGAATATTCGTATATGAATACTCATAAAAATAACGCTTCTGAATAGTTGTATTCTAAAATACTCATATATATATCAGTATTTTTATATGAATATTCGTATATGAATAATCATATATGAATCAAAAAGTAATCAATAGTGTATTCATACTCATGTACTTATATGTGAACATCAATTCAAAACGATTATTCATATATGAATGCTCATATATCAATCAAAAAATTCATTAATCATGTATGAATAACTAATATATTTTTATTGTTTTTAAATTAACTGAAAATCCAAGTTCAACAAATGAATCAGATTGCGTTAACATGATACAAGAATTGACTTATAAACCAGATGTACCTGAAGAATTTGTTCCAGTTAAAGATTCTATCTTCTATTCCTTACATGACGGGATAAAAATGTATACTAACTATGCAACAATGGCTAGTTTTGATACACATCTGAGTATCCAATCGAGATTTGGAAATGATCAAATAAGAAAAAATATATGTTTTGTGCAATAGGAGTGGTAAAGATAAAAAGAAGTCTTGTGGTACACTTGCTACAAGATCTATTAGAAGAAGAGAAAACTCTCACAAGATAGTTACTAGATGCACGACAAAGATTATATTTGAGTGTTTATACGGAACAACAAATTATAAAGTTTTAGAATTCCATGAATTGCACAACCACCTGCTGATGAGTGTTGAGGATACATGCCATTTGAAAAAGGCAAAGGAAATGTCATATTCAGAAAAAGAATTCATAGTCCGGGTATCAACAGTAAAAATGGGTCCAACAACAGCTTATAAATTGCGTGCAACCTTGATAGGAGGTTATCGTTATATGTTGCCTAAAGTAGCAGACACAAAAATGTCAGAATTACTTATTTGATAATCAACAAAATGAATGATTGTAGAGATCACTACCCAAATTATTTATCTGAGTTTGCACGTGATGGAAATGTTTTTAGTGCTTTGTTTTGGCCAGATGAATGGGAGAAGGCATATTACAACGAGTTTGGCGATGTTATATCTTTTGATGCAACCTTTCGCACTAACAAGTAAGCTTTATATGATACAATCATATCTGAATATCTTAACTCATTTACTACATTCGTATATGAATTATCATACATGAATCAACATATCTAATTATACTAATCATATATAACTTATCCCATTCATTTGACTAATAATTATGTGTATTCATAAAATATTATATATTAATCGGTTATTCAGCTTTCAACTACTCACAAGTGATTATTCATATCTGATTATTAGTTTTATACTAATAATATGTGTATATTCACAACTGATTATATAATATATCATAATTCCAATATGAATAATTATATATGAATATTCACTCGTGTACTTATATAATCACTTGTAAAACAATATAATTATTCTTACATGATTAATCATTTTTTGATTATTCATTATTCCAATAGGAATTATCTTAAATAAATTGATTTACATAAATATATATGAATAATCATATATGTTTAATATTCACAAATGATTATGAAGTATGTATTCATATATAATTAGTCAGTTTATATTAGTAATGTACTTATATAATCACTTACGAATACATGTTTTATAACTTTTTGGTTTAATTAAAAACATATTTTTGATACGAATATCAGATGATTTTTGTTCCATTCACTGCCATTGATCATCAAAAAAATCAGTTACTATTGGAGCAGGGTTGCTATGTAACGAGACAATTGACTCATATTGTTGGTTGTTGAAAGCATTCCCTAAAGCTCTATGAAAACAACCAACAATTGTATTTACAGACCAAGATCCAGCAATAAAGCAATAAAGCAAGTTGTTCAATTGGTATTTCCTAATTCAAAATATAGATTATGCATGTGCCATAAAATGAAGAAATGACAATCGAAGGTACATTACTATTAATTCATCTGTGAATAAATTAAAATATATAGTTACATATTACTACTTATTCATATGTGAATATATCATTTCAAAACTACCTATTTTTTGACAGGTTACTGGGGATTTAATTAAAAACTCCGATTTCAAGAAAAGATTTAACAAGCTTATTTGGGACATGCATATTAAACATGATAAATTTGAAGAGAAACAAGAGTTGCTTATTAATGAATTCAACCTTGAAGACAAAAGATGGTTTAATCACATGTTTAAATTTATAAACTCATGGATACATGCATACTTCAATGATATAAGAATGTGTAGTTTGATGAAGACAACTTCAGGGTCAGAGAGCATAAATTCCTTCTTCAACACATACTTACAAATAGGAAATTTACTATTAAACTTCACGGTGAATTATACAGTACGATTCAAAAGCAAAGAAATACACAACAAGAGCTTGATAGAGCAACCAAGAAAGCATCATATATTTTTCGTACGCCTCAAGAAATAGAATGACATGCTTCAAAGGATTATACAAGCACCATATTTTTGACGTTCATTAGGACATTAAGGTGCTTGGTTCTGTTCATATTCTAGTGTTGGTATAGAAAATGGACGGGATGTATACAACGTTCAATACAATAACAAGCGAAGTGAATTCAAAAGTAATTTCAAGGTAACCTAATTCTTTTTTTTATTAAATTCACATTTGAATATTAATAATTGCAACTCATTTAATAGGCATTTTCTAATATACTCATAAATTAATATCAAATATAAATATACACTTGTACTCATATATGAATATACACTTGTATTCATATATGAATACTTACTTTTTCTATGTTCATAACCAAATATCAACTTAACGTTAATACCTTTTTTATTAAATTTATATATAAATATACACTTGTATTCATATATGAATACACACATGTACTCATATATATACACTTGTATTCATATATGAATATACATTCTTATTCATATATGGATACCAATATATTTGTATCATCATATAAAATATATTCATGTATATATTAATTAAGTTCTTTTTAATCTCTTATTATTCAGGTTCACATAAAAATACCAGAGCAAGATATAACATGTACTTGCGAAAACTTCAACCAAATAGGCATTTTATGTAGACATGCTTTCTCTATACTGATGAAATTTGGTATTAAACAAATACCTGAACAGTACATTGTAAACTAGTGGAGGAAGGATGTCACATCAAGACATTACCACTTTGTTAGACATGTCTTTGATACTGGGGCTACTGAGACAACTAAGTTGGTGAATGAAGCGTATTACAACTTTGAATCGTGTTTGGACTTTCTAAGAGAAGATAAGGAAAACTGGCTTCTTTCATTCAGAAAATAGAAAGCATGCATAAGGAATTATAAAATGATACATCATATGGAATTATGAAGAAGAAGACACATGTTGATACGGTAAGAAAACTAATGAACATTTCTATTCCAAAAAACATAGAAATTTTTGTTCCACAGATTTAACGAAACAAAGGATGTGGAAAAACGAAAAGAATCCTTAGTGCTTTTGAGAAAACATATGAAAATTCCAATAAGCAATCAAGGATATGCTCGGGATGTCGAGAAATAGCTCCTCACAACTTACGTGCATGCCCAATAAAGATAGCAGCTGATCAATCTACAAAACAACTTTAGTATTTTTTTTTCATGTTATTCACTTGTGAATGTTGGTTTAATCATCTTTTTGGGAATTATATTCAAAGGTGATTGTAATAAAAATATAATTCCATACATATATTCATATGTGATTGTATAACATTCCATAAAAAATGATTACTACATAAAAAAATTTACAACTCATTATCTAACTTACCTTGATATTCACTTATGACGACGTATGATCAATATAATTGTATCCAGTCCAATGCGATTGGTCGCAAACCAATCACATCGAACTGGGGGGCATTGATGACATAGGTCCACCGGCCGACCTACTACTTTCCAGCCTGGACTGCCTTCCAGCCTGGACTATGTTCCAGTCCGTTTGGCTGCTCTGCCTGTTAGCCAGCCCGGCCACACTGATGGCTAGTTGGGCCTGGATTGGGCTGGCCCAAGGCCTGACCTAATTGTTCCCTATAAATAGAACATGAGGGAACCCTACTTTCCTATGTTATCAGCCTCCACTTCTCTCCTCTACACAGAATGATGATTCTCTCTGGCCAAGAGAGATCATCTCTCTTTATTTACCATACTGACTTGATCGTCAGAGCCGTCTCCTGGGGATCACGCCCTGGGGCGATTCTAACGGTTTTTTTCTATGATGGCAGCTAGGAACCGAGTCGGGAATACGCTGACGGCAACAAACTAGATCTACGATCGACATCCAACACCAAGACCGACCCTCAGGGCCGAGTTCGCATCAATATTCATAGGTGATTGTAATAAAAAGATAATTACATACATATATTCATATGTGATTGTATAACATTCCATAAAAATGATTACTACATAAAAAAAATTTACAAGTCATTATGTAACTTACCTTGATATTCACTTATGAATATAAAAAATACTATTGTATATTCGTGTCCATACACTTGTATTCATATGTGTTCATGCATATATTCATATGTGTTCATACACTTGTATTCATATATGAATACAACTATATTCATGTATGAGTACATGTGTATTTTATATATGGATTTAATAAAACAGGTATAAGGTTATGTTGATATTCATTTATGAATATAATAACTCATTACATACCCAACATTTTTAAAGTTTCACCATCAACATTCCATCCATTACACACTACAATTGTCTAGTCAACAATTCACAAACAAAATAAAAGTTTACTTTCCACATTCACCTATCAACACCACCATTCTTTACCAACAAAAACCACCATTGTTTACCAAAGAAAAACCATCTTCAAACACAAGTCATCCTCTGATGAATAGTCTGCATAACATATAATGCATGTTCAGCACAAATCTTTGGATCAACTTTATGATAATCATATGCTTCTTTCAACACATACTCATGAAATTCATTAATCTCTGATGTCAACATCCTTACAGCATACATACTCTTCAACTTTTCCAACATATTTTATTGAGGAATACCTTCCTTTGGAAATCCCGGTTTCCACTTTGAAAGTGGTTGTCCTACACATGTCTCCATATGTCTTAAAGCAAAGATACCACAATCACATTTACTGTTAACAACCCTTCATGCCATCTCCAACCTCTTTGGTATAACCTTTTCATTTGAAATCATATTTGCTTTTGGATGCTTTATCTCTTTCAAATACATAAAGAACATCTATATATGAAGTAAAATTAAACATGTAACAAAATAATTGGAAAAATTTACTTTTTGGTACTTGATTCTTACAAGAGGTTTAAGTAATTTCCCATATCACTTCAATACATGGTTTCTTCAAGTTGAAAACAATCACATAAATGTGAGCACTCCTCACAACACGAAAGAAAATATCATTTTAGTATAAAATTGTAAGTCTTATCTTAATAAAATAAATATATAAATCAATAACTGAACAAACCATGTCAATATCTTTCAACACCAATTTCTGCTTATCATCCTTCACACTAACAACAAAGTTAGCCTTGAAAACACTATACACATCTTCCTCTTTCATGTCAATATCTTTCAACACCAATTTCTGCTTATCATCCTTCACACTAACAACAAAGTTAGCCTTGAAAACATTGTACACATCTTCCTCTTTCGTGTTTGGTAACTCAAGGTAGAATGTCTGTTTTTACATAAAAAATCATCAATAAAACAACTTTGAACTTGTATTCAATTGTGATTATATAGTAATCATAAGTGAATACTGCTGCAGTTATATTCTGTATTGTATATAATTCAAAACTGAATAAATTCAAAAACATGTACATATTCACTTGTGATTATATTCTGCATTGTCTAATTCACTAAATGAATAAACGAAAAAAGAACTTCAAATTCACTTGTGATTATACAATATCATAAGTGAATAATGCTAGAGTTATATTCACATATGAATATACAAAACTATATATTTTCTACTCTATTGTCTAATTCACAAATTAATAAATGACAAAACATAATAATAAAATATCAACTTACAGTTATATCAACATTCAAGAACAACCGATATAGAAAGCTATTGACATCTCTTTCAATTTCCTAATGGTTCAATAAATCGCTCCATGTGTCAATAACATTTGAAAATATGTAAATTCTGAGAAACAAAAATTCCATTGTTCCTCTAAGAGTAGTTAGACCATACTTGCTACTAACAACAACATCCCTGTATACATTTATTCACTTGTTATAAATAAAAATAACTTTTCTATAAAGTAAATAATAATATTTCAATATTTAAATAACAATAACTACTTACCACAACTCTTCGCGAAGATTGAACAACTATTCAAAAATAGCAATCTCCCATGTTGTCAATTTAGTTTTGACTTCAATTACCCTGTTCGTGTATGGTGATTTTAATGAAAAAGCAGGTTTCTTCTCTATTGCAACCTTAGCGTTTTCATCTAATGCTAATTCGGATGCAACTACAATAGACAGTGGATTTGCATCAACAATATCATATGCTAAAATAACTTCAGATGCGACTTGTTGTACAACAGATAATGGAGTTGGATTAAGAATATCAGTGTGCTCTAAAATTTTTAGAAACTTCTTTATCCTCTGTTCAATCTTAACTTAACCCGATACCAAGACTAAAACTAGGCGATCTTGACTTCTCAACTTTTTCTTCATCTTTCTTTTCTTTCTTTTCTTCTGATACTTTTGAACTAAGGAATATGACACTTTCATAAAACTCATTCACAACTGGATGATCTCAGTAATCCTTTTCTTCCCCACTCAATTCTTCAATACCTAACAAAAATTGATAAACATAAACATATACGAATACTCAAATATAATACAAATCATATACAAATATCTACCTTGTATTCATATATATATAATACAAATCATATACGAATACTCATGTATGAATAAACATTCACCAATGTGTTCAAAAATAAATATTAGTCATACATAAAATAAATTGTATTCATTATAAATATTTTGCACTATAAATATATATTCACAACGACTATTCATATATGAATAAACGTGTGCTCACAAATGAACATTAATTACCTCCATCCTTCCTATCCTTTGTAACTTGCAACTCCAACATACCTACATCTACAAAATAAAATATAAATCATATATGAATACCGAAATATAAAACCCCTAAATACAAAACAAACGCTTACCCTCAACAACTAACTTCTCTGTCTCTCCAATAACATTTCCAATTTCTTCTTCAACTCTCTCACCTTCAACCAAAATTTCACTACATAATATTCAAATCCTATATGAATATTAAAAAAAACATAAATACAAAAATTAAATAACATAAAACATACTTATCGTCAACTTTTTCCTCACTTCTAACCCCTTCACACAAACATCCAATACCTACAATATTAAATTCATAAATAAATATTTCGTTTGAAAAAAAATTCAAACTTCGATTACATATAAAATATAACATTGCCGTCAACGACTTCTTTATCTTTACCAATCAATTCCTCTTTCTCAACAATATCATTTGTTGTTTTTGTTTCTGTTATACATTCTTATTTGAGAAATAACATGTAAATGGTAAATGTTTTTAATTCATACTCATGTATGAATACTTCTTGAAAAAAATAAAACAATTGTTTACCTACACCCAGTTTGTCAAAAATAATACTAACCACCGGATCTACCCAGAACTGACTCAATGGTAACTGTTCTTGACTATCAATTCCACTAAAACCAACAACATTTCTAACAATTTCATTTAACTGAATTGTTTCATCTTTAGTTACACCTTCTAGATCTTCTTTAAAGTTTTCAGCACCATCTCCTCCCTTATTATCATCCTTAGCACCATCTCCTTCCTCATTATCATCCTTATCAACATTCGTTTCATTTACATCATTAAGTTCTTCAACATTTTCATCATTATTTTCAACATTTTCACTCCCATCTTTTTCCAAATCTTTCTCATTTTCAAAATCATCTTCAACCATAACTGGTGTAAGAAATGGTTCTTCAAAACCTCTACAATTAAACTCAAATGGAACTGTTGTACTTTCATCTCCATTTTTCTCATCATAAAAAACTCTTTTTCTCCAACTCTTGAAAGATTCAACTTCTAGGAACTTTACAATTGGTTCTTCAATCTTCATCTTAAGATTCTCTCTCACAATTTCAACACTCTTAAACAAAATTGATAACAATGTTTCATACTCCTACGTGTTAGAAAAGCCTCTTATAATGAATTTACGTAATTAATCATATATGAATACACAGTAATATAAATTTTACCTCAACATAAAAAATTTTACCATCCTCTTCAAAATCATCTTCCTCACAATCTTCATTAGAAGATTCATCATCGCATTCCTCTTCTAGCTCTTGATTTTCATTCATTTCTCCAAGTCCAAAAATTCCTTCTTCATGTTCACATTCCTCACGAAATCGTATCTTCTCCGAACTCCAATAATAAATTGTCGGATGTCTATGTTTTACCTTCACTTGATGAAACTTCAAACTATCCACATATAATAACTGCAAAAATTCAAATTATATAGGCATTCAATAACATATAAAAATATATACCAATAGCAACTAATTTAAAAATATATACCAATAGCAAATGATTTACATTCATTCATATATGAATAGATATAATTATTACATCAAATGCTACATTAGTTATATCATTTATACATTAATATATGAATTATCAGCTCATTCATATAAAAAAACACTGATAATTCATACATGAATAAACACCGGTAATTCACACATGCATATACACAAAATAAATTTATGAAAAAATTTTATTTACAACAAGATAAGTTGTTGGTCCATAAAAGTAAGATGTATCTTTGTAGGGAGTGTACGCCCTCTTCGTTCTAACTAAACAATCCAGGATGTAGTCACACCAATCAATTGTACTTACATCTGTGTCTTTTTTTATATGTTACAACGGTGACAAATTACACCTCCCCATCGCAGTTGACTCACATAATATATTTATAAAAAGTACAATGAAATTCACAATAAAATTTAAATTAGCAATTGTTGTCCAAACAATTGCATTCTTGATATGCTTCAATTTCATAATTTCTCCCTTTTTAAACTGTTTTTCCCACTCAAACATACACCTTTTCTTCATCATCCTTGTCTACGATTTCCATGTTTGCAAGTAGAGTACCACCCATAGGAATACCAAACATATCATCGATAGATTGATTATTAACATCAATAGCATCATTTTCAACCTCTACTTTCATCTTTTCAACGTTAAACTTCCAAAGAATATAAAACCCAAGCTTCAACGAAACGTCAGTT
Source organism: Cichorium intybus (assembly GCA_023525715.1). Lineage (NCBI taxonomy): Eukaryota > Viridiplantae > Streptophyta > Magnoliopsida > Asterales > Asteraceae > Cichorium > Cichorium intybus. Next base: position 95,308,192 of record CM042012.1, read on the forward strand.
GTCTTCATTTTCAACAAACTACCAAAACCTATTCTCCTGACACACTTCTTCTGTTTTTTGCTCAACCCTTGTATCACTACAAACATAGACTCCGATGAACATCTATTTTTCATTGAAGAAAACTGTTTTTTAATAGAAATAGTTTTACTCTTCTGTTTTTTTGAAGGCCTCAAATCTCCATCAACAATTACATGCTTTTTCGAATTCTTTTTCTATTCTTCTTTTTCAATCCTGACCTTTTTTAATTCTTTTGATTTAGCAGGTGAGGTTTGTTTTTGATGTTTCATTTTAACATTCACATCACTTTTTGTTCTAGATCTTGTTAACCTTTCTTCACATCATATAATTACAATGTTCTCCACCTTTTTCGCTTTTCCCTTTGGTTTCGCTGATATACAATAAATTCACGTATGAATAAATACCAAAATTTTCACATATATAAAAAATATAAATCATATATGAATAACATTTCATTCAAATATAATGTTATTCAGATCTGAATAAATTACATATATTAAAATATATACCACTAAATCATTTATGAATTAAACTAAGAAATCCTAATTTACAAATGAATAATCATTTTTGAATAAACATATGTATAAAAATACATAATATTCATAAATGAAAAATAATTTTTATATTATTATATGAATATGAATATGCATAAAGTCAAAAACATTAAAGTGGAATTATCGTTTGTTAACTTCAACAATTACTACTTTTCAACCAATTAGTTGAACAGTAACATTAAAGTTAATCAAGATATCATACATAAAATAAATATAACTTCTTGGAGTAAAATGTTGGGAAAATTCTTTGAGTGAACTACAATTTGTATGAAAAGCTAGTTGGGAACACAAAGAACAATATTCTTGAAAAAACAAGGAAGGTTGTTGAGAACATTTTATGCTAAAGTGTTCACCCCCTCCGAAGACCTTGTTCACTTCGAAGCTCAAGATCGAAGCCTGAAGGTCCGAAGGATTTGCTCTGGAGGTTCCGAAGGCTTTCTAATAACAAACCTTATACACTGCACGTGCCTTTTGCAGACTACGTGTTGCACATTGCAGTGTTTCTCTTGGATAGTACATGTTTAGAATATTCGGTATAACTTTTTTGTACTATTGGTATCACCGATCACGTATAAATATCAGTGATACCATCTGTGTCGAGTGTGTGTGCTATTCACCCCAATTGTAAAACCCTAATTGCAATATGGAAGCATTCAACACTTGTTTCACTCAATTCTTGTGTTCTTCACTGTTTTTAATTATTATTTTGTGTGATCTTCATTATATTAGATCATTTCTTCGAAATACTTGATCTTACTTAGTCATTGGTTGAATTTCATATCCAACACGTGGTATCAGAGCAGGTTCAGCTCGAAAAGAAGTCAATAGAGTCTCGTTGTTGGTCTTACAGTTCTAGATCTAGATTGATTCCTAGATCTAGGTTTCCGCAACTGTAATCGATATCTATTACTTGTTTTTCTGTAAAGATCCGGTTGAAAACCTAATCAAAATGACGGATTCAACAGCTACATATGCGAAGATGCTGAATTATGTCAATCTCATTGGCTCTTTCACCAAAGCCCCTGTTCTTGTTCTAACCTATTATGACTATTGGTCAGACCGTATGAGAGATTATTTAGAAGGATTGGATGAAGACAAAGATATTTGGAGATCGGTGAGAGATGAACCTCACACAGACATTGAAGGTTGATTTGTGGTAGCTGATGGTGAAGAAGATGAAGTTTTTACAACTACTGAATGGAAAAAGATCAAAAACGATAAAAGAGCCATGAGATAACTGAGAAGTGGACTTGCGCCTGATGTTCGACATCACATTTCCGGTCCAAAATTAGCCAAGGAGATCTGGGATCGCCTAGCAATCATATTTGCTAGTGACAACACTCTTTAGTCCAGTATAGTTCAAGAAGTACTCGCAGATTTCAGAAATTTCAAACAGCAAGAGAATGAGTCCTTGGAAACAGCCTACGAAAGATACAGCAACATGATTTATACTCTATAGAAATATGTTGAGAACCGGAGTCAGCAAGAGATCAACATCAAGTTTTTATACAGCCTACGGAAGGAGTGGAGACCCATTATGCTAATGGTTAAGTCCCATGAGAGCATCAAAGAATATCAGCTCGCAGCTCTGTATAATATGATTAAATCACATGAACCTGATATTGTTGGAAGACGAAGTGAGAATGTTGGTCCCTTAGCACTTGTGTCGAAAGTTGATGAAGAAGAAAACGAAGATGACCTTGATGGTTATATGGTTAATGATAACGGTGAGATGGTTGCTTTTTATGCAGCAAACAACCGAAGATTCAAAAAACCGTTTGTGAACAAACTAAACTATGGAAAACCATTTGTTAAAACTTTAACAAAATCCTCATACACACCTAAACCCAAGCCTGAGCTCTTTAACCCCAAGGAAGAAAACTCAAAATCTTCGGTTCCGAAGACTTCTGAAATGAAGCCTTCTGAATCTTCCAAAGATAAACATGAAGAGAAGAAGGTTGCTGGTGACTCTGGTTATGATTGCAATTACTGTCATGGTAAAAGTAATTTTGCAAAGGACTGTATGATTTTCAAAAAGAACGAAAAAGAATCCAATTGAAGGACGAAGCTTACTACGCGAGAAAACTTGAAGAAGCAAGAAAGAAGACAAAAGACCTTGCCCTGATGGCTTTGGAAGATAACATGGGAACACACCAGGTGTGGTCTTCGGATTATGATGATAACGAAGTACAAAACCCAACTCATAGTTCTTTTCTAGCCTTTGATGCTGGTAAGAGCTTCCAAAAAAGTGCTTCCGAAGAAAAAGAAGATGAAGAGGGATGCGAAGGGTTGAAGATACAGGATGCGAAGATGGTAGGAGTTCCGAAGATTTGGATTGATAATTCTTCGAATTATGATGATGATGATGATGAGTATTGTCTGATGGCTAAGGACGCTCGCCCGACCATTCCACAACAGGTATCCAATCTTCTTTCATCTTTTAAAATTCCTGCATCTAATTATTCTGCTGATCTTAACAAAATAACTCGTGATTGCTCTTGATGAATAAAATGTTGATTGATGCTAAAAATAGGGCAAAACTCAGTGAGCAGGAGATTCTTCAGTTGAGGGGGAGAGTAGAAAGTCTTAAGCTATCCCTAGAAAATGCCAACTTAAGAATCTTAGTGTTAGAAGAAAACAGAGAGAAATATTTGAATAATGGTGATGTAATCTTAAACAGAGTAACATATTTTGTGAAACTGTAAAGATATTGTACTCACATATGACTCGAATCTATCATTCTACTGACATTTGCAATTGCAATGTTTAACACAGACAACTTTTACCTTTCATAGAGTTCGATTTAAAGGATGTAGACAATATTTCTTATGAATGTTAATCGATTGTTTCTAGATCAGAAGTTCCTAGTACTTCGTATAAGCATGGCTTAGTTTCCGTAGAAAAATATTTGAATGCTAATGATCTGCTGAAATTGCCGAATGAAGTTCCAATTCTTAAGAAGTCTATTCCTCAAATTGAAAATGAACCAGAAGCTATTGTTGAAACTGAAACTGAATCTGATAATGATTCGGATATGGAGGAAATTGGCTGCTCATCTTTGATTATATTAAAACCTTCCTCTGCATCCGCATCATCTTCCGAAGGTGTCTCACAATCATCATCAGATGACAAAGGCAAAACAAAAATTGATTGTAAACATGAAATAACTGAAATTTCGAATGAAAACAAAGATGTTGTCAAAACTAAAACACAAATTTCAGATGATTATGTTTCCTATGAAGATTATCTGAAAGACAGTTCAAAAAGATTAGTTTATGTAGCATTTGTTTACCCCAATGTTTCTTCTTCAAAAATTTAATTTTCGTACGACCTGGTGGTACGCTTTTGGTTGACAATGATTTAGTCAAAATTATTGAGGAGGATAATTCAACGGTTACTGAGGAAGGATTCTTCTCCCCTTGGAAAATTATTGAAAACAATGTGAATGAAAACATGGAAGTAAAAATCAACGTCGAAAACAAGATATGTGTGGTCATAACATTTACAATCGTTTATGTTATGAACAAGACAAAATTCCGAAAAACTTGACTCAGCTTTTGAATGTTAAAAATCAAAAGCAAAATTACACAGAGAGAAACTACAAACAAATTCAAATCATGGAAAAGACTGTGACTCCGAAGACGGATGTTTTTCAAATGTTAGAATCAAACAAATGTGTACCTCTGGCAAAAACCATCGAAAATGAGTCTTCAAAAACCAAAAACAAAATTTTCAACCATTGGTTCAAAATCCCTTCATTTTGAAAAATCCTCAAAATATTGCTTCAAAATCAAAACCGGCTGTTGTGATTTCAAATACAAAACCTAAACCAACAGCTGTGAACTCTAAAGGCAAACAGGTTGTTAATCTTGTAAAAGCAAAACCAATCTTCGTACCAACAAAACCTGCTGATACGAAGGTTTCAACTTCAGGAACAAAACCAAATGATACGAAGGTCTCTTATTCTAAAACAAATCAACACTCAAAACCCACCTTCGTACCAACAAAGCCAAATTTTCCAATTCCAAAATATCAAAAACCCTCGAAGAAAACTTTTTCAAAAGGAAACAATCTGATAGATACATTCCACACATGGCTAGACAAAAATTTGGACTTGTTCAAAGATAAAAATCTCACACTGAATGATTTTAAACTGGCTTACGAAGAATTCCTGTGTACCTCTACACTTTGTAGTTCTTTGTCAAGGAAATCCACAATTGATAAACCAAAACCAAACTGGAAAAGGGGTGACCTGAAGGAAAATCTAACTCTAAAATCTAAATCTTCTAAGTCATCAAAATCTTCAAAAACCAAAAACTCTAAATCGTCCAAACAAGTTCGGGTTCCGAAGACTACCAACATTTCAAAATCCATTTCTCCGGACTCCACAATACTTACAAAAAGCTCTTCGGATTCATTTTCTGGTTCATCTTGTTCTTCTCATGGAACTTCGGAAAACATGATAAACCTAACTGCAAACGAAATAACTGAAGATGCAGTTGAAAAATGGATTCAAGAATCCTTCGCTTACCCTGAGAACCCAAGATTGATTGGGTACCAACTTCTTATTGATTAATTGAAGGTTATGTCTGGTGAGCAGTATGATTCTAAATGGTACATGGACAATGGCTGCTCAAGACATATGACCGGAAAGAAGGAGTATCTCAGAGATTATAGAACAATGGACGATGCGGAGAATGTACGTTTTGGTAATAATGAAACTTGTCCCATTCGTGGCTATGGAAAAATTACAAATGAACAATTCACAATAAATCGAGTGGCATTTTTTGAAGGATTAAAGCATAACTTGGTGAGTATTTCTCAATTGGTTGTTGGAACGGGTAATGTAGTAACATTTAATAATCAAGGAAGCATCATCACGAAGCAGGCTACGAAGGAAGTGTTACAAAAGTCTAAAAGAAAGGGATCTATGTTTCCCCTGAATCTAAAGCCAATATATTGTGGACCTTCGTTGTGCCTGTTGTCCAAAGCAAACTCAGATATAAGTTTGTTATGGCACCGAAGGTTAGCCCACTTGAACTTCAAGGGTATCAACAAGTTAATGGCGATGGATTTGGTTCGTGGTATGCCTGCTCTTAAATTTGATAATGATACACTTTGCTCTGCATGCGAACATGGCAAGCAAATGAAGCAAAGACATCCAACTGTGATCGATCCAAAGATTACCGAACCTCTTTCACTTCTATACATGGATCTTTGTGGTCCATCTGCGGTGGAATCGGTTGGGAAAAAGAAGTATGTTCTTGTGATAGTAGATAACTTCTCAAGATTCACATGGGTATTATTCTTAAGAAATAAATCAGATGCAGCAGAAGAAATCATCAACTTCATCAAGAATATGGAAGTAATGCTAAACAAGACAGTCTGAACAGTGCATAGTGATAATGGTTCGGAGTTCAAAAATCAAACTCTGGATGGATTTCTAAAGAAGAAGGGGATTACCCAGAACTTCTCAGCACCATATACTCCTCAACAAAATGGTGTTGTAGAACGTCGTAATCGCTCTTATGTGAAGTAGCTAGAACAATGCTCAAATTTGCCAATCTTCCCATATACTTCTGGGCCGAAGCCATTTCTACCGCCTGCTTTACACAGAATAGATCCTACATCCACAAACGATTCAATATTACACCTTACGAAGTTTTGAACAGAAGAAAACCAAATGTCAAATTTCTTCATATCTTCGGTTGTAGGTGTTTTATTCTCAATCTAAAGGATAATTCGACAAAGTTCAATGACAAGACTGTGAAGGCATTTTTCTTGGATATTCATCAAATTCCAAAGCTTACAGAGTCATGAATAAAAGAACACGCAAAATTGAAGAAACATTCAATCTCTCATTCGATGACTACTATATCAAGAAGTCTCAACATGCCTTTCCGATGTCATCAATCTTTCCAAAACCTGCTGTGGATGCATTGCCAATTTTGACATTTGATGATGACTTTCAACTTCTTTTTGATCCACTTGCTCGAGCTGTGGATTTTGAAGCTAGGGCACCAGACAACAATGTGTTCAAACTTTCAAAGCTTACTGATGGTCCCGAAGACTCACCTTCAAGTAGCATTCAAAGACCTTCTTCAGTTGAGAAGGGGTCTTCGCATAGATCTGAAAATCGCTCTGGTTTCGAGGGGGAGTGTAACAACACAAGTCTCAACAACCCTTCGCGTGAAATATCTCATATCATGTCCTTGTATCCAGATGTTCAGGGGGAGCCAGAAGCCTCAACGCCTAATTCATCGAATCATGAAAGACCAAACTCACTAACAGCTGCAGTCGAGGGGGAGCAAATTCTAAACTCTTGCTCTACTTCCTCCAACATTAACTCTCCTCAAGCAAATGTTTCTAATACAAAAACTCAAGAAAATTTAATAAATGATGATTTTCCGTCTAACTCAGGATATCCTTCGGACATTGAGGAAATCAATGCCGAAGGTCCTCCTAAATTTGATCCAAACTATCCACCTTTAGAAAAATGGACGAAAAATCATCCTCAATCACTTATCATCGGTAATGTTCAAGATAAAGTCATGACACGTGCAAAACTCCATCAAAAACAACAAGATTTAAAAAAAACTTCGGAGTTGTGTATGTTTAATGTCTTTATCTCAAAAGTTGAACCAAAGAACATTAAAGATGCATTTGATCACCCAGACTGGATCGAAGCAATGCAGATGGAATTGGAAGAATTTGAAAGAAACAAAGTTTGCAGGGAGTTATTCCAAAACCTGCAAATGCTCCGATTGTTGGTCGTAAATGGGTCTATAGAAATAAACTGGACACCGAAGGCAATGTTGTCACTAACAAAGAAAGGTTGGTTGTTAAAGGCTATTGCCAACAGGAGGGAATTGACTACGAAGAAACCTTCGCCCCTGTTGCAAGACTCGAATCTGTTAGAATCATTTTGGCTTATGCCGCACACAAAAAATTTGATGTCTATCAAATGGATGTCAAATGTGCTTTTCTAAATGGAGATCTCGAGGAAACAATCTTTCTTGAACAACCACCTGGCTTTGTCAATAAAGAACGCCTTGACCATTGCTATGTGTTAGATAAGGTTGTTTATGGTCTCAAACAAGCTCCTTGAGCTTGGTATGAAACCTTAACAAAGTTTTTAAAATAATCAAATTTCAAACAAGGTTCAGTGGATCCAACATTCTTTCGAAAGAAAGTTGGCTCACACTTGATGTTGGTTTAAATTTATGTGGACGACATTATCTTCGGATCCACTAAGCCAAATCTAACCAAAGAATTTGAAAACTTAATGAAAATAAAATTTCAGATGAGTATGATGGGGAAGATCAATTTTTCCTCGGATTACATGTCTAATAATCTAAAGATGGGATTTTCATTAATCAACAAAATTACACGAAAAGCTTAATTGAACGATTTGGAATGACTAATTGTTCCAATGCGAAGGTTCCAATGGCCGCAGGTACCCGTTTAAATCCTTCGCTGGACAAACGGAAGGTAGATCTTCAGAACTACAGAAGCATGATCGGATCATTGCTCTCTCTCACAGCCAGTCGACCAGACATCATGTTCGCAGTGTGTAATTGTGCACGCTATCAATCCGATCTACACGAACCACACTTGGCTGTTGTGAAAACAATCATTCGATATCTTCATCAAACACCTGCATATGGCCTTTCATATGGCCTTTGTTATCCGGCAAGCTCTGGTTTCTACATACAAGCTTATTCAGATTCAGAGTTGGGTGGATGTTCTATTGATCGAAAAAGCACATCTGGGGGTTGTCAATTCCTGGATGGAAAACTCATAAGCTGGAAATCGAAGAAACAGACATATGTGTCTATATCTATAGCCAAAGCCGAATAAGTAGTAGCTGCTGCTTGCACTTTGCAGATAATTTGGATTCAGAGTCAACTGAGAGATTATGCCATCAATATGAGAAAAATACCATTGTTCTGTGATTCTCAAAGTGCTATCCGAATATGTCATAATTTTGTCTAACATTCCAGGACGAAGTATATAGCTCTTGGCTATCACTTCATCAAGAGTCATGTTGAGGAGGGGAATATAGAAGTTCACTTTGTCCATACCACAGAACAATTGTCAGATATCTTCACAAAAGCTTTAAACGAAGTATCACACTCAAGAATCGTTCGAGGACTGGGAATGATTGATGGATCCACTCTTTCATGATCATCAGATATGCATTTTCTTTCCTTATCTTTTTTTCTTTCAAAATAAAGAATAATGCTTCTCCGAAGCATTCCAAACATTCGGAACCCTTCGCAGCAGCATCGTTCGGAATAAAATGTCATGAATGTTAAAAATATGAGAAACAACAACTGTCTTTATATCAAATAAAGATACATTTTCAAACAAAAACAATGTTTTGCTGATAAAACATGAGCAATGAAAAACAAATATCTTACGAAGAGCAAAAATAAAATTACAAAAATGCAAATGACAAAAACTGCCCCTCTCTCTTGAAAAATCTGTTTGAGGGACAAAACATTGATTTTAGATTCTGTTAATCATGCACTATTTCACTAAAGGGTATATGGGAATCGAACTGCAACAAAGGTAACAAAACAGACTTTGGAGTGGGGTTAAGGCTATTTTAAAATTTGAAGAATCGTGTGATTTCTATATTCTTAACAACATGTCTATTACTAAGCTCCCTGTTGGACTTAACTCACTTTATCATTCCACTGAATAAGAAGTTAAAATGCTTCTCAGGATATGCATATGTTCCGAAGCTTTCTTCACAAGTGAAACCTGCAATGACTAATAACAAAATTCAAAATGCTTTTTACTTCAGTTTTCAAAATTGAGCTATACGAAGTTTCCAAAAATGGATTGTACAAAATTTCAAAAGCACCATCAAATAAAGAATATGGTGAAATATTTTAAAGATTTATTTTCGGATATAAAAGTATGAAAATGAGAAAAAAAATCCCAACTAAGAAAATAGCAAAAACAAAAATGTCAAGAGAATCAAAGACAACAACAAAAGCAAAAGATAATACGAAGGAGTGCAAAGAAAAAGATAAATTCACACTCAAAGCCATACATCTCTTTCTTAAATGAAAGTACAAGGAGCTCCTATAACGTAGTTGAGTACCTTCTAGAGAGTATGAACATCTCAAGTAATATGTCTCAAATGACACTGTTGAGGTGGTGTCTGGATCCCAAAGGCTTGTCATCAGGGAGACATATCCAAACACTTGGACTGATGAAATGGGATAGAATTTTCAAAAAGGTTTTCAATGTTCAATCCAAAACTTCAAACTTCAAAATAATTTCTAATGCCTAATAAACAAGTAAAAATCTTTTAAATTTTAATGTAGTGGTTGCCAACCATCATATGTAAGGAAATTTTGAATCGTCAAACTGAAAATCAAACAACTATGCAAAATGTGAAGTTAAGTTTAACTTAGGGTGGTTAGACTTAGCCAAAGCTTGACTGATGTTAGATCACACAGACTTCGGAATGAAAAATGGACTTCCAACATGATCTGAATGATTCTGAAAATAAATTGTCAAACCTTGATTTTATAATTTTCAAGGGAGAAAAGGTCAAAGTCTCAATGCATATACACAAAAGAAAACCTCTCATTTTGGTTAATTCATGATTTTTGGAGTTGTATTACTTCTCTTCACAAAATCTTTCAACATCCAAAGAGAATATACAATCCTCCGAAGATTTGAATCACTCATGCAACTTCAGCACTCAAGTGTCAAAATATCCAACAACTGTCTTTCGTGATCCGAAGACAGTTAATGGTCAATGATTTGAACATTTATGATAATTGAAAAGACAAACATTCTTTCAAAAGAAATGACCGTTCAGAAGAAATACATGTGACTCATCCTATCTCGCAAAATCATAACAAAAAGATATTTTGCGAATGGCGGTTGAATTTAAACTTTTTCAAATCCATGATGACTGAGACAGGGACGTTTCCATTTTTGCAGGGATAGTGGAACGATACTGTGCTGAGGTGGCATACTTTTAGTGGACCCTTTCACCACACGCATTAAATATACCTCTACCCCTGTCTGTTCATCTCTTTATGCGATCAAAAGATTCAAACCTCCCCTGCTAAAATTCTCTCAAGCATCCATTGTTCATCGTCTTCTCCGATTCAATCAACTGCAATGGCAACCCGTGCTACTGAAGGTTCATCCCTAAGTCCTGAAGGTATCTCTATCCCTATTCTTAAGAATCAATCATCAAACTTCTTTCTCTGCCTAGACACCAAACTATACCCTAAACCGATTGATACACTAGTTGAATGCTTGAAACATTCAATTTTGGGTTATGCCCTTACTGCAATTCCGGAAGTTCTAGCTTCACTTGTTCACTGGCACACTACAACTCTATTGCTATCTTCAAGGCCGACAATGTTCTTGATTCAGTGACTTATGAGGTACTAACTGTGCAGTTAAAGCGGTAAAAAATCAAATAGCGGTGACTGTCGCTATTTGAAATAGCGGTTTTCGCGGTGGTATAGCGGTGATATAGCGATTTTTTATTTTATGTAAAATTTTTATTATGTAGAATTCTTATATACACCAACCCCTTTAAAACAAGAATTGACATAATCCAAGTACCAAGTTATCTCATCATATTCAATCAAATTTACTACAAACAAAGCCTTCCATGGCAAGTATACAGTTGGATAACAAAAGTCAATCAAGAATTACATAATCCTACTTCTTTGAGAGCCGATTACATAGTCCTACTACTTTGAAATTCTCTTGAGCAATTAACCAAACACTTGGTGTGCATAAACACGAACTGGAATGAGAACGAATGATTAGGAAATTGCAGGTACCCAAATGTGAAATATCAAACTGAAATTAACATAGTTTCATATCCATGTGTAATCCATAGCTTCAATCAGCTAAAAACGAATTCAGATGAACTGAAAACGAATGAACCTGGAATCGAGAACTGAAATTGAACGAGAATGAAGCTTCAATCGATATACCCTGTAAACGAGAAGAATTAGATAGCGTCGGGATTCAATTCAATTGCATCGAGTCTTAAGTCGAGCCATCTGGATCAATCAATTGGACCGATTGGAATCAAGAACAAAAATAAAGAACGAAAATCGAAAATCGGAAATCAATCAATTCCAGATAGCAATCAATTCCTGATATCATCGGACCGATCGGAATAAAGAACGAAAATCGAAAATCAATCAATTCCCGATAGCTGTTAATCAAGATCAATCAATTGGAATAAATAACGAGAATGATCGATGCTTGATATCATCGGACCGATAGCTGTTAATAACGAGAATGATCGATGCTTGATATCAACCAACCGATGCTTCCAACCGATGCTTTTGAAACTGAAATTTATCGATGCTTCCAACGATGCTTTCAACCGCTAAGAACGAGAATGATCGATGCTTCCAATCGCCAAATAAAGAACGAAAGAAGATGCCTTGTAATGCTTATCCCACATCGGCCTAAAAAGAAACATAAGGGGTCACGTTTAGTTATAAATAGGAGCTATCAGTTCCTAAGAAGCTCACTCACCGAGCCACTGAGAACCAAGTTAACTCTTGGGTCTGAGTAGTGGAGTCAAAGTACAAAGTTTGGGTGTGCCTCTTTGGGAAAACCCTAGTCAAATGTTTAAAACTTTAATATAGCGCGCTATTTTTGCAATTGCGGTTTTCAAAATTGCGGTAAATAGCGGTTAATAGCGGAACCGCTATTTTGAAACGCTAAATGAAATTTTGTAGCGTTGATGGTTGCTATACGCTATACCAACGCTATAGCGACGCTATAGCGCGCTATTAACTGCATAGGGTACTAAACAACGATAATACCACCAAACGTATTCAACTGACCAAATCTCGATTCATAAAAGCTCTCAACTCCTGATTATCGAAAATCCCTTTGTGCCATCCCCTGAACAGATAGTCGAAATGTTCAATGCCATGGGATATCATCCTAAACTCTCCAACATCTGCAGTTTCAAGAAGAAGAATCTTCCATACTTATGGAAATTCTTCTTTGGGAGCTTCTTGAGATGTTTGTCTGGAAGAACATCAGGCTTGAACTCAGCAATCCATACATTCATGAGCCTTCTTCATGGAATCTACTACAACGTCCACGTAGATTTCGCCACTATTCTCTGGAATGATTTATGTTCTCACATCAATCATCCCTTGAAGGGTGTTGAAATTTCAAAGGCCTGATTTTGGGCGATAACTGTTGATGATTATTATCAAAGGGATTGGTAGGCCTATGACCCTTCTCTTCCTCTTATGAAATATTCATACATCTCCATACCATCTGTGGATGAGAATGCTTCGGGGTTCAGTGCTTAGATTCCCCATGTGATGCTTGCAAAGGTGCCTCTGCAAAATGATGTGGTTGATGCATATCGATCCACCTTGATCATGCCTTATCCGATTCATCAAACTACAGAAGAGGTACAAACCATAATTCCCACTAAGTCAAAGGGAAAGAAGAAAGCAACTGGAGGACCGAGAGCTCCGAAGGTTGTGAAAAAACAAAAACCTTTAAAGCACACCCCTGTCAAAAGAACCCAACCCAAACGTTCTAAGAAACAAACAATAGTTGAGGAACCTTTGGATTCTGACAAAACCCAGTCCGAAGATTTCCAAGGTGAAGAAGAAGAAGAACATCAATCTTCTCCCATCCATGAAACCAGACCACCTTCTCCACCACCAACCACTGCTCCTCCAACCTATACCATCACTACCGAACCTTTAACAACCTCAACCCCACTCACCACCACAATTCAAACTACATCTTCGGATGTTCCTCCCATCTCTACATTAGCTGAAACACCAATTACCTCAACTACTCATACTTCAGAACCCATCATCACCTCTTCAGATCCCATATTCAACATACCTTGCTCTGGTATGGATACTTCACTGCCAGATTTTCCATACTAAGAAGGTTTTGGACGTGAAACCACTTTTCCTTCACAGACTCCATCTGCTGATGAAACACTTGCAGCTTATCAGATGCCTCCCATCACTAGGGATGAGACAGATGATGACAATCTGGATGATGGCGATTTTGTACTCATCAAACAATACAAAACCCTCTACAAAAAGCTTGATATTCTTCTTCAAACCCAAACCGGCTATGATTCGAAGAAGAACACAGAGGGAGATATTGCTGAGAAACTTGACGAAGCGAAGAAGGAACTTTCTGAGAAAGTTGATGAGTTAATTCAGAAGTCTAAGAAGAGGATCCTGGATCAGCAGATAAATATTCAGAGAATCCTTGAACAGAAACTCAATCTGACTGTTACTCAAGTAGAAGAGAGGCACAAACTCCTCAAGGAGGAGACTGATAAAAAGATTGTTGATTTGGTTGGAAAGGTTGAGTCCTCCAATGCTGATTTGATGAAGGTTCTTGCAGATCTTCGGACTGAGGCTCAATCTTACAACACTCAATACAAAACCCTCTTTGAAAACAAACTCCAAGTGGCTTCTGCGGTTGTCAGCTTTGCCGAAGAACTTCGCAAGATAAACTTCGCAATAATCAAAGAACTGATCAATAAACTCAAACTTACTCTTCGGCCTATCATCAATATTGCCTATCGAATGGGCCGTGCTCAATCTGCCCAATCGAGACCACATGTATCTGCTCAACCTAACCCTTCGACTCATCCTACGCAATGCGGAGAAGCTAGTGGTTCCTAGTATCGTGTCCTTTCAACAGCAACATCAACAACAACAACAGCAACAACGACAATCGCAACAACTTACCAACCAATAACATTGGGAAGGGCCCCGTTCATACCACCACCAATGACAAAAGGTATTGTGATCTGTCCTGAATCAGCGGGTCCGACCTTCGGAACAATAACATCTTCGGAAGCTGGTGGTTCAGGTTCCAAACCTGAAGATAAAGGAAAATAGAGTGTGATTGCTCCACACATGGAGTGAATCCATATGGAAAGAGAAGAGGAATACAACAAAATGTTACAAATCAACTCACTGGCAGAAGAGAACAAAAGATGGACTGCTGAAATAATTGAAACAGTTGGATTTAAAGAATTCCATGTCTTCAATAGGCTACCTCTCAAGAGTTTTGCAATAAATCTATCTCTTGATCATCAACTTGACCTTCCTTTTAATCCTAAAACCTTTGCCTTCTTCCAATTTGTTCGAACCCTCACTGATGAGGAACAACCAGCCTTCCGAAGAAAGAAGATAGCTTTTCATGCTAAATTTATACAGGAACAGAAGGTGTTTTGGAGCTTGAAAAAGATTCTGAAGCTCATTTCAATCAAGGAGGCTGAAGTATTTGAAGGATTTCAAAACTATGAATTATCGTACTTCGGGGTTTGGATGAAGAGGAATCGAAATTCACAAATGTTGACTTCCCAATCATGAATCCTCATGATTTTATTGTGATTCTCGACCTCATGAGAGACTCTCCAGGCCATGCTGCTGAAACTATGATGATCTTTAATGCAGCCAAAAATCACATCTTGGCTTTTCTTCGGAACTACATGTTACATTTTGCCAAGCATGACCTGGAAGTGGCCAGTCTCTTCGGACCACCTCCTGGTCCCCGTGGAATGAAAGTTCGGAACATCAAAAAATTCAAGAATGGGGAAATAATTCAGAAGCCCTTGGGAGTGGTATTCAAGGGTTTGAATAATGAAACAGAGGTTGTAACAAAAATTTTTAAAGTAGACTACATGGGACTTTACCCCTCGGCATTAATAAAAAACATGATGCCGCAGTGAACACGTGTCAGGCCAACTTTTATCAAGATAAGAAGAAAATCCGAGAACACCTAGCTTGGTGGTTGGCAGTACCGTATGACTTGAAGCAGGCATTCAAGAAACACCTTGCTCAATAGGCTTCGGATGCACTTCACACAAAGGGGGAGATTGTTGAGAACATTTTGTGCTGAAGTGTTGACCCCCTCCGAAGACCTTGTTCACTACGAAGTTCAAGCTCGAAGCCTGAAGGTCCGAAGGATTTACTCTGGAGGTTCCGAAGGCTTTCTAATAACAAACTTTATCCACTGCACGCACCTTTTGCAGACTACGTGTTGCACGTTGCAGTGCTTCTATTGGATAGTACATGTTTAGAATATTCAGTATATCTTTTTCTACTATTGGTTTCACTGATCACATATAAATATCAGTGATACCATCTGTGTCGAGTGTGCGTGTCATTCACCCCAATTGTAAAACCCTAATTGCAATATCGAAGCATTCGGCACTTGTTTTACTCAATTCTTGTGTTGTTCACTATTCGTAATTATTATTGTGTGTGATCTTCATTATGTTAAATCATTCCTTCGGAATACTTGATCTTACTTAGTCATTGGTTGAATTTGATATCCAACAAAGGTGTTACTCGACAATGTTTAATCAATAATTTTTTATTAAGTAGATACTACCTATTTCAAAAAACAGTATATCCCTTATCAATAACTATCGATAATACATTATCGATTAACACATTCACCATTTTTTCAATATTTTTGTTCTTCGTGTTCCCAACTAACTTTCTGTACAAACCATAGCTCACACCAAGAACGTTTTCATCATTTCTCCAATAAATTATCTTGATTACATATATAAACACTTTTATTATATATAACCTTATCATACAACTCAATGATAAAAAATTTCATAAATGTTAATGCTAACAGACACACTACTCGATTTTGAATATATTGAGTATATCAAATGTTGTTTGATCAAAACAAGTGATTATTCAAATAAGTGCATAAATGTTCATACATGATTAGTCATTGAATCTTGATTTTTATAATATTTTGATTCGTATATAAATATTAAACGTGAATATCATATATGTTCATTTGTGAATACATGTTTATTCATACAAAATATTGACAAATGATTATACGTGAATAGATGTTTATTTATAAATGACTATTAACAAAGAATACATTTTTATATAACAAATAATATTTTGATTCACATATCAATATTCATATATGAATAATCATATATGTTAAGTTTTGAATACTTGTTTGTTCATACATGAATACTCATATATGAATAATCACTTATGAATATATATATATATATATATATATATATATATATATATATATATATATATATATATATATATATATATATATATATATATTTATAATACATAAACTTTAGATATATTAAAAATATATACCACTAAATCATTTATGAATTAAACAAAAAAAGCGTAATTTACCAACGAATAATAATTTTTATATTATTATATGAATATTCATATATGAATAAAGTCAAAAGAATTTAAAGTGGAGTTATCGTTTGTAAATTCAACAATTACTACTTTTCAACCAATTAGTTTAATGGTAAGGTTAAAGCTAATAAAGATATCATACATAAAAAATATAACTTCTTAGAGTAAAACGTTGGAAAATTTCTTGGTGTTAGCTATAATTTGTATGAAAAGCTAGCTGGGAACACGAAGAACAAGAATCTTGAAAAAAAATAGGGATGTGTTACTCGATAATGTTTAATCAATAATTTTTTATTAATCAGATACTGCTTATCTCTAAAAACAGTATGTCCCTTATCAATAACTATCGATCACACATTATCGATTAAAACATTCTCCATTTTTTCAATATTTTTGTTCTTTGTGTTCCCACCTAACTATCCGTACAAACCATAGCTCACACATAACCGTTTTCACTACTACAAATTGAGCCTAATGCAACACTTCAGAATCAACACTTATAAAATATGTTGGTGTTGATTCTAAACCAACGATTTCTAAATAAGTGTTGCATTAAAATATCTAATCCAACATTTTTTCTTAAGTGCTGGTTATTTTAGGTAAAAGTGTTGGCATAGGCTGATAAGTGTAATGGAAAAGTGTTGCACTTTGTGTAAAAAGTGTTGCACTTCTAAAATATAGCCAACACTTTCAAAAACTGTTGCTTATTCTAAAAAAGTGTTGCTTTAGGCCTAAGGCAACGAGACCCATGGCAGCACTTGCTAAAGTGTTGGATTAGGCATAACACAACACTTTTCAGGGACAATGCCACACTTTATGGGTGTTACAATAGCTTCATTTTGTTGTAGTGTTTCATCATTTCTCCAATAACTTATCTTTATTACACGTATAAACACTTTTATTATATATAACATTATCATAAAACTCATTGATCAAAAATTTCATAAATGTTAATGCTAAGAAACACACAACTCCATTTTGAATTTCTTGAGTATATCCAATGTTGTTTGATCAAAACAAGTGATTATTCAAATAAGTACATAAATGTTCATAGATAATTAATCATCGAATCTTTATTTTTATAATATTTTGATTCATATATCAATATAAATATGAATATCTTATATGTTCACTTGTAAATTCATGTTTATTCATACAAAATATTGTCAACTAATTATACGTGAATAGATGTTTATTTATAAATGATGATTCATATATGAATAATCACAAAGAATATGTGTTTATATAACAAATATTCACAAGTGATTATTCAAATAAGTACATAACTATTCATACAATAATAATAATTAAATATTGATTTTTAAAATCTTTTGATTCACATATACAATATTCATACATGGATAATCATATATGTTAAGTTTTGAATACTTGTTTGTGTTAGGACCTAATTTGTTGGTTTATGCTTGGCATTAAATGGAGCTTAAAAGAAGATTTATGGGCTGATCTAGTGATTTCGGTCAGGACCGAAATCACCCTTGATTTCGGTGTGAAGGACCGAAATCCCCATGGATTTCGGTTGGGCTTGAGCTGGTTCTCGGTTGGGCTTAGTCTTGGGTGGGCTTTGTGTTAGGTCTAGGTATTTAATCACAAGAACTTTATGTACCCGTCTGTTAATCTTAATAGAGTGCATTGAATGTTTGTAGTAATTTCATTGTGTGTTTCGATTCATAATCATTGGGATTCCGCACCAATCGAGTGTGTTTGATTGATACCAAGTAGATCTAGGATTGTTTGGTACCTAACAGTTTGTTCATACATGATTATTCATATATGAATAATCACTTATGAATAAATATTTATAATAAAGAAAATTGACAACTCATTATTTGCGAATACATGTTACTCATACATAGCTATTCATATATGAATAATCACATGTTAATACATGATTAATCATTGAATTTTGATTTTTATAACCTTTTGATTCATATATCAGTACACATATATGAAAAATCATATGTTTTCACTTATGAATACGTGTTTGTTCATACATGAATATTTATATATGAATAATGACTTGTGAATATATACTAATAAATACAAAATATTCACAAGTGATTATTTGTGTATTTTTAATATATGATTATTCACTTACCATTCATATATTATTATCTTTATATATGATTATTTCATTTGTCAATATAAAATTTTAACATAATCATAACTCTGAATACTACTATACTTGTATAAAAATCAATCATATATGAATAAAACACACAAAAACATTATATAAAAATCAATCATATATGAATAAAACACACAAAAACATATATTATGTATACCTTTATAATTTTTTTGTTTGGATCTAATTTCTCGTAATTCAACAGAGTCTTCTTCAACCTCATGTGGATTACCCTTAGCTTTTCCTATAATTACTGACATGTTATAACCCAAAGTAGATTTTCTTATTCACAAATAAACAAAAACGAAATATACAAATACCTTTATTTCTTCTAGAATAAGTAATACTGAAATCCTTTCCTGAAAGTTTACAAAAACATAAATCACAAACGAATATTCACTTGAAAATGCACTGAAACTCTTAAAAACCCTTAAAATGCACTGAATTCTTAAGAACACTTGAAAATCAACTTCTCAAAAACAAAAGTCAAAAACAAGTACTAAAACTGTAAAAACGAAACTATAAAATGCACTGAAACTCTTAAAAATACTTGAAAATCAATTCCTCCAAACCGAAAGTTGAAAATGAGTACTAAAACTGTAAAAAGAAATTATAAAATGCATTAATACTAAACTTCACCATCCCGAATTAAAGAACTACGCGTAACTAATTCTTTCTCTGTCGACATCGTTTCAAATGGCCACCAGAATTTCAAAATACAAGAAGAAAAATCTAGGGTTTTCGTTCAAAACAATACCCAAAATGAGAAAATTTTCAAACTTAATCCACAAAACTAGCATACGTAAACGGTGATCAGGACATGATGGTCTGCTGCAAATCGATATTCGTAACAGATTTGATTTTCATGTAAAATGACAATAATGCCCTCACGTATTTAGTTTACTATCACAAATATTACAAAAATGCCACCGTATACATTTTAATGTAAAATGATTGGTTGGTATTCATTCTCACGATCTCAACATAATTTGTATTCTCAAAGGAACATATATATATATATATATATATATATATATATATATATATATATATATATATATATATATATATATATATATATATATATATATATATATATAATATAACTACTAAAATATTGAGAACCGTGATGACCAATCATTCATAGTTTAATAATGGTGTATTTCTTGTTTTTAACACTTATTCTTTTATCAAAATAAAATCATCAAATGCATAAAAATTGATAATTATTCTTCATTCGCTATTAGACATCGATATTTATGTGTAATAAAAAAGTTTACGTTAAATTGTTCATAGTTTATTAACTCGAAATTTTTATTAAATTGTTAATATCGTAAAACGTGTTAAAAATAAGACTTTCCCCCGCCACCGCCTCCGAAATTCCTCCGCCCCTGCCTCCGAAATTTCTCCGCTCTCGCCTCTGAATCCCCCGGCATTTCTGCCCCCTCCCCCCAAATCCTTAGACTTTCTCCCGTCCCTGCCCACGATTTTTAGAGTAAAAAAAAGTATTTTTTTTGCTAAAAATCAATTATTAGCTAAAAGAACTATGTTTTTTTGTTATATATATATATATATATATATATATATATATATATATATATATATATATATATATATATATATATATATATATATATATATACCGTGAAAGAATAAAGCTTTCGTTGCGACTTTTTTAAAAGATTAAAATATTATAAGAATCATGTTCCATATAAAATGTGATGTATACGTCCACCGAATACGTTTGTAATGGTATATATTTGTGGTATTACATTTTATTATAGTAGATTTAATTTCTTACAGTGTTTGGTAAACCCGATAAGAAACCCAAAACCCAATATGACATCTTTCCGAAACCGACCCAAAACTTATCGGGTCGGGTTTGAGTTTCCTTGCCATTGGGTTTTCTTTACATTGGGTTGCCAATAATTGGCCACACCAAAAATTTGTGCTATGACTTTAGCCATTGGGTGTTCTTTTCATCCAAAGTGTAAGTAATTTTTTGGTTACTTTTGGTACTATATGTCTACATTGAAATTTAGGAAATTCATAATACATTGTATTTTTTATAGTTTAATAGGTTGACACATCATCTATCTACTATTCATACAACTCTATAAAAATCTTCCTACAACACAAAGTTTAATGCGAAACATATTAAAAGAAAAATCATTTCTAAAAAAGCTTTCCTTGAAGAATTCATTGACTATATTAAGTGCCAACATGATACATAGAATTGTATAGCTTAAATATTAAATGCCAATTACGCGTGTCACCTCATTTAACATGATTCATAGAATTTTATAGCTTAATGTATATTATGAATGCTCTTAGAATCTATATGGTATGAATATCTGTAATCATAACATAAAATTGTGGCTATTTGGTAGGAATTTTTGTTATAGTCTAAGTATTTTTTCCAATATAGCCAATAATCCTTTCTAGACGCACATATTTTTTCTTAGTGGCTATTGTTCAGTCAATAGTGACATAACTTTATTTTCATTTTGACCTTTGATATCATTAAGTCATAACAGATTCTTTATCATGACTATTTTCCATCACTTAGACACATATAACAAGTAAACCATGACCTAACGTTTTTCATAACAACATACATTTATTTTCATTTTGGTCTAAGCTAGCATTTAGACACCCAACTATTAATGAGTGTGACTATTGTTTATATTTACGACATATCGAATCAACTACTCCGTTGTCCTAAATGTTTTATAATCAAATAATGGCGTTTTGAACTATGACTATTGGTAACCATGTAGTTACATTATGTCATAAAAGTATTTTTTTAACATTGCTATTATTTACCTTTTAAAAACATATATTAAATTAAAACAAGAGTTGGAAATATTATAGACACACAGATTACTTTTATTGTGGCTATTGTTTATATTTTAGACACAATGAATTACTTAAAGCATACTTAGACATACTTTTATAGAGACATAATGTTCTTTTTTAAATTTTGACTATCCTTTACACTGTAGTTAAACAAGCATAAGCAAGCTCGAGTCAATCTCAAGGCTAAACAAGCCTAAACAAGCATTGTATGCTGTTTTTTTAAAACGTTTATAGAAAAATATGAGATTTGTTCAATTTTATATATAAAAAACTATAGTTTATGTATACTTCAAACCCTTAAGGTCATCTTTTAGACTTGAATGTTTTGAAGCTCCATTTATGTTCTTTTATAAGCATATAAATTCCATTTTTTGTTTACCCAATGTGAGACTCCATTTTCTTAACTTATGTGAAAAAACTCTCATTTTAAAATAAGAAATACAAAAATTTTTATCTTCTTTTATAAGCATATAAAGCGTAAACATAAATTACTTCTAAATATGTAAAAAGTTAGTGTAACCATTGATTACCTTTTGGAAATCCGAAATCAATTAAAAAAAAAAAAAAAATAAAGGGGGGAAATAAGGTGAGTATAAACTAGTTGTAGATACATACAAAATTTTTTAATTCAACTATTGTTCGCCTTTAGGACATGCAAAATCAATTAAATTGTGAACATCAACTACTTATAAACACATACAGTTTCTATGTAACTATTGTTACATTTTGGACAAAGAAAACAATTAAAATATAAACATAAAGTACTTATAAATACAAAAACATTTTGGTGTAACTATTGGTTACTATTTGGACACGCTAAATCAATTTAACATTAACAACAAATTATTCAAAGACATAAAACAATTTCAGTGTACTATTTAACCCAAAACATAATTAATAAACACTTATCATAAACAAATTTTAGGTTTACTAATGGTTAACTTTTGGATATACACAATCTGATCAAAACTCGAGCCTAACCAAGCTCTAGCTCAACTTGTTTAATTTACAAGGCTCGAGCTCGAGCTTATCTTGTTTCAATCCTTCCTTTTTAAGCTTAAGCTTGAGTCATGAGCTACATAACAAGCTCAAGCTTGTATCATTATTTAAGCAAGCCTAATCAATCTCGAGTCAAGCTCGATAGATTTATAAAGGGGCATAAACAAGCCTAAATGATAATTAATCCCTATTTTGTGTATAGAATAAATATGGAATTCGTCTAACCTAAAACATAAAAAGCAACTTTTGGTTTACAGTTTTTATTCAAACCCGTAAACTCTTTTTCTAGACATGTACGTTTTGAGGCGCCATTTCATCTTCCTTTATAAACATAATGGACGAAACCAAGAAATAACCCCTCACGTGTGAAATTATAGAAGATCCCCTTTAAGATCAAACAATTCCATCGAATTGAGTATGATTGTATGTGTGATAGCATCTACTATACCAGGAATATCAATGAATCCGATTATTGCAATTGCTCAGGATACCCTTTTTTAGTTTCTAGGGTCTATTTCTTAGTTCAAGATCCCTCTTACTAACTGGAATCAAAGAATTAGTAGATCTGTTCCGCCCAAAATGGTAATGGGCTTGGGTTATGAACTTATAATCTATAATCTGATGATCGAGTCGATTATATATTCTATTTTTTTGTCTTTACCTACTGATGTGAGACTTGTTTTTCGATTTTTTTACAAACCTTGCATTTTTAAAAAAAATAATCAATAAATTATAACCATTAAGTACACAGAGACACCTAACAATTAGCGTCTATTGGTTACCTTTTGGATATGCTAAATCAGTTTAACTATAGTCATAAACTACTTAGAGATATAAAACATTTCGATATAACCATTGGTTAAATTTTCGACATGAAAAACCACATAACCAACATCTTGTGTTATTCTACTCTCTTATTCAAATATATGAGTGGCTTACTCAATCAGCAAATACAAGTCGATCAGGAAAAGAGAACTTAGCAAGAGAGAGGTGTCCTCAGCAAAAGAGAAGATCTCAGCAAAAGAGATGTGCTCAGCATCTAAGACCTAAGCAAGAAAGACTTTAGCATTGAAGAATGATTTTGCAAGAGAATATCAGTTTGCAACCGATCTTCCCTCCCCAAAGAAGAAGATTATCTTCCTTCCCAAAGAACAAGCTAATCTTCTCTCATCGAATAACAAGCTAATCTTTTCCCACCCCAAAGATCAAGCACCCCGCAAGACAAGAAGATCAGAAGATCAAGAATATAGACTCTGATTAGGCTAGCATAAGCGTCTACCTATAGAAGTATGTCATATGTACTAATAGTATTATTTTATTCAAGCATAAGCCACCTTATTCTATAAGTCATTCTTGTCTGACAAGAGAATGATGGTTTGTCCCTTCTTCTGTCCTTTGGATATTATCCTCTGGTCTTCGCTTCTATTACAAAGGGATATCAGCTCAACCATTTCATTCATGTTTTTGAAGAACAACCTCTGTAATCACTCTTCAAAGTATTATCAATACAGAATCTTTATTTTCATCACATATTTATTTTATCCTTATTGAATCATTTTCGTTTGTGCAATTACTTAATGCATTTACTATTGAAGTTAATTAATTATTCTGCTATTATCTTGTTTGAATTATTGTTGAGCAAAAGATCCTTAGAAGTTTATTGTTTCATATTAAACAATGATTTTCAACAATACTTCCTTGAACCAAACTGGATTCCTTCCTCCTTCTCACTTTTAACTTTGGTCATTGGCTTCGGTGAAACTATCACGACGGTAGCAACCTATGTTGTGACTCCTGACGCAAGTGCAGACTCTTGGGTACTTCTATAAGAGACCTAACTGGCTTTTTGTAATATTATCGTACTTCTTAGATGCTTCCCACTGTGCGTGTGTTACGTCCCTCGGTTTGCCATAGAATATTGTCATCTAGACAGGCTGAGGCTTCACAACGGATATGATATACCAGTCCCTCGGAAAAATATGTTTTCTATCGTCTTCAGCCTTTTATGACCGGTGCCTAAGCTACCGCTATCACTAAGTAGAAACATAGGTTTCTCCAACCATCCTAACGTCTGTATGAAATATTCTAGCTGGTCGTAGTCTTTATCTATTCTTGGTCATTGTTATGGATATTGTGAGTACAATATTAATAATAATAATGATCGATAGATTCGAAACAGTGCGGAATAATAAACAAGACAAATATATGAAGAACAATGGCTGAATGATTGTATTGTAACTCTCAAGAACAATTCAATGAGAACTATTCTGTATGAGAGGCGTGAGAAGATTACAAAAACATTAACCCTAATTAGGGTACCTGCATGCCTTATGTAAGAAAACTAAATATGGAATGGACAGGCCCGCCCATTTAATTTAGGCAAAATTACGCTCAAGCCCAACTAACTATTAGTTGTTGGTTTAAAAGATCCCTAAACTATATTTTTTGCTTTTTAAGGGAACAAACTTATATTTGGTGCGTTAAAATAGTCACTCAATCGAATTGGAATGGGTAATCCGGTTACCCCGTTGCCTATTCACCAATTAAATGTCACGTGGAACCCTAAATTCCAAATCCAACAGATTGCACAGTTTCTTGTCTCTATGGCTCCGCCCGAAAACGATCCATCAACTTACAAAGTTCAAGAAACACTTTCTTCGGAACCCGAAATTCCAAATCCACTTACGTATCTTAATATCCAACCCCCTCGATGTGGGAATCCTTTAAAAAAGTTTATGGACGAATTTGATGTAATCTACTACCATTGTTCACATCAGATTGGGGATTGAAAGCATACGATTTAATAGAGTGAGTTTAATCTCAAAACATGGAACAAGAAAATCGAACAATAGTTTTGATTAGTCAGAGAAGATGGACTCATCGATCTCTATCTTGATAACCTCACAGTCATCGAACTGGTCCTTCCTTGGTGGAGCTGGTGGCACCGGCACCCTCGGTGGTCCTCTACCCTTCTTCTTGTTCCTTGGTCTTGCCTGTTCACTCTCATATATCAGAATTGTAGCCAATAGATTTGAATGATTTGGATTTAGTTTTCATTCACGGAGATAGAAATTCTTAAACTTCATCTTAATAATGCTAATTACGCAAGCAATTGGCTGAAATTCAAAGCCCTAAATTTGAGAAAAATAGAAAAAACTCACATTTCCGAAGGAGTGATTGAATCGCAGTAATATGAAATTCAAGCAATCGAAATAATATTCAATCGAGCTTAAAACTGCACAAATTATAACAATAAATCGATTTTGGATTTTACATACTTAGTGGTTGAACTGGGGAGAATCATGTGGACACTCTGATTTAAACACATATCCCTAATCAATATTATTTAATGACATAGAAGCTGACTAGGTAAGATTCAATGAGATGGCAGGTGACATGGCAGCTGATTAGGTAGTTGTAACCGGATAACCTGCTAAAGGGATCTAATAGATAGGTAAAACTTAAGTTCATGCACTTAGAAAACAAAAAAAAAAAAAATTTAGGGACCTTTTAAAACAAGAACCAAAAGTTCGTAGGGCTTCAGTGTCATTTTGCCTTTAATTTACGGCTAATCTAAAGGCTAATTAACTATGCGCAATTGACTCAATCACATTTATGACCCAACAATCTCCCCCTTTGAGTCAAATTGCGAATCAAATTGCGAAGGAGCATCATCATTCTGCAGGCTCTGGTATCGGACCCTCGTCCACCCTTTCGAACACTCTCGGAAGCATAGACAAAATTCTCTTTTGAAACGCCATGTACCAATTTAGCATATCATTGAAACATTTCTTGTCATTGGCGTTGCTGAATGTATGCTTGTTGATGATATGGAGGATGTGCTCCAAAGTTGCAGCTCGATACAGATGCTTGTTTGTAAGGGTAAACATCCTTTTGTTAACAGTGCCTCCTTCCTTTGAACTATAAGCCACATTCCAACGATTTTTATTTATCTTTCCAACGCTATGTTAGTCAAGATTGGAAGGAGGACCCTAAATTTCATACAGAGGAATTTTATCCAGACGAGAGGCTACTTCAACATCCAGTTTCGCAATTTCAAGAATGTAGTAACCAATCATCCTTTTGAGATGATCGGAAAGAGGGTCATATTTTTCAGGTGTTCTAGACAGAATGTTAAACAAATAAATCCAATCATGTGGATTCATGAAGGGCAAGTCTGCCAGAGAGAACTTAGCCTTTTCCTTATCGTTACCCCTGCGAGCCAAGAAACGAGCATTTCTGAACGGGTCCGTTACTTCTGGATTCTTGGGAGTCGCTGAACAATTTTCTTCAAACTCCAAGTGAGGTGCTGAGCCGTGGAGTTGTTCAGATAAAAAGTGAAGAGCTTGTTATTCACTTCCGGACTGGAGAGGGGAGTGTTGAGAAATTCCTCAAAGCTTCGGAACAGAAAGGCTCTAGCTGTCATCGTAAAATCAAATTGAGAGTCTACATCATTGCTCGTATCGAAAGAGCAAACCGACTGCAACCAGTATTCTATTGGCTCAGTAATGGCTTCCTTCTTCATCCTCTCAAAGTGCTAGGTAGGAAACAGAGATTTACGAGTTTCCAGCAGTAGTTCAGCCTCCTGGCAGCAGCTTCCTCAGCATCAAGCTTACGAGACAGCTTTTGTAGATCATTGATTTCCTTGTCTCTAGCTTCCCTGGCTGATTTTGCTGCATCATCGAGCTCAGCTTCTTCATCTACGTCGTCATCCCCAATCTTTTTATCTTTTCGTTTCGAGGAAGGACCTGCAGAACCACCAATATTCATCCGTTGAAACCTGTTGGAATCAGGCTTTTGAATATCATCAACAGACTTTGTAGTCCCTGCTTCATTCACATTTCCGATGGTTGAGAAGAAGGGTTTGACATGGTTTTCTTTGTTCGGATTTTCGACGTTCGTCTGGTCTGTGTCATTCTTCGGATGTTCATCGTTTGTCGGAGTTTCGTCGTTCGTCAGAGTTTCATCTTTCTTGTCTCCCCCTTGTTTCGGAGTGGCATCGACTTTCGAAACACCGTTTAGTGTGGCTAAGAGATTTAGAATGGGATGAAGCTTATTGGTGAGGTGCATAAAAACGTGAGGTGTGAGGACTGGATCACCTTGTTCGACCATACGCCTGAGAAACGAATCGATGTTGGAAGCACAGTTCCTAAGAGCTTTGTTCTGAGACACGGCAGAGGCTAAGACTGCCGAAGTATGTTTGAGGTCTGCCTTGAGAAGTTGAATCCTTGTCGTTTTGGCATCCAGTTGATCCATGACCTCATTCTCCATTGCCAGATCATTCTTCAGTTGATCCGCTTTAGCATCAAGGGAGGAGACTAGATCGGAATGCTCCTTCTTAAGTTTGGAACGAAGATCAGAGAGTGTTGCCTTCTGTGCCTTCAGTGATTCTGCGAAACCAGAAATTACCTTCTGCATTTTAGAATAGTTTGAATCATGAGCATCTCTGAAATTCTTTACGAATTTTAGGACTTCAGCCTGTAGTTTTCCGACAGTTTCGGTTGCATCGTTCATCTGTTTTTCAGAGGCTTCCATCAGCGTGGCAAAATCTCCAAGGATTTTGGCATTGTCACTGACGAAGGTCTCCATTTTTGTCTTGTGAGCGTCCAACTGGGATTGCCAGTCGAAAGTGGAGGGACTTTGTTGGATTGAAGCAGCACATCGAATTTGGTTGAGACTTCCTTGAATTGCTCCTTGGTCATCGGAGCGTTGTCATTATCGGTATTGGGTTTAACAGTGGAAGGAGACTCAAGAAAATCAGAAAGATCATCCTGTTCATCGTAAAACAAGATTTCTTCCTCATCGGATGGAGGATTCTGGTGATTTGGAGAAGGGATTGTAGTGTGTTTGGGTGATGGTGTGTTGGTGTTGTGTAATGGAGAGTGGTTGGGAGTTGGTTTTGGACTAGAGTTCGGAGTAGTTTTTGGAGTGGGATCGTGAGGTAGGGAAGGAGCTTTCTGAGTCTTGTTTACGATGTCGTCCCATTCTTCATTATCACCCTGAGCACCTTGCTGAGGATTAGTGATGGTGCGTGCTTCCGAATGTTCATCTTCGGAATGCGGTGTCAGAACCATTTTCCGAAGTTTTTCTATTTAGGCTTTGAAGATTTGACCATTTCGGAAGACGATCCCTTTCCCTTTCATTTAACAGCCTTTCTCGGATTGTCCAATTTATCAAACGCCTCCTGGAGTTTAGGCGTGATCGGACGAACTCCTGATGAAGGTAACTCACGCCAAGTAGCGACACACTGGATATCGCTCGGAACTCTGTTGGTCATTTCCACAGGTATGGAACCTATGAAATTAAAATATTCTGCCTTTGTTGTGACAAAAGTGGTTGTTGGTAGAGTCGGAATGACAGCCATGGCCAAGTCAGTCATGATATGAATGTTATGCTTAGTGAGAGCCCTGTTCACGACAATGGACCAGAAACGAGCACAAGAGATCTCCGAATGTCGATTCTTGTAATTGACACTCTCAAAAAAGTGACTCCATAGAATTGAGCCATAATCAAGATTGATATCGTTATACAGACCGTAGAAGAAAGTGTAGAAGGGCTTACTCGTGCTGTCAGTCCCTGTTGTGCGTTCAGAAAAGCTTTTGAAAAGAATCGTGAAGAGCGCATTCCAATTCGGAGGCAAACTCTTCTTTGTAAACATTGACAGTTGCGTAGTATCTTCATTGTATCCCATCTGGAAGAAAAGCTTTTAAAGAGTCAGTGGTTTAAGGGATTCAGGGTCAACTAGGTTCTCTATGTCAGTAAACCATAGCAGTTTCCCAAAACGAGATTTTGAGATTTGGGTTTTGACGGAGCCAACCTCGAAAGTGACAATCTCCTCCATTTTGTTGTAGAACGCAGATGAGTAAGCAGAGGAGATATGAAGGATGGGGTCTGATGCAGATTCAGTCAGTGCTTTGTAGATTCTTGAGTACTTCAGACACTCGATCATCGGACGAATGGATTCGTTGTAGTGGGAAGATTGAGATCGATGATCATGTTTTGATTTGGTTTAATCTTCAACATGAGAGTGGAAGAGGTGTTGTCGTTTGCAGAAGAAGAACCCGTCATTGATGAGAGATTGAGTATGAAGAACACAGGAGAGGAGAAGTGTGTTATGGAAAAGAATGTGAGCGGTAAAGTTAGAGAAACCATCCAAAAAAAATCTTTATATATCTTTGGTAATTCAAGTAGAGAGAGAAAATCCCAAAAGAAGTCGGTTCCGTTTCCCCATAATGATACATTGCCCCCAAAGTCGCCCTGTTAGGCGTGTGAAAAGCGATAAATCAGCTGATGGGATAGTGACGTTGTAACTGACACGTGTGGATGACGTCACTGAAACTTCAAAAATTCGCGCCAGAGTTATCTTTTCCTCCAAGTGTCTTTCATCGCTGATGAGTCAGCAGTTCTATATTGCTAAAAAAATATTCCAAAACATTTCACCAGAAAACCAGAGTTAGAAAAATCAAGATTGATTTTTGTGAAAGAGTGTGCCAAAACAAAAGAAATAAATCAATATAAATATCTGGGAATCTGTGATGTCGGAATGACATGAAAGCAGATGGATCCCGGGCAGCGATCGCTTCCTTCGGAATCAAGAGAGATTCATAAGTGCTTGAGTGGTTTCCCATTGAATTACGATCACTTGGTTTTTAAGAACTAGTGAAAGGCATCTTTTGAATGTTGAGGGTGGCTTAGCTTCCAACAGATTCCGAAACTTGATATAAGTCCGAAATCGGAAGGAAGTACTTGTTTGACCAGTGTAGCCATTAATAACAAGTATGGTTGGTGGTATTTGAAAGTGACTGATTGGTTTTGGAAATCTCAAAAAAAAAAAAAAACTGGATATTTTGGGAAGAAATAACTTAGTTATAACATATTTCATTAAGATCAATCAGAAAATGAAAAGTTGAGATTTCGCAATTGAAGCCGTCAATTCGTAATGGTTGTTCGTAATTTTGGGTTTCACTCGGAAGGGTGGTGATAACAATTCCGAGATCATAAACATAATGGTTGTGTAACCATCAATTCTCAGTGGTAATGCTGAGAATCTTCATAAGGGTTACGTTTACATGGAAATGAGTGTGATGGAGAATTAAGAGAAGGGTTAAGAGAGGTTGGGAGTCTCATAGTGCATCATGGTTATAATGAATTGTGATCTTTGACTAGAATTTCGGTAGCCATATATCGAAATTGGTTTGATTTCGATAATCATGGGACTACATGTAAAGGTACAAGAAAATGTACAAAGAGGATTTCCGTCAATTCGCAGTTGCATTCGAAAGAGGAAAATTGTTTTTGTGTTTTGAATAATAATAAAAAATAAATACGTCAGTTCCTGAAATGATGATGGCGCCGTAAACTCTTAGTACAGGTTTCAAATAAGTCTACAGAAACCATTAATTATGCAGGCGGATGTGAAACCCCGTCTAATCAACCATCTTTGACACAATCTTGCTTTGATGGGAGCATTAAAGATCTGTCATACTCATAATTACCCCCAAGAAATTAATTAACACCATAATTGGAAGGTTAATCGACCATTTACCTGCCTATAAAAGGAGAAGGAACTTAGCAGTAGAAAAAAGAGAACAAAAAAAAAATAACACACAGATGGCACAACGTCCATTCAACCGTTTCGACAAGGTGGAGGTCAAGATTCAGGAAGGAGAATTCGCCGGAGGGGTTTATGGCGGCGTCGTCACTGGAGTGTGGAACCACCGATAAGAGGTGCGGCTGACCACTCTAACAAACGGAGAGACTGGCGGACCAATGACGGTCCATGTGGGGTTTCCTTTTCAACAACCCGTTCCACCAAAGATCTTCGTGGAATTCAAGCAATTCGACCTCGTCGAGGTATGGTACCGCCGCAGGTGGTGGTCGGCGGCGATTTCCAGGACAACCGCCCACAATCAGTTCCACATGATGCTAGTGGATGGGACTCGGTTGTTCGTGGATGAGTCGGAGCTGTGTATCCACAGTCGTTTCACCTTGGAGACCCCCGATGTGGCAGTATTATAAGCTGTAGGAGAATGATGTATTTTCTTTTGTTGTTTTTGAATCATCTTCCTTCTTAATGAAATCTGCCTTCTTTGTTTTTGATCTTTAGCAATATGTTGAAACGAGAAAGACACACACATGAAGTAACAAAATTAAAAAATAAGTAAAATAAAATAAATGAAAAATCTTTTTGGAGTTTTAATAAAAAATGTAAAGACAAAAAAATATTCATAAAAAAAACTTGAAGAAAAAGGTATTTTTGATATTTTTGATAAGATAAAATAAGAGAAACCAAAAAAAATATTTTTTTCATTTTTGAAAAAAATAAAAAATAAAATAAAAACAAATATACAAAACAGATATATAGAATGAGTCCAAGATCTTTGAACATTAGTTGCGATTCCGAGACGTTTTGAGATTCAAACCCTTCGGAATGAGGTTAATGAATTCCAACCATTAGGTAGATTTCAGAACAGATTCAGCCTCTATCATTCCAAGCCCATGTAGGATACGATTGAAAGTAGGTTCAGGTAAGGCCTTGGTGAAGGTATCAGCTAGCTGGTCCGTAGAACAAACAAAGTGGACTTCAATGTTACCATCTTCCACATGATCCTTGATGAAATGATATCTGAGTGTGACGTGCTTTGTCTTTGAATGTTGCACTGGGTTGTGACAAATCAAAATTGCACTTTCGGAATCCCAGTAAAGTGGAATGCATTTCATACTGATCCCATAGTCTCTCAGTTGGTTTTGAATCCAAATGATCTGAGAAGTACAGGATGCAGCTGCGATGTACTCCGCTTCAGCTGTTGAGAGTGAAACGCATGTCTGTTTTCTAGATTGCCAGCTCACAAGCTTGCCATCCAGAAGTTGACATCCTCCTGAAGTGCTCTTCCGATCGAGTCTACATCCACCAAGATCTGTGTTTGAGAAAGCTTGTACGAAAAAGCCAGATCCTGATGGGTACCACAGTCCAAGTGATGTTGTTCTCTTTAGATATCGAAATATGTTCTTCACAGCAGTGATGTGTGGTTCTCTTGGATTAGCCTGATACCTAGCACAGTAACATACAGCAAACATAATATCAGGTCGACTTGAAGTAAGGTAAAGAAGTGAACCTATCATTTTTCGATAAAGCGTGATGTCTGCTGCGGGTTTCTCGAGAGAAGGAGTGAGCTTGGTTCCGAACGCCATCAGAACTTTGACTTTCGAATCGCCCATCATCCCAAACTTCTCCAGTAGAGACTTTGTGTAGGCTTCTTGATTGATAAATATTCCCTGTGAGCTTTGTCTGATATTTAGACCGAGAAAGAAGTTGATTTTCCCCCATCGAACTCATCTCAAATTTAGTTTCCATTAGTTTTCAGAACTCAGCGGTTAGGCTTAGATGAGTAGATTCGAAAATAATGTAATCAACATAAATTTGAACAATGATAAGATGCTTGTCTTCCTTTTTGCGAAAGAAGGTTGGATCATCTGACCCTTGCTTGAATTTTAACTGCTTGAGGAAGCGAGTCAACGTCATGTACCATGCTCTTGGTGCTTGCTTCAAACCATATACAGCATTATCCAAAACATAACAACGATCCAGATGCTTGTTGTTGACAAAACCTGGAGGCTGCTCGACGTAAACAGTTTCTTCTAATTCGCCATTCAGAAAAGCACACTTCACGTCTATCTGATAGACATCAAATCCCTTGTGAGCTGCATATGCAAGAAAGATCCGAACGGATTCCAATCTTTCAACAGGGGAGAAAGTTTCCTCGTAGTCGATTCCTTCTTCTTGGCAGTATCCTTTGACCACAAGTCGCTCTTTGTTCCGTATAACGTTTCCTTCTTTATCTAACTTGTTTCTGAACACCCATTTCATTCCAAGAACGGATGCATTTTCTGGAGTTGGAACAAGTCTCCAGACCTTGTTGCGTTCAAACTCATTTAATTCATCTTGCATCGCTTGAACTCAGTCAGCATGATCAAGGGCAACATTAACAGTTTTGGGTTCGATTTTTGAGATAAACGAATTCAACATGCAAAATTCCACTTTAGAAAATAATGCAGTTTGTTTCTCTTTTTGTTGTGCCCTTGTCAGAACGCCTGCTGACGTTTCTCCGATCACTTGAGATCGAGGATGATCTCTTGTCCATTTTACCATCGGAGGATAGTTTGGATCATACTCTGGAAGTTTGCATGAAATTTGCCATCCTGAATTGGATGCTCCCCCTCGAAAACAGGAATATGTTCCTCTGGAGCTGGAGTTGAACCCTCCCCCTGGACCGGTTCGGAGTTCTCCCTTTTGACATGAGAGTTGGAAGAACTTTCATAAGAACTGGATGTTTCGGAATCCTCAGTATTTGGAGTCGCAGAGGGAGTTGCGTCTGGGACATTCAGGGTTTGAGACGGAGTTGGCTCAGTAGCAGTGGGTGTTGGTCCTGCTGAGTCTGTAGTTCTGTCAGCTTTAGTTGTTTCATCTTCTACTATCTTGAGTAGTTCATCCTCCTGATTGTCTTTTGCATTAGATTCCAAGGATTTGGCAGTTTCTGGCTCATCAAACAAGTTCATGAATTCCTCATATAGATTCATGAGAGGAGTGGTTGTTTGATTTGATTCAGGAAAAATCTCTGCAGATTTCGTTTATTTGTTTTGAACTCTTGTGGTATACTTGTCATCGAAGGTGACATAATACGTTTCTTCTATCTTCCGAGATCGTTTGTTCAGAACCTGATAGCCTTTTGATGTTAAGGAGTAACCCAGAGAAATTCCTTCATCAGCCTTTTCATCCCACTTAACTCGTTTCTCCTTAGAATTGAAGATGAAGCACTTTGAACCAAAAACATGAAAGAATTTCACATTCGGTTTTCTCTTGTTGATTATCTCATAAGGAGTGAGTAAGAATCGCTTGTTGATTGTTGAGCGATTCTGAGTGAAGCAGGCGGTGGCGATAGCATAGCACGGAAGTACAACGGAAGCCTTGCGAATGAGAGCATAGTGCGAGTAGCTTCACTAAGAGATCGATTGCGTCTTTCCACTACCCCGTTTTGTTGTGGAGTGAAGGGAGCAGAAAAGTAGTGAACGATCCCTTTGGAAACAAGAAAGTCTTCAAGCTCTTGATTATTGAATTATGTGCTGTTCTCGCTTCGAATCTTCCGAACAGGATTTCGGAGTAGAGTTCAGCTTACTTGATGAAGTTAATCATGTTTGGAGTTGCCTCAGATTTCTGTTTAAAAAAGAAAACCCACGTAAAACGTGAAATGTTATCAACTACAACCAAAATGTACTTGTTGTGAGCTACACTTTCGATTGCAGATGGACCACAAAGGTCAATATGTAACAGTTCAAAGGGTTCAATTATCTTTGTGTTGATTATCGTTGAGTGACTCTTTCTGCTTTGTTTTCCGAGTTCGCAAGCATCAGACAGACGATCATTGTCGTACTTTAGTAGCGGCAATCCTCGCACTAGATCACCAAGTACGAGCTTGTTTATGTCTCTAAAATTTATGTGTGAAAGTCGTCTATGCCATAGCCAGCTATCATCGTTTGCTGCTTTACTGAGTAGGCAGATGGCAGGGTTTCCTTTGATTGGTGTCATATCCAAGGGAAACATTTCTCCCTTTCTTTTTGACTTTAGAATGATTTTCTTAGTCTTCTTCTCTATTAATTCCGAACCATCTTCATCAAAGGACACTTTGAGTCTAGTTCTTACCACCAGTTGCGAAACGCTGATAAGATTGTTTTGTAGGCCTTCTACATAAGCTACCTTGCGAATTGAAAGTTCTCCATTTGTGATCATGTCATAGCCTTTGATTTCACCGGTCGCATTATTTCCATAACGAATTTTTCCATCATTTCGTAGCGAACGGTACTCCCTTAAATCTTCCCTTCTCCCTGTCATGTGACGCGAACAGCCGCTATCAATGTACCATTCTAGATCATACTGTTCGTCATGCATCACCTGCACAATTTAGAGAGATTTAGGAACCCAAACCAATGTGGGTTCATGTGATAATTTCTTGGAAGCAGGAAATATGTTTGATTTGTTAACCCAAAATGATTTCTTCTTTGGAGGTTGATTCTTCCCATTTTCGAATCGATACACTTTTGTTTTGTTGGTTTGCCAATCATCTCTAGCAAAACGTGACTTGGTTTGAACGAAAGAATTTGATTTCCGAATTGGTTTTGGTTGAAAATTTCCTAAAACCTTTATGAATTTGGCTAATCGGAAAATGGGTTTCGGTTCTGAGTAAAAATCATTTGAACTTTTGTGATTTTTATCTCCTTGAAAATTGGTTTTTGTTCTAGTTCGGGATAAAGTTTGGCTTTGCCCTTTAAGCCATTAGACCTGAGGGTGGGTTTGACAATCTTTGTCTTTGTTGGTTCAGGTGATTTGGATTTTTCAGCCATTTTCATGAAAGTGTGTGATTTTTGAAAAGTCTGTTTTGTGGTTGAATTTTGTTGTGGTTTCGGAATCGGAGTGGTACCAAGTTTTTTAGCAGAATTAGAATTAACAAAATTTTTATCATTTTTGTTTCTCCAAAATTGTTTTCGTTCTTTCAAATTCTTTTTGTACCGAGCATTCATCTTTCTCCTTCTTGCTAAACGCTCTTCAGGAGACTTATGAATACGAGGCACTGAGGTTGAGAGCTTAGTTGGCATTGAATTATGAGTCACAAAAGGACCATTCTGAATTGGTTTTTGTACCACTTATTCTTGGCTGAGAGAATGAATCTTTGCGATTCAAAGATCCTAAGATATATTTTCCTCGGGACTTCCATGAGGTCATTTCAGAGAGACCTTTCGTTTTGTCTGCATTATCGATTGGTTCAGACCAGAAGAAAGCATCACAGCCATCGGAATTATCGTTATCAACTAGGACTTTGTGTTCTGAAATGTCTATTAAGTTTAGTCCTGGTTTCACAAAAACCTAATTTGGAACAATTTTTATTTTTGGAAAGACTGTTGCTTGTTCATTTAAAGCTTGTGATCCTTTATTTTCAACAATTCGTGCAAAAGCAACTGAGTTTTCGAAAATGAGATTTTTCTTAGGTTCAGTTTGATTATTAACAAAAGCAGAACAATCAACTTCATCTTCTATAGATATTTCACTCATTTCACTTTCATCGAAATCGGAAATATTCTCAGAAGTGAGAGTATTTTTGGAGTTCAATTTCTTGCATAATGACTGAAAGTTCTGTAAAGTGGCTGATTTAATCTCTTCTTTATCATTTTCTGACAAATAATCTTTTACCATGTTCTTGTGTTCTTTGGACTGTATATAATTTTCAATTTTGTTAAGTCCAATACGATATGCTTCTGACACTTCGTCTGAAGAAACAATGGTTTCACACTTATAACATTCAGCATCGATTTCATCCTCTTTCAATTCGAGAAAGGGTAAAATCATTTTATGCAATCCCCTGCCTATATCACAATCAATATGTAATTGAGTAATATTGTTATAAAGCCGTTTTGCAATCAAACATAAAATATTCCTTTGTTTAAGAAGCAAAAAATTGTCTCTTTTGACATAAATAATGACATCCCTAGCCCTAACCAACTCTAACTTCAACGCATCGATTTTCATTCTCCTCTCCTCATTCTTAAGTGTCACCCTGTTCAATTGATCATTTAAATTAGAATTGCTAAGTCGTGTTCGTTTTAAACTTTTACTAAAATTCGAAACAGTAAACCTTAGATCATCTAATTCTTCATCATAAGTAGAAGAGCAAACATTTAAAGACTTAAGGGTAGAGCGTACCTTGTTGACGATAGCATCACACTCTTGTACCTGTTCCGAAACAGGTTTCGCAGTGAAAAAGCTCGCTGATGTCTGGCACCCATCAGTAGAGTAGCCTCTGTGTTCGGAACTGTCCTCCTTTACCATAAAACATTGACCATGCGTCCGTTTCCTAACTTCATCATCCTCCGAACCCGTTGACCAGACTTCAACGGCACCATCCTCGTCATCCTCTTTCACCACAAAAGCTGCCTTTGCATTTAAAGCATCGTCCCTTTTTAGGTCTGTAATTTTCTTGGCATAGTACGCTTCGTCTTTGACTTGTTCCTTCTTTTCATTTTGTTTCCGAAGCAAACAATCTTTGACAAAGTGGTTCTTGCCTTTGAAGTAGTGGCAGTCATACCCCGAATCACCAACCAGCTTCTTCTCCTCTTCAGACTTGTACTTCTTAAAACCCTCCTCTTTGGGTTTCACGGAACTGAAGTTTCCTTGTTTGCCACGATTTCTGAATTTTGAGAAGTTCTTCTTGAAATACTTCTTAGGATTGGAAACCATGAGGGCTTTGCCTTCTCTTGTGAGCTCCTTATCTAAAATATCCGATTCCGAGTCGTCTCCAGTGGCATTCTTTCCCTTCGCAACAACAGCAAGGGAACCCAAGCTTGAGGTGGCTTTAGCTTCTGAAGTGATCTCCTTCTCGTGAGATTTGAGAATGCCCATCACTTTAGCCTGATTATACGACTTAAACTGTTCGTGAGCCTTGATGGTCGATACAATGGCCTTCCACTCGGGTTGGAGACTATTCAAGAACGTAACTTTTTGCTCAATCACAGTTCGAGCAATTTTATACTTGAGCAACCTGCTCAGAAGATGATTGTATCAGTTGAAGGTCTGAGCCAAGGTTTCATCAGAAGCTTGAATAAAGGATCCAAACTCAGAAAGTAGAGTGGTTTGGACTGAATGCTCAAGATCGGTATCTCCAGAGTATAGTTCTTCTAGCATATCCCAAATCTCCTTTGTAGTTTCACATGAACTAACCAGTATGAGGGTGTTAGGAGGAAGTCCAAACCTAATGATTATGAAGGCTTTTATGTTGCACATCAACTTGTTCTTTTCATCCAGAGGAATATCTTTGTGAGCGACGAGAAGTTCGTTGTATTCTTTTAAGGTTTTGATAACCTTTCGTGAAGTAGTATGAGCGAACGTCTCAACGGTAATAGCATGCTAGATGGTAAATCCATGTTCTTCTATTCCAAGAACATAGTCTTCAAAGTGTAACGCCCAGACTTCATAGTCATTTGTAAATAAAATCGGGATCCTTGTGGTAGATCCAATGCTGCTGGACAAGTTCATGAATGTGGATCGCCATGCGCCATTTGATCTTGTTTGAATATGAATCAGACGTGTATAAACAAATCGAGTTAAAATGTAAACAAAAGATCAGGATCTGACGTCTAAAATCAATTAAGACGACTAAGAGGATCAAGAACAGATCTGTGTTCAAAATCTTATGAACTCAACAGAAGAAAGGTGTATGAATAACACAGTCTCCTGCTCTAATACCAATTGTGAGTACAATATTAATAATAATGATGATCAATAGATTCGAAACAATGTTGAGTAATAAACAAGATAAAGATATGAAGAACAATGGCTGGATGATTGTATTGAAACTCTCAAGAACAATTCAATGAGAACTATTCTGTATGAGAGGCCTGAGAAGATTACAAAAACGTTAACCCTAATTAGGGTACGTGTATGCCTTAAATAAGAAAACTAAATATGGAATGGACAGACCCACCCATTTAATTTACGACTAATCTAAAGGCTAATTAACTATGCGCAATTGACTCAATCACATTTATGACCCAATAGATATCTCCCGCTTCCACCTCTTTTTGGATTTTCTTGCTGAGGTTATTGGGGCACTGACCTTCATAATAATCATTGTCATTCCGTCTAGCAGGTGTTGTCGGGCCTGCTTCTGGAATGTTTCCTCTTTGATCTGGTTCTCTCTCTACCACTACTATCATTCCAGGTTCTTTTCTAACCATCGTAAAGATAGCTTTCATGGTAGATATATTTTTCCATCTAGATCCTTCAAGAGTCAAAGGTGTGATCTTTAGTGTGTTGATCTTAGGCCATGTATTCAACCTTGAGGCTCTAATTCCTGTTTTGTTGGGATCGGTACAATGCCCTTCTACTCTAAGGCACCGATCAACCATGCCAAAGTACTTCAAAACAAATGATGAACCTCACAGCTGTCTAGACTAAAGAGAAATACGAAGAACATTTAAAAAACACAATGATATAAAATGGTTCACTTGACAATGAGTCAAGCAACATCCACTGTGAGGACTAAGATATTTTCATTGATAACCTTCAATGTTTTACAAGAGAGAAACTAAGCCTGTCATCTTCACAATGTTCACAACCCGGACATTGGATATTAGACATTAGACATGTAACTAGGCCTGAGCACCTAGTCGCTTTATAGACTGATAAACGACCATACCATGCACTCCATCTTGCCCTAACACTTTGATAGCGTGCCCTTATGTATTCCCAATATATCCTGACAGCCAATGTGATAGTACCAATACAGGGTACAACCAAAGAGACTGTGTAACTGTCTCTTGGACTGCGGTTGAGATACATTCCTCTCCAACGAGATTGTGTAACTGTCTTACTATGCTTCTGTACTCTAGTCAGACTACACATCGGCCAGAGGCTAATTCTTCACCGGAGTAAACTCTCCAATCTGAACTGAGCTTTGATCAAAATAACAGTACGGTTTGACCTTCTTATGGTGTTGATGCATTCACTCCTGTGATCATAGACCAAGTAACTGCTTTCATGGTGCACTACAATCTGTAGCTGATACTTGTGACTTCCTTTGGCATGGCTCTTCGATCCTGATTGAGTTCTTTCTTTGTCATAATTCTCCAATCAGGCAACCTTCTTGTTCATCAAACCAACTCCTGTTGTCTTTCTTGGATTGCCTTCTTCGCATGCCCAACCAAAAGAAGTATCTTCTGATCTCGAAGAGGTGTGACCTTCCTCGGCCATACTGATCCAATGCTCTTCGGTTCCAACCATTTTGCTGATCTATTAAAGAAGCACTTCTATCATTCTGGGTTAGATGCAACCGACACATGATATCTTCTTCCACTTTCGATCCATTTTGGTTAATCTGACAGGAGCAGATAACTTCATTGAGAACTGAGCATTCGTGCAAGGCACAAATCTCAAAAATACTCACATTCTCCGCCTCTGTTTTTGGTTATTAAATCTTTTCGGTCATCTGGGCTTCTTCGGTTCAGATGAGGGCTCCATACTTTGCTCAATAGCAGGAAATCTTTGGATATTTGGTACTTCAAACTTCCTCATTGCTTTGGACTTGAACACAACATATAACCTAACATTCTACTCCTTTGTAGGCTGAAAAGGACCAAAGTTATAACATTAGGAATAGATCCACCAAAGCTTGACAAACGTTTATCTACCAACTAATGTGCTCGGTAAATTCTTTAAGATCCCATTCACTATTTATTTGGAGGCAAATACTCTAACAAGAATATTATTCAAAAACTCAATGGGGAACTTGCCTTCACTATTTCTTGAATGGTCCCTTAGGAGGAGATCTTCCTCGGTATACTGCACCCGAAAGGTTCTTCAATATTTTTCAATCCAAATGTTTCTCGATACCTTCAAGTCTCTTGTCAGCTGGTTCCAACTTGTTTTGTACAACTTGCAACTTTAGTGTCATAAGTTGCGAACTATTACATGTAACTTCAGGAATGCCCCAATGTGTTTCTGACCTAGAGTGATTGGACATTGGCTTCTAATTCATCTTGTACCATCTTTCAACCATCATAATGAAGTTCTAAGGATTCATCAAGGGAAACCCGGCTAATAAAAAGACATGTACTTCATTTTCTTCACCCCTACGAACATCAAAGTTGTAGTTCTAAAGGGTTCCTTCATTGAGTTCTACATCAGTACTCAATTAATATTAGTAATTTTCTTCAAAGAGCATACTTCAAACTAGCCTTTACCAACAACTACGTGGAAATTACACCCTTTCGATAGCTTTAAATATTAGAACAATTTAATTAAAGGAGAATGTTTTTGGATTGTAGGGGATATCAAGTTGACGATTGTGATGATTTTTAAT
This sequence comes from Cichorium intybus, assembly GCA_023525715.1. Lineage (NCBI taxonomy): Eukaryota > Viridiplantae > Streptophyta > Magnoliopsida > Asterales > Asteraceae > Cichorium > Cichorium intybus. The sequence continues at coordinate 95,349,899 of CM042012.1, forward strand.
AGAAAATGTCTAAAAAGGAATATGATGATATAGTTTAAGCTTACCAAGGCCTAGGACATGATGATCTCAAAATTCTAAATCTTTTCCACTGGCCCTATATTGTGTGTGTCTCGATCCTTCCACTTGCAATATAATTCATCTAATGAAGCGTTTCATAATCCTCTTTTTCTTTTAGATTATTCTCTTCTTTATAAAGCTCATGTTGAACTTTCTTCCCCTTATCAGCAGTCGTACTTGAGAATGGCGGTACTGGTGATGTTGTTATGATGGTATTGATAGCTTTTATTTACTCTAGATTCACTAATCATGGCAGCAGAAACATACAAAAAAAATCTAAGGCAAGTAATAGTTACTAAAACCTACAAGGATCCTACCTAATGATGTTTACAACTACGAGAGGGATCAAAATTACCAACCTTTTAGCAAAACGAATTTGCTTGAAGACCCTTTGATGTGGATCAAATCCATGCTAAGGAAGGTAGTACACAAAAGAGAGTACCTCTAATGGTTCACAACCAATAAGTCCAAATTATCATGTTAATTGGTTAATTTAGAAAGCTCACTATAAAAAACCTTGAGAGGGATTATAGATTCTGCTATGAGAGAAGAGAGAACTCCATGTCTTAGAGACCTCTAGGAGGGGGACGAAAATAATGAGTGTGAGCGAGACGTATTTATAGCTTTAAATGATGCTTAGAGGTAAACCTGATTTGAATTCAAACCGGAGAAAGGTAATTGATTAAATAATCCAACTTATCTTTAATTCAAATTTTATCCTTTTATCATTTATGGTGGTGAATGAAATTAAGAAGGTTTATCCTTCTAATTTCATCCCTTATCCTCCATAATTAAATATTATCCATTGCCCAACTATTGAATAATTAATATTTAGTCCCTACACTTTTAATTAGTCCCAAATTAATTTAAATTAATTCCAAACTAGTTTCTAATTAATTTATCATCACATAATAAATTAATAAACTATTTATTTCTCTCTCTCAATTAACTCTAATACCATTTGGACTACTGAGGGAAACCAAAAAAGAACCATACTATTAATGGAAAGTCCTTACCAATTAGTTATGATCTTGGAGACTATTCCAACAGGTATATGATATGGGACCTTCAGTTCTGATTTTGATTTTGGATGAGAATCTTTTGAATGGAATCATATGTTCTTACGAAGTAGATAAATTAAGTATAATTGTTGGCACAAACGTCTTTAGAGGAGGAATATAAAATGTTGATTTTGGTGGTTGCGTCATAGACTTTAATGGTGGTAGAATGGTTGTTAGCGGTATGGTTGTCATTAATGGCGGTCTGAATGCTGAATGCTGAAGTGAGACCAAAAGTAAACCAGATATGAGACCCGGAGTCTTGTCACCTTGGGCCCGCTACTAGATTCTCCCCCTTGTAGCAAATGCTAGGAAGGCCTTGGAGCACCATGTAGATGACTAAAAAAGGTCAAAAGCGGATGAACTCCGGAGCGAATATTGGAACACACATTCACAACAATTTGCTCTGTTTCAGTCTCCAAGGTTTCTTGAGCTATCTTCTGAGGATCATGGGCATGAGCCTTTGGTTCTAGTTTTCTGATAATTTCCTTCGCCTCATCTAGTTGTTGTTAATGCTAAAATCAGATCGTTGACCAACTCGTAGTTTGATGTGTTAGGATTATAATGTTAAACTCTTTATTTTGATGTAATGTTAGAAAAACCACTTTCGTATGAATGCTTTAAGTAATGAACAAATGGTAATTTCTTGTGCTTTACATTCTTAACTAATATCTCAGATAAGTTGTGTTCTGATATTCTTATAATCATCCCAGTCATGGATTTCGGAACTCCAAAGTATTTCAAGATCTGAAGGCACACGTATCAGAAGAGACAGTTCGGAAGACAATATTCCGAACTAACATAGAAGACCAGTTAGACCAAGAACATATTTCCAAGATACTCTGATTCAGAACTGCCAGGACTTCGAAATCCACTCAGGATTTCGGACTATCAATATGAACAACTCAAAGGAAATATCATACTTAATCATTCAACAAAGAAGACTGAAGATCAGAAGATCATCTGGAAGATAAGGCAAAGGATAAGCACTTCTACGTATAGGATATGATTAGACTAGATCAGGCGTGGCCCCCTAGAAGCATGTCTGTTGTATTTAGAGTATTATTATATTGTAGACAAGCCACCTTAGTCTGACATTGTATTATTATATTACATTTATCCATGTTGTCTGACTGAAGAGAGACGTGTTGTCTACTCTTCAGTCCATAGGTCATTATCCGAAGGTCCTCCCTTAGTCTATAAAAGGGAGACCAAGTCCATCTTCAGTCCTTATGAGTTTGAGAGACTTTATGTAACACTTTCACATTTATCAATACAATCTCTCATTCCATCAACACTCGTGTTCTTATCTGCATTTCTTATTATGATTACTGTTCTAGCACACTTATTTCTCAGTCTTTATATTTCTAAGTTATATAACTGTTAATTCATATTGTTTATTGTTGAGCTATTAAGATATATTCTATGTATTACCATTACATTATAATTCCGCATCCATCTCAAGTCTTCGGACTTGTCCACTTCCGAAACTTCCCAGTTTCGGAACTTTACTTTCCGCAATCTTACTTTCCACACTTACTTAGAATATTTGGCGACAACAATTGGTATCAGAGCCTAAATAGCTGTCTATAAGATTCTAAGTGCATAGTTTACTCAAAACCCTGGCTGTAGCAACAACCTTAGAATCCTCTGTGGATCATTGCATGCTATTATAGCTCAAACTCTTAAAACACTCTCTTTCATTTGAAAACAGTTCCGAATCTTTTCTTCTTATCCAAAATGCAGATGAACTACTCTCTAAATGTTTCTAACAGTGTCGGAGGCTCTAATCGAGCCCCTATACTCATACCTACTGAGTATAATGGCTGGGCATCTCGTATGCGCAACTATCTCAAAACCAAGGCAAAAGATATCTGGCGTTCTGTTGAAGAAGGACCTCATCTTCCAATTTACACCCCTAGACCGGAGACGGCACAAGAGGCTCTAGGTGGTACTTCTCAACCAAGGTTAACTCCCCTGGATATTGAGAAAATGGACAACGACCAAATAGCTTTCACCAAAATCCAATGTGGAATCCCTCCGGAACTCTTTGATCTCATACAAAACTGTACAACAGCCCAACGGATTTGGGTTCTCTTACAAAACATGTTCTTAGGGACGGAGGAAGCAAAAGATCAAAAACTGGTGTCAAGTCTCTCAGAATACACCCACTTCTCAACATTTACCGGAGAATCACTGAGACAGGCATTCACCCGGTTCTCTATAATCGTCACTAGACTCCTAAGTTCAGGAGCAGAAAGAACCAATCAGGAAATCAATCTCCGATTTCTTGAAGGACTTGGAAAAGACTGGGTACTTGTCAAAATGATTCTTCAAGGCTCTGGAAAGTTGAAAACCTTCAACATGTATTGACTATAAAACAATCTCATTGGGCAAGAACATGACATAAAAGGTAATCAACAATAACTGCAACTTGGTGGACCTCTGGCTTTAGTTGCTGAGCACAATTATCCGACGATGGGCAACACTCCTCAACAACTGGTACAGTATCAGCAAGCAACTCAATAGCAAATCAACCCAAACACCTCTACACCTCAAATTGTTCCTATTCAAAATCTACCACAAACTCAACAACCAAATCCTATACCTTCATACCATCCCTCTCAACCACAAATCTCTTACCCTTCACACTATCAAACCCCGACAGTACAATACCAATCATCTCCAACCTCGCAACCCTCCATTCAACCTAAGACTCCAACCCTTGCTCTTCAAGCTCCAGTACAAACTACTGAATCATGCTATTCCGAATATGACGAAGCTGAAGAAGCTGCCTACCAACACGAGATTCCCATGATTAGTTAGAAGTTCAACAGAATACCATCCTACTCTAGTCCAAAGAAGAACTTCCGTCCCTCTAACCAAAATACAGGATATCAACCCAGAAACAACTATCAGAAAGGACATCAATAATCTGGTCAAAATCGTTACTATCTGAAACCTGAAGAGCAGCAATAGGAGAAACCAAAGGCAGCCCCAGCTGTCAGCACTAATCAAGCACAAACTCCTAAAAAGAACGAATCAGAAGTAATCAAATGTCACAACTACGGAGGTCTATGGCACTATGCTGCTGACTGCAGAGCTCCGAGGAACTATCTGAAGGCGAAAGAAGAAGAAAAAGTCAAAGCATTTGTTGCATCTGGAAATGTCGAAATCTGGTCTTCTGGAGATGAAGACGAGCATTTTGAGAACAAGCGAAAAAGAGGAAAAGGGTTCGGTGAATGCATGATGGTGCAAGCAAACCAAGAAACTCCAATCCCAGGGTTAGCAAGCTCCAAAAATCCTAAGGACACTGTTGAATCCTCATCCTCCTACATGCCAAAGAACTATTCTTTTATGGTCAACCACAAATCTGGCAAAGGAGTGAGTATCATCGAACAGGTACGTAACATGCTTCATACACATCATATTTACTCTAATAATCTAGAACCTGCTTTAGAAAAAATATCTAACACCTGTGCAGATGCCTTAGCTGCATATCAGCGGGTTCTGGAAGAAAGGGATGATGGGTATGACGAAGTGATAAAGTTGAAGAATAGGCTAGAGGATAAGAACCTATTTTGTGATAAACTTTCTGCTGATTTGAAGATCGAACAGACTTCTAGGACTCTGTTAGAAAATTCAAATCAGCTTTTGACATCGCAAAGGGATTTAGCCCGAAGCGATAATGTAAGACTGAACAAACTAGTAGATCAGTTGTATCATGCAACTGAAGTTTCCAAATCCCCTGCTAACACTAATTCTTCAGAAAACACTTTTAATTGGGAGAAAAACCACAAATAAAAATTATCCTATATACAACAAAGTCCATTCTTTCATTACCCTTCAAACGAATATGATAATAAACACGATGAGGACACAACCAAGAACATTCCTGAGTCAAAGGAGGGAGTTAAAATTCCCTTCTCATATTTCTCGGAAGCAGACAATACCGAAAGCAGTAAATTGTCTACAACTTCAGTCCCATTCATGCCTAGATACATGACCACGGTCATAAATCATCCGTCGTCAAGCTCTCAACAACACTCTTTCTTAGAAAATTTGCAAAGTAACTGTGTTACTGAAGAATTCAATTCATGTCCTAAGAGCTTGGAAAATTCAAATAGAGAAAAGGTTGATGAAGAAACTGAAATGTAGAAACCTCCAGGCAAAACTGTCATTAAAAATGAGTTTAACAAAATTATAATTAGAAATCCTAATGTTGCTAACACATCTAACATGACTTCCGAACCATCGTGTTCTGGCACAAAGTCATACGTAGATGCATTACAACATAATTTTTCAAATGATCCGATCAAAATTTCATTCGAAAAACTTAAAGTCAATTATGAAGAGTCAGACTCTTTAAATGATTCTTTATCTGACTCTTCCCCAAGAGAAATTTTTCAAAAGGAAAAGGAAAGAATCTAACCAAAAATGGAGTAAAACCAACCCTGAACAGAAAAGATGTCCAATCACCTCGATCTCATGCAAGATTTGAATAGAGAAATTGCTTCTACACTCAGAAAAAGCCAGAAGTTAATTCAACTTTCGTCACTCCAAGTCATACTCGGAAATCTATTTCTTCCACATTCCGAAAGTACATTCACAAAGGATTACTCCCTACTCCAAACATAAAACCAATTATGTATCAACAAAAAGTCAACCACTCAAATTAAGACTCAGAATTTCGAAAAATAACCAATGCTAAAACAGCACAAAATATTTCAGTAATTTCAAAGAGAACTGATCCAGAATTCATGAAACCAAAAATCTCATTTTCTAAAGTTATTAAAAACAACAAGCAAAATCCGAGTACTATTGGAACCAAAAATCCAAGCTACGACCACTCTCAAACAGTTCCGAAAATACCGAAAAGGCAACAAAACAATACCTGCTGTCGTTGTTGCAAACATACCTCAAAGATGCCTTTTGTCACCAAAGCAAAGACTCTCAACCATAAAAAAAATTATCTTTCAGAAACCCTTAAAACGATTTGTCCAAAAATGGGTTGTAAAATCGCCCACTTCGGAACTAAATTCATTTTCTAAAACTGAAAACTCCTATCAAACCAATAGTTAAAAACAAATCTTCCATATCTGGAAAAACAAATGTGACCAAACAAGTTTGGTTGCCCAAACTAACTGTCTAATTTTTCAGGCACTTAGTACGGAAGAGTAGGATGACGAATGGCTAATTGACAGCGCATGCTCAATGCACATGACCGGAAGATTGGAGTTTCTAAGAAACTACCGAGAAGTCAGCTTTGGAGGATACGTCACATTCGGAAACGACGCAAATGGCATCATCAAAGGCTATGGTGTACTAACAAACGGAAATTTCACCATTCAGAAAGTCGCCTATGTTCTCGGTCTCAAACAGAATCTCATAAGTGTAGCTCAACTGGTCAGCACCGGTCTCCGAGTTGAATTCGACAATGAATTTAGCTACATTACGATGGGTACCAGAGACACAGGCTTAGTGAAATCCCCAAGACAAGTCAATATGTTTCCGTTAGACATATCAATGTTTCTCGGAAATCCAAGACTATGTTTGTTATCTAAAGCACACTCCGAAATCAGCTGGTTATGGCATCAGAAACAAGCTCATCTCAACTTCCAATACATGAACCAGTTGGTAACAGGAGAAATGGTCAGAGGAATGCCACTTCTGAAGTTCGATAACGAAAACTTATGTGCAGCATGTGCATTAGGCAAGCAGAAGAAGAAACCTCACAAATCAATCACCGACTCGAGCATTACTCATCCGTTAGAACTTCTCCACATGGACCTCTATGGTCTATCAACAGTTGCTAGTCTAAATCATAAGAAATATATCTTGGTTATCCTAGACGATTACTCCCAATTTACCTGTATATTCTTTTTAAGATTAAAATCAGATACCTTCCTGGAGCTCCGAAACTTCATTACATCAATCGAGTTCAAAATTCAACTACCCGTAAGAATAATCCGAAGTGATAACGGAACTGAGTTCAACAATGGGCAAATTGAAGAATTTCTAGCATCCAAAGGGGTAGAGCACAACTTCTCAGCACCATATACACTTCAATAAAACGGTGTAGTAGAAAGAAGGAACAAAACTTTAGTGGAAGCGGCTCGATCAATGCTGACTTTTGCAAACCTTCCTCTAACGTTCTGGGCAGAAGCCATAGCAACAACATGCTTTGTTCAGAATCGATCCATCATGTAACACCCCGTTTTCCGGAACGTCCGTTTTGACGAAATAATTATTTTTAGTGAATAATAATAATGACAGTTTTAATTTTAAAATAATAATAACAATAATAATCCTATGCTTTTAATTAATAAGTTGGAGGGGCCTAAGTGTCACTATTGAAAACTTAAATGTAATTATAAAATGTTTATTTGGGTAAAATAAAATTAAAGTACCAAACTCAAGGGACCTAGAATGTAATTAGCCAATGTTTCATAAATCATTTTTCCTGATTTGGGCTGTACATCATGTGAATGGGGAAGCTTCACGATGTAAGACTTTCCACAACCACAATTATCTCTCTTGCTTTCTCTATTCCCGTTTTTGAAGACACAACCCTAGTGTTCGATGATTTCCCGGAGATTCAGACGTTGGATCGCCACAAAACTTTAACTGGAGGTTCCCAAGACATAAATTAAGGGCCTGATCGAAGGGTTTTTAATTTCAATGTCTAGAAGTGGAGTTACGAATTTCGCAACATGACCTAGGGTTTCTGGCAGATTCCTCTGGTGAGTCTCCCTTCTTGCGAAAATCATATCTGGAGTTCCAGAGGTCAAATAAGGCAAGGGGGAGTGAAGTGGGATACCTTTGTGACTCAGTGACTTTGTGTGTGGACTTATACTTTTACGGCTACTTGTGACATATTAAGAGGTGTTCAAACCTCACTTGAGAATTAACAATCTACTTCAAGAATCGAGGTGAGTTTCTCACTACATTGTATTTATGTTATATATGCTTTACTGTAGTTATGTGTGTTTGTATGATGTTGTGGAAAATACCTAGTTGTGTGTATTTTATTAATATTATACCTTCCTTTTATAGTTGTAATCGTTGGGGTATGGTGTGTGGTTAGTACTAGACGTGTCTAGGTCTAGTGTGTAGAAAATATTGGCTCGACGTACTGAGCAATATAGGGATGTCCGCAAGATGCACTGAGCAGATACGCATGACTCGACGTACAGAGTATGCGCGGCTCTGAGTGCTGAGGGGTGGAGTTTGATTATTGAGCAGATACGCATGACTCGACGTACAGAGTATGCACGGCTCTAAGTGTTGAATGGTCTATTGAGCAAATACGCATGACTCGACGAACAGAGTATGCGTGGCTCGAAGTACTTAGTAGGAGAGTATAATTCAATGTATTGGGTAGAGTAGATTATGTTTTTATTCTACTGTGTTGTATGGTTGTATTTTTCCTTATGGGGGTACGGTATGTGTAACTGATATACTATGTAAGTGTTGGAACTCACTAAGCTGTGTGCTTAACCTTTGCCTATTAAATTACTATTTCAGGTTGTACAGGTGGAAACGACGGCTAGGCATGACGGGTACATACTGATGCAGCTTCTTATGAGTATTTAAATTGAGTTGACTTTATATATTTTGACTTCCGTTGTTAGATTGATTTGACTTTGAATGTTTTTGGAACAATTAAAGATTTTGAGATGTAAATGTTTATAAAATATAATGTGTTTTGACTGACACTGTTTCATTATTTATTTTTAAATTGGTTTAAAAACTGGGACGTTACAAGTTGGTATCAGAGACATAGCTTGAGTGAATCAGACTCACTTGATGGGTTTTGATCTCAAGCTTGAGACTCAAAGTTTTCTTTAAAGATATTTTTACAAGAAAGTAAAAGTTGTTTTCTAGTAAGAGGTTAAATGAACATTGTAGCGAAGACGCAGTGTGTACCGCCAGCCGACGTCAGTGGGGAAAAGGTTTAAGTGCTTAGTCTTTGTTGATGTTTCTGTAATATATGATATATGTATGCTTGAATGCCTGCTAGAAAACCACATATTGGTGTACAATTACTTATGGCACGTTGTTGTGAATAAATGCTAGTGTTGATAGGTTGTTTAAGGAATGTCATTAAGGTGTAGGCAGTAGGGACTAAATAGTCCTAGAATGTTTGTGTTGGCCTGGTTGCATGTTGCTTGTTTGGTTGTATCTGTAAAGTAAATCCTTTTATTTGAAAGATTTTCTAATTCAATAATTGTAGACAACTATGTTCGTGAAACAACCTGGGTATATGTGCTAAAATTACCAGTGAGAAGTGAATTAGAGACTTCTGGACAAGTCCTGGAACGGACGTGGACAGGTGTGGAAGGTAGTAGTAGAGCTCCTACTATTTAAAGCACAGGATCCGTGTTCGAATCGGGAGTTGGTCATGAGGAATCCAATTAGCTGAGGGTGTGGGTAGTTATAAAAATATAGATACATAATAAATAAAAGTAATAACACGTTGGTACATGTGAACCATTACTATAACTTTATATAAATACATTAAGAAAAGTTTACAGAACTACTAACCTAAACTGGAAAATCAGAAGGAAGCGAGAAAATATCTTCTACACTCTACTCTTTGTCATCATTAGGTTGACTTGTACCTTCTTGAGGATTTGGAAGGGGTATGCTTTCAGTTATTGGAGGAGGAGCTCCAAGGTATGGGGTCTCGATAGGGTTGGAACCTGTAACCCCATGATTAGGGGCTAAATGTTGACTCATTTGGGGCGTGTGTAAGTAGGGAAGTGATGAGGAAGGGTTCCAATTTGGAACCAGTTGGGGGTAGCTATAAGAAGGAGGAAACCATGCTAGGTCACCTACAAAGCCTCCAAAATTCTCCTCACTTGCAGGCTCGAGTAAACCAAGATTAATACTACTCATACCAGAATTAGATGGGAGAGATTGCTGCTGTGTATGAGTTCTTGATGAAGTTTCCCCATTTTCCCGAATTTTTCTTTTCTTATATTCAACCTTATGAGCAGCTTGTATTAGTTTCTTTGTGCCGTCTGTTAGACCCGATTGTGACCCTTCAATTATTGCTTCTTTCTCTTTTTTTAGGCTGGATATTAAATATTTCGATAATCCTGCTGCTCCACTAAACTCGTTACCAAATTCCTGTGACACAAATAACTTTAGTAATTACAAAATGTAATTCTTTACCTCAGCACGATCAATAAGAGTTTGCAGACTGTTAAGTTGTCGTTGAGGCCAAAGTTCGATACCTAAATCTCTACAATGTTTTTTTAACTGTGTCGATCCAATATTGAGTTCCTTCGCAGCTTTCTTAATTGGTTTGTTAAAGTGTTCAGCTATTATTTCCCTACTGAATGAGTGTCTGAAACCTCTTCTACTGCCAGCTACTGTGGTTATCAGAATCGAAGGATTGAGTTCAAATGTACTATTATTATTCGGGATCATTTGAACATGATCCTGATTTTCTGAACCAAAGATGGACATTGATTCATTAAAATCAGTAGCTTCTATCGGTGGTAATTGTAGGTTTTCAATCATGGACCCAGGATTTTGAAATCCTTCTAGGTTCCTTTGAATCACCTGAAGGTGATTTTGGTATTGAAAACTACACCCAAAACCGGGATTTAATTCAATATTTATGTTATGAGTCGTCTGTAATTGATTGTCATTTTGAATGTCAGCCATGAATCCTTGATTCGTGGGGATGATCTCACTACTCGTGGAGGGTACGTCGATGAATGAATTGTAATCGGGAAGACCATCCACAAATGGGTCTACAAATATCAATTGTCAGATGATAAAACAAAATTGAATATTCATAGAAGCAATCATTTAAAAGAATTTAACCTGGTAGAAGGTATGGAGTCTTATCAAGTACAAAGTCTAAAGATGCATGCACCGGATCTTCTGAGTTAATGTTCAGCTCGGGAAAAATTTCTGGCTCACCGTAGAGTTGCTCTATTGGTAGTAAATCTGGAAGACTGTAACATAATTCAGAATCAAACAAAACATTAGAAAGATAAACAAAATATGGATGATAGATGTCTAGAATGTTAAGTCACCGAACTCTATTAAGAATTCCTGGTTTAAAGTACCCTCTCCTTGCGGGAAACCAGGTCTAGTGTTCGATAGGTCGCCCATTGAAGATCTGTTTTCCATGACTCAGCTTTAAATATGAGTTCGTTAACGAACAAACTAGTGATAAGAGAGGATGAGACTGAAAATGAAGGTGGAAATGAATGATACTACATACCTGTATATATATAGCATCTTGCAGCTGGAACCGAAAGGACACACCGAACTGAATAGACACCTCATGTTTTTAGTACCAAAATTCAAACCAACTACAGTAGGTGCGACTCTTCACTACCCTGAGTGTCGTCTTATTTTCAAAATTCGCTGCTTGACTCCGGTGATAACGGGATATTGAAGAGATTTTTTTGAATAAAGGTGTATATAGTGGTGTCGTTTATTGTTTACTTTAATATACAGACTGATGTGCATTGTTGATTATTGGTGATGTGATGTCGTATAAAATGAAGTATAGAGTGGTATTGTTGACCCTATCTGTTAGCATGAGAAGGACCATATAGATTAAAAGTTGTATAATTAAATGTAAAGTCGTTATCTACTGTCTTGGTGCTGAATTTCGAGGACGGAATTCTTATAAGTGGGGAAGATTTGTAACACCCCGTTTTCCGGAACGTCCGTTTTGACGAAATAATTATTTTTAGTGAATAATAATAATGACAATTTTAATTTTAAAATAATAATAACAATAATAATCCTATGCTTTTAAGTAATAAGTTGGAGGGGCCTAAGTGTCACTATTGAAAACTTAAATGTAATTATAAAATGTTTATTTGGGTAAAATAAAATTAAAGTACCAAACTCAAGGGACCTAGAATGTAATTAGCCAATGTTTCATAAATCATTTTTCCTGATTTGGGCTGTACATCATGTGAATGGAGAAGCTTCACGATGTAAGACTTTCCACAACCTCAATTATCTCTATTGCTTTCTCTATTCCCGTTTTTGAAGACACAACCCTAGTGTTCGATGATTTCTCGGAGATTCAGACGTTAGATCGCCACAAAACTTTAACTGGAGGTTCCCAAGACATAAATTAAGGGCCTGATCGAAGGGTTTTCAATTTCAATGTCTAGAAGTGGAGTTACGAATTTCGCAACATGACCTAGGGTTTCTGGCAGATTCCTCTGGTGAGTCTCCCTTCTTGCGAAAATCATATCTGGAGTTCCAGAGGTCAAATAAGGCAAGGAGTAGTGAAGTGGGATACCTTTGTGACTCAGTGACTTTGTGTGTGGACTTATACTTTTACGGCTACTTGTGACATATTAAGAGGTGTTCAAACCTCACTTGAGAATTAACAATCTACTTCAAGAATCGAGGTGAGTTTCTCACTACATTGTATTTATGTTATATATGCTTTATTGTAGTTATGTGTGTTTGTATGATGTTGTGGAAAATATCTAGCTGTGTGTATTTTATTAATATTATACCTTCCTTTTATAGTTGTAATTGTTGGGGTATGGTGTGTGGTTAGTACTAGACGTGTCTAGGTCTAGAGTGTAGAAAATATTGGCTCGACGTACTGAGCAATATAGGGATGTCCGCAAGATGCACTGAGCAGATACGCATGACTCGACGTACAGAGTATGTGCGGCTCTGAGTGCTGAGGGGTGGAGTTTGGTTATTGAGCAGATACGCATGACTCGACGTACAGAGTATGCACGGCTCTAAGTGTTGAACGGTCTATTGAGCAAATACGCATGACTCGACGAACAGGGTATGCGTGGCTCGAAGTACTGAGTCGGAGAGTATAATTCAATGTACTGGGTAGAGTAGATTATGTTTTTATTCTACTGTGTTGTATGGTTGTTTTTTTCCTTATGGGGGTACGGTATGTGTAACTGATATACTGTGTAAGTGTTGGAACTCACTAAGTTGTGTGCTTAACCTTTCCCTATTAAATTACTATTTCAGGTTATACAGGTGGAAACGACGGCTAGGCATGACGGGTACACACTGATGCAGCTTCTTATGAGTATTTAAATTGAGTTGAGTTTATATATTTTGACTTCCGTTGTTAGATTGATTTGACTTTGAATGTTTTTGGAACAATTAAAGATTTTGAGATGTAAATGTTTATAAAATATAATGTGTTTTGACTGACACTGTTTCATTATTTATTTTTAAATTGGTTTAAAAACTGGGACGTTACACATCATCAACAAACGACTACAGATGACACCTTATGAAATCTTAAATGGGAGAAAACCCAATGTTAAATTTTTCCATATTTTTGTTTCCAAATGCTTCATTAAAAATAACAAAGATCACTTAGGAAAATTTGCACCCAAAAGTGATGAAGCAATTTTCATGGGTTATTCATCAAAATCAGTTGCTTATCGTGTTCTAAACAGAAAAACTCGAGTTATTGAAGAAAGCTTCGACATAGAATTCGATGATCAATATCAATGGAGAAAGAAAAATCAAGATATTTTATATGTAATGGAAAACGATATTCCAGTCGGACATCGACCCATTCACACAGTTGAAATTGACTACGACTTACTCATTGATCCTCCAGAAACTGCAAAAGATGCTGAAGTTATCCACTCTCCTGATGCACTTCAGCAAATCATTTCAGCCTCAGGACCATCAAGTCAGTCAGAACCCATATCATCTGACAATCTGGCAGAACCTTCAAATGATGCCTCCATATTTGAGGGGGAGCCTTCGTCTCCTTCCCAGATTCATCAAGTTCAGAAGGAACCTTCACTTCCAGTAACTGCTGAAGGGGAGCCCACTCTCCCTACCCATGTTGATGGGATACCTCAATCCGAAGGGGACCATCAAACCTCAGGAGATACCTTGTCAGCAGGTGTCTCATCAGGAGATACCTTAATCAATTCTTCTGATGCTGCATTTAATAATGCACCGGTCTTCACCTTTGAAGCCGATGAAGACACTTTCGCTGAAGAATCACAAAATCAAAACATATCTCCTGAAGACACTAACTTCATTCAAGATGCTCCTCCTCCTATCTCTGACCCAGCTCTACTTCCGAGATTAAATAAATGGACTCGGAGTCATCCTCCGAACCAAATTATCGGAGATCCCTCCTCCAAAGTTCAGACAAGATCAAAGAAATCAATTCAGGATGAATGCCATTTTGCTGCATACATCAGTAAAATTGAGCCAAAAACAGTTTTAGATGCTCTAGACGACGATGATTGGATCAAAGCCATGCAAGAAGACCTATCAGAATTTAAAAGAAATAGTGTATGGGATCTTGTTCCGAGACCATCAAATCACAGAGTAATAGGTACTAGATGGGTCTTCCGAAACAAACTAGATGACATGGGATCAGTAGTCAGAAACAAAGCCAGATTAGTGGCAAAAGGGTATAGTCAGATCGAGGGACTTGACTATGATGAGACATATGCACCTGTAGCTAGACTAGAAGCCATTCAGATCTTTCTAGCCTATGTCGCACATAAAAACATTATTGTACATCAAATGGATGTAAAAAGTGCATTTCTTCAAGGTGACCTTCAAGAAGTGGTCTACCTTCAACAACCTCCTGGTTTTGAAGATCTATCTCGACCCAACCATGTGTATCGTCTGAATAAGGCAGTATATGGTTTAAAACAATCACCCAGAGCCTGGTACGAGACATTTTCAAACTTTCTGGTATCATCCGGATATAGAAGAGGAGTCATTGATCCTACGTTCTTTGTCTGATCACATCAAAATCACATTATGATCGTACAAGTCTACGTAGATGATATCATTTTCGGCTCAACGAATCAATCGATAGTTGATGAATTTGCAAAAGTAATGACAAAAAAATTTCACATGAGTATGAACAGAGAAATCAATTTCTTCCTAGGCCTTCAAATCAAGCAAACCAAAAGAGGAATTTTCATTCATCAAGAAAAATATACAAATGAACTTCTGAAGAAATTTTCTCTTGAAAATTGTTCTACCGCCAAAGTTCCGATATCCACCAACCATAAAATCTTTGCAGACCCCGAAGGCGAACCCATAGATCACAAGTTGTATCGAGGAATGATCGGTTCACTCTTATACTTAACCGCAAGCAGACCTGACATCATGTTTTCAACATGTATATGTGCTAGATATCAAGCAGCTCCTAAACTGTCACATATGACAGCTGTCAAGCAAATTTTCAAATATCTCAAAGGTACAAAAGCAATGGGTCTGTGGTATCCAGTCGGAGACAACTTTAAACTACAAGCATTTACTGATTCGGACCATGTCGGATGCAAATTGGATCGGAAGAGCACCTCTAGAGGCTGTCAATTCCTAGGTGGAAGGTTAGTCAGCTGGTCTTCAAAGAAACAAAACTGTGATGCCTTATCATCTGCAGAAGCTGAATATGTAGCTGCATCTACATGCTGTTCACAAGTTCTCTGGATGAAAATTCAACTCCTAGATTATGGTTACCGATTTCTTCAAGTTCCTATTTATTGTGACTCCAAGAGTGCCATAGCCATCTCTCATAATCCTATTCAGCACTCTTTGACGAAGCACATCGATCTTAGGTACCACTTCATCAAGGATCAGATATTACAAGGTAACATTGAGCTCTATTTTATTCCTACTGAAGAACAGGTTGCTGATGTTTTCACAAAAGCTTTAGACTCCACAAAATTCAACAATTTTCTGGACAAACTGGGTATGTTAAATCCTGAATCAGAATTCTTCAGAGAATGATACTCAGTTTCTGACTATCATCTACTCCGAAAAGTTCTGGTCGGAACAACCTCTGACTTGTCCCTCAAAACCACCAGACTTCCGACTAGCATCTTGCTACAACCGCTATATTCTCAGAAGCTATCATATATTCTTAGAAGCTAATCTTAAAGCAAAACTCAAATTCAAAAAAAAAAAAACACATTCATATTTCATTAAGATGAAAGGTGAGTATATAGTCACAATCCATTAAGTCACAGTTACTACATCAAGGAAAGATCAAAATTCTATGACTTAATATTCAAAAAGGGAAAACATTCAAAACAACTAAAACTTCATCCCCGTCGTCCTAGTGTTTGCTATACTGCCACTTTGGAGGACTGTCGTAAGTGAAGGTTTGAGTGATTCGCACAGACAAATCACACACACGAACGAGCTTACCATCCATCAACAGCACCACATCATAAACATCGTCTCCAATCACATTGTCAACAACACCACTCCACCAACCCTGTCGATCCTAAGCATCCACATAATCCCCCACCTTGTAATCCACAATCACTGAAGGAGGAATGGGACGAAGACAACCATACTTCACCTTCACAATCATCATCTCACCAGTTGTGTTATCTGGAAGACACCTAAGTCGAACTTCACACCTCCTCTTCCATGTTCTTGTTATCACCCCCTCGTAGAATCCCCCTGCAAAGTCACCATGGGTGAGCTTCACCTCGACCTCATCAAGACACTTGAAGAAATAACGAGCCATTTCGAAAAACAAATTATGCTAGATAAAATTTACTCTCAGTATGAACTGTTAACGATTACCCAAACCAAACCCTTTTTTATAAGCCATTCGCATGCCCATTCATCTTCTCTAAATCAATGACTTAGAGGTCATAATGACCCTAGTGGGCAGTTAATGCACTTGTCACATCAGCATCATGGTCTAAACGATTGATTAGACGGTTTGGCAACTTTGATGGCGTAATGGATAACCGCTCTTGATTCAATACAGATTTCTCGATTCTCCCAGATCTGACACACACTCACCTAATCCTCTCTTTTTTTTCTCTCTCTCTCTCTCTCTCTCTATTCTAGAAATGACAAAAGTTTTCTCCTCTCTAACCTTCTCCATCTCTGAAGTCTCCATAACATTTCTTTCCCATACCTCTTTCTGAATCTAAATTCCCGAGCATTTTAAGTTTCATTCATAATTTCAACAATCAGTTAAACATCACAACACGCTTTCATTCATACAACCCAAAAGATTACAAAATCAAATGAAAGCAACATCCACATAACCCTAGAGACACACACAAACATAATATTACATAACAAGACATATAATCTACCAAAAGATCAGCAATCCCCTTCAACCATCAGAGCTTATAGTACTGCCACATTGGAGTCTCTCCAAGATGATACCTCTGATGAATTCTCTGTTCCGACTCATCAACAAACAGTCGAGTCCCATCCACTAAAACCACATGGAACTGATTAAATGGAGTCTTCCTTGAAATAGCAGCCGGCCACCATCCTTGAAGGTACCACACCTCCACAAAGTCGAATTGCTTAAACTCCACCAACACCTTAGGAGGAACTGGCTGTAAATAAGCGAAATCCACATGAACATTCAAGGGACCACTGGTAGATCCATCAATTAGCGTTGTCATCTTCACTTCATAGCGATGATTCCACACAGAATTGATAACAACTCCCTAAACAGCACCAGCAAACTCTCCATCTTGCATTCTTACTTCTACCTTCTCATCACGATTGAATGGACGTATTGCTGCCATCTTAATCATCAAATCTTCTATTGTGTGATTTCTTTGCTTAACAGCAAACCCCTTTTTATAGCCACTCACACTTCACCATATCTCGCCACCTCATCGCTTAGAGATTATCAATATAGAGATGAGATATTTGATGTGATCAGTTAGCTTAACCAGTCGGCGTCATTAACTGCCTCTGCAGTAATACATGACATCCACCACCGGACATGACAACTCGTGCGATTCGAATTTCTTGTACTCAGAACCCTGATCAGAACATAGATTTGAATTTCTCCTACTCAGAACCTTAATCAGAATATCCACTTCCACATCCACTCAGAACTTTACCATTCAGGAATACGGACTCTCCTTCAGAAAAGTAAATCCTCTTTGTTCGGAACTCGATTCAGAACCACTCACTCTTTGAACAGGTCAGAACCACAACATTTATACCAATCCGTACCATAGACACCTCAACACGAAAAATTTAATGTTAGAACGAAAATTAAATACGAAAAACATTTAATATCCAATAATTAAAAACCATACAATCAGCATTTCTCCAACGAATATTCTCTCTGCCACACATGTCCGTCCTTTAATGGACCATCCTCTTTCATCATTACCAAGCATTAAATGTCAAGCACACCCTTTCCTGACACAACTGTTCACATGTCCCTTCATTCTCTTACCCGACGGTTCTTTATGCATTTTCAAAATTGTTATAACCGTTCCCTCTTATCTATCTCTCACTCATACCTTCCATCCTTCCATATTTCCCCCTTTATTCTCATCTCTCTCTCTCGCCGTCATCTTCAACATTGCATACCTAGAAAATCTCGAACTCCCAATACCCCTACTCTACTTCTCTAATGGCGTCCCAATCCAAAAGCGACAATGATACCGTCCTAGTCACCATCACCAATCTCTATCTCTCCCGTAATCTTTCTATTTACAAGGAACATCTGCGAGTAATTATCCACATCCTGTCCAGACACAGGCTTGCCACAGCTTTCTTGGATCCACCCCCTGCGATCCCCGTTTCTGTGCTTCAAGACTAGTCTCCGCCGCCACCAAATACCCAAAAGGTTATACTCTCACTCTACACGACGGCAGTAAAACCGTCTTGAACAAGAAAGTTTTTGCCGACGCCCTACATCTTCCATATCACGAAACTACATTTGATCATCATACCAATGCCCAACTTGAATCCATGATATACAAAATGGGATACTTGTACGAATTGACAAAATTGTTTCAAATGTCGAAAGCACACATCTCACCCTTATGGCAATGCCTCATTCATTACATCATTAAGTGCTTAACCGGGAAAATGGGTGGTACCGACCAATTAAGCAAATGCCTCATGGAACTTCTGTGGAGCCTCTATACAGGCTATGAAAACGATCATGCAGAAATCTTATTTGAAGACTTTTTCTCCTACATTCCCAACTCTCAAAAGCCAAAAGGAAGAATCCACTCGGCACGTTTTTGGGCCATGTGTATTGATCATATATATCAATCGCGTTAACTCCCTCTTCCTCCATGCAGATCCAATGAAGATCAATTAGTGATGCCTGAAGCCAAACCCTATGCCCCAAAAACCAATCCAATTTTTGGTAAACTCCGAAAACTACCTGACTCGGTTCTGAACCTAGCTGATCCCACAGCACCTTCTACACTCTTCCATCTCTCTGCCACAAAGGATGTACATCCTTACCCTCCTCACTCTCTCAAAGACTATGTGGCCCAAACGAAACCTAAAAAGAAGGCTTCCGGCTCTTCACCATCAAAGCAACCTCCCAAAAAGAAACAACGAAAAGACAAAACGGTACATCTTTCTTCCCAACTATTTTGAATCTTCAGAAACATCGGACTTCTGTATCAACTTCTGATTCATAATGTTCAGACTAGTATTAACGTTTCTGCTTCTCTATTCTGATTCTTTAATTTCCCTCTGATTATGTCTGAATTCTCTATCTCATGATTATTCTCAACTTATAACAACAATTGGTGTCACCTTTTCTTATAACCCAAATCTGAGCACTTTGTTTATTTCTAAACTCAGGTATATATATAAGTCTTAAGTATCGCTTGGTCATTTTGGTCTAACTATAACGTTTTAACCACATGCAAGTCACTAATCTTCGATGGATAAGCATCTAAATCAACTTTGGCCTGAATTTTACTATCTCTGTGATACATTACGTTTGGTTCATCTCAGGTATGTGTTACCTATGGAATATGTTTCCATATTCTAACTTCTGCCTTTCTGTTTAACCTTCTGAACAATCCTCTAAGGACTCCGAGACAGAAAAATTAGAGGAAAGACAGAACTCTCATGACTCGGAAGACACTCAGGATGACATGGTTTTGAATACCCAGACCTCACCACCCAAAGAAAAAGAAAAAGCCATTGAAACAACCAAAGATACACTACTAGTAACCATCATCCCAGATCCAACACAACCTCCCACTGATGCATCCGAACTTGATATTTGGAGATTTCGGATGGTTGTTAATGAACAGGAGACACTAGTGGAACGCCTTAAAAAGCAGTTTAAAATTAAGATTACTGAACTCCAAGCTCTCTCAGCTCTAGGACCACCAACCGACGATGATTCAGATGTGGTCAAAGAAGAACGTAAAAGGATCAATACACACACTCTACGCATTGACTCCTTCCTAAGTACCTCCCTCAACAATCTGGTAGACACCCCGGTCTATCTTTTTGACACCACTGAAACAAATTAGTCATCGATTGCATCCGATATCGTCCCCCTCACTTGGGACAAGTTCATTGCTCGAGATCTCCAAAAGAGAACTCTCATCAACACCACCATTGATCAACCAGCTGAGTCCGGCTCTCGGCTTATTCTCTCCGAATCTCAATCCATGCCATTCTGATCCTCTATTTTCGGTACTGATCAAGAAGTCAATCAACCCCAACCCTCCTCTTCCAAAGTACCCTTAATCGATATTAGCGACACCAACTCATCCTTTGATAAAGCTGACACCAAAACTCCCCAATCGGTCAACTCCATAGTCAGAGATAATGCCCTGCATCAGAAAGTTGATGCCTTAACCTCTCTTCTGTCCAACTTTAAAGCTTCTCAGAATCAGGAAGCCCTGGTCAAGGAAATTGCTGAACTGAAGACCAGAATCGCCGCTCTTGAAAAATGTGACATTGTCCTACATCTTGACAATCAGATAGAAAAAGTCATCTCCGATGGTCTTGCAAGAATTGATACCCATAGGGAATCAGATGCCATCAACATGATGAAAACCGCACAAGCATTGCTAGACGAAGTAGCAAAATGTCAAAAGCAGGTTCCTGAGCTTGTTAACGTAGTGGAAGCTAAACTCAACAACACACTGGAACATCTATCCAGTTACTTTAGTGGAGTTCTTGCCGAGAACACCTCTCTCAGACGAACTCACTCTTTTCTTCTACAAATCATAACTCATACTCTCCAATCCATCACTGGTACAATGGAAGGTCCCCTTCAGCAAATGAAAGTCAGCACCAGTCTGATTATTCAGGTTATGGAGGATTTCAAAGAAATGCTGGATACACCGCTTCCTGAGTCTCTCAGAAAGGTAGTCGACGACATCACTTCCAAGCTTGGTACTATCTTGGAACGCCTGCCTGTGCCACCTTCAGTTCCTGCAGGCGCCCCAGGAGGGGGAAAGGCGGATGATAAGCTAAAAACTCCTCAAACTGATGACATGGTAATAAACACCTCCACCAAAGAAAATGCCACCGCTGATCCAAGTGGGATAACCAAAGAAAATGATGAGGATACCACGGGAGATCAACATCAGAAACATCAAGGTGAAAAAGACACCCATGCTGATGAGGATAAAACTCATGATGAGGATGAAACCCAAGAAGACACACATGCTGATGAGGATAAAACTCATGATAAGGATGAAACCCAAGAAGACACATGCTGATGAGGATGAAACTGACAACGCCTAGTAATATTACATATTTTAGTCGTTGTTGAACCCTATTCTTAGTGAAATTATATTATATATATCGTGGTATTCTCACTTTTCGTGCCAGTACTTGTTTGGAAGGAAATAATGAAAACAGGGACCAAAAGCGTGCAAATTGGAGGAAGTTTGGAAAAAAATGCAAAATCAGGAAAATACGTATGCGTGATGCGGAAATACTCAATGCGCGACGCGGATCCCAGGCGGTGGAACAAATTCAAATGCCGATAAAACCGAAAAAGATCAGTACTCGCGCCGCGGAAACCATAACTGCGCGGTGCGGCTGCGGGAATTTTGCAACAATAAATAGAGGCTTTTTCAGCCAAAAACCCTAGCAAAGACCTGGTGTAAAATCGACCTTGAAGGCTCTTTGACTCCGAGATTTAGCTTCAGCAACTACCTTTTGGTATTTTCAGGTTTTTATGTTTAATTTTCTTTAGCTTAGTAGATAGCATTAGTGGCTAGTGTCTTTGGGAGTGACAACCATTGACATTGAGCATTTCTAGTTACTGTTTTTCAGTGTTGGTTACTGTATTGGACCATTGGAATTCGTTTTGGGTTAATAATAATCATTTGGTTACAAGTAATATTGGTTTTTTGGTGTTTGATGCTTGTTATTGGATTGTGCATGGTTGTTTTGTGTTTGGATGTTTGTATGACCTTGTTTGGACTGATTTCCTTTGCTAATTTCAGTAGCCAACTAGGTTAGCTTTTGGGTTTGAGCTTTAGCCAGTGACTGTTCATTTGGACTTTAGTTATTGGTTTAGTTTATGCCTTGTTTATGTTTGATTGGTTGGATGCCTTTTCTTGCTTCTGAATTAGAGATGTACTTCTAATTTTAGAAAGTAACTAGGTTTGGGTTTAAAGCTTAGCTTAGTCTATGCTTGTTTGGAATTGTTTGGTTTACGTTTTCTGGAATTAGTAGTCAAAAGCTTAAGAACTAGATCCTCTGACTGTAGCGTGACACTGCAGTTGGTTTTCTGTCACCTATCTGTCCACATAACTCCTGCGGATCGACCCTGACTACCACTGTGCTAGTGTGTGTGTTAGGCTTTTCTCTTATTTTTGACCGCACGACGACATAGGCGTGTCAAATTTTGGCGCCGTTGCCGGGGAGTTGTGAGCTCAAGATTAGGTGATTTGTAGGATCTTTTAGTGTTTGAGTTTCATTTGGTTAGTATTTTGCTTTTTGATTTTTGCGGGCGTGTTGCATTAGTGCATGCGTACCCGCAGGGGTGAGCAAGTATCCCCTGTGCGTTTTGATCCTGAGATCGAGCGAACCGCGCTCAGAACCCGTGCACGTAGGCGTTCCAATATCATGAGTTTTAGTAATACCAGCAGTAGTTTAGAACATGTTGCCCAGGAACCCTCGGGTGAGGCAACGGGGATGTCGTTTATTCCCCCGGTTTCGGAGTTTCATTTCGGGAGCACGAGTGCTTCTGGTGGTGCAGTTTCAGCCCCTGCACCCATACCATCATGCACTCCGCCATCGATTCCACCATTTACACCTGTATCACAACCACAATCCACAAATCCATTTACCTCTGCCATGTCTTGGGGAGCACCGACCTGTGATGGCACCCCAGTCTCTAGACAGCAGACACCTACTTCACAACCATTTTCACAACCACCACCAGTATTTTTCAAACCTCAAACCACATTCCAACCTACACAACCGCAACAATACCAACAACCTCCTCAGCAACAGTACCAATATCCAGAAGCGGAGGAGAGATATGACGAGGAAGATGAAGGATGGGTTCCACCAGCACCACAGCAATCTTGGAACCGAGGTCGGGGACCTCCCAGAAGAACACAGCAACATCAACTGCCACAAGGTCAGCAGGGATATAACGATCATCACTTTTACGGTAATCCTGCTCAACCTTTATATTTTGCACAACCGAGGAGGCAATCGGTTACATCACATTTCCAGCCACGGGAATACGATGACTCGTTGCCAATTTATATTCCTGACAATATTGAATCACAAGTAGAAATTAGGCCTCAGTTGTTAGGGATATTACCGGAGTTTAGGGGATACAAACAGGACGACCCATACAATCATTTGTATGAGTTTCTAGCTATCGCGAATGCTAACACCCCTAGAAACACTAATAGGAACATCTTTAGGCTTAGGTTATTCCCATTCACTCTTAAAGACAAAGCCAAATATTGGTTTACGTCTTTAGCATCGAATAGCATCACGACATGGGATCAACTCAAGGCCAAGTTTCTACAAGAATTTTATCCGGCAAGCAAGACGGCGGAAATCAGGAGAGCCATTCAGGGTTTCTAGCAGAAACCTGGAGAAGCTTTCCATGAGGCATGTGATAGGTTAAAGGAGTTGATGAGGTCGTGCCCTCATCACGACATTCCAAAATGGCAATTGGTCAAGCTATTTTTTAAAGGAGCAAGCGAGACAAATCAAGTCATGATCAATGCATCATCTAGTTGTACGATTATGATGCAAGACCCAGAAGAAGCTTGGCAGTTTTTGGAACAATTAAGCAATGGCTCCAAGCAAATTTCTCCACGAGAAAAACTATAGGCACGACGGCAGTAGTGGGAGCTGATGCCGATTGGAAGAAGGAGGTAAAAAATGAAATAAGCGAATTAAATAAAAAGTTTGATAGGCTCATGTCTATGCTGCAGAATGGACCTCAGGGTCAACCACAAGGAGGTCAAGGAGGACCAAAAACTCAGGAGGCGAACCAAGTTTGTGGGAACTCAACCAAAGGTGGACAAGGAGGTCCAGGAGGAAAAGCAGTCAGTGATAGCAGGAATCAAACAAAGAAAAAAGGAGAAGAAGGGGAAAAAGAAACAGGAAGCGCCCAAATCGACAGGGCCATCGATAAACCAACCTTTGTGAGATGAACTCAATGACGCTCCTGAGGATACAAGAATTCTTCAGGAGATGTGCAACAAAAATGAAAAAAGTAAGATTCCCACGCCTGAAACTGTAAGGTTGACAATTAAGGCAAGTGAGGCACTATTGGGAACACTGCCTAAGAAAGAAAAGGATCCTGGATCGCCACTGCTACTGTAGGAGATGTGGTTATTAGGAACACTTTACTTGATTTGGGTGCAAGTGTGAATGTGCTGCCAGGGTATTTGTACGGCAAATATAAGAATTAAGAATTGGAGCCAGCAAAGACGGTGTTGCAGCTGGCTGACCAGTCAACAAAGGTATCCCGAGGAAAATTGGCCAATGTCATAGTAAAGGTTGGGGATTTCTTTTATCCTGTATATTTCCTAGTCATGGTGTATGAAAGCTTGGAAGACGCACCCGTGCTCATATTAGGACGCCCATTGTTGGCTACGGCTAGCGCTGTTATTTACTGCAAAACGGGGGATTTGGACATCTCATTTGGGATGCGAAAAAGAAGGCTGAATATGTTTGGAAGTCCTGTCTCTCTACCTCAAGGGAACGATGACAAGAAATTGGATAGGAATATGCTAATGGAGCCTGGGATTAGGAACAAAGGAAAAATATGGACACGAACGGGAGAAGGAGGAAAAGAGGAGGTTTTAAAGGAAACTAAGGATCACCCGTTGTCCACCATTGACAAAGAACAACTGCTGGACATGATAGAAATGTTGGAGGCAAGATACCAGCAGTATGAGAAAGAATCAAGGGAAATAGAAGCAAAAGTCTTCAAGCTTCTGGAATCGCAGCAACAATGGATTAGTGGGGTGAGTGATAGGATGACTCAACTCACATCTTTGATGTCAATGATGGCCCATAACTTCATACCAGAGTTCAAGCAGATGTCATCAGGAATTCGAGAAGAGGAAGAATAGAAGTAGGAGTACCACGTCTGGCTGAAGACGTTAAACTTAGCGCTTGTTGGGAGGCAACACATCGTGTCATAGGTTAGATTCTGTATTTCTTAGAAGTAATCAGGAAAAATATATCATTAATTGCAGGTATTAGTGGCCCAAGGCAAGTGTGGGGTCGTGTGAAGAATTTGGAGATTTTTGATGACCGCGCCACGGTTTCCTCATATGCACGCCGCGGGATCGTAAACCAACCCGATGCATAGGGGTTGATTTGGGAACACGCTCCGCGGTTTGTTCATTTGCGCACCGCGGGAATCGATCGGTCGGTTTTCTTCGATATTAAGGTAAGCCGCGACACTATTCACACACACCACGCCTCGGAGCTCTGATCAACGAAAATTTATCATGTTTTTTCTTGCTCATTTCATTCCTACTACCAAGGTACGTCATTCTAACTAGCTATTACTTGTTACAACTAGTGATTAGGTAGTTAATTTGGGTGATTTATTCAAAAACTTCAAAACTTAGAAATCGCCATTGCTGACTCATAGGGTGTTTGCTTTGAAAATTAGAGACCCTAGATGAGTTAGTCGGCACTTAGGCTACCTTGTGGTGTATTTGGATTGAGTTTAAACAAGTTAAAACTCGAGATGGAGTTTGGAATTGGAAACAGCCGCTCGCCGCGTCGCGCCCTTGCTCTTGGGCCGCGCCACGGTGCGTCGAGGAAGAAAAGGACTTAAATTGCAAAAAAAAAATTCAATTCTGCAGATGTCGTTCAGATTAGACCACCAGTTTCTTCAGTTTCTAGAGGGGCCAGCCAACTCTATAGAGTATAGTTCGAGGTGGGATGCATTGATAGATCATTGGGTTCTTGAGGTGACGATCATCGACAGGGACATCCTCAGGGATGCGGGGCTCTTGGGTGAGATTGAGCCGTTTTTGCATCGCACCTGGACCTATGGGGATGCATCGTGCACATGCCGGGGCTGGGATAGGCTCATGGCCAACGAGGAGGATATTGTCTACACCGAGCTGCTACTGGAGTTCCCTTCCACTTTCCAATACGCACCACGGTCGACGGAGGCCCGTTCTAAGTTGATACGGTTCAGACTAGGGGGTGTGCAGAGGGAGTGCAGTCTCCGGGAGTTTGTGAGGCGCACCGGCATATACACAGAGGCAGACCTTCAGCACCGCCACTTCGCACAGTTCTTTGGTGCGTGTATTCAGGGGCAGCCTGAGAGGCTGCCAACATGGAGGTTTGGATACCATTGTCCAACATATTTTATAAGGCGGGGACACCTAAGGAGAGCCATCTCCGTGATCCGCTCCACCATCTCATGCACCACATCGTCTCCACCACCATCATGCATCGGGAGGGGGCGAGAAGGTGTCTCGCGACGACATGACATATCTCTGGGTCCTTCTCGACCCCTCCAGGTTCCTTCACCTCCCATACGCCTTAGCTATTGCCTTGTCCACCCGTGCGAAGGGTGCGTCCTCCAGCAGTCCAATGGCCTACGGGCATTACATCACCCGCTTGGCCCGCTTATACCGGATCCTTACTGCCTAGACAGTCGCTACCTTGACCGCTTTACCTCCATCTCGCAATTTGGCGCTGGCATTGGAGAACATGGGGCTGATTGAGCAGCAGCGCCCGGGCCAGTTTGTGAGGGTGGCTACTGAGGCACCCGAGGACCCTAGGCCAGCATATGCCCAGCCTGGCAGGAGGCGCAAGAGGCAGCCAGCACCGGCAGAGCCAGCACCGCAGCCACAGCAGCAGAAGGATCCATCGGCCGTCCACCGATTGGAGGCCAGGGTTGCCAGGATGGAGGACCAGTTAGAGTGGATCGGGGAGGTGCTTTTACAGATCGTATCCGCGCAGGGTCAACGCCCCCGACCATTCCCAGCTAGAGCCCATGACCATGAGGCTGGGCCTTCCAGGCCACCAGGTGGCGATTGATGTATTTTCTTTCTTTTTCACTTTTTTGGGATACATGTACTGTACCTATGACACTTCTATCTTTTGATTGTTTATATTTTATTTTGTATGTCTGTTTGCGTTTAATGTTCTGTTGAGTCATGCATGTTATACCAAAATGGGAGGAGTTGTCTCAAACAAATGTGGGGTCACCGTGCCCCCTCCACTTGTTTTGACCACCGGCGTGTTCACTGTTGCGCTACAACTCCGGAATGCTATATTAAGGACCTTTTTGTTCGTAATTGTACCTGTGATATCAAGCACCAACCAAGCGATCTACCGTCCAAAGGGGTAACTCTTTTTCCCTTGTTCTAAATAATTTTGTACAACGGAGACGTTGTACGGTTTTAAGTGTGGGGTGTGGACGGTCGACAGAGTAGGTTTTGAAATTTTTGCGGGAAACAAGTAATTTTCAAATTTTTAGCAACTTTTTCAAAAATTTTAATAAATTCTAATTTTGAAACGAATAATTTATGATTGTTGATAACATTAGTATTTTTCGAGAAATACTATGTAGTTGTGATCATGCTATTAGTTAGTCAAATAAGTTGAGTTTTATGAGTTAGAAGATTGGCTTGTTTTAAGATTCGAATTTAGGAAGGAAATGTCAATCTGTGGCCTTTGTTGTTTGAGCCGGTAAGACTAAAATGGGTGGGGCTTATGCACCTTGCCACCAAAGATCGTCTGGTCTAGGATGATATTTCTGAAAGCTCGTTACACGGACAACATCGAAAGTCATGGACAATTTCTTAATGGCCTTTAGAATCTGAATGAGTAAGTACACTTCATTGTGGACAGAAAATTTGTAATCAAGGGTTCTCTAGAAAGCCATGAATTCCAAAGAACGGTTCAATTATGTTTTCGCGAACTATTTTACTCTGACTCATAGGGCAATAAGCTTTGAAACTGAACACAGTCAAAAATTGTTTGAGTCTTAGTTAGAATTTATTAAAAACACTCTTGCTTGGGGACAAGCAAGGCACAAGTGTGGGGTGTTTGACAACACCTGGTAATATTAAATATTTTATTCGTTGTTGAGCCCTATTCTTAGTGAAATTATATCATATATATCGTGGTATTCTCACTTTTCATGCCAGTACTTGTTTGGAAGGAAATAATGAAAACAGGGACCAAAAGCGTGCAAATTGGAGGAAGTTTGGAAAAGAATGCAAAATCAGGAAAATACGTACGCGCGCCGCGGAAATCCTCAATGCGCGACGCAGATCCAAGGCTGTGGAAAAAATTCAAATGTCGATAAAACAGGAAAAGATCAATAGGCGCGCCGCGAAAACCATAACTGCGCGGCGCGGCTGCGGGAATTTTGCAACTATAAATAGAGGCTTTTTCAGCCGAAAACCCTAGCAAAGACCTGGTGTAAAATCGACCTTGAAGGCTCTTTGACTCCGAGATTTAGCTTCAGCAACTACCTTTTGGTATTTTCAGGTTTTTATGTTTAATTTTCTTTAGCTTAGTAGTTAGCATTAGTGGCTAGTGTCTTTGGGAGTGACAACCACTGACATTGAGCATTTCTAGTTACTGTTTTTTAGTGTTGGTTACTGTATTGGACCATTGAAATTCGTTTTGGGTTAATAATAATCATTTGGTTACAAGTAATATTGGTTTTTCGGTGTTTGATGCTTGTTATTGGATTGTGCATGTTTGTTTTGTGTTTGGATGTTTGTATGACCTTGTTTGGACTGATTTCCTTTGCTGATTTCAGTAGCCAACTAGGTTAGCTTTTGGGTTTGAGCTTTAGCCAGTGACTGTTCATTTGGACTTTAGTTATTGGTCTAGTTTATGCCTTGTTTATGTTTGATTGTTTGGATGCCTTTGCTTGCTTCTGAATTAGAGATGTACTTCTGATTTCAGAAAGTAACTAGGTTTGGGTTTAAAGCTTAGCTTAGTCTATGCTTGTTTGGAATTGTTTGGTTTATGTTTTCTGAATTAGTAGTCAAAAGCTTAGGAACTAGATCCTCTGACTGTAGCGTGACACTGCGGTTGGTAATCTGTCACCTGTCTGACCACGTAACTCCTGCGGATGGACCCTGACTACCACTGTGCTAGTGTGTGTGTTAGGATTTTCACTTATTTTTTACCGCACGACGACCTAGGCGTGTCAGAAACTCATAATGAGGAATCAGCAAAAGATCCCCTCATCAATCAGTCTCCAAGAAAAACCCCCTCAAAATCTCCCTCAAAATCTCCTCAGAAAACTCAGAATCCAACAGATGAGGCACATTCAGAAGATGAGATTTTCGTCACCAATCAAAGAATCCGATCCCCCAGAAGTCAAGGAAAAGAAATCCAAATTCTTTGATTCTCAAGCTCTTTGAGATGCTGAAAACTTCAACAACTCTGAGTCCGATCCTGATTCAAACAAGATTGACCCAAGTGGTCTCAGAAAATCTCCCGTCAGAACTATCTTCGTAAATCCTCTCGCTCCTCAACCACTAACTGATTCTGACTTCAAACCCTTCAAAACGTACAATCTTCCTCCTACATCTCAACACAACTGGGACATAGCTCTGACTCCGAACGGAGACAAGTATATCTACTCGCTCAATTTTGCACCTACCCCAGGATTCAACAGAGATCTGGAAGTCTACCACGGGAATAAAAAATTCCTGAACATAAACACCAAACCTCAAGTTGAAACATGGTCAATTGATCCAATCACGTCAGTACGAAGTCTCAAGAGGAGAAGCTTCCAAAAGGCTGAATACTATGAATATGAAATAATCAAAACAACAACTATGATAAACTATGATAAGCCAATTCTGGTAACTGAAGCTGACTTCCGAATGATGAATCCAACATATATCTTCTCGATTGTTCGGAGGCTGTCAACCAAGGAATATCAAGTTGCTAGAGAAGCTTACGTCGCAGCCAGAAGATTCTTACATCGTCTTCTAGAAGAATTTTGTATTGCCGATGCTGAGCTATTCAAATTTGTTAATCCGACAGATCCATTCCCAGAAAAGGTTGACCTTTCCATGCCTGAAGTCTGAGATCACTGGAAAAGAGGTGCCACCTTTGATCCAGTACTTGGACTGGTTTACAAAAATCCAAAGCAGAAAGGATCCCTCTTCTTTCTCCGTGCTGATCAAATCTGAAGACTCCCCAGCGTGAACTTAACTGAATACATCAACGCCATTAAGAAGTCACAATCATAAAATGCGGTAGCACAGAAAGAACTGCTACTAAGAGTGGAATGGCTACTGGGAGTTAGGAACTTCTGGTCATATGCTGTGAGACAAGGTGTACTGGATAAACCTTGAAAATGCACACTCAAACCCCTCGATTGGTCACCGAAGGGGGAATTGTTAATGCTAAAATCAGATCGTTTACCAACTCGTAGTTTGATGTGTTAGGATTGTAATGTTAAACTCTTTATTTTGATGGAATGTTAGAAAAAGCACTTTCGTATGAATGCTTTAAGTAATGAACAAATGGTCATGTCTTGTGCTTTACATTCTTAACTAATATCTCGGATAAGTTGTGTTCTGATAATCTTATAATCATCTGAAATCCAGTTATGGATTTCGGAACGCCAAAGTATGTCAAGATCCGAACGCACACGTATCAGAAGAGACAGTTCGGAAGACAATATTCCAAACTAACATAGAAGACCAGTTAGACCAAGAACATATTTCCAAGATACTCTGATTCAGAACTGCCAGGACTCCGAAATCCACTCAGGATTTTGGACTATCAATATGAACAACTCAAAGGAAATATCATACTTAATCATTCAACAAAGAAGACTGAAGATCACAAGATCATCTGGAAGATAAGGCAAAGGATAAGCACTTCTACGTATAGGATATGATTAGACTAGATCAGGCGTGGCCCCCTAGAAGCATGTCTATTGTACTTAGAGTATTATTATATTATAGACAAGCCACCCTAGTCTGACATTGTATTATTATATTAGATTTATCCATGTTATCTGACTGAAAAGAGACTTGTTGTCTACTCTTCAGTCCATAGGTCATTATCCGAAGGTCCTCCCTTAGTCTATAAAAGGGAGACCAAGTCCATCTTCAGTCCTCATGAGTTTGAGAGACTTTATGTAACATTTTCACATTTATCAATACAATCTCTCATTCCATCAACTCTCGTGTTCTTATCTGCATTTCTTATTATCATTACTGTTCTAGCACACTTATTTCTCAGTCTTTATATTTCTAAGTTATATAACTGTTGATTCATACTGTTTATTGTTGAGCTATTAAGATCTATTCTAAGTATTACCATTACATTATAATTCCGCATCCATCTCAAGTCTTCGGACTTGTCCACTTCCGAAGCTTCCCAGTTTCGGAACTTTACTTTCCGCAATCTTACTTTCCGCACTTACTTAGAATATTTGGCGACAACAGTTGTCATGAAGTTCAGAGTGATCGAAGGTATAGACTTCAGCGGGTCGTTTAGAGATATTGTTGGCCAACCTTATAAGAGCCAAGAGCTGAGCTTGGACTTTGGAGTGGGAAGTATTGAGTTTAGTTACAACATCGTCAATTTTTGCCCCAACATGTGTGTTTATCTGTTGGATGTTCTCCTCAACCGATTTTCTAACCCTTTGCATTTCATTTCTACTTTCTCCTACACGTTTCGGCCTACCAATTTAATCTTATCCTCAACCAAGTTTTCCATCAAACACGCATGGGATTCAACGTGTTGAGTCAGCTTCGTCTCCATATTCTTGACTTGATTAGTAAAGTCCTGCAAAAATATCCTTCGTCTTATTGGCAGATTGGTATAAGGATTGATATTGTAACATAAGTTTATTTTCGATTTAGAGCTCGAAATAGTTTCATACAAATTAGTGTGGTGTCATCTATGGTTTCATCATCATCAGCAGCAACGACACCCAATGGAGAAATACCAAATAATCTTCTTCCACCGTTGCGTCTGTTGTGGTTTAAGGAATGTTAGTGTATAAAAAGGAATATCAAAAAAGAGGTAAGTAGCAGTGATGTTTGTTAAAATAGATGTGGTAAGTAAGAGGTGATTCAGTATAAAAACCAGTATACATGGACTCTATGACTCGTGTATCCATATCAAATGTGTGCACAAAGGAGTCAACATGACTTGTCTCTACATAAGATGTGTCAACAGAGGTCATGTTTGGGGACACAATAGGGTTTCCAAGAATGTAGTAACACTAGAGGAAATAGGTACCTCGGATGTAGGTGGTTTAGACATGATTGGAGCTTCTGAAGCTGAATGGATGATACACGATTTTTTGTAGTTGGTTCTAAAGAAGTGACAGTTGTATCGCGGTCATCGACCCTTCGGTTGTGTATCACATGTATGTCTTCGTCGGTTTCTATTGTCGAATCATGTGCACGAGAAGCAGTCTTGGTTAACTTTTTCGGTGGCTTCTTCCCTTTTAATGGTCCACCCATCATTTTAATCATTTATTTATTGGGTGTAGTTGTTTAAGGAGGTGGAGGATCCTTACGGTTTCCTTCTTTTTCGGACATTTAACTTCAGGAGCCAATTAAAAACTCACTTAAATGGGGAAGGGTAAGTGTAGCACGGTATTATACCATTACAAGGTTATCATCCGGAACTTTGTAAAACATGGCTTCGGGAATTTGAGCACATAACTCAAAATCCTTTGGATTTTCAATTGAAGGAATTTGAACCGTGCCAAATTCATACGAGGGAAGGTCATATAGGATCAGGACCTTCTCATGGGTATATGTTGCTTGGTCAATGAGTGCCCAATAGCGAGTTCAGACTATTTCACTTGCCCTCTTTGAGTTGTTAACATATGTAAGAAAATCAATCCATAAAATAGAAGCATAGTCAACAAGGATATTGTAAAAGAATACCACAGTGGAGTTGAAGGAAAATTTGCCTTATGGAATCTAAGCCTTAGGTCCAGCCTGAGATATTGCTCAAAATAACTCTAAAGAAAAAATTCACCATGTTGGAAGCAATTTCTTATTGAATTTACTGATGAACTTGACACCCGAAATATGTCCCATCTCATTCAACAAGTTAACAACTTTAGAGATGGATACAGTTTGAAAAGTACCGGTTACAAGAGCATGAAGAATCTTGGTGAACTGAGATTTGGTTACATTGATCTTTTTTATGCCAGTGATGGGGTTGCCAAGATAACTATTAGAGATTCATTGCCAGTGTTGATCTTGGATGTATTGTGTGTGCGATTCAATCATAAACTAGAAACATTAGGATTGATTGTAAGAGCATGCCCAAATTGAGAGTGTTGTATACAAAAGACAAGCATGGCTATATATGAGGAATACGCTTTTGGATCGACATTCACGATGAAGTTGGTCTATTGATGCTTCAATTTAGGAATGGAGTAGACTTATTCATGAGCAAAAAAACATCATCGTCAGTAGAGATTGTGAGCTATTGCGGGTTGCAGAGAAATAGGGTTTAGGGATTTCATTAAGAGAGATCACAATGGCGAAAGGTAAAAGACAAGGTGTAGATGCGTATTTATAGGAGAGGGTCAGTTGAGATGAGTGGAAAGAGAAAACTACATTAAATGCACACACACAATTGACCATTTAGAAACGAGACACGTCATCTGACATCTGGGAATGGACATTCCTTTTTTGTTCTCTTAGATTAGTGGGAGTACCCCGTGATAGGGGCTCCGTGATGCCAAATCAGCCAGCCATCACGGCGTGCACACCGCCCCGTGTGTGCCGTGATGGTCGTGGTCGTGGTATACGGTGAGGCGGTTCACAGTGGATCACGGCTTTATTAAAAAAAAATTATTCCTAAACAGCCGTTCAACGGCTAGATTTAAAAAAAAAAAAAATTTAAACCAAATTTTTTCCATATATATACATACACCTCTCATCCACACAAACTCACACAATTATCATATATACATATATTCACACAAATGGAATTTTTTCAACAATTCGATTCGGACGACGGGGAATTTATCAACATGTTTTTTAATGTTGTTGCGTACGGTGCCGCCGAAGGGTCTTCAAACGTTAGACACACCAGAACCTCTATCAACCGAGATCGGCAAGCTGCACACGATCTTTTGGTACGTGACTATTTTGCTGATCCTCCTCTGTATGGTGACAAACATTTTAGACGTCGTTTTCGTTTACCTAGAAAGTTATTTTTACGTATTTGCAACGCTTTGGAGGCGCGATATGATTATTTTAAGCAAAAACCCGATAGCAGAGGTAGAATGGGTTTTAGTTGTATACAAAAATGTTCGGCTGCACTTAGATATTTAGCATCAGGCATAACAGCTGATGCTAGTGACGAGTATCTAAAATTGGCTGACAGGACCGTAAGGGACACTGTGGATTGGTTTTGTGCATGTGTTGTTGATGTGTTTGGCAAAGAATATTTGCGTAAACCTACAGCTCGTGATATCGAGAAGTTATATGCGGCACATGAAGAGAGACATGGTTTACCTGGTATGCTTGGTAGCCTTGATTGTACCCATTGGGCGTGGGAAAAATGTCCAACTGCGTGGAAAGGACAATTTACCCGAGGTGACGTAGGTGAGCCAACGTTGATATTGGAAGTCGTTGCATCATTCGATTTGTGGATTTGGCATGCGTACTTTGGGGTAGCCGGGTCCAACAATAACCGAAATGTTCTTAATCAATCTCCAATTTTCAATGATATTTGGACCGGACGAGCTCCTAGTATGTCATTCACAGTGAACGGACATCAATACAAACACGGCTACTATCTTTGTGATGGGATTTATCCAGATTACGCGACATTTGTGAAGGCGTATGCGGTACCTCGAAGTGAAAAAGCAAAATTGTTTACACGAAGACAAGAATCGTCTAGGAAGGACATAGAAAGGGCTTTTGGGGTACTCAAACAAAAATGGCATGTGATCAAACATGCCTCACGAATCCATGACGACGGTAGGATGAAGACAATTATGTATGCGTGCATCATTATGCATAATATGATTGTTGACTATAAAGGTAGAGCGATTTGCACATATGACGAGGCCGATGCGGTTAACACGGAAATGCAATTCATTCCCAGAACGCCCGAATACTTACAACAAGTACTCGATGTTCAAAATTCCGAAACATGTCAATATCTCCGTGAAGATTTAGCCGAGCATGTTTATCAAAACAGATCGGATGATATCGAGTAGTTTTTTTTTAATTTCCATGTAATGTTTTTTTTTAAATTTCTATGTTATTTTTTTCATTTTTAAATTTCAATGTAATGTTTTTTAAATTAATGTAATTTTTATGTTTAATCTAATGTTTTTTAAATTAAAAATTAGGTTTTTATTTATTTTTGAATTTTTTAAATTAAAAAAAATGATGTGGTGTGATGAAAATGTGATGGGTATAAAGGGGTAATGTGATGGAGTGTGATAGAATGTGATAAAGGTAAAATCTGACATGGCGCTGATGTGGCACCCATCACATTTGTGCAATGTGATGGGTACTCCCAATGGTCTTATCTGATCTACACTCATAGAAAGGATTACAGCACCTGCCACTCCAAGCTACACATGCTAGTTCCACATCAAGTGATTATAATCAATACTAAACTTTATTATCTGTTTCTTAACACTATCAATTAAGAATTGTAGATGAATTTTATCTTAATTCTCTCTCATGACAAGACCAAGAATGTTGCTATATATCCTTTTATCTGTGTGTTTCAGGACATCATTTGCCCAAGAAAATTTGATATATGTAGCCATATTAGAATCATACGTTGATGGTGTCTCAAACAGTTAAACGAGCTGGCATATCCTAATAGTTAAATAAACGGAATTGGGTCTCTCAGTGGCTCAGATTTGAGTAGGTTTGCAATGCCAAATTTTCTTGAAAAGATACCAGAAAAACCCAAGAGTACGTCACTACTATCCTCCAAACAATAACATGCCTTGTGACCTAGGTTACTATGACCTTGACCTTGACGGTCGCATGACAATAATGCCAGTCAAGCAATGTCATCGTTTATATATATATATATATATATATATATATATATATATATATATATATATATATATATATATATATATATATATATATATATATATATATATATATATATATATATATATATATATATATATATATATATATATATAGAGAGAGAGAGAGAGAGAGGTTAAAATGAGAAAGATTAAAGGATTGAAAATGTGAGAATGATTATGGACCAATCATTTTATAAGGATATTATAGTAATTTTACAATATGACTAATTAATTAAAAATACTAAATAATTATGTTTTCCTATAATCATGTGATTAATTTATTCAGTTTCCATGATTATAGAGATTACGATTGCTGTTACATAAAATAAAAGAATTAATTGCCTTTTTTGTTATTTTATTAATTGAAAATAAAAAAAATATTTTTATCAATTCTTTTTTCAAAATTCGAAATTTTAATAGTTTGTTTATTCTTTTTCACGGTTGCAATCATGGATGAATATAAAAAAACATTTTTATAATTTTAGTGATTTAATTTTTAACAGTATTTTTATAGAGATTATACAAACTTACGTTGTAATCATCAATGAATAAAACATTTAAATAAGAAAAACTACAAAGAAAAATTTAAATAAGAAAAACTACAAATAAAAATCAAATAACACATTCATATACAACATTTATTTTCATAAATGATTAACGTATTTCAGACAAAATTGAAAATTTATACATAATTATCTTCAATAATGATTATATCATATCATAAGAAAAAATTACAAATCCATCAAGATGTTAGCACTTTTCTTGAATGAATCACATTCCTTTTTCTTGCTGCTAGCATCACACACAAAAAACTAATATTGGACACCCATGATTAGTGTTAGTTTGGATTCACACCTGCAAAATCGACTCGAAGGATATTAAAAAAATAATTTATAGACTAGAATCATCAATGATTAACACTACTCATCATTAATGATTAACACAAGTATTATCATCATTTTTGTAGTCGTGTTATATTCAATACATGATTACATCTATAATCATAGATGATTATAACTATAATCATAGATGATTATAGCTGAATAGCTATAATCCAGATGATTCAGCTATAATCATAGATGATTGTAGCTATAATCATAGATGATTATAGCTATAATCATAGATGATTCAGCTTGCCAACGAGTATCTTCAGGGGCAATGTAGTTGCTTGTCAATTAGTCAAATTTTAGTTCATTAACATTTCTCACAATGAAGTTGGATCATTCATAGTGATCCAAATCATTTATAGACTTTCTTTCTTGTTTCACATTTCTCCGGTTCCCGAACCTAAAATTCAAAATACTTAAATTAAGGAAACTTGGAAATACAAATTCACAAGAAAGCACATAACAGAAATTGAAATGCACGAAATAAACTCACTCCCTAGATCATTTCTTAGACTTTTTCGTGGCTGTCGTGATTCAAAAAGCAACAAAAAAGAAATAAAGTCACATTGCATTAGAAACAACTTTGAAGCCACGGAATGAATTCACAAATTGAAACTAGAGAGAGTAGAAGAGCATTACCATAATGGTTGAAGTTGAGGTTGATGCTCGAGCTACAACTTGAAAGAGAAGGAAAAAAATAGGGTTTGAACAATACCTAAAAACAAAAATGAGATCAGGAAGCGAGAGAGGGAGACATTGTATTACCTGAAATTAGAAATTAAAAGTCGATTGCATTACCTGACTCGTCGTCGGAGGAGGAACAAAGTATTACCTGAAATTAGCTTTCGACATTGATGAGGATGTCTGAATCGTCATCGGAGGAACAGAGTAAGAAGTTGAAAGAGGTGGTCAAACGGTTGTAGAGCGGAGGAGACAGCGACGCCTTGGGAGGAGCGAGGGAAGCGAGGGAGCTAACTAAGGACGACTCAGAAGACAGAACGAATTTAGCATTTCTTGGAGTGATTCCGCTGCTCGTTACAATGGTTGATTTCGACAATCTCCATTCCCAAATCGCTACTCACTACGCTCTTCTCAATCTCGGAATCGGCAATGACATGTAAACACCACCGTATCTCTCTCTCTAAAAAATTTACATTCATAATGATGCAACTGGCATGTAGATCTCGTTTACAATTCACGTTAGTGACGGTAATTCGCCTGAGAGTTTAAATTTCTCTATCTGCTCAATGTTAATTTCAGGAACAAATACGCCATTGTTGAAGCAGGAGCAGTACACAAGATGCTACATCTAATCGAATCTCCAATCCAGGGTTCGCCCAACCCTGATTTATCAGCAGCAATTGTGGAGGCGAGGGTTTCTGATGGCGGCGAGGGTTTCTGATGGCAGTTCGATGCGAGGTTCCAACTGGGTTTGGTTGCAAGTTGTTCGCTGGTATGATCTAGTGATGGAGGCGACATTTGATGGTAGCTGATCGGAGGTTTACATGAGAGATGTTGGCTGAAGAAAGGGAGGTGAAGAAGGGGGCGGTTGGAGATATGATCTAGGGATTTGAGATAGAGACGATGAAGAAGAGGATTTGATTTCATAATTTTCGTATCTTTGTTAAGCAATAAAAACGGGAATGATATCAATGTAAGCTTATTTCAAGGAATATATGAGATTGGAAATTACTTTTAAACCCTCAACCAGGTTTTATAATAGTCTTGATTTAATTTTGTATTTAAAAAAATTAAATTACCATAATAATCTAGACCATAGATCTTGTAAATTAAATGGTCCAGATTCTTTCTCACTTTCTCAACCTTTTAACCCTCCTCATTTTATCCTACCTATATATATATATATATATATATATATATATATATATATATATATATATATATATATATATATATATATATATATATATATATATATATATATATATATATATATATATATATATATATATATATACAGAGAGAGAGAGAGAGAGAGTTAGGATCTTTTGAGAACCACAAGTCCCCCGAGAACCCGAGAACTCCCAAACCGATATTTTTTTCAAAAAACCGACCTCATAGGCCTCTAAAACGCAAATATTTAAGCATTTTCGAAAAAAAATTCGGAAAAAAACTACTTTTTTTTTTGAAAAAAATTTGCACATGTGCAAAAATTGCAAACTTTTGTATACGTACACTTTTTTTCAAAATTTTTTTATAGAACGCCTTAAATATATGTTAGAAAGACATCCATAAAAAAAACTTGAAAAAAAGTGTACGTATAAAAAAGTTTGCACATGTGCAAACTTTTTTTTTTGCACATGTACAAACTTTTTCAAAAAAAAAAGTCGTTTGTTCGGAGATTTTTTTTAGCGACCCGGCCCCATTTTGAGCGTCTAAGAGGCCTATGGGGTCGGTTTTTTGAAAAAATATCGGTTTGAGAGATATAAGATTGATCCAAAAGGAGTTGGGGGTTCGCGGGTTCTCGGTGTGAAGTTGGTTCTCAAAAGATCCTAAGTCTATATATATATATATATATATATATATATATATATATATATATATATATATATATATATATATATATATATATATATATATATATATATATATATATATATATATATATATATATAGATGTAGGTTCAAATACGGATACTAAGTATTGTGCGATCGTAGATCCAAATCACGTTCTTTCCTTGTTGAAGGTTATGATCGGTATTTTAACGAGACTGGAGATTTTGAAATTTAATAAGATCAATATAATTAATAATTAATGAGATAAATCGTAACCGCTAATGAGATTGGAATCAAATAAAAATCGATAACATAATCAATTCTAAATCTAAATTGATTCGAGAATCAATTCTTCGTTGATAAATATTGAATTTGTGGTTGTCGTATCTTCAAAGCGATCATATATTGACAGTACCAGGTGAAGTTTGCGCAGAGATTCAATTGAATTCGACACAGGTATGATTTTTGTTAACGATGTTCGTGATTTCGATAATGGTGTTGTGCGAATGATATAAGTGAGATATTTCTGTTATGCGATTGATATAATTGAGCCAATTATGTTCTGATTTTATATAATTCCTCTAAATTCTGATGCAAATTATCTAATTCTGTGAATTGTGTTCTTACGCCACAGGACATGTAGCTCATTCTATGAGAATGATGTTAATATATGTTAGTGTTACTATATTCTACGAGAATGTTGTTAATATATGCTAGTCAATGTGTATTCTATGAGAATGGTACATTGTTTTAGTTGTTTATAGACATTATAAGAGAATTAACTAATATGTTAATTAAATAAATGTTGTTTTTTAGGATTATATGGCTCTTTGGATAGGTGTATGCGTTTTGATGATTGTAGGATTGGAATTTTCAAGTGACTTATATTTTGATGATGATGTTTACAACATGGAAGATTTTCGTAGTTATTTTAAGATATTTTGCAAAATTTGTAATAAGGTGGCTGATTATAATACCAGGAATTGCCCTTTTAGATCCTTTTAGTTTTATAGTTTTTCGATAAGAATAAGTTGTATTGAAAAATATGTAATAAGGATAATGATGTTTTGGAGTTTTAATTGGAATTGGCTTTCATTCTTAGAGAATATATATATTTATTTATTTATTTTTGTACGAATGCTTCTTTTATTAAACTCATTTTTTATGTTTTAATGATTTGATCGTGGGAAAAGTATTTTATAGATGTATATTTCTTGGATGTTTATTTGTTTGGATCTTTATTTGAGAAACAGATGGAGCATGGTGAAACAAGTACTAAGGAACCATATGAAAACAATGCATAAACAGAGGAATGTGAAAATGTTTCAATACATGGTGCAGGGGATATTGACAGATGAATGGTGATGGAATTTTTTGGTTATGTTTTTATTCTATGAGAATGATTGTATTGTAATGTAGTTTTCATTGTGTTTTACAAATTTCAGAAAAAGAAGAATCGGTTTTTATTAATGATTTTGTTTCTCCTGGTGGGACACCATACTGGATACCAAGTTCAGATGATCATATCAAGCCCAAAAAAGGAATTCAATTTTCTTCATTAGAAGCTGCTGTGACAATGTATAAAGAATATGCATTTCAAGCGGGTTTTGATATAAGTAAGAGTTCTCTTAAGAAGACGACTTATGATGTGATTACTTATTGTCATTTATTATGTAATCGGGAAGGGAAACCAAACACCGGAAATGTGGATACTATGTATGTTCAAATCAAGAAAACTAAAAGAAGAAAAGATTTACATAGAACTGAATGTAAGGCCCACATTGTTTTTTGGATTATACCAGGTGGTGAAGGTTACTATGTGTATGACTTTGTGGAGAGACATAACCATAGATTGATTAGTAAATCAAATATGCATCTATCACAGGCTAGTAGAGAGCTTGATTTTTCACAGAAAAGTTATATTTAAAACATGACAAAGCAGAATGTTGGAGGAGGTAAGGCATATAGATTAATTACTGGCATTCAAGGTGGGTGTTCAAGTCGTGACGGTTTGGCTATTGATTATAAGAATTACATGCGTAACCTTAATTGTTTCATAGCGGGTAGTGATTCTCAAATGATTGTGAATTTGATGGAGGATAGAGTAAAATATTCTCCAAACTTTTCATTTGAATATAGGGTGGAAGAGAAGCAATTGAATGCATTGTTTTAGGCTGATGAGACTGCAAAATGCAACTTTCGGGAGTTTGGTTATGTAGTTTCATTTGATGCAACTTTCGATACAAACAAGTTAGATATTTGGTGTATTTCTGTATTGGTTTTATTTTTTGATTTGATATTTTATGTTATGTTATTCTTTGGGAATATTATATTGAATCTGGTGGTGCTGATGGGTTTTTGAATTGTGTATAGGTACAATATGGTATTCGTCCCATTCACAGGGTTAGACAATCGTAAAAAATGCATCACATTTGGTGCCGGGCTGCTTAGTAGGGAGGACACGGATTCGTACGTATGGTTACTTACATGTTTCAGAAAAGCGTTTGGTAAACATCCTAGTATTTTGTTGTCTGATCAAGATCCAGCTGTGAAAAAAGCAATTGAACAAGTTTTTCCTGAGTCGCATCATTGGTTATGTATGTGGCATATAACTACAAAGTTGGGATATAGGGTGATGTTTTCAATTTGTTTTTTAATATTTTGTTTCATTGCATTCTCAAAAAATTGCATGAAATTGTTTTTGTGTTTACAGGGGGTTTAACTGTTATCATATGGTATATCATTCTCTGAGAATGTTGTTTAAACTTTGATGATGGGTCTGAGTCATTCTCAGAGAATGTATTACGTTTTATATGGTTTAATTGAAATGACTAACTTTATATTTTAAATTTTTATAGGTACCTGTAGAAGTTTTTAATAACAAACAGTTCAAGGATCGATTTAATTCTTTGATTTGGAATTCTAAGTTACATGCTTCAGAATTTGAAGATGGATGGCAGGACATGATTAATGAGTTTAAACTATCTGACAATATGTGGTTGAAGAAGATGTACAGTATGCATAGGTGTTGGATACCAGCATCTTTAGGAATGTTCCTATGTCTGGGTTAATGAGAACAACATCCTTTTCTGAGATTCAAAATTGGTCTTTTCAAAATTCTACACTTTATGGGTCTTATCTTCTTAATTTTATGATGACATTTGATTCTTCAATGGAGAGATAAAGGCATAACCAAAACTTGGCTATTTTAACACTTCTTCAAAGTATCCAAGAATGGTGACATGTGTAACGACCGTTTTTCAAAAAAAAAAGAAAAAAAAAACAAATGTCGTGAATAGTAACTCTGGCGTGAACAATAACTCCCACGTGAATAGTACCTCCGAGAAATGATGTAAGAGCTTACCTCGTAAATAGTTCTCGATGATGTAAGCGATGACGTCGTGAATAGTAATGATGACGTAAGCGATGACGTCGTGAATAGTGTTTTCGAGCCATATAAATAGAACCTCAAACATCTCATTTCATCACACACCTTCTAAACAATCTTAAGAGTCATCTCGTTCCTTTCTTCTTCTTTTTTCCAAAAGTCGCTGCTGCTATCTTATTATTGTTGATGTTTTTGTGGTGAGGAGGAGGTGGAAGTGTGATTGTGTTGGTGTTGAACCCGTTAAGAAAAGTAAGGTGATGAAGAGGAATGGAAAAGTGTGATCCGTGATCTTGTATCCAAGTAAACTTTTTTATGTGTATGCTTGTTTGTTACTATAGAGTTATTCTAATCTTCTGATATATATGATGATATTGAAGTGGTCTCAGACCTTATAGGTCTTAATCCATGTCTTAATGGGTTTAGGGGTTGAAACCCTAGACCCTAATGTCATGTTTGGAATTTTCGGATTTTCACTGGTTGTTATTGTTCTTAGAAATATCATATAAAATCCTGCGTTCGGCCATTTGGGGTGAATCATACCTTTCTGGAAAGTTCTAAGTGTCTAGTTTCTACATTCAGAAGGTTATGGTCTGATTCGTGTGTTAGCTTAGGTGAAAGTTACAATCTTCACCGGCTGGTCCAGGACTGTGCTGCATAGTGAATTTCGTATTTAAAAATTCAAAGTTAACTGTACACAAATCATTTCAGGGCAAGGCCTGTGGGAAACATTCAATACATGTGTCTAGTTTGTTCACACCAAATTTCAGAATCCAATTCCTTTTATTGTCATATTTGGTTGATGTCTTTAATGATAGGTCATGTGACTGTTTTTGTAATTTGTGGTGATTTGATAGAGTTTTCATTTGCAAATGGAAAATAAAATGACCTGAGGTCAGGCCCTGTGACCTTGTCTTTGAGTCTAGTTTACCCTTGATTTTTATTGGATTTTATTTTAATCCCTCCTAGGTTCAATATTACAAATCCTGTCGTGGGTCTAAAAATCAGCTTTGTTGTCAAGTAATCTTTCGTGGTTTTTGGTCTTGGTTGCGGCTTAGCGTTCGTAGCGGGTGTTCAGTCATATAAATGCTCATTAAAGATAATTAATAACCTTAATGATGTATTTATAATGTAAAGGGAGGGTATGGACATGGTACGTGTCGGGTATCGGGAAAAATACATGTATACTTATATAATTATAAGTAATAAATGTAAACGTTAATTCGTTCTAAGCAGTAACACGTGAATGTAGATTCGGGGAAGAATGAGAGTTCTTGAGTATCACGTGCTTGTGTGTGCGACCTACTTCTACATATCAGGTGAGTTTCTCACTACATTGTGTGGATGTTATATGTGCTTTATTGTAGTTATGTGTACTTGTATGATGTTTGTGGATAATACTAAACTGTGTGCATTTTATAAATGTTATATCTTCTTGTTATAGTTGTATGTGTTGGGGTATGGTGTGTGGTTAGTACTAGACTTGTCTAGACCTAGTATGTAGATAATACGGGCTCGACGAACTGAGCAATATAGGGTGGCTCGACGTACTAAGCAATATAGAGATACCCGTAAGATGCATTGAGCAGATACGCATGACTCGATGAACAGAGTATGCGCGGCTCCGAGTGCTGAGCGGTGGAGTTTGATTTATTGAGCAGATACGCATGACTCGACGAACATAATATGCGCGGCTCTGAGTGCTAAGCGGTGCAGTTTGATTTATTGAGTAGATACG
The DNA here is from genome assembly GCA_023525715.1 of Cichorium intybus. Taxonomy (NCBI): domain Eukaryota; kingdom Viridiplantae; phylum Streptophyta; class Magnoliopsida; order Asterales; family Asteraceae; genus Cichorium; species Cichorium intybus. The sequence goes on from CM042012.1 coordinate 95,394,804, forward strand.
CATGACTCGACGAACAGAGTATGCGCGGCTCGGAATGCTGAGTAGGAGAGTATAACTCAATGTACATAGTAGAGTAAATTATGTGTTTTTTTACTGTATGGTTGAGTCCTACTTGATGGGGGTATAGTATGTGTGACTGATATACCGTGTATGTGTTGAAACTCACTAAGCTTTATGCTTACCCCGTTGATATTTAATATTTTTCAGATACTTTTACAAGTAAAGGAAAGGCTCGGATCTGACACCGCATCTACTATTTCAAGACTTCCGCTGTTACATAAACCAATTGGATAAATTGGTCAAATGTTTGGGATTTTAAATACGTATTCTTTATACAAGGAAGAAACAGATGATTTATTTGGTTTTAAAGTGTTCCATTTATAATATAATCTTTGTTTTTAAAATAAAAATTTTGTCTGAAATCCGGGTGTTACAAGTTGGTATCAAAGCCAAGGTTTGAGGGATTTAGATAAACCTTCAGGTGAATCTAAACTCAAACCTAGGACTGAGAGTTTTTCTAAAAAAAGTTAGAAAATATGAAAGTAAAAAGGATGCGATGCGTGCGGTCAACCTGAGCTCAAAGTGAGTAAATGATTCTCAAAATATCTGCATTCATGTATATGCTAGAAACTTGATATGATAAAAGAGTATGCTAAGGATTCACTCAGGAATTTCATGTGGTTGTTCCTTGTTTGGTTGTGACTTTAGGGTAGGATCACTTATTTGATTGTTTATCTTATGTACGAACTATGTGTAACGACGCTTTTACATGGCTGTCCGACAGTATCGACAGACGTTCCCTCGATAGCACGACTGGGGTGAGAAAATTCTAGGTAGCCTTGAAAAGAGTGAAAAGGGGGCACTGATGTGCGTGTGAAATGTATAAGATAGTAGTAAGAAACGACTTAGGAACTTGGGATGACTTTTGAGACAAGTATGAATAGGTGTGGAAGATAGTACAGGGCCCGTACTATTTGAAAAATAGGATTCATGCCTGAATCAAGACAAGTCACAAGGATTCTAAGGAGTTGAGTGGATTAAAGAATCGAGTGAGATTTATACTTCGATATAACGACCTCGATGTAGTAATGATCGTCCGAAAGGATTAGTAAGGAGGCAATTGATCAATATGAATTAAGGAATCCTACTTTAATCACCAATGTAATTATCAACATAGGAGATAACTACCAATGATAATACAGATTGAATATCCAAGTGATAAGAAAAAATCTCGATACGCCTGAATCCTTTTGTCCAAAATCAAGAATACTGATTGATCTACTTACGAGGACAGTGTCTAGGCCGATCATTTGGGTTTGGTTGCAGGATTTTCCGAAAGGCTGGAATGCTGAAAGGGTCCTGCCTTCCCAAATTGATCTTCTACCTGGTCGTTCTTTACTTGATAGACATGACGTATTATATTGGACTAAGGAAGAGGCATCCTACGCTTCTCAATAAGCGTACATAAAGGAGATTACGTATACGGGTGTGTGGCGTACTGATATTTGGAGATCGAGAGTGCTACCTAGTTGCTAGTCTTGCTGTCATACTTAAGGAAGCTAGAAGGGGCAGGATTGAAGGAAGAGGACGATGTTGGCCATGGTACGCATATCAACATCGGATAAAAGCCAAGGATATCTGATTCACGAACGGATCAAGAAAAATGAGAGGCACGAGTCAACGAATGACAAAAGCAAGGGAGCAGAATGTGAAGTAGGAGACTGTATGCAATATGAGGAGATGGCATACATACACAAGTTACCACTAGTAGAATAACTAAAACAAAAATAGCATAAGTAATAACATGGTGGATAGAGCGGAATTTTGGGGACGAAATTCTTATAAGTGGGGGAGACTTGTAACGACCGTTTTTCAAAAAAAAAACGTCGTGAATCGTAACTCTGGCATGAACAGTAACTCCCGCGTGAATAGTAACTCCAAGAAATGATGTAAGAGCTTACCTCGTAAATAGTTCTCGATGATGTAAGCAATGACGTCGTGAATGGTAATGATGACATAAGCGATGATGTCGTGAATAGTGTTTTCGAGCCCTATAAATAGAACCTCAAACCTCTCATTTCAACACACACCTTCTAAACGATCTTAAGTGTTATCTCGTTCCTTTCTTCTTCTTTTTTCCGAAAGTCGATGCTGCTATCTTATTATTGTTGCTATTTTCGTGGTGAGGAGGAGGTGGAAGTGTGATTGTATTGGTGTTGAACCCGTTAAGAAAAGTAAGGAGATGAAGAGGAATGGAAAAGCGTGATCCTTGATCTTGTATCCAAGTAAGCTTTTTGGTGTGTATACTTGTTTGTTACTATAGAGTTATTCTAATATTCTGATATATATGATGATATTGAAGTGGTCTCAGACCATATAGGTCTTAATCCATGTCTTAATGGGTTTAGGGGTTGAAACCATAGACCCTAATGTCATGTTTGGAATTTTCGGATTTTCACTAGTTGGTATATGTTCTTAGATATATCATATAAAATCGTGCGTTTGGCCATTTGGGGTGAATCATACCTTTCTGGAAAGGCCCAGGTGTCTAGTTTCTACATTCAGAAGGTCATGGTCTGATTAGTGAGCTAGCTTAGGTGAAAGTTACAATCTTCACCAGCTGGTCCAGGACTGTCCTGCACAGTGAATTCCGTATTTAAAAATTCATAGTTAAATGTACACAAATTATTTCAGGGCAAGGCCAGTGGGAAACGTTCAGTACACGTGTCTAGTTTGGGCAAACAAAATTTCAGAATCCAATTCCTTCTTATTGTCATATTTGGTTGATATCGTTGATGGTAGGTCATGTGACTGTTTTTGTAATTTGTGGTGATTTGATAGATTTTTCATTTGAAAATGGAAAATAAAATGACCTGAGATCAGGCTCTGTGGCCTTGTCTTTGAGTCTAGTTTACTCTTGATTTTTATTGGATTTTATTTTTAATCCCTCCTAGGTTCAATATTACAAATCCTGTCGTGGGTCTAAAAATCAGCTTTGTTGTCAAGTAATCTTTCGTGGTTTTTGGTCTTGGTTGCGGCTTAGCGTTCGTAGCGGGTGTTCAGTCATATAAATGCTCATTAAAGATAATGAATAACCTTAATGATGTATTTATATGGTAAAGGGAGGGTATGGACATTGTTGAAAAATACGATAACTGATCTCCACGAACAAGGTTTTTAAGCCTATTACCGTGTGACAGATATGTATTATATTTATATTATGCGGAATAAAAAGGAGTTGCGGAATAAAATAAAGCGGTAAATCTAAACTAGACAGTATTTAAATAGACAGAAAGCGGTAAATAAAGTAAAAGTTAGAAGTCAGAAGTTAGATGTAATAAACGCCATTATCAACGATAACGTGTTTTTACAATAAATAAAAAGGTTAGAAGTTAGAAATTAGGAGTTAGATGTTAGATGTAATAAACGCCATTATCAACGATAACGTGTTTTTACAATAAATAAAAAGGTTAGAAGTTAGAAGTTAAATGTCTCGGTTAAATACAGTCCACATATGTTTTCGTTGTCACGGTTCAATTTTTATGTCTCGGGTGTTTGGTACAGTTGATTTATAACAGTTTTAATAAATCAATAATAACACGGATAATTTCAAAAGAACTTATCGATAGTTGCGGAAGATAACGTTTTTCTTGATATGTCGATTTCTTGTTCTTCACGGTAAGATGAGGTTTTGGTGATTTTTGGTGTCGGGTAGAGGTTGTTTAGAGGTTTGGAGTTTGGTGTCGGGTAAGGGTTGTTTGGAGGTTTGAGGTTTGGTGTCGGGTGGAGGTTTTGTATCTTGCGGTTTTTCGGTTTGATCTTCGTTGCCAAATGCAGAGATTATAGAATTTAGAGTCTTCTGGTCGTGAGTAGGCTTGAGGATAGTAAGGATATGTTGTATGTGTTATTAAGAATGGCAAGAGGTGAGCTTCAATTTATAGTTGCTGTTGAACAGGGCTCGCGTCGCGACCATATGGTCCGTCGCGTCGCGAAGGTCAATAGCTGGTGGTCGGTGCGCTTTTTGTCGGGTCAGTGCGTCTTCGCTGGTATGTCGAGCTTTTCGTCGCGCTTCCTTTTGGTCACGTTGCTTTTGGTCGCGTCGCGAAGGATTGGGTTGGTAGTCTCGCGATTAGAAGGTTGGTGGTGTCACGTTGGAGCTTCGCGTTCAAGCTCTTCGCGTCGCGACCGTCTCCTTCGTCGCGTCGCGATCGCTGGGCATTTTTGGTCTTCTGTCTTTGTTTCTTCTTCACGTCGCGACCACTATGTCTGTCGCGTCGTGATTGCTGTAGCAGTGTGATATTTTGTATTTTGCTCTTTGGTTTGAAGCGTTACTTTCTCCGGTTTGGTTGATCTCGAATTTATGCAATCTGAAATAAACTGTTAATAAAAACATTTCGACTTATTTCAGTGATGGTCACATAAAAACATAAAAACATTATTCAACAATTTCCCCCTATGTGATCATTAATGAAATGAGGAGTAAAATGTTTGATTGAAATTCTTGAAAGTTGGATAAGACATTTATAAAACCATATCACTTGTTTTGAAAGAGTGTGACTAGATTTTACTTGTGTTTTGAAAAATGTTTGTCAAGAATATTTGTTTCTGAATCAAAGTCTCGAGTTCGATTATCAAAAGGTTTTTGTATATGTATTTTCATAATATTCCTTAAGATTTTATAGCATTTATAAAGACAACAAGTGATCTTAATAGGTCGATTCAGATGAACGCTCATAGGTATAGCTCACACTTTGACTGAGGTGTTTGTTTGTTCTGGGTGCAGAACGGGTGTATAATCACTAAAGATGAGTGATATCTCTCAGTTTGAAGGTGTTGACTTATGCTTAATGTGGATTTATACCTATATACTTTAGTCACTTGGTCTTCATATTAGATAATCAATCACATAAGACTGGTTTCGGCATTACTCAGAGGGTTTCTTCATTCATGCCATTGATGTTCACTCTCTCTCCGTCGGGAAATACATGTAGAGGGGTTTAGAAGTTTTCATAGTGCATTTTGCAACTAAGAATATTCAATTATGAAGGCTACAGTATCCCGGTAAATCTTCGGTTTTGAACAGCTATATTTGATAAAGCTTTTGAGAATTCGTTGTTTTGAGAGGTGTCTGTCTTGATGGATTGTTGTTGTAAGTCTTCTTTTTCTTTGGTGATGTGTTCACCTTTGTCTTTATCTTTTCTTGATTTGTGCGAATACACCTTGTGTAAAAGATATCTGATGTGGTTACCAATTGTGATTTGTTGACAGCATTTGTTGGATATGACTTTGTCGTTTCTTTATTTGTCAGATTCGTTATGCCAGATGATCATTCTTTTCTTTGAAGTGGTTTGATTGAGGATAGGGATAGGTGATATAATAGACAGTTTGTCTAATATATAAGAAAATGAAAGTATCGTCCCTGGTCATTTTGATATCTAAGCAAAAATGAGACTAGCATCACGGTATAAGAGTATAAATCCTATAAGTCATAATGAAAACACCTTTGCTCACAGAAATGAATTCCACTTAGCATTTAAAGACGAGGCACAATTTCTCACATGGGTTTGGTTTTCATCTGAATCTCCTGATCTTATGTCCCTTTACAGATAAAATCGTTATAATTTGAAATAAATTCAAAGGGAATAGGAGAATGTACATAACAAAAATGTTTGAAATTTGAACCTTCTCTTTAATTTAGAATCAATATAACTGAGAACATTCATCGAGCATAAGTATCTGAAAATTTAGTCACGAAGATGTTAATCACATGGTTTTATAAAGGCTTTAAAAGGATAAAAATTTATTCTAATTTTTTTTTGAAATATTTGGTTATTTGAATGTTTTTGGATTTTCTGGTTATTTGAATGTTTTTGGATTTTTGTTTTTAAAAGAAAGTAAACACTCTTGTGTACAAACAAAAGGTAAGAGATTAGGGATGGATGTTATCTGGATTCAACATTCCTAGACGGCCTAGGAAGTATTGAAACTTGGTTTCGTCTAGTGCCTTAGTAAAGACATCGGCAATTTGATCTTCTGTGTTTATGAAGTGCAATTCGATATGACCTTTTTGAATATTATCTTTGAGAAAATGATATCGAATATCGATGTGCTTTGTCATGGAATGGTGCACTGGATTGTGAGAAATGGCAATTGCGCTGGTTGAGTCACAAAATATGGGAATTTGTGATACTTTGTAGCCATAGTCACGTAATTGAGTTTGCATCCACATGACTTGTGAACAGCAGCTTGCGGCAGCTACATATTCAGCTTCTGCGGTTGAAGTGGACACGCATGATTGTTTCTTTGAAGTCCAGCTTACCAGTCTGCCTCCTAGAAATTGACAAGAACCAGATGTGCTTTTTCTGTCTAGTCTGCATCCTCCATAGTCGGAGTCGGTGAAGGCATTAAGCTGAAAATCAGAGTTAGCTGGATACCAAAGGCCAAGAGATGGAGTTCCTTTAAGATATTTGAAAATTCTTTTTACAGCTATAGCATGTGATTCCATAGGATTGGCTTGGTATCTTGCACAGACACATGTAGAGAACATGATGTCGGGTCTGCTGGCTGTGAGGTATAGGAGTGATCCTATCATTCCTCGATATTTCTTTTGATCAACAGGCTTGCCATTTAAGTCTGCATCTAATTTGTAACCAAGGGACATTGGGGTTTTAGCTGTATTGGATTTGTCAAGAGAAAAACGAGTTAGAAGATTTTTAACATAATTTTCTTGATTGATGAAAATTCCATCTGATGATTGTTTGACTTGTAGTCCAAGAAAAGTAGTCATTTCTCCTATCATGCTCATCTCAAATTTGCTCTTCATCAAATCTGCAAACTTGATACTCAAGGATTCATCAGTAGAACCGAAAATAATGTCATCGACATATATTTGAACGATTAACAGATGTTTATTAAAAATTTTACGAAAGAGAGTTTGATCAATTGAACCTCTTTTGAATCCTGATTCTTCTAGAAATGTTGACAATGTTGAATACCAGGCTCGAGGTGCTTGTTTTAAGCCGTAAACTGCTTTTTGTAACTTAAAACTGTGATTTGGGAACTGTGGATCTTCAAAACCTGGAGGTTGTTGAATATACACATCACGATCAATCTCTCCATGTAAAAATGCACATTTTACATCCATTTGGTAAACTTTGAAGTTTTTGTGTGCTGCATATGCTAGAAAGATACGAATGGCTTCGAGTCTTGCAACTGGAGCATAAGTTTCATCGTAATCGATTCCTTCTTGTTGAGAATAGCCTTTGACGACAAGTCTTGCTTTGTTTCGACAAACTATGCCTTGATCATCAGTTTTGTTTCTGAAAACCCATCTTGAACCTACTACAGTAACATCGGGAGGAGTAGGAACAAGATCCCATACTTGGTTTCTTTCGAATTCAGCTAGTTCTTCTTGCATGGCTTTGACCCAGTCTGGATCTTTGAGAGCTGAATGGATGGTTTTTGGTTCGGTCATGGACAAGAATGCTCCGTATAAACATTCGTTTGAGGAAGCGGCTCTTGTTTGAATACCAGAATTGGGATCTCCTATAATTTGTTCTGCAGGATGATTTCTGGTCCATTTGTTTAGGCGAGTTTTTTCAGATATTTCGATTGGTGTTTCTATGTCCCATTGTTCTTCTTGGTCAGGTGATTCTGTTGGGAATAGATTTTGGTTGTTATCAGATATGTCTTTTTGGATTATAGGGTGAGAATGAGGTAAAGAAGGTTCCCCCATAGATAATGCACTGGGATCATTTTGGACAGGTGGATTGGGAGTATTCAAAGAGGAATTCAGTGTTGGTAATTCCCCCTCGACTTGACCTGCATTTTCTTGGTTTGATTGTGAAGTTTCTGCATTGGAGGTTCCTGTAGGAATTGTAGAAGATGTTAGAAATTCAGAACTATAAGCGGTTTTGGGTTGTTCAAAAAGTAAATCAAGATCAATTTCTATGTTCATGTCAGGAGATGGTGTTTGTGGAATTGGATTTTGAAAAATAGTATCTATCATTTGTGAACCAAAATGTTTACGATCCAATTTTCTGACATAATATTCATCGAAGTGGACATCGGTACTCTCTTCAATTACTCTTGTACGTTTGTTCAGTACTCGATAAGCAGCTGAGGTAAAAGAGTAACCAAGGAAAATTCCTTCGTCTGATCTGGATTCAAATTTTGAAAGGTGATCCTTGTTATTCTTTATGAAGCATCGACAACCAAAAATATGAAAGAATTTGATGTTTGGTTTTCGGTTATTAATGACTTCATATGGTGTTTTATGAAGTTGTTTGTGGATTAAAGAACGATTTTGAGTATAGCAAGCTGTGGCTATTGCTTCTGACTTTAGCCTTAAAAAGAAAACCCAAGTAAAGCGTGAGTAATCGTCAATAATAACAAGGATGTATTTCTTCCCTTTTATGCTTTGGGTTTTTGCAGGGCCGCAAAGATCAATGTGCAGTAATTCTAGTGGTTCGGATACACTAGATTCAGGAATGCTTTTATGAGAGGATTTGGACAGTTTTCCTCCTTCACAAGCTGCACAAAGAGTTTCATTGTCAAGTTTCAGAAGTGGCAGTCCGCGAACAAGATCATTTGCAATCAACTTGTTGATGTAGCCGAAATTGAGATGGGAAAGACGACGATGCCACAACCAACTAATATCAGCAGAAGCTTTGGACAAGAGACAGATGTCTGGTTTTCCATAGATAAGGTCCATATCTAGTGGATACATGTTGCCTAGACGATCAGAATTGACTAGAATGGCTTTGGTCTTGGCATCTGTGATTATGCTTCGCTGTTTGGTGAAAAGAACTTCATGATTGTTGTCACAAAGTTGTGATACGCTGATTAGGTTGTGTTTCAGGCCGTCAACATAGGCTACTTTCTTGATGGTGAAGTGACCATTTGTTATGTTTCCATAACCTTTGATTCTTGCAGTCATGTTATTTCCAAAAGTCACATCTTGTTTGGATTCTGTGGGTTTGAAGTCTCGTAGAAAACTTTGGTTTCCTGTCATATGCTTGGAGCAGCCACTATCGATATACCATGTGCCATCCTTGGGCTCTCCAGCACAAAATGCCTGCAATTAGACAGAAATTTTAGGTACCCAAACCATGGTGGGTCCTGATTTGTTAATGGTTTTTGATAATTTGGAATCATTGTAGTATTTGTTGATTGGACGGAACGGTTGAGGCTTAAGTTGATTTATTAGGTTTTCCCAAAGTGAGATTTGTTTTTGAAAACCTGTCATTTGAAATGATTTCTGATTTTGTGAAAAGTATCCTATATGTGAAGTTCTGTTTGATAACCTTTCTTTGTATCTTGGATCTGAATGGTTTTGGAAAACACTTTGATGATGGAATGGAATTTGGTGAAATGATGGTTTCTGAAAGTTCCCTGAGAGTTTGAAATTTATCTTCTGAAAGTGACTTTGAGTCGGTTTTTGAAAATGTTTTTGTTTTGGATTAAAGGTTTGGTTTTGTGGCACAGCTCTTGGTTTCAAGGGTTTTTCTTTGAAAACAATGGGCCTGCTTAGTTCTTTTGGTTTACTGACAGCTTGAATGGTTTGTTTATTTGTCTGTTGTTTCTTTGAATACTTTAGTCCCAGATTGTTCTTTCCAATAAAGGTTGAGTTTAAAGAGGGAAAGACAGTTGGAGCAGAAGTACTACCATTTTGATGATCAGAATTTTCTCCATTTAAGAAATTTTCAAGTTTGATTGTCCCATCATTCATTGTTAGTTTAGTAGATCTCAATTGATGAGTTACTGAACTAGCAGAATCTGATTCAGATTTTAAGACTCTTTCGAAAGACTTTTTGGAAACAGTGAAAGCAGTATCATCTGGGCTACAGTTGATAACTGTTTCGTCATCTGAATCATCCTCATTAGCAGATAAGAAAAAATCTGGTAGAGATGATTTAGAGTTTTCATTAATTTTCCCATTTTTCTTTTCAGTTTCTTCATTTTCAAAAGATTCTCTTCCAATTCCCGGTTTATAATTCGTATCAATTTTGCCAGTTCCTAAGTTATTTGCTTTAGTGAAAACATCATCACTCAATTTTCTGGCAATATTGATAGAATCCAGTTTTCCTTGAAATCTTTGATTTTCGGATTCAAGAAATTTGATTTGCTTTGAAGAATCATCTAGTTTTAGGATTAAACTAGAGTTTTTGTCAGTTAAATCTTGAACCTTTTGTTTTAACTGAAGGACTTCCTTTTCTAAGATGTCTTTTATTTCAGATGAAATAACAGATTGATTTTTTATTTCTAAGTCCCTTTTTTGTTTTAGAGCTTCATTTAATTGTTCTAGGATGTGATTATTTTCTTCAGATTTTCGTTCAATGTCTCTTTCAAGTTTGTCTCTAGTCCTTGTGGATTCTCCAAATCTGAGTTGCAAGGTTTGTAATTCAGATTTGTAGATATCAGATTTAACTATTGTGTCATGATACAGTCTGAGATCAGCTTTCAAACTGTTCTCAATCTTAGTCATGTGGGACTCAAATGGTGTTCTTGAAAGACCGATTTCTGAGATCATAGACCATACCTGATCGATGACATATGGAGCTCTTGTGGTTGGTTCATTGTCAGCCATGAAGCAGAAGTTTGACTGAGCTGGTTCAGTGTCGGTTTCATCATCAGAAGTTGGCCAGTATTCTATGCTAGGTTCGTGGAATGCCATCAAAGCTTTTTGCTTTGCTTTCTGTTCTTGTTTCTTCAGCTCTTCGGCTTTTTGTGCATAGTAGGCTGAGTCTTTGACTTTGATTTTGGCTCGACAATCTCGGGCATAATGATTTAGTCCTTTGCATTTGTGACAAATGATTACTTCATCATCATCATCGTTATTGTCAGCCTTTTGGCTTTTAACGGGTGGTCTTTCGGATGTTTGAGTTTGTTTCTGTTGAGATGGTTTTGAATGATTTTGCTGAAATCCAGAACTTTGGTTATTGTAAGAGTTGTGATTATTTTGAAAACCGCGATTCTGAAAGTTTTGTCCAAAAGTTGATCTTTGTTGAAAATTTGGTCTGAAGTTTGATTGATTATGATGTGGCAAAAATCTTTCGAGATTAGTGTTTGCTACCAAAGCGCACAATTGTTGGTAATCAGCTTCATTATTTGGATCAGACAAGTCACAAGAATTATTAGAAAAAGCTTGGTTTTGATTTAAATCACTTTGACTTTGATCATGAAAATGTGTTTGGTTTTGAGAGGAGGTTGACAACAAAGCAAGTGGTCCTCCAAAAGAAGTAGACGTTGGTGGGTCAATCGATGATTCATACGATTGTAATTCTCCGTACAGATTGTACAAAGATTCAGTATGAATTGCCGGATTTCCCTGAATGATTAGTTTGACCATTTTCCAGCTTTCATAAAGGTTGTTTAAAAATTTGAGGTTTATTTCATGCTGTGACTTTTTGATGCCAAGATTATTCATTTTGATGGTAATGAGATTGAATCTGTCATGAGCATCATGGATGGTCTCATGTGAAAACATTTTGAAATTGTCAAATTCGTTTAAAACAGATGTTTTCTTGTTTCCAATGATTCTCTCATTTCCTTCAAAACGATTTTTCAAAGTTTGCCAGATTTGGTTTGCAGTTAAAAGGATTATATCATTCATTTGGCTTAGAATACTGTGGGGTATTCCAGAAACAAGCTCCTTTTTGGCTTGAAGTTCGAGTTTCTTCCTTTCATTCAGTATATCCAGGTTACTCGTAAGAGAGGTCATGTTATCTGGTAGAGATCCGTCTACACATTTCCACACGTCTTCACTTATAGAATTGAGATGAAGATTCATACGACCTACCCATGATTTATATTCTTCGGGAATAAGAATGGGTGCTCGAGTACCTGAACCTATACTGTTAGCAATAGATACAGAATTGATGTTTGAGTAGTTTGCGGAAGACATTTTTTTTTTTTTTTGTTAACGAAAATGTGATGTTAAAATGAAATTTTTAAAGAAAACTAATTGGTGGTTTATAAAAACGCTACACAAAAGTTTTCGACAAAAATTTTCAAAATAAATCACACAAGTAATTTTTAAATGTTTTTTTTTTTTTTTTTTGTTATTTAATTTTTTTTTGTTGAACAAGTGATATTAAGATGAAATTTTTAAAGGAAACTTATTGGTGGTTTATAAAAACGCTACACAACAGTTCACGACAAAAATTTCAGATTAAATCACACGAGCTCTGATACCAATTGTTGAAAAATACGATAACTGATCTCCACGAACAAGGTTTTTAAGCCTATTACCGTGTGACAGATATGTATTATATTTATATTATGCGGAATAAAAAGGAGTTGCGGAATAAAATAAAGCGGTAAATCTAAACTAGACAGTATTTAAATAGACAGAAAGCGGTAAATAAAGTAAAAGTTAGAAGTCAGAAGTTAGATGTAATAAACGCCATTATCAACGATAACGTGTTTTTACAATAAATAAAAAGGTTAGAAGTTAGAAATTAGGAGTTAGATGTTAGATGTAATAAACGCCATTATCAACGATAACGTGTTTTTACAATAAATAAAAAGGTTAGAAGTTAGAAGTTAAATGTCTCGGTTAAATACAGTCCACATATGTTTTCGTTGTCACGGTTCAATTTTTATGTCTCGGGTGTTTGGTACAGTTGATTTATAACAGTTTTAATAAATCAATAATAACACGGATAATTTCAAAAGAACTTATCGATAGTTGCGGAAGATAACGTTTTTCTTGATATGTCGATTTCTTGTTCTTCACGGTAAGATGAGGTTTTGGTGATTTTTGGTGTCGGGTAGAGGTTGTTTAGAGGTTTGGAGTTTGGTGTCGGGTAAGGGTTGTTTGGAGGTTTGAGGTTTGGTGTCGGGTGGAGGTTTTGTATCTTGCGGTTTTTCGGTTTGATCTTCGTTGCCAAATGCAGAGATTATAGAATTTAGAGTCTTCTGGTCGTGAGTAGGCTTGAGGATAGTAAGGATATGTTGTATGTGTTATTAAGAATGGCAAGAGGTGAGCTTCAATTTATAGTTGCTGTTGAACAGGGCTCGCGTCGCGACCATATGGTCCGTCGCGTCGCGAAGGTCAATAGCTGGTGGTCGGTGCGCTTTTTGTCGGGTCAGTGCGTCTTCGCTGGTATGTCGAGCTTTTCGTCGCGCTTCCTTTTGGTCACGTTGCTTTTGGTCGCGTCGCGAAGGATTGGGTTGGTAGTCTCGCGATTAGAAGGTTGGTGGTGTCACGTTGGAGCTTCGCGTTCAAGCTCTTCGCGTCGCGACCGTCTCCTTCGTCGCGTCGCGATCGCTGGGCATTTTTGGTCTTCTGTCTTTGTTTCTTCTTCACGTCGCGACCACTATGTCTGTCGCGTCGTGATTGCTGTAGCAGTGTGATATTTTGTATTTTGCTCTTTGGTTTGAAGCGTTACTTTCTCCGGTTTGGTTGATCTCGAATTTATGCAATCTGAAATAAACTGTTAATAAAAACATTTCGACTTATTTCAGTGATGGTCACATAAAAACATAAAAACATTATTCAACAGACATGGTACGTGTCGGGTATCGGGAAAAATACATGTATACTTATATAATTATAAGTAATAAATGTAAACGTTAATTCGTTCTAAGCAGTACCACGTGAATGTAGATTCGGGAAAGAATGAGAGTTCTTGAGTATCACGTGCTTGTGTGTCCAACCTACTTCTACATATCAGGTGAGTTTCTCACTACATTGTGTGGATGTTATATGTGCTTTACTGTAGTTATGTGTACTTGTATGATGTTTGTGGATAATACTAAACTGTGTGCATTTTATAAATGTCATATCTTCCTGTTATAGTTGTATGTGTTGGGGTATGGTGTGTGGTTAGTACTAGACTTGTCTAGACCTAGTATGTAGATAATACGGGCTCGACGAACTGAGCAATATAGGGTGGCTCGACGTACTAAGCAATATAGAGATACCCGCAAGATGCACTGAGCAGATACGCATGACTCGATGAACAGAGTATGCGCTGCTCCGAGTGCTGAGCGGTGGAGTTTATTTATTGAGCAGATACGCATGACTCGACAAACAGAGTATGCGCGGCTCTGAGTGCTAAGCGGTGCAGTTTGATTTATTGAGCAGATACGCATGACTCGACGAACAGAGTATGCGCGGCTCGGAATATTGAGCAGATACGCATGTATTCTTTATACAAGGAAGAAACAAATGATTTTAGTTGGTTTTAAAGTGTTCCATTTATAATATAATCTATGGTTTTAAAATAAAAATTTTGTCTGAAATCCGGGTGTTACAACATGTCTCCCCTATGAAACGCATGCTGCAAACGTATATACAAGGAAAGTGTTTTACCAAGTCCAGGAGGAGTTGTGTCAATCTCAGAATACTTGTTTCATTAGGAGCTTCAACTTGGATGAAGATGTTGAGAACTACGATATCCTTGAGAAGAAGAAGAACGTCACTTTAAGGAAAGTGTTAAATGAAGATGACAACCAAATTGTTGAAGAATATCATTATGATTCTTTGTATAAGGATTCTTCATATAAAGTATGATAACTTATATTGTATTCATATTATTTGAATTTGTATTTGTCATGTTTATCTAAGTGTTTTTTTGTTGAATTATTATCAGGTGAAGCATTTAATAAAGGATCAGTTTTTGTCATGTGAGTGTATGAAGTTTCAGCAGTATGGATTCTTATACAGGCACATCTTTTGTGTTATGAAGTTGTGTGAATATGAAGAAATTCCCAATCAATATATATCTAGGAGATGGTGTAAGGATGTTATTCCTGCAGAATTATGGAGGCGGCGGTTCAAAACTTCTCACACCAATGGCGATGTTGACAGGACAGCCATTGACATATTTTCCATGGTTGATCATTGTGTGTCTGTGTTAAGTAAATACTCTATGAAGCTACGTGCGTACCTCGAAGAACAAAAGAAACTTAAAGCTACATTTTGTGAAAGTGTATCTAATCAAGGAGATGTGAGCAGGAAAGCGGAGTATGAGAAGATTTTAGGTGTTTCACTTCTTGATGAAGTTGAAATTGAGAATCCTTCAAATATTAGAAATAAAGGATGTGGCGCAAGAGGTAAAAGACTGAAGAGTAAAGCTGAAATTTTGAGTGAAGCATCTTCTAAACCAAAAACATTGTGTAATTGTTGCAAGAAAATGGTTCACCATGGCAAAAGAAATTGTCTTGATAAACCAAAAAGTTTGTAGTCATTTTTCTTTATATTGTTCAATTTTTGTTTTCCATTAATCTTAGACATTGTCTGTAAAACTTATTTGTTTTAATTCCATTCTTAGAGAATTGATAGCAATTACTTCTTTGTTTACTATTTCATGTAAAACTCATTTGTTGTTATTCCATTCTCATAGAATTAAAAGCAATTAGTTTTGTGTTTACTGTTTCCTGTTAACTCGTATTTTGTTTTTTTTTTCCTATTCTCAGAGAATGACATAAATTAAATTTGAAGTATTAACTCGTATTTTGTTTTTTTTTCCTATTCTCAGAGAATGACATAAATTAAATTTGAAGTATAGTTTACTGTTAACTTTCTTGTTGTTTTTTCCCATTATTACAACCCATTATTAGAGAATATAGTGTTATTTGGAATGTATACAACAAAAGATTTTTTATTTCACAATATAGTAGTACATATTCTTTAATAGTACAGAAGAAACGATAATTTATTTGGATGATACATATTCAACATTCAATGTTTATAGTACATCCATTGGGTGATCATTTCATCAAAACAACATTCCTGATGAAGCCAGAGTTTGTTTCGAGGGAATGAATACAACTCATTATCTTCTCGGATGTACCTGCCCACCCACCATCCTTTATTGTACCATGCATCAACAATTTCCCCTAGTTTGAATTCAGCCACCAGCTCCAGTGGGTATGGTCTTATCCTTTTTTGAGGAATCACCTCAACCAGGGGTGTGCCATCGTCTTTGATCAGTCTCTCATATTGAACTTCATACCTTCAATGGGATAGGGACAAAATTCTACCTGCATAGAATGACCCTATTAGGCCAGCTTCTTTTCCCTTGACTTCAACACGATCTCCTATGGTTAATTTCATTTTTTTAGATTGGAGGATGTGTGGGAAACAAGTTTACATGTGCTTCTATTTATAGCCTAATATTGATATAATTTAATTTTATTTTAATTTCATATTTTATTAAAAAAGATATAGATAGTGTTGTCATTTCAATTTTTTGGCGTGTGTGAAGGTGGGTGATTTTTGGAGTGCATGTGAACATGAAATATATTCCCTACTGTTTGCTTTTGATAAAGCTTGACGGTTTCTGTGGTTGGGATGCATCATGGTTTTTGATGAAACATTATTCTTTCATATTCTATAAGAATTGTTATAGAAAGTATTTGTTTTTTATGATTTACCAAATTTTCATTATTGATTCCTTGATTACAGATCACAGTCCTTACCTTTTTGGGTTAACAAATTCCCAAATATTTAAAGTTTCATTGCTCCCATTCTCAGAGAATATGGATTTATTAGTGATATATATGCTAGTAAAATGAAAATATGCAGATACACAATTGGAAACAGCCAACATATCCATATAATATAAAAATGCAGAATTCAAAATCCTAATCAATTGTTTTCTAGACAGACAGTCACCATTAAAATATCTGAACATATAATGTAATTTAAGAACCAAAAACCATTGGCATAAGTGTTTAACATAACTACATCCTCATGCTATCCGACTTTCTTCTTTCCTTTTGGTTTTTTTACACCTTTGGATTCTTCCTCAACCACTTTCTTTCTTGCATTTTCCTTTCTTTCATCAAGCATTTTAGCTTTTTTATACACATCCATTTTGGCAAATTCTTATGATAATGTTAAAACCTCATCCCTGTACAGGTTGTAGTCAGATGTTAACAGGTTATACATGTATCTGTACCTTAGTCTTCCTAAACAGGTTGAATCGTTCCTTTGTTTTCCATTCAGTTCTGTTTTCCATTTTCCTGTTACGTCTCCTTTCAAGCTCTCCATGTGCCTCATCAGATAAATACCACAATTTGGTCCTGGTTCATTCACTTGCCACTCTATTTTCATTCTGGAGGGTTCATCTTCCATCAACATTATATGTTGAGGATGGTTCACACTTGCTAACCAGTGACAGAAAAATTTTTGCTGCAAAAAAATGTAATCATGTTATGAATTTGTTAACTCAAATGAGAAATAATATAATATTTAAAACATACCACTATTCTAGGTCCGGGCCCATAGATTCTCTCAATTGCTCCTTTCCTTTTGATATGATCAATATGAAACGTTTTATGCAAATCTATGAACTAAAACCCTAAGTTCACATGCAACCTAGATTGGATCTATGTTTTCTTACTTTGAACATGTAACTAATTCCTAAAGGCCAAACAAAAATTAACTAAAAGAATAAATCAGAAAAACTAACATTTAGTTGTTTCTTACAAGCTAAGCAGCACAAGTGTCGTGCCTCAAATGAGATCACACCCAAGCTAGAGAGGTAGGTCACGAAATTTAGAGAGAAAATAGAGTCAAAAGTCCTGCCAAATGGTGTGCATGGGGCTCCCTATTTATAGGTTCCAACCGATAACCAGATAAGCCTTTAGAGATAAACCTTTTTGAATTTAAATAAGATAAGCCTTTATTTTACAATTCAAATCTATTTATCCTAACTTATTATCATCGAAATTATGTATTATCTCATACATAATTTGGAGGTCACTTGGTTTACTATAACTGTCACTTACTCAACTATTGAATAATTACAGTTTCAGTTCCTACACCTTTAATTAATTAAATTAATCACCAAATTAAATCCAATTAATTCCAGATTAATTTCTAATTAATTAATATAGTTTCTAATTAATATATTATCACTTTAATATATTAACAAACCATATATTTAATTCCTGTTGATTTATTAATCACATAATAAATCAACCTTTCTCTCTACCGAACTTTCTACCAAACCTCCAGCTATGAGGGCAACCCAAATGGATTTTGCTACTATTAATTAGGTAAATACAAATTATTAGTCATTGCTTAGACACCTAATCCAACAGTCTCCCACTTGGATAAGTCTATGACTATAATTACCAATTTAACCTCTAATTAATCAGCAAACTGTAGCTTCCTAGAAACTGCTGCCGAACTCTAACCTAGTCAGTTCTGTCCATAGATAAGTGATCAGATGATCCTCCGTCCAATAAGATATTTCCAGAAATGAGACATGGATTGAGATCAATCTCTGTCTGACACACTGTTTCCCGATTTCCGATTTTGCATATGACATAAGACTTCTAATTGAACATATCAATTCAGTCTTGGCTGGCCAGCACTTTAGTCAACGTCAAAATCATCGAGAGGCCTACAGATATCTGTTTCCCGTCAAGGTCAAGGGACGAATAAGCTTCGACTCATATGCTTATATCTTTTACTAGACAAATTACTCACAACAGCACGTTTTATAACATCGAGTTACCGATGCGTTTTCGTACTATCAATGAACAACAGCCTCGTAAATTATAACTCATATCTCTCCACTTCAAGATCATAAGATATTATCGTCTCAACATTGCTCGTGATGTAATCCATGAAGCAATTTATTGAGCGTGGGTTTATCCAATACTCAAATCTCCATTTCCAAGTAGTCATGAACGTTGCAGCAATCTTATTGCAATGTCTAACTCCTTAGACAATCTACAAACCAATTCATGATAGTCTTGATTCAATACTTACTTCCCAAAGTATGAGCGACTGCGGACCTTTCGAATAATCAAATTATTCGGGAAGTAAAACATGCAAAAGCGAAACATAAAATCTGACTGGCAGCTACTCCTGCTTATTACCAAGTCTCCACGAGGTAATCACCAAGTCAGATTTATCATAACTATTATCGGTTTCTTATTTTCTTTTAAACTTTCAATTCAAGCCTTTTATATCTATGTCTATGACCTTTTCACTCTTTCTATGTATCCAAGTGTCTAATATTTATACACTTTATTGCAGATAATCCAATTGGATACTCTTCTGATGATATCTCAATTTGTCATTCTGTCTTTCTCTCTCACAACTCCATTCCGGTGATGTGTACTGTGACTACCCATGGTTCTCAGGGTCCTTAATCTACATGACTGCACCCTAAGACTATTTCGAGGTATCGTGATGTGCCGGTGAACCACACGCGCTCCATCAGAAGCCAACAAAACTCTTTAACCATGAAATCCTATAGTACCAGGTCCTGGTGTAAACAGTTACTGATTTGAAACTCCTTTCAAATCATTCACCCTAATCATTGCCCAATGATTTTTTTATGTGTGTTCAAAATCCATTTAGTCAAGTCATATCCTAAATCCAACTTACTATGTTCTAAGCATCAAGTCATCAGGATATGTTCATAACACTTCTGATTGGTTCAAGTGGCTCATGGAACCTGATGTAATCTCATTCCAAACCCTTTCGGAATCCAAAGTTTACCAATAATCCTTGTGTCATGACTTCCGAAAAACATTTCCTTTCGGAGACTCTTTCTTATGCATCTTGAATCTCATCAAGATCATATTTTCAATGGCTAGGTCTATACTGTCAGTTTCATCTATCCGATAGATGTCTGTGAACTACGTGAGTATGTTACACCTTCTTTATTTCTTTCATGCCAAGTCATCACACTTTGCAATGATAGGAAACTCCTTTCCTTGGGTTATGCATCTTGAATCGCATCAAGATCATATTGGCAGAATTTCGATCTATCTAATAGATGTTCAGAACCACCTGAGTATGTTGTATCTCTTAAAGTCTTTCATAGTGAATCCTTTCTTAACACCAAGTCATTACACTTTGTAATGATAAGAGACGTTTCCTAGAACCAGTATGTAACCCACATACAGTGATAGCAGATAACAACGATACTCCCACCGGCTTTGACACGGTTATATGACTCTTTCGGATTATTCAAAAAATCCAAAACTTTTGGCACATTTTACGAAACCAAAATCCAAACCTTTCTGACATATTAAAAGAAATCTTTCAGGCTATTCACAAAATCCAAACCTTTTGGCCTATTTTGAGAATCCAAATATCCTTTTCTTGCGAGATGTCCATGGGATGAATCCCAGGGACATGTACCTTTTGTAATGGCATGCTCTATATGAGTCCCTATTAGTGTACCGGTAAACCACACACGCTCCACTAACGACTCACACTATGCCACGCAGAATCCTCTCGGATTTCATCGTCTATTGAGAGTGCTTCTCTCGGAATCAATTGCTTGACTCCGAGTGATGACTCATTCAACCAGATGTTCTGTAAGTACATTTCTATGTTCCATTCTTTTGATGATTCAATTACTCCCACTGGTTCCTAGACCAGTTGTAAAATCAATCAAACTGTTACATAGACTGTGTCTCGCGCTAAGGTTCTCTTATTTGGCAGCAACCGGGCTCACCAATGCTTCCCAGTAGTCGAATTACTTATCCGTACCATCTTTAGTGTTTTACCATTAATTGGTATGTCACCCAGATCATAACTCCTTATGACGTTACCAATACAGCTGGTCAAGCGAAAGGAGGGTATGTCAGGTTTAACAAGAATCTGATTCCTGGTCAAGATCCAGTGGTGACTAAAGGTTAGTTCACTTGGCTAATCCCTGAACTCATTCAAGATTATTCTTACTCCCACTGTTTTCTTAGAACTTGAGCTCTTTATAAAAGGACTCTTCTTTCAAAGGATAACCGGAATGGCCAATGAAACGACATTGCTGATCAGTTTCAGCCTTGTCATGAGATTCGGATAAATACTACATGACTCTGGACTTTCTATGTACTAGTGGGACGATCCCAGCTTTACATTTCAGACAGTGTCGGCATAACCTGCTTAGTCTAAGATATGGTCGGAATATGGTTTCTGTGGTCTGACTGGTTGAATATTCAATTCATTGAAATACTAATCGGGAATGTATCTTATACATCGAGGATCAAAACTATTTCGATCAATGCTCCATCGTCTTCCCTAAGACACATTATAACCATTAATGTTTTTGGAAGAGGATAAACTGTGAAGCATTTTATCAGTCTATGTTTTCACTCAGGTTCTGTTGATCTTATACTTCCTTTGAAATCCTTGAACACTTCAAGGTTCCAATCAATCGCTTATTCTAATAAGCGAAACCATAATTGTCAAACTATTTGGCAAAATATCATGAAGTATAACTAACTGTGTTTTGTTCAAAGATTCGAGCAATACACAGTAACTTATGTGTCTGTTGCTCAAGATCTTAAGGTCCTTTACATCCCTATGTAAATTTATGACTTTGTTGATATTGTTCAAGACATGCAATCATCACCTGACTCCAAATCAACTGATTCCAAAATCCTATCCATTGGATTTTTGGGTGATTCATTTCTTGCCACAATTAATCTTATTAAGAACTCAATTCATCATGTGACTCTAAGTCAAATGATTCCAAAGTCCTGTCCAACTGGACCTTTGGTTGAAGTGATTCTCATGAAATTCACATAAACAATCATAAGGAACACAATTTATAAATCCAATCCCATTAGATGTGTCAACATTCAAGTTATTACCATTTATGCCATCAACACATTCACACAAC
The DNA here is from genome assembly GCA_023525715.1 of Cichorium intybus. Classification (NCBI taxonomy): domain Eukaryota; kingdom Viridiplantae; phylum Streptophyta; class Magnoliopsida; order Asterales; family Asteraceae; genus Cichorium; species Cichorium intybus. The sequence continues at coordinate 95,416,412 of CM042012.1, forward strand.
ATTTCGAGGACAATTAAAACAATCATGTTTTAAAAGAAAAATATTTTATTAAACCAGAATTATCCTCAGAACAATGTACTATGCGAATCCATGTCATATGTATCTATAAACTAATAACAAGAACAAATATCTAGCCTAACTCCAAAAACTGCACGAGCTCCAGATCCAATCTGAATATGCTCCTGTGCGACAACATCCCGCATCCTATAGAGTCCGTGCATACAGAGCAAATGTGAGAAACACATCCTGTATTAAGGAAATGAGGATCAGGTATTCTGAGTTTTAAGATATTACTGAGTTTTCCAAACGGTTTGGCTTTGGAGCATTTTTCCAATCTTTCTGTGACTGTGTCCCACCTTATAGGTTCCCAGTTTGAAACATCGAACAATCGGTCCAGACGATCTGGATCATTTCTTGATGCACCTTAATACTGGACTCAATCCTGAAGCAGCTGAATCAATCGGAACTATGCTTCTCCATGAACGACTCATACAGAGTCGACATTGAATGCATTTCCACGATTGTCTTATCCGGTTACCCTTTCTGTTCATCTGGATGAACAGATCAGCGAGTCGAGCTAATGTTTAACTCCCAATCACAAAGGGAAACCAGTTTTATACTGTTCGCCTATGTATCCCTCAATCTCGGGAACACACAAACTGGTGCTACTTCCTTCTAGCTTGCAACTTCAAGCTCTTTGAAGATCCTAGTTCGTTCCCTTTATTCAACCAGTTCTCGGAACCTTTCCCAACCAGATACGCTAACTTATCTGACCCCAGGAATTCTAAATCCCTGCGGAACTCATGGTCAATGATCAATAACATAAGGCAACGAACTTCCTTGGACTCAATAGTCAAGGAGTCATGCTCATCACAAGCTGCTGTGTGATGCCATGTTTGGGAGCGGACACTCAGTCGGATATGGTTCGCCAGCAAAACTAAGAACTATTCTCTAATTGCAAAACCATATCACACAGTCAAGGCTAGTCAGCCTTACCATAATTAATAGGTGCTTTCTGAAGCTCTCAAAAATGGGTGAAGGAGGGGAAGGAGGAGAATGACACTTTCTTTAGACATATATAAAATTTGAATTTATTAGTTTAATTAATCCTTTTAAATAATTACCCAATTTATTATTTAACAAGGCTAGGATCCAAAATACCCCAACTATGCTGTGAAGAGGGATGCCGTAATCACAACACAGTGGTCATTAAGGTAGATAACATTTATCAATTTCAGTCTTATGAAATTCCTAGATCTGTGAGATTCATTGAACTGTTCAATGGCATGTTTAATCTCGGATATGCCCCACCGTTTGTGACTGGGATGCCGAGGATCACAAACCGGGTGTGAATAACCATGCAAATTAGCTTGGTACTCTCGGGGTCAATTACTATCTCAAATTGATGTGTCGGTTAACCACACACGCTCCATCAACAATGATAACACCTGAGAAACCCATTGCCACTCTTTATGAACCCCTATTGGTGTGTCAGTAAACCACACACGCTCCACCAACGTTTCATAAAGTGCAATGTACAATTTCATGGATTAGCATCAAATTCACATTTTTCCTAAAGTAACTAGATTGGGAATTTTTGTAAAGTGTTCTAGTAGTTTTATCATTATACTTTTAATGATTAAGCGGTCCTATCAAACACGTTCGGCTAACGACCCTCCACTGATTAGGCGAGCGGTGGGTGAGAGTGGACACCCATTAGACCGCCATTTTATAGGCAGTCTCCTTATACCTACTTTATAGATCAGCTTCGTGAATGAGGCCTACCATTGATTTGACTAACCAATTTATCTTATACATATAGTATTAACTTTTAATAATATATATAAGATATATATTTTAAACCTTTTAAATTATTCCGGGTTTATCTTTTAATTTTTTTCAAATTTAACTATTAAATTTAAAATTAAATTAAACCTTTAAACTTTATTTAATTTATCCTTTAATTAACAATTAATTAAATAAATTAAATCTATATATTTTAAACTTTTAAAATATTTAAGGTTTATCCTTTAATTTACGAATTTAACAATTAAATTAAAATTAAATTAAATCCTTGAATTATCTTTTAATTAAACAAATAATTAAATTAATTCAAATGTAGATAGGTTTCATAAATTAATCAAAACCTATCTTAAACCCCTAATTTTCGAAAAACAAATAATGGGTTTAAGGTTATCCATTTAATTAAACAATTAAAGTTACCAAAAATAGAAAGCCTTCTAAACCCTAAGTCAATTTCGAAAATTACCAAGGGGAGGGGATAGGGTTTCTAAAAACCCAAACCCTAAATTGATTGCCCTATTAAGGGTTTAGAAACAAAAACCCTAAATTTTAGGAAAAAATTATTACAACAATTCAACAAGAAAACAGCCAAATGCTCTTATACCACTGAAAGATTTTATGCAAATCTATAAACTAAAACCCTAACATGCAACCTAGATTGGATCTATGTTTTCTTACTTTGAACATGTAACTAATTCCTAAAGGCCAAACAAAAATTAACTAAAATAATAAATCAGAAAAACTAACCTTTAGTTGTTTCTTGCAAGCTAAGCAGCACAAGTGTCGTGCCTCAAATGAGATCACACCCAAGCTAGAGAGGTAGGTCACGAAATTTCGAGAGAAAATAGAGTCAAAAGTCCTGCCAAATGGTGTGCATGGGGCTCCCTATTTATAGGTTCCAACCGATAACCAGATAAGCCTTTAGAGATAAACCTTTTTGAATTTAAATAAGATAAGCCTTTATTTTACAATTCAAATCTATTTATCCTAACTTATTATCATCGAAATTATGTATTATCTCATACATAATTTGGTGGTCACTTGGTTTACTATAACTGTCACTTACTCAACTATTGAATAATTATAGTTTTAGTTCCTACACCTTTAATTAATTAAATTAATCACCAAATTAAATCCAATTAATTCCAGATTAATTTCTAATTAATTAATATAGTTTCTAATTAATATATTATCACTTTAATATATTAACAAACCATATATTTAATTTCTGTTGATTTATTAATCACATAATAAATCAACCTTTCTCTCTACCGAACTTTCTACCAAACCTCCAGCTATAAGGGCAACCCAAATGGACTTTGCTACTATTAATTAGGTAAATACAAATTATTAGTCATGGCTTAGACACCTAATCCAACACAATAATCGTAGATTTTCCTTCTTTTAAGTCAAAACATAGAATGTAATATTTTTCACCATCAATCATTGGAAAAATAACCTGCAAAACCATAAGTATAAGACGTTATTTTTATGAATTTTTCCAATACAATGTAAATATATTCACATTATTTTGCCTTACCAATCCAACATCTATCAAATTGTCTTTCACATCCCAATTTGGGATGTACATGTTCATCATTTCTATGAAGTCTCCCAACCGATTAAACTCAAGGTTACTTTCATTTAACAGCATGTCAGACTGCAAAATATAAGTGATATATGATTATTTCCCCAATTAGCAACATATATTCTCTGAGAAGATAATCAATAATTCATTCTCTGAGAATGAGTTTGTTTATTTACGATTCTCAAAGAATTATTTGTTGTTATTCTGGTGGAATATAGCTTAAACTTTGGAAAATAATTGTATACTTACCATCATATGAGTGTGCAAGAACAAACGTACAGGTGCCTCTGGAGATTTGAATTTTTCTACTCGGTTTAGATATGCAGCCCAGCAATCAATAATTTCCCAATGTATTGGCACATTCTCTTGAAAATATGATGCATCTCCAATTGTTAATTGTTCCACATCATCCATCTCCCAAATGAAATCGCTGTATAAATGGAACAGGTATGTTATTAAATTTTTAAAAAACATCATTTATTTAAATGAAAGCTATGTATCTTACTCTTCATCTTTGTTTGATGATAAAATTGCTTTGTACAAGTTTAACTCTTCTGGTTTCACCTTCTCGCATGATGTGATTCTTTGTAAATAAGGGGAGCACAAAGCAGGGCCCTGTTTTTGGATACGTCTAGTTTTTCCGACATCTTTTGTTTCCCCTTTTTCGGTGTTTCCAACCTTCATCACATCATCTCCTTGTTTGAAAGGCACATTAGCATCTTCAATTTCATCATTCTTCTTTTAAGGGACTGTTGGTTCAGTTGTTGTTGATGTTGCCTTTGCCATTAGATTTGTAACCTCCACCATCACTCCTGGTTGGTTGAAGAATTGGGTGGCTGATAAGGTTTCTGAATTGTCCGACCCTTCATTCTTTTCGGCAACTGCAGTTGTGTAACCTTGTTGGTCATCAATCGTATCATCCCTCACTTTCATTTCTGGTGACACCTGGTTTAAAATGTCAGGTTGATCAACCAATACAAGTTCCTTACCCTTGGCCATCCCATCATTCTCATCATCACTTTCTGTTGCAGCATCTGAATCAGTCTCATCATTCTTATCAATATTTTCTTCCATGTCTTCTATTTTGAACTGTTTTCTTATCTTCCTCTTCCAATCTTTTAATCGTTTGCTGTTAGGAAACTTCAATAGTCCCTGTGTTATTATCTTCTCCATCGTGTGATTCTCATTTAAAATGTTAACGTACGAATGCCCAATTACTGCAAGAAATCACTATGTGTACCATAAACAAACATGTTCAATTAATTAACATTATGGAGAATACAGTGATTTTATATATGCCATTTTTTACCCATTCTCTGATAATTTAACTAAAACATAAACTAATATGTTGAAATTGATAAAAGTATGCACTTATATATTACATACAATTTCATGATTCTCAGAGAATGAATGTATGTTCCATCACATTCTCTGAGAATGAATGTATTCACATAGAATGGTTTACATCAGAATATATATGAATGATTTTATATATGCCACTTTTTAATCCATTCTCTGAGAATTCTTAATAATTTCTTAGTTGCTTATTCTCAGAGAATCAATGTCTTCCCCATCACATTCTCTGAGCATACATGTATACACAGAGAATTGCAAACAATTTTAGACTGTATTATCTGAAAATTCATTTTCCTTTTTCTTTAAACTTTCTAATAAAATCATATATTTTACCTCTTCATCCTGAAATTCTTCATTTGTTTCATCTGTGCTTTCATCATCCACTTCTCTTTGAATGAATTGACCCTTTACAAGTTTGTTATTTTTTAACCCATATTTCTGAATTGCTTTTAACTTGAATGTTGTCACTTGAGTAACGAATGGTGTTCTTTTTCTCAACATAACAATTCCTGATGTGTTTATGGCAAACACATATGTCAACTGCATACAAATTAAGAATAAGGTTAGATTTACATTATAAATAACATGTATGACTTAAAATGTATTACCAAAATAACATTGATTGGTCCTGTATAGTAGGAGTTAGGATCATCCCTTTTCCGAAGTTCTTTTCTTGATTTCAAGCTTTGCATTATGTACTCGCACCAATCAATTTTTGAATAGTCATCTAGTAAGACTATTTTTTCCAATGGTTTAATAAGGTTGTACCCATCAACATCGACTCCACAAACATGTTGATAAACAAACATAAGAAGTTCAAACGGAATAGTTGGTTATCTATGTTTGTTGATGTAATCAGGTCAAGATATGTTGTGTTTGAGTATTTTTTTTTCCCGAAAATTGTGCTTTCCAGTCTGTGAACAGCTTATCTTGTGGGTCACAAGATGGTAATGTGTTCAAATCCACCCCTTCTTTTGCAACTCCAAGAATGTCATATATTAGGTCTTTTGTAATTTCTAGTGCCCCATTCTCCAACACAAGTCTATTTGATGACGGGTCATAGTTGTCTAAAAGGTAGTAGGTTAAAATTGGTGGTAACTCTCTTACTTCTATTTCTAATAAACTACATAGACCCATTCTTTTGACAGCGTCTTTTTGCATTATAGACAATGACTTTATAGTTGTTGTAAATTTCAGTGGTGTCATTCTTGTTTTAAGTTTTCTATACTTTCTTTCTAATTCTTTGTCCGAATCTTCATCTTCTACTATCTTCTTTTTCTTCCTTCGTTTATCTTTCTTGTATTTATGTTCCACACTTTTCCTTTTTTTGCTTAATTTTTCTTTCTCTTTCACAACCTTTTTCCCCTTCTCCTTATTCTCCTTTGACTTCTTATCCTTGGTTTCCTTCTTCCTTTTAGGCTTTGAGCTAGAATTTTCAATCACTTTTCTTTTTTCTTCGATGTTGTCATTTTTCTTCTTTGTTGATGTTGCTTGTTTTCCTAAAATTAGGGTAACATACTTTATGTTACAATGGTATACTATTATCAAACATAATGTGACATTTTTTGGGTTTGATAATATGAATATTATCTGAGAATACACAAGTAATTGCAAGGTATTCTCAGTGAATGTCATAATCATGTAAAATATAAAATTGTCAAGCATTAATACTCTGAAAATGTACAATGTATTACATTCTCTGAGAATAAAAACACTTTGCACTTCACTGAGAATGTTATGTACATATTTAAACTTTTGGTATAAAACTTTGAAATTTAATGTGATATATTATCAGAGAATGCACAATACTAAAGTCAATGTTTGTTTGTTTCATTTATCAGCTTAAGGACTTAAATGTCTTATGCTGAGAATATATTATACATTTATACATTGTTCAATGAGTTATATTCTCTGAGAATATGTTGTAGTTACTTAAAATTTTGTTCCAAAACTTTCAAATTTAAGGTAGTATATTCTCAGAGAATATAAAATCCTATATTCTCTGTGAATGTGTTGTACTTACTTAAAATTTTGTAGTATATTCTCAGAGAATATAATATCAATTGCAACTACAAAAATACAAAATGTGAGAATTTTTGGTTTTGATAATATGACTAATCTCTGAGAACACACAAGTAATAGCAAGCTTTGCATTATGTACTCAGAGAATGTCATAATCATGTCAGTTACTATTAGATTTGTAACCTCCTCCATTATAGAATTGTCAAGCATTAATACTCTGAGAATGTATTGTGCATTAATACTTTGTACCATGTATTACATTATCATAGAATGTTATCTACATACTTAAATCTTTTGTATAAACCTTTCAAATTTAATGTGATATATTATGAGAGAATGCACAACACTAAAGTCAATGTTTGTTTGTTTCATTTAATAGCATAAGGACTTTTATTCTCTAAGAAGTTAAGCTATGTCTGTCTAAAATACTCTGAGAATGTACTATATATTTCTACATTGTACAATGTCTTATATTCGCTGAGAATGTACTGTCCTTACTTAAAATTTTGTTCCAAATCTTTCAAATTTAATGTAGTATAGTCTCAGAGAATGTAATATGAATTGCAACACTAGAAATACAAAATGTGACAATTTTTAGGGATGATAATATGACTATTCTCTGTGAATCCACAAGTAATTGCAAGGTTTATAACAACTCACTGTGTAGAAAATGTGTATTCTCACTGTGACAATTTAGTGTATTCTCTGAGAATGCAGAAATACAAAATGTGATAAGTTTTGGGTTTCATAAAATGACTATTCTATGAGAATACACAACTAATTGACAGGTTTTTTCCATTTTTCATGACAACCCCCTGTGCAAAATCGTAGTGTATTCTCTGAGAATGCAGAATTTCTTTGCTACTAAACACACTTCTTTTAATTTTACAAAAACCTTAGCACATTACCCTTTTTTTCTAAAACCCTGGTTTTCTATTGTGTATTGAAAATGGTTTTTCTCAAACAATGAGGTTGATTAAACATCAATTCTAAGTAGAATGTTGTTAGTTAAACAATTTATGAAAGTAAACATTACCTGGAAATGGTTGAACAAAGTCGTCATCGAAATCGTCATCTGTGATTGGATTTTCCACAATGTTTTTGAATTTGAATTGTACATTCTCCTTTAATCGGTGGCTAGTTCTTCTATTTGACATAATTCCGTTTGAAATAATCGTCTCTTTGAAGATGTTCGTATGCGATTGTAAGCTAAATTGAAGGAAGTTGGTGGTTTTTGTAATGCTCTGGGTTTTAGGGTTTTGAGGTTTTTGATTCTCCGAAAGTGTAACTGTGTTGAGATTTGATATGATCGTGTCCCGTGATACTTGTGATATTACGTTTTGCATCTGTTCTTCATTTTGACTATTTTGCCCTTTAACTGGTATGTTTTAAAACACCCGCGTTCATTTTTCTGTTTATTTACAAAACTGCCATTTTGATCTGAGTCATTCATTTATTCAATCTAATGGTCTATATGATGTCTTACACTTGTACAGTAAATACTAATTTCATTTAATACTAACTATATATATATATATATATATATATATATATATATATATATATATATATATATATATATATATATATATATATATATATATATAGTTAGGTTCTTTTGAGAATCCAAAAAATCCTGAGATCTTGAGAATCAAACCTAGATCTTTAGATCAGAAATTTTGATGGACTAGATCAATAGTGGCATAATTGTAATTATAATCAAATTTAAGACGATATTAGGTTTTTTAAAAATGAATACAAGGGTAATATAGAGATAAAAAAACCGATTAAGTCCCTGTGATTATGCAATCCCTAAAAATCAGCCCTAGTCTATATTTTTCTCTCTCTCGCTCTCTATCTATTCTCTCGCCTCTGATCACGTCTTCCCCTATCTCGCTTTCTCCACAGAGATGCTTCCAAATTGCTCCTCCACCACCGTCTACCGGTCATCGTCCTCCAGCACAACACATTGAGGATCCTTCAATTTCACCCACAGATCCGGTTAGTCCGTTCCCTCCTTCTCCCTGATTTCTCGGACGCCTCTCTCTTAGTTTAGGCAAATTCAAGGTCTCCGATCGACAAGGCCTCCCTGCCCTAGCCATTTCTCCTCCTTCCTCATATCCCTTCGATCGTCGAAACCCACTCATTAGAATAACCAGCGCCGCTACTGCCGCCGTCGTCGACTTAAGCTGCGGTCCTCCATTCACCCGGCCGGAAGTTCTTCCTCCGCCATCGCCGTTGTCGCCATCCACGTCGTCTACCTCCTATGCCTCCTTCACCATCGTCGCTGATGTCATTGATTTACTCGCCCGACTTACGACCAGCATTAGCCCACCTTGACATCGATGGAATCGATCTAGTCTTCCCTCTGGTACTTTCTGATTCTCGCATTGCAACTATTCAGGCAGAATCGATGTCGTACTTTCTGAATCGATGATATGGTACTTTCTGATTTCTATCATCGATTTCTACAACAATTTCTTCTCTTGCTTTTCGTGAATTCACCGCCGTCATGATCGAGCATTGGATCGCTTCCCATGCCGATCTTTCCAGGTAACAAATCTTCAAGAATTCGACTCCTTAATTATCTCTTTGGATCTATCCCGATAGCATTTCTATGGTTAAATACACCGATCACGATCTCTTAACTTGCACTCCTCTCCACACCAATTTATCTTTCAACAAATCCTACTATGAAATGCAAGAGCAATTTAATGATTTATTCTGATTTAGCACCACCGTCCTTAATTTCTTAATTTTGAGTTCTGATTTCCGATTCCTGAACCAGTTATCTTTTTCTAGTTTTATAAAGTATATTATTTTGCACCCACTAGGTGTTTGTTGCTTAATCTTGTTGTGAAGTACGTCGATGTAATTTATTCATTTGTCTTGAAGGTACGTTTGCTAATTATGGCCACTATTGAATGTGTATATTTTTCATAAAAGTGTACACATGCGGGCCAATATCTTTGTCTCGGTGATTGAGCATCAAACCATTTTCGTGATTTTGTTTATTTGTTTTACAATCAGCCTCATTTGTTTTTTATTGGAATCCCATACACGTATGTGCATATATGCATACACGTATGTGCATATATGCGCATACGTGTATGTGCATATATGCATATACGTATGTGCATAAGTGCACATACGTGTGTGCATATATACATATATGTATGTGCATATATGCATATACGTATGTGCATAAGTGTACATACGTGTGTGCATATATGCATATATTCATATACGTATGTGCATAAGTGCATATACGTATGCGCATAAGTGCGTATGTGCATAAGTGCATGTATGTATTTATTTTAATGTTTTTGAATATATATTTATATCAATTTTTATTAACGTTCTTACAAATTTTGAAGAATTTATCAAGCAAATTGAAGGAGTGAAAACAGAAAAATGAAGCTATCATGAATTTTCGTTATATTTTGTATATTTTTTGTGTGTAACGTTCAAAAAAGTTGTATATTATTGTCTCTAATAAATTGGTAGTATGATATCCAAATATTATGAAATACGAATATTTTTTGTGTGTTTTTTATGAAATGTTATTAAATATGCATGTATGCATCCCTACAAAATATAATGTAAAAAGTTAAATATGCATTTTTGCATTCTATTAAAGAAATGCAACTCAGAAATTTGATTATACATATATGCTTTCTATTAAAAAAAACTTGCAAAAATGTATATATGCACATATATCTAAAAATTCAAAAAATTTAGTTACAATAAATTAAATTTTAGTTTTTTTCAAATTTCAAAAAGATTTGATTTAAAAAAAATTATTTTTTTTAAATTTAAAAATTCAAATCCAATAGGCTAGATTTTAGGATTTGTTATAATTGTTGCCAAAAATAAAAAAATCACAATTAAATGAGATTTGCTAGATGACGACCATGGCCTTTTATTATCCAACCAATGAGGATGAGTTCTCAAGATCTTATGGTTTTTTAGGTTCTCACAAGAACCCAATATATATACATATATACATATATATATATATATATATATATTTATATCTGTGTATATATATATATATATATATATATATATATATATATATATATATATATATATATATATATATATGTATATATATATATATATATATATATATATATATATATATATATATATATACTAGCTGCGTACCCGCGCAATGCGGCGGCGGCAAATAGTTTCATTTCGGCAATTACTTTTTAGGTTTTAGGTTGCAGATGGGAGGGGGAGTTGGCGAATATGACAGTGATTAATTTCTTTTTGGTTGATTGATTACAATCACGACACACAACACATACAATCACATGCATAGTAATGTTCACATACACATAAAAGGCATTGAAGCATTACATTAAGCTGCAATGAAATGGAAGATTATTTACATTCTCAACCAAAATATATAAAAAAGGCATTGCAACATTACATTAAGCTGCAAGATTAAATTCTTTGACAAAATAAAGATAAAAGGCAATGTACATTACAACTGTTTCTGATTTACTTTTCTATCATTAATCTACTAAAACACATTTGCCTTAGACGTACATCAATTAGAGACGAATCATGATTTTACCAGAATGTTACCACAATTACGATCAAAATGATTACAAGAACTCTATACTTTATTAAGCTTCACTTCATCTTCTCCAATTCCATTTGTAAATGTGCATCGTGATATTCATGGTCAATCCACTCAAAGAAGTTACATCCCTTACTTGGAATCTAATTATAAAAAATTTTAATTATAAATTTGTAAAGAAATTTATACAATGAAAATACATATATGTTCAAATTAAAACAACAAGTAGATACATAGTCGTGAATTACCAAAGAGTCGGGGCAATTTATGAACCTTCTCCTAGGGTTATCTACCGTCCAGGATGTTCACAATCTCAATGGTTTTTTGCAATAACATCGAGTCGCAGGTTCAGAGTAAGATACAGCTTCAAGAAAACATGAACCAGATGACGCCGATTTAGAGGGTTTTCTGTTTGAAGTCTTCGACTTGGAGGGATTGCCGCTTGAAGACATTGACGAAGGTTAGGTTTTATTACCTTTTTGGGTTTACAGCTTCGATTTGTGTTTTTGTTTGATAAAAAACGATTTTATCCTTCTTATTTGCAATTTGAAGCTGACCTGGAGTCCACGTAGGCATCAAATTTTCAGACTTTTTAAAATTATTCAAATTTTCAGCTTTTTCAAATTATTCAAATTATTTAGATTTCTGAAAATTTCAGTTTTTCAAAATTTTTAAATTATTCAAATTTCCTAAATTTTCAAACTTTTCAAATTATTCAAAATTATAAAATTTTCAAATTTCAAAATTTTGAAAATTTTCAAATTTCAAAAATTTTAAATTATATAAACTTTTCAAAATCATTCAAATTTTTAGACTTTTCAAATTATTCAAAATTTTCAAACATTTAAAATTATTCAATTTTAAAACTTATAAAACTTTTCAAATTATTCAAAATTTTAAACTTTTCAAATTATTCAAATTTTCAAATGATTCAAAATTTTCAAAATTTTCAAAATCATTCAAATTTTCAGACTTTTCAAATTATTCAAATTATTCCGATTTTCGAAAATTTCAAATTTTCAAAGTTTTAAAATTATTCAAATTTATGAAACTTTCAAATTTTTAAACAGTAAATGAAAGTCAAAAAGAATTATTATATATACAATGTTATTAACAGAATAATGAGACTAAGTAAAATTCTATATCGAAGTCGGACTAAAATTGGAAAAAAATAAAGTTGGTAGTTTAAACTATAAGAGGGTTTTTCTTTTATTTCGATGTGGTAAGGATAATGTAAGATTTACTCTAGTATGTTCCTTTTAGTAAAAACTTTGAGTTAAAGCTCTATTTTGGTATGTAGTTTTGGTTAAAGCTAAAAGAACGATGTTGAATTAGATTCTATTTATTTGGTTATTTTACTTAAAGTAAATTGATTTCCCACAAATGATAATACTTATGGGTCGCAAGTTCGGTTGGGATTTATGGTTCACTGAAAGATTGTTTTAGAGAATTTGTAGAATAATGATACATTTTTTTAAATTTGAATAGGCAAAAATAACATAACTTTAGATTGTTTTATAATTGAATAAATTTATATATATTTTTGTAATATATATATAAATTTATGGTTCACTGAAATATTCCATTTTTCCAATTAAGCCATTTTTTAGCCTCTCTCAAAAAGACATGTATTAAAGTCATCTAAGTAGTCATAGTCATAGTCAAATTCAAACAATACTTTATTAAGTCAAACTATTGAAATTAAAGCAAAGTCATAATACCATAAAACAAATATAATTTATAAGTTAATTGAGTCGTTGACCATCTCTTCTACTTCTACGTTTAAGTGACTTGCTTGTTTTCAATTAAGAATATCCTACCAAAATTTTTAAATGAGCCATTTGAAGAGACATATATCCTACTAAACTGTTATTCGATAGATCACTGCAATCAAAAGAAACAGACCACTTTTAGCTTTGTTTCAACAATTATCCAGGAATGAATATGAGTCAAAATGGATCGACTACTGTATTTACATTACTTGTAGTGTATTTATAGTAGTAAACAAATATGGAATCGTTCCCATTACATATAAACATATAGATACAAATATAAACACACATACACCGAGTCATACACAAAGAAACACAGTCTGCAAAAAGCATAGACTTCTTCGTCTCAGTGACGCCTCCTCTTTCTACCTTCTCTGACTCTGTTTTCCTTCCTACAAGATGAAAGCCAGGACATAAGGTACATATTATAAAAAGAAAGAACAAAGAATCAACAAGAAGATGAGCAAACCACATATTAAGAAATAAATCAAAGGACCTTTACTAACAGAGCACTTGAGTTGTAATTCCAGAAATGCCCATTGTTCTATGTACCCAACAGTAGCTTCTTCCTTGAAGATCAAAAACCCGATGGTTTACAATTAACCTATGTGTTGTTCTTTCAAATTCAAGTCTATCCGTGTGAAAATGTCGCTTCCTTCCATTCAGTTATTTCTTTGTGCATAACAAAATTGTACAATAGGTATCATAAGTTGTGTCATGTGTATTACAAGTTGTACTATCTTAAAAATTAAGACAATTGTGCATAAAAGGGTTGTAATTTATATATGGTTTATAGTATAGTATAGATATATATATATATATATATATATATATATATATATATATATATATATATATATATATATATATATATATATATATATATATATATCTATACTACCTTAAAAAGGAAAAATGGTTTCTAAAAAGGGGAACTCTTAAAATTAAGAGGTCTCATTACTTATGCACATGGTACATGTTCTATATGCATATACAATTTTGAATCTCCTTATACGAGTTGTGAATACCGGTTTTCCCCAATTTTAGGACTCTATTTGAAATCCAAAAATTCATCTTTGAAAAAGTCGTATGCATAAATTGGAATAGTACCGCTTCTTCATCTTAACTCTACTCTCCCCAACTACTCTGTGTAACCCTAAAACTACCAAGAGCCACCAACGGCACCAGCACCACCACGTCCCGGCCCCAAACAGAAATCCTTGCGTGAGACTTCATACCTAACACCAGCTCAGGTAGATCCAGGTAGATCTTAATTTAAACCCACAAATATCGTCATTGTTAGCCTCACCATGTCGTCGCTGCCGTCTGTCTCCGTCTCTTTTTACTACTTCAAGATTGGGAAGGAATATACAATCACCATCGTTTTCGGCAAACCACTGACCTTTGAAGATCAAGAGCTCGGTCCAAGAGAAGATTTAGATTTTCTACTTCAATCGTTCCAGACAAGTTCCAGACTTCTGAAAACCAATAGCTTAGTCCATCATTTACCGTAACCAGAAAATTCATTCCAATTTTTCTTATTTATTCGATACAAACATTATATTTTTGGGATTTCATATCCAAAACATATGTCTGATTTTTCTTTTCTATTGCAGCTAGATGGGAACGCTATCATGGGGGTTTGTATCAAATTTCGTTCCAAAAATACATGTCTTATTATGCTTCGCTGTGTTGTTTTTACTCTTTTAAAACTTTTATTGACCACATATATAACAAAAATCAGGAGTTCTGCTCCCTCATTCCATTTAGAGCTCGAACCCACGTGAACCAATTTTGTCAAAGTCTATACAGGTACGACAACCACCCATAGTCTGTTCAATTAATTTGTTCGGCTGTTGTATCCTTTGAAAATGTTAGGTACTGCTACTTGCCCTCTACTACATCTAATCTAATTTATTTATTGTTCTTTCTAATCATCATTTGTTTACTTGCGAAAAAAAATTATATTATGATATTTCTTGTATATATTTCAGTTTCTTCTTTTCTCAATTGTTCTATATCAGATTCACCTTGATGAGCTCTAGGAATCGATATCTCTGCAATCCTAACCAGATAATGGACGAGAAAAAGACCAACTCTTCTATCAGCAAGAAAATGGTACTTTTCTTCTTGCTCTACCTCCAACTCGGTTGCCTTGTAAGAAGAAAAAGTTGATAATCAGAACCACTACACCACCACAGTTCCTTTTTGTCTCTAACAAAATTACTCATCATCGTCGGACTATCTTCTCCATCACACATACACCTAGATTTGTTTTTTTACCGACCATCGATTATGGTATTTGGGTTAACACTTTCCATTTTTTGTTTGACAGTTTCAGGTTATGAAAAGTTGATGAGTTTTTTGGTTGAACCAACATCAGGTATTTTTGTGTTTTTGTATCCAATATTTTTTGGATTCTCCATAGATTCCATGTTTACAGAATTATTGGATTTTTGGTTCTAAATTTTTGTTGCCAAGAATGATTCCAGGATTGATTTCACTCAAGAATACAACTCACTATTAATAGAGAGCCACCAACACATCTATCTATTTATCCCGATCCAGAAAACCCAAATTCATGTGCTCATAATCGGAGGTAAAAAATTATGTTTGGGGTGAAAACAACTTAGATTTGCTAATGTTTCAGTTAATTTGATATTGGGACGGATTTAAAACCCATATAGATGTCCTGGTACATGGAAATGATGAAAAACCCATATCGATTCTTTTACCTTCAAGACTTTGTAAATCAACAACAGGGAGAAACGTTTACAACAGCCAATACCAATAACCTATATCAATATCTGGTTCAAGATCTATATGGCTGTATCGTATATGGGTATTTATGGGTGTAGTGTAGGTGTGTATTTGTGGATTTCTTTTATTGATGGAAAAAGTGGCTGTTAAACGTTTATGGTTGCTTTAAAAATAATCAATGAAAATACATCAGTTGTGAAAAAAAAAGATACTTTAGCATCATACCTTTGACTGTGGATTTTTTTATTAAAAATGGGTTGCTGTAATGGAAAATTTTGAAATTTGTTTTTAAAAATGGTGTAAGTTGGATTTTGTAAATTTGGGTGTTGTGTTATTATTATTCTTCTTGGGGAGGCATTAAGATTGGATTTTTGTGATATGGTTCATGAGTTTTTTGTTATTAATGTACTCTTGGGCATAAATCATTACAAAATGGTTTGGATCTTGAATTGTTTAATTGATATGGCTATTTGTTTGATTTGACAGGTTATAAAGGGTCTAAAGACTATGATAATCATAATAAAGGCTGCAGGTATACGTTTCCATAGATATATTGTAATTTAGTTTTCAATAGTCTCCAATCTGATCACATCTATCATACATTATATCTAATAAATCAACGACATCTTTGACTAATTATATTCAAAGCAAGACTATTAAAGTGAGTCCAAATAACTTATAGTTACAGTTTTTTTTGTGTTTCTTATATTAAAAAGAAGAGTGTGTGTTAGTGGTTGTGTGTGTAAGTATATGTGCATGTCTATGTCTGTAAATGGAAAGTGGCAGGGGCATATGGGGGGAAGGGTGTAATTACATGTAAAAGTTATGCTCTTATCATCCAGCACCTTAATAGTAGTTGAAGAATAATGACACCTAAAGTAAGTGTCAATGAAAGTGTAGCCTGTTTGATTTTGATATTTTGGGGTTTCTTCTTTGATTTTATTTTATGGTCATGTATTTGTTCTTAAACTTGATAGAAATCATAGACCGTTTTCATTTGTTGCAGATCTAATGGAAATGATTAGACTTTTATACCTACAAATGAATACCAAAACTTACACCTGTTAGCATCTTCCCATTTTCTTTGTTTCTGGTTTTTCATCTATTTTGATTTTTGATTTCCCTGGCTTGAACTTTTTTTTTCTTTTCTAATGATTTTTGTTGTTTGATTTCCTAAATGAATATAAAGTTTAAAAATCTGCAAACATGTTTTTTCTAGGTTTTAAATCTTCAAAAGTTGATTGATGCATTCATCTCTCATGAAGATCTTTTGGTTTTGCATGTTTGAATTGAGGCTTACCTATTTATATTATTGCAGATCTATATGAAATGGTTTGAATTTGCATAAACAAATAAAGACCAAGGTTAAACTCCTAAGCATATGCTCATCGATATTTAGTATCATTACTTTGTATTATTATATTGCCTAGAATTTTGACACCTACCAATTACGATAAAATCTATTTGTAACAAGATTAGATTTTAAATTGTTAATTTTAGATATTAGCAATTATCAAAAAATACTTTTATAATAATAATCTTCTTTTACTTTTTTCGTCGTTGAATTGGATTTTCGTTTTTCAAATCAAATCTTTATGAAAGTAGTATGCTTTTATAAGCATGTAAATATAAGTACATTGCTATTCGATGAAATAAAATTATTCTGGTCTAAATGCAAAATATAACAATGTACTTCAGTTTATTATTTTTATTATAGCATAGTACTTTAACGTTTGTATATGCATGTGTGTGTTATACATGGATTTCCTGTATGAGAAACATTTGCTACTACTTTAATTTGACACCTCTATATGCTGGAAACATTCTTGGAACATAAGCCAACGGTTGGGATAAAATGTGTTTAGCGCTCATCCAATTTTGGAATTAAATTCAAAATCTGAAGGATCAAGAATAGAAAAGAACCCATCTTAGATTTATATTTATATTGCTTTCTTGGTCCCTGTGAATCCGGGAACACATCTGCAACATGAATATTTGTTGCTGCTCTAATTTGATAATCGCTTGAGGGCAATAAAGTAAAAAAACCAAGTAGGGCACATTAAGAATGCATAGAGCTATTTGCTAGAAGGATTCGGGATGTTGAAGAGGCATATTCAGGTCATTTAAATGAACCCCAAAATCTTATATATATTATCATATCGATACCAAAGTGAAAACTGAAATAGCCTTTTAATTGTATTCTTTATGTTTTTAGTATTTTTGAATTTCTTTATGCTCTCCTCAGTTTGATGATTTTTTATGATTCAACAGGGAATCATTTTTGTTGAAGTCATATCTAGATCCGGTGCCTTGGAAATATCAAAAAAAGGAGTGTAATAATGTATGCAACTTTATTTTCATTTGATGCTACAAAGTAGTGAATTGAAACTATTTTAGGTTATTGCTAGACCTCTGGAGTAACTTTTGCTAATAACAAATCATCATTTTCTTTGGTTTGTGCTAATATTTACATTACTAGATTCTTTTTCTTGAATAAAAAGGTGACCCTTATTTTTCTTTAGTCCTACTCATACAGAATATTAACTAAAAGGAGATTCACAACGTGACAATTCATAAAATATATGGACTTGCAAGTAAGAGAGAGGAGAGTCAACATGATGCATTTGGTGCTATAGATGGTTGGACTAACATTTCTACTGGTTTAGGTACTTTTTTGAATTTATGACAATCTGGTATCTTTAATGATTGCAATTTGGGCCGCAAATAATTAGCATTGGGGGTTTCAAGTAGCTTGGCGCGGGCTATATTATTTGCTATAACTGGAGAACGATATAGTCGTTTTATATGGGAAGTAGAATGTTATAATTGGTCTTTAATTTTCTACAATAGAGTTTCCCGAAGAGAATTGTGAATTTTTATAAATTAAATATAATGTACATATATGGGGAAATATGTTGGTTAATTTTTGAAGTTGAAACTGCAGATTTGTATTTCTTAATTCTTAGGTACAAGATATCATTAGATGATCGTTGTTTGCAAATGTAGCATGAAAGGAACATATGATATCGAAAATGTAATAAAATAATATGAACAGTGCTGGACATAGACCTTTTCAGCGCTAAATACAAGTAAGAGTTGAGGTCTAGAGAGTGGTCTAATTGGTCGTTCTTTAGATTGGGGCTATTTGCTAGATTGTTTGGTGTACATATTTTTGTGTAATATCTTGGCTTATTAAATGATGATGAAATAATGACAGGTGGATGCAATTTAGGCATGTGGTGGTCAGAAAACTTTACATGCATTTCAATAATGACAGTTCTCTCAAACTTCCTTCTAAAAGTTATTCTTTTGTAGCTTTGATTGTTTTTAATTTTTCTTTGTTTAGGTTAGTTAATTTTGATGGGTTTTCTGATGATAGACAATGAAATTGGTGCATCATATAAATTAAATAATATGGCATAAAATAGAAAGATTTTTTTTTAATTATCACGAAATAACCATACAATTTGTGAGAAGGTTTTTGTGAAATTTATTTAATATACTTAATTATCATATTGACCATCTAATCGAAATAAACACTTTTATATAAAATGAACCACTAAATATCGAATCGAACAGTATGATGATCTCCACTAACAATTTGTGTCCCGCCGTATTGCGCGGGTACACAACTAGTATATATATATATATATATATATATATATATATATATATATATATATATATATATATATATATATATATATATATATATATATATATATATATATATATATATATATATATATGTATATATATATATATATATATACATATATATATATATATATATATATATATATATATATATATATATATATATATGTATATATATATATGTATATATATATATATATATATATATATATATATATATGTATATATATATATATATATATATGTATATATATATATGTATATATATATATATATATATATATATATATATATATATATGTATATATATATATATATATATATATATATATATATATATATATATATATATATATATATATATATATATATATATATATATATATATATATATATATATATATATATATCAGTGTTGTAAAAGTCGGCCTAGGCGGCCGCCTAGGCGGCGCCTAGGCGCTAGGCGGGCGGGTTCCGCCTACGATTAGTGGTAGGCGGTAAAGCTAGGCGGATTTGGTCAACGGCGGTCAAAATCGGGTTTAGGCGGGCCTAGGCGGGTCTAGGCGGCAAAATTTTCAATTTCTCAAATTTCAAAATTTCAAAAATTTCAAAAAATTTCAAAATTTAAAAATTTTCAAAAATTATCAAATTCTCAAAAAAATCAAATTTTTAAAATTTTAAAATTTAAATTTAGAAAATGTCATTAATTATGGTAATCGGTGGCTAAGTTACAATTATCGATGATTAAAATGATAAAAAAATGTCATTAATGAGTCTAAACATTCTAATGTTTGATGACTTACATATTTAAACACTTTGATTTGCAAATTTTTATAGTTATTTATTCATTTTTTAAGGATATAGGTAATATCTAAATTTAAAAAAATAAATTTTGTTACAATTAATACTCCCCACCTAGGCGCCGACTAGTCCTAGGCCCCTGTCGACCGCCCGCCTACCGCCTAGCGACTTCTACAACCTTGATATATATATATATATATATATATATATATATATATATATATATATATATATATATATATATATATATATATATATATATATATATATATATATATATATATATATATATATATATATATATATATATATATATATATATATCAGTGTTGCAGAAATCGGCCTTGGTGGTATATATATATATATATATATATATATATATATATATATATATATATATATATATATATATATATATATATATATATATATATATATATATATATATATATATATATATATATATATATATATATATATATATATATATATATATATATATCAGTGTTGCAAAAATCGGCCTTGGTGGCCGATTAATCGGCGATTAATCGTTTGCCGGTCTTAAACAGATTACGATTAGGCCTAATCGGTCAGCTTGACGGTTTGCTATAAAAATCGGCCTTGACGGCGAATTAATCGGTCTTGACGGTCATTTTTCAATTTTTTTTTATTTTTTTTTATTATTTTTTTTTAAATGATGACACAAACATTCTGTAATAACTCAAGAAAACTGAAAACAATCAACATTAAAGAATAAAAATAAACAAATTTATAATCTTTGATTTGTATCTCGGAATAAAATGAATCAAACTTAGCTATTTAGTTATATTTATATATTTTTTAATGAATTCCTTTATTATTTAGGTTTTCCGATTAATCTCTTACCCCACTCGACCGCCAAGCTACCGTCAAGCGATTTTTACAATATATATATATATATATATATATATATATATATATATATATATATATATATATATATATATATATATATATATATATATATATATATATATATATATATTTATATTTATATTTATATTTATATATATTTATATATATATATATATATATATATATATATATATATATATATAGTAAATTACAATTTTGGTCCCTGTGATTGTCATGAAATTACACTCTTAGTCATCCTTTTGAAATCTTACATCCAGGATCCCTATGGTGACCAAAAACTTACAGAGACGGTCCCTCCTGAGGTTACCCTCTATTTCCTTCGGTTAAGTGACTGTGAATTGTCTAAAATGCCCTCAATGCCCTCTAGAACCAAAATTGTGTTTTACTTCTCTCTTTCTTTATTCCCGGAGACGATCATGTCTAGTCCGCCTTCACAGTTGTTGAAACTGCCATTCCAGTTGCCGGAAACTGCCATCCCACAATTGCATATATCATCTACACATTAAATTAGGCAATTACAATTTCATCTGAATCTTATAGAACTATAATCAGATACGAAACGAGATAATGAGAGATTATATATACAGAAAGAAAAGTAAAAGTACATGGAAGAAGAAACATGATAAGATCAAACATTATTGTTATTTGCTAACTCGTAATCATACTGTTCAGAACATATAATTTAGAGAGGTGTAAGAACATCTCACACTGCTTCGGATGGAAACCAAAAACCGCACAGTAGACTGAAGCTACATGTGTGTGAGTAATCTGAGATCTGTGCGGCGTAGCCGACGATCGAGAAAAAAAACAAAATGCGAATTAGAGAAGAATACGACAGCAGCAACATTCGCTGCTAGGCGAAAATCGGCAGCGATACAAGCCACCGGAGGTGTTGGAGGCCGACGCCGGAGGAAATATAGCTGTAAATGGGGAACATTCACCAAATCAAGGAAGAAATTGATCGATTCCAGGCGGATTATCAGGCAAAAAAATTTGTAAACCTAGTAGATGGATTATCGTTGAAGGTCGGGTTCACACCAGTCGCCGTCGCCGTCCGTCTTCTCCACAACAACAGCTCTCTGTTGTTACTTCCTTTCCCTGTTGTCTCTCCTCATATGAATCTCTCTTTCCCTTCTTTGTGCTGCAAATCGTGAACCAAGGAGACCCAATGCGCCATTTCGGTACGTGTTGTGGAAAAACGCATCTCAAAAATCCCATCTTCAGTTCCGGCGTGAGGGATGTTGATTTAGGTTTGAGTTTTGATTTAATTGCAGGATTAGTCCTTGAATTTTAGAAAAAAACAAATATACCAAATGAACAAAAAAGGAAGGACATTTTAGTCTTTTTACAGGCATTTAACTGATGGAAATAGACGGTAACCCCAGGAGGGACCGTCTCTGCAAGTTTTTGGTCACCACACGGACCCTGAATGTGAGATTTCAAAAGGATGACTAAGAATGTAATTTCATGACAACCACAGGACCAAAATTGTAATTTACTCACATATATATATATATATATATATATATATATATATATATATATATATATATATATATATATATATATATATATATATATATATATATATATATATATATATATATATATATATATATAGAGAGAGAGAGAGAGATAAAAGTTCAATATAGAACCAAAATAAAACAAGGAACCAATCGTGAGCGTTGGAATTCAAATGATCTACGGCCGAAGATAAGGTTGTAAATTTCTTAATTGAACGCACATGTAGCGGATAATTCCAAAAAACCTACTTCGTTATTTATTTATTTATTAATTTTAGAGCTTATTTTTTATCGAAATAAAAAATCGAATATATCAAAATTCATAATTTTTTATTCTCATTCAATAGACATCCATATCAATATAGTAAAAACGAAAAAAAAAATATTCAAAATTCTTGTTCAGATTCACAACACTTAATCAATGTGAATCTGAACTATAATAAGTTTTATAGAAGATTATTCACATGTGAATGATTATTGAAATTATTTTTTTTAACAATCATTGATAATTCAATAACAACTTATGTGAATTTAAATAAACTTTTAGATTCAGACGTGAATCTCACTAAAATTTCATATTGAATTTAAGTAAATTCGTTTATATTCTTTACAATTTCAACATTTTGATAATATACAATTGAATTAAATAAGATTCACAAATTAATTTACTTAAACTTATGTGAATGAAAAATTGCTGAAAAAATAGGGTACAATTATTATTTATATGTGAATTAATATATCTAAAACTAGATGCACACTATTTTTAACCTTTTGATCATACACAAATGAATTAATTTATATTCACAAATTAATTTGCTTAAAATTCACATGTGGATGATAAAAAATAATTGAAAAAGTCAGGTACAATTACCATTTATATGTGAATTAACATGTCTAAAACAAAAAAAGTTAAAATTCACAATGTAAATATAAACTGTAGTAAATTTGTATGAAAGATAATTCACATGTCAATAGTCATTGAATATAATTTTCTTCAATAATTGTAAATTATTCAATAACAACTCATGTAAATTTAAAAGCATTCTTAGATTCAGATGTGAATTCAAGAAAAATCACTTATATTTTTACTATTTCAACGATTTTAATGTCATATACAATTGAATTAACTGAAATTCAAAATGATTTCCTAACATTTCACATGTGATTGGTCAAAAATTATTGAATAAATCGAATATAATTATCCTTTATATGTGAAGAAATATATCTAAAACAATACAGTTCAGTTCAAATTCGCATCGTGAATCTGGACGAACTTGAAGTATAAAAAAACATAAAATTTTGTATATCAATATGGATGTCTATTTAAAGAGGATGAAAAATTATAAATTTTGGTATTTTTAGTTTTTTTTTCGAAAAGAGAATAAGCTTAAGAATTAAAAAAACATAAAAAACGAAGTGGGTTTTTTGCTATAATCCTCTACATTGGCATCTAACTAGTATATGTACATCATTTTTTATGGCCGTAGATCTTTTGCATTCCGACCACACGATTGGTTCATTGGTTCCTTGTACTAATAAAGGTGTAAGTCTATGGCACAAAAGATTTGGCCATGTGCTATGGGTGAATTATAATGAGACCTTTATATTGTTATAAAGTTCAAAGCTTGGTAGATATTTTGTAAAAAAGGTTCAAAGAAAACTTAGGTGTTCTGTAAGTATTAGGTTTAAGACCACCATCTCCTTAACAGAAATCAATGAAATGTTTACTTGCGGTGGTCTTAGACAAGAAACGTGTATATATGGTGAAAGATTTGGCTTGGCCACGAAATGGATGCCATTATTAGCAATCTTCTGTTTTTATACAATACACAACACATGGACTCGATCAACAATTAATGGGTTTTCTTGAAGTTTTCAGAAAAACTGATTTGGGTTCGTTGATTTGAGAGATGGAATTTCATATCAGAACCGTATTGTACCTGGTTGTTAGAAATCGTGAAAACGGCAGAGAAGAAAGCGTAGGGTGAAAAAGAGGCGAAAAGTTGTTTTTTAGGTCTTTTGGCAAAAGACCTCAAAAAGTCTTTCTCATCTACTTTCACTTCAGAAAAACAAACACTCTTTTCCTAAAACGTCTACCCGCCGGAAGAGGTTTGGGGAGAAAAAGTCTTTTTGAAGAAAAACAAACACACCCTTAATGTCTTGCTAAAAACGGAAGAGAAAGTACAATACTTTTATCATAAAAGAACTTAAACTAGAAGGCTGTTTGTAATCCAGATAGGGCTATTTGTAATCTTGATAATATGAAGAATGTGTTGATTTCAAAAAATACAATATATGAATTGATAAGAAAACATACGATAACATGAAGAATTTGTAATCCGGAGCAATTAACTTGACAACACCAATTATAAACATATGCCTCTTAACAAGTACCAAAGCTTAATCCAACTTCTACTGTTTCTCGTGTCATGTTGAAATGGTTTTTTTTTATTTTGTTTTCATGAAAATACTTCTAATTAGTATAAGTGGATTTAAAATCCAACAAAAAAAAAAACATAAACAATTCAAAGAAGCCCATACACTTTTTAAGTAGTGATCGATTCCTTAAACATGTTGGTTGGAGTTTATAGTTGTTGACTTGATCAAAGCTTCTGCTTCTCATGCTTTTTCCATTTTTTAAATAAATATACTCTATATCATATACATATAAATTTGCACAACCTACTTTTGATTATAAGTTTATTTGGGATCAAATTATAACCTGAGAATGATTAAGTTCGTGCTCATCGCAAGGTGATCTAATTATAACTTCAAATTTATTATGTTAATGCTAGCTGCAACATAACTTATAGTCAAAGTAGAGTAAAACTACAGATATACCCTTTATTCAATCTATTACTTCCATAAGAAATCGGAATTTGCCACACGATCATCGTAACACAACTTGTACATTACAACTGAGTGCTCATTATTCAACATCACATACTCGCTTTTTGATGATGTATTTTACTTTAAGAAAATTACTATTTTACCCTTTTTAGTGTTTGGGTAACATATTCCTACTTATGATAGTAGCATTGTTCAGGGACCAAACTATCCATTTGGAATAACGAGATTTAAGCTAGTTATGAAAAAACTTATAGTCAAAATAAAAAAAAATTACTTATATGCCCTATTCAACATATTACTTAATTTAATAATCATAATTTCCCTGACACACATCCCAACATCATCTCCACTACAGAATTATTCTTCATTATCGGATACTCACTTTCAAAACCACAACGAAGCACCGAACTTTGTCATGAAGAACCTTGACAACTGCTACTAAAACTTGATACGCCATCACTAAATTGTCTCTGGCTAAATGTATTGAGCGGGGATAAATTTGTCCATATAACTCCTAACTTTGTCATGAAGAACCTTGACCACTACTACTAAAACTTGATACGTCATTTAGGACTGAGACACGCAACAGCTCTAGAAACCAAAAGGCTTGTTGTAACTCCAAGCATTCAAACTCCAAAATAGGGATTCCCACCAGGGGTATATCCGTCCAAACCCACGCAAAACTTCCTAAATCACGTTGAGCCATCACCGCCTTTAGCACAACTAATAATTAAAATCGTTTAATTCTTGTACACGACAACCGTGAATTCAGCTTGACCACAGCACTCTATATACTAAGATCTAACTTCATGTAGAGTATGCAGCACCAGAAAATTGAAGTAAACACCATTGCCTCAAGAGATTTGTATAATTTCAGCACCATACTTAGTCGAATGAACTACACAATATGAGAAAAACCGCCTTCGAATTACTGACAACGCCTAGTGATATTAAGTATTTTAGGCGTTGTTGAGCCCTGTTCTTGGCAAAATTATATCAAATATGCATGGGTATTCTCACTTTTCGTGTCAGGACTTGTCTGGAGAAAAAGAACAGAAACAGGGACTAAAAGTATACAAAAAGGAAAAAAGTATGGAAAGAATGCAACATCAAGAGAAGACGTACGCGCGCCGCGGATTTATCTCCTGCGCGACGCGGATGTAAGGCGGTGAAACACATTTTAAATGACGAAAAAACGGGGAACGGATAAGTACGCGCGCCGCGGATTTCTATTTTGCGCGGCGCGGTCACGGGAAATTTGCAACTATAAATAGAGCCATTTCCAGCCGAAAACCCGAGCAAAGACCGGGTGTAAACATCGACCTAGAAGCTCTTTGACTCGAGGATTCATTTCAGCAAGCTCATAATTGGTATTTTATGTTTTTGGATTTAATTTCTCTTTAGTAGCAAGTAGTTTGTGGCTAAAGTCTTTGAGAGTGACAACCACTGACCTTGAGCCCTTTAGGTTTATGATTTTAAAACATTTGGTTACTGTTTTGTAATTGGAATTCGGATTTGGTGAATGCAATCATTCGGTTACATTTAATATTGATTTTTCGGTATGTTTGGATGTTTGTGTTTGGTTATATGATTGATTTTGTTTTGGATATTGTTTTGGACCTTGTTGGGACTGTTTTCCTTAGCTGAAATCAGTGGCTACTTAGGTTAGGGATTAGCATTAAACCTTGGCTAGTGATTGTTCAATAAGACTTTAACTAGCGGTAGTTTATGCTTGCTCGGTTTTGCTAGTTTGGATGCCTTCAATTGCTTCTGATTCAGAGATGCACTTCCGAATTCAGAAAGTAACTAGGTCATTTGGGCTTGGCTAAGCTTGGCTTGATTGTTTGAATATTGTTTTAAGGTATAAGATAGAAATCAGTTCCTCCGACTATAGCTGTGACACTATTAGTTGGTAATCTCTCATCTAGGCTAACCACGTAGCTCCTGTGGATCGACCCTGACTGCACTATACTAGTGAAAGTTAGGTTATCTTTTATTTTTGACCGCATGACGACCTCTGCGTGCACGTCAAATTTTGGCGCCGTTGCCGGGGAGCTGTGAGCTTAGAATAGGTGAGTAGTAGGAACTCGCTTCTTGCTTTTTGAAATTTCATTTTGGGTTAATTTCATTTTGGTTTTGATTCTTGTGGGCGTGTTGCACTAGTGCATGCGTACCCGCAGGGGGAAGCAACTATCCCCATTGCAGTTCGATTCTGAGATTGAGCGTACTGCGCGCAAACTCCGTGCTCGCAGGCGTTTAAGCATCATGAACTACAGTCAGGTTAGCAATAGTCCGGTCAGTGTTGCCCAGGATCCAACAGGTGAGGCAACTGGAGGGTTTTCTATTCCCCCGCTTTCGGAATTTCAGTTTGGAAGTACGAGTGCTTCTGGTGGTGCAGTTTCAGCCCCTGCACCCATACCATCATGCACTCCGCCTTCCATTCCATCATTTACACCCACTTCACGACCTCAATCCACCAATCCATTTACATCTGCTATGACTTGGGGAGAGCCGACCCGAGATGGCACCCCAGCTCCTAGACAGCAGATACCGACATCTCAACCACCACCAGTCCTCTTTAAACCTCAACCTACATACCAAACAACACAACCTATACATTTCCAACAACCGCCTCAACCGCAATATCATTACCCAGAGACGGAGGAAGTGTACGACGAGGAGGATGAAGGATGGATGCCACCAGCATCCCAACCACAATGGAACCGAGGTCGGGGACCTCCCAGGCGAGCACCGCAATACCAACCACCAGGTCAACGGGAGTACAACGATCATTTTTACGGTAACCCCGCTCGACCCTTACATTTTGCACAACCGAGACGGCAGTCGGTTGCATCACATTTCCAACCGAGGGAATATGATGATTCGTCGCCGATATATATTCCTGATAACATAGATTCGCAAGTAGAGATTAGACCCCAGTTATTAGGAATATTACCAGAATTCAGAGGATATAAGCAGGATGATCCCTATAACCATTTATATGAATTCTTAGCGATCGCGAATGCTAACAATCCCAGAAACACAAATAGAAATATCTTTAGGCTTAGACTGTTTCCGTTTACCCTTAAGGACAAAGCTAAGTATTGGTTCACATCGTTGCCATCGAACAGTATTACTACGTGGGATCAGCTCAAGGCGAAATTCCTTCAGGAATTTTACCCAGCGAGCAAGACAACTGAAGTCAGGAGGGTCATCCAGGATTTCCAGCAAAAACCTGGAGAAGCTTTTCATGAAGCCTTCGACAGATTGAAGGAGTTGCTGCGATCTTGTCCGCATCACGAGATCCCCAGATGGCAGTTGGTCAAGCTATTCTTTGAGGGAGTTAGCCATGATAAATGCCTCCTCCAGCGGGACATTTATGTGGCAGGATCCAGAAGAAGCCTGGCAGTTTCTGGAACAGTTGAGTAATGGCTCCAAAGCAAACTTCTCTACCAGGAAGACTACAAGTACGGCGGCAGCAGTAGGAGTGGATGCTGATTGGAAAAAGGAAGTGAAAAAGGAGATCAGTGAATTGAACAAAAAGTTTGATCGGCTTATGGCAACACTACAAAATGGACCGCCAAATTCATTACAAGAAGGTCAACCTAAGATACAGGAAGCTAATCAAGTTTATGGCCAGGGTCAAGGTCAACACAATAATGGACGACCCTACAGGCCATATAACCAAGGACAGCAACAAAATTTCAGGCAGAACAATTATCAAAATCAATCAAATAGTCAGCCTAGAAATCAGCAGCCTGCAAACAACGGAAACAACAACAATAACAACAGGGGGCCCACCAACGCTGCCAACAACACCTCAGGGACCCAAGAAGAGATGATAGCAAAAATGTATGACATGGTCACTGCGACTCAACAACAATCTCAAGCAAATGCAAGGGCCATTGCAAATATGGAAAGACAAATAGGTCAAATGGCTGCAGATCAGCAAAAGAGGGATAATGGCAAGCTGCCAAGTGCTACTGAAGTAAACCCTACGCATAATCAACGACCAGGGAAGGAACAAGTCAATACTGTGGAATCAGGATGGCGAAAGGTCACTCTGGAGGACTTGTTCGAAGTAGGAAGTGAGATGAGACCAGGGGAAGAAGAGAAGGCCCTAAAGAGCGAAGAATATAAAGAAGGAGAAATTTCGATTGAGAATGGCACTCCATCGGAAATAGACGAAAAGGTCCAAAAGGAAGAGCAACCAACGATAGCGGGGATCAAGCAGAAGAAGAAAAATAAGAAAGAAAAGAAGATGCAGGGAATACCCAGATCAACGGGGCCCTTGATGAACAAGCCTCTATGGGATAAGCTTAAGGATGCTCCTGAGGACACCAGGATTCTGCGAGAGATGTGCGATCAGAATGAGAAACGCAAAGCACCTACGCCAAAAACAGTGAGATTGACTGTAAAAGCCAGCGAAGCATTATTGGGCACATTGCCCAGAAAGGAAAGGGACCCCGGGTCACCATTGATCACTACAACAGTAGGAGACGTGGTTATTCGAAACACGCTTTTGGATTTGGGAGCAAACGTCAACATCTTGCCAGGATACCTATACGACAAGTACAAAAACGAAGAAATTGAACCAGCCGAAGTGGTACTACAGTTAGCTGACCAATCAACTAAGGTATCAAGGGGGAAGCTGACAAATGTCATAGTCAAAGTTGGGGACTTTTTCTATCCTGTCGATTTTCTGGTCATGGAATATGAAAGTCCAGACGATGCGCCTGCGCTCATCTTGGGGCATCCATTTTTAGCTACCGCTGGGTCGGTGATCGATTGCAAGACTGGAGATATGGATATTTTCTTCGGAACCAGAAAATGAAGATTAAATATGTTTGGGAACCCGGTATTATTACCTTCAGAGGAAAATGGCAAACCAGCAGACAGGAAAACACTAATGGAGCCAGGAATCAGAAGTAAAGAAAAAGTATGGACACGTACGGGAGAGGGAGGAACAGAGGAAATCTTAAAGGAAATCAAAAATCACCCGTTATCCGCCATCGACAAGGAACAATTGCTGGAAATGATAGAGATGATGGAAGCAAGGCATCAGCAATATGAAAAAGAATCCAGAAAACGAGAAGCGAATGTTTTCGAACTATTGAAATCTCAACAACAATGGATCAGCGGTGTGAGTGATCGGATGACCCAACTCACATCCCTCATGACAATGATGGCTGATAATTTCATGCCAGAATACCAGCAACTGTCATCAAGAGGTCAAGAAGAAGAAGAGTCAGTTTAGGAGCAGCACGTCTGGCTGAAGACGTTAAACTTAGCGCTTGTTGGGAGGCAACCCATCGCGTCATAGGTAGGTTTTATAATTCTTTAGGATTAATTCAGAAAATACATCAATCTTTTGCAGGTATTAGTGGTCTGAAGCAAATGTGGGGTCGTGTGAAAAGTTTTGAAATTTTCAAGACCGCGCCGCGGATTTTTGAGTTGCGCGACGCGGGTTCGAAACTCAACCCGATGCGCAGGGGTTGATTCGACGACACGCGCGTCGCGGAAACGCGGAATACGCGCCGCGGGAAACGATCAGTCGGTTTTTCGCCTTTATCCGGTGAGCCGCGGCTCACAATTCAACCCACACGACTCGGAGCTCTGGTGATCAAAAATTTTTCGCATTTTTTCTTGCTTATTGTGTTTCTACTACCAAGGTACACTCTTTTAACTACTTATTAGCTGTTCAAACTAGTTATTAGGTAGTTAATTTTAGGGTTTTTATTCAAAAAGTTCAAAGACTTAGAATCGCTAATGCTAGCCCATCGGGTGTTTGTTTTGCCAAATGGACACCCTAGATGAGCTAGTCGGCACCTAGGCTACCTTATGGTATGATTGGATTGAGTTTTAGCAGGTTAAAATGGGGATTTGATCCCGGGTTTTCAAACAGCCGCACGCCGCGCCGCGCCCTTGCTCTTGGGCCGCGCCGCGGTGCGGTGGGGATGAAAAGGGACTAATTTTGCAAAAAACTTTTGTTTTGTGGCTATATTTTCTTTTGCAGATGATGTTCAGATTGGACCACGCCTTCCTTCAGTTTCCCGCAGAGCTTGACAGTTCGGTAGAGTACATCTCGCGGAGGGATGCATTGATTCGTCGCCGAGTTCTCGAGGCGACGGTTATAGACCGAGACATCCTGAGGGATGCAGGGCTTTGGGATGCAATCGAGCCGTTTCTGCATCGCACCTGGACCCACGAGGAGGCATCATTCACGTGCCGTGGCTGGGACCGGATTATGGCCACGGACGAGGACGTGGTCTACACAGAGTTGCTACTGGAGTTTATCTCCACCATCCAGTTCGCACCGCGGGCGGGGGACCCACGCTCCAGACTGGTGCGTTTTCGTCTGGGAGGTGTGCACAGGGAGTGCAACCTCCGGGAGTTCGGGAGGCGCACAGGCATCTACACTGAGCAGGACCTCCAGCACCGTTACTTCACCCGGTTCTTCGGGTCATGCATCCAGGGGGAGCCAGAGCGCCCTCCCAATATGGAGACTTGGGCACCATTGTCTAATGTTATGTACGAGGCAGGGACCTCGAGGGAGAGCCACCTACACGACCCACTTCACCGCCTTATGCACCGGATCGTCTCCACCTCCATCATGCATCGGGAGGGGGGCGAGAAGGTGTCGGGCGATGACATGACATTTCTGTGGGTTCTCCTCGATCCGTCCCGATTCCTCCATCTCCCCTACGCCCTCGCGATTGCTCTCTCCACCCACGCGACCGGCGCCTCCTCCAGCAGTCCACTAGCCAGGGGGTACTTCATCACCCGCCTGGCCCGCTCTTATGGCATTCTTACTGCCCCTGTGGCAGCTTCCTTGACAGCTCTACCTCCATCGCGCACTACAGCACGCACGTTGGAGAGGATGCTGCTCATTCAGCAGCAGCGACCGGGGCAGTACATCCGGACACCGGCCGAGCTTCCTCAGGCACCTCAGCCTGCATTCGCCCAGCCCGGTAGGAAACGCCGGAGACCAGAGCCACCAGCACCAGAGCCGGCTCAGCCGCAGCCGGAGCAGGTCGACCCATCAGCCCTCCGCCGGTTGGATGCCAGGGTCACGCGGATTGAGGGCCAGCTCACATGCATTCTGGACCAGCTCGAGTGGATCGGGGAGGTTCTTATTCAGACTGCATCAGCACAGGGCAGGCGTCCCCGACCATTCCCACCTAGGTCCCATGACCATGAGGCCGGATCTTCCAGGCCACCAGGTAGTGATTGATGTACCTTTTATTTCTTTCTTCTTTTTATATTTTTGGGATATATGTATAAACCTATGACACATTTTTTTTTTTTTGTATATTTTGTTCATGTTTTATTTCTGTTTTAATCTGTTTGTTAAGTAATGCATGATATACCAATTGAGAGGGAGTTGTTTCAGACAAGTGTGGGGTCACCGTGCCCCCTCCACTTGTCTTGACCACCGGCGTGTCCTACTGTAGCGCTACAACTCCAGCATATGAATCGGGAGTCTTTTTTTTTTCTGTACGCAATTATACCTGTGACATTGAGCACCAAGCAGTCTACCGTCAAAAGGGGTAACTCTTTCTCCCTTGTTTTGAATTAATTTTTGTACAACGGGGACGTTGTACGGTTTTAAGTGTGGGGTGTGGACGGTCGAAAGAGAATTTTTGAAATTTTTGCAGAAATGATCAATTTTTCAATTTTTGGCAACTTTTTCAAAATTTTTAATGAATTGCAATTTTGAAATGAATGGTTTGTGATTGTGATAGCATTGGTATTTTTTCAAAAAAAAAATACCATTTAGTTGTAATCATGCTGGTAGTTAGTCAAATAAGTTGAGTTTTAAGAGTTAGAAGATTGAGATGTTTTATGATTGGAATTTAGGAAGGAAAAGTCAATCTGTGGCCTTTGTTGTTCGAGCCGGTAGGTCTAAAATGGGTGGACCTTACGCACCTTACCACCTAAGATCGTCTGGTCTGGGATGGTATTTCTGAAAGCTCGCTACACGGACAACATCGAAAGTCATGGACAATTCCTTAATGGCCTCTAGAATCTGAACGAGTAAGTACACTATATTGTGGACAGAAAGTTTGTAATCAAGGGTTCTTTAGAAAGCCATGAATTCCGAAGGACAACTCAATTATGCTTTCACGAACTATTCCACTCTAACTCGGGGAACAATAAACTTTGAAACTAAACACAGTCAAAAATTGTTCGATTCTCTATTATAATTTGTTAAAAACTCTCTTGCTTGGGGACAAGCAAGGCACAAGTGTGGGGTGTTTGACAACGCCTAGTGATATTAAGTATTTTAGGCGTTGTTGAGCCCTGTTCTTGGCAAAATTATATCAAATATGCATGGGTATTCTCACTTTTCGTGTCAGGACTTGTCTGGAGAAAAAGAACAGAAACAGGGACTAAAAGTGTACAAAAAGGAAAAAAGTATGGAAAGAATGCAACATCAAGAGAAGACGTACGCGCGCCGCGGATTTATCTCCTGCGCGACGCGGATGTAAGGCGGTGAAACACATTTTAAATGACGAAAAAACGGGGAACGGATAAGTACGCGCGCCGCGGATTTCTATTTTGCGCGGCGCGGTCACGGGAAATTTGCAACTATAAATAGAGGCATTTCCAGCCGAAAACCCGAGCAAAGACCGGGTGTAAACATCGACCTAGAAGCTCTTTGACTCGAGGATTCATTTCAGCAAGCTCATAATTGGTATTTTATGTTTTTGGATTTAATTTCTCTTTAGTAGCAAGTAGTTTGTGGCTAAAGTCTTTGGGAGTGACAACCACTGACCTTGAGCCCTTTAGGTTTCTGATTTTAAAACATTTGGTTACTGTTTTGTAATTGGAATTCGGATTTGGTGAATGCAATCATTCGGTTACATTTAATATTGATTTTTCGGTATGTTTGGATGTTTGTGTTTGGTTATATGATTGATTTTGTTTTGGATATTGTTTTGGACCTTGTTGGGACTGTTTTCCTTAGCTGAAATCAGTGGCTAATTAGGTTAGGGATTAGCATTAAACCTTGGCTAGTGATTGTTCAATAAGACTTTAACTAGCGGTAGTTTATGCTTGCTCGGTTTTGCTAGTTTGGATGCCTTCAATTGTTTCTGATTCAGAGATGCACTTCCGAATTCAGAAAGTAACTAGGTCATTTGGGCTTGGCTAAGCTTGGCTTGATTGTTTGAATATTGTTTTAAGGTATAAGATAGAAATCAGTTCCTCCGACTATAGCTGTGACACTATTAGTTGGTAATCTCTCATCTAGGCTAACCACGTAGCTCCTGTGGATCGACCCTGACTGCACTATACTAGTGAAAGTTAGGTTATCTTTTATTTTTGACCGCATGACGACCTCTGCGTGCACGTCAATTACCCAACACGATGAAGGTCCAGGACCTTTTATCTAGCAACCTGAATTGAAGCTGAACAAGGAAAGAAAAAATGGGCTTAAGAGTTGTGAGTTTATTCCTTACCCTTGTTGGGATTGGAAAACTCTTCTATTTAACACTAGAACAGAATTACAATAGGTGGAGCAACTCTCACACTCGACTATTACAAAAAATCAACCTTTTCTCTAACACTTACACTATTAAGTGTTTCTCTCTAACTCTATATGTTTTTGGTGTGTTTCGGGATGCCTAAGAACTGGAACTTAAGCCTCTATTTATACCTAAACTAGTCACTAAATCTATAGTATAAACACATTGAATTCTTGGAAGAGAATATCAAATTTGCCACCACCTTAGGCTCTATATTCAACCCTTCTAGAATGGAGGGCTGGAAAAAATCAACAACCCTATCCCTTCATGTTGGACAAGGGATAAGAGAAATGCCTATTTTTTACCAACGAAATGATTGATGACAACTTGGGAATCACATGAAAGATCAAATTGATGAATATATGCATCCAAGATGTTAAGATTCACATATACCTCTGGCCTCTACATCATCCAGTCGCTTCACCGGTGAATTTTCGACCTGGCCTTCTAATCACAGGTCGAATCTTCATCCTGATATACTGATAAATCCAAATTAGGGTTCTTAGTAGACCTGTGAACAAACGATTGCAAGAATGCCATGGGTCGGACTAACGTTGTCAGGTTTCTAATTCATCCTCAACCTTGACTACAGAACAATCAGAGAGAGAGAGAGAGAGAGAGAGAGAGAGAGAGAGAGGAGTCACAAAATCAGATAAGAAAAAAATGGAAAGCCAAGGCTAGAATAGAAATAATGCACTCGTTACTACTAATATGTTTTAAGATAAATATTATTGTTGATAAATCATTTAAACAAAATCCAGTAAGATTAAAACCCCCCACTAGGTGTGGTTGCTTCATTGTCATTTTTCTTCTAATTCTGTATCAGAAAGCTCTTCAAAATGTGACTTTTTGCTTCGTTATCTTCATTCATGAAGTTTCATATCAAAAAGCTCTTCAAAGTGTTAGCATTTTTGCCATATAAGAAAACTCTTCAAAATGTGAACCTTTTTGCTTCATCATCTTCGGTCGTCAAGTTCCAGATCAAAAATGCTCTTTCATTACCATTCCAGTCATCAAGTATGACCGATTTCTGTTTCACAAGACACCAAAACTGAAAACATTTTAACATACATGTGTTCTTCCAAAAGATGATGCTCTAATTTCACTACTGTTATTCTGCATAACAAGTTTCAATTAACTTATACTTAAATATACTTATAAAAAACTCAACATACCAGACTACCGACTTCAAATACGGGACAACCTTAGGAATATTAACCAAAAATGGAAACTTAAGTTGGCCAAAGTTATCAATTTGGTACTTTGTTAGCACCAGACGTTGAACTCCCCCATGATGAAGTTTGTGCACTTCAATAAACATCTCTTCCTGTAAATCAAATATACCAACAATGTTCAAATTAATACAAGTAAAATTAGTAAATAACTTGATGGATGACTAATGCCAAAGTTTTTGTTTTTCTGGTAGGACATTTTTCTGGTAGGACAGAGGGGTAAACTAGGGTTTGAACAGTACCAGTTGTTGCTATCAACACAATCATGAAATTAATAGTTGATGTTGTAAAGAAAGTGGATCCATCTTTGCAAAATTTAGAAGCATAGAGTGCGACCCAAGGCAAGTGCCACCACCCACAAAGTTGAAAACCATAAGCCCTTGCAAATTGTTAAAAATTGTCTACAAAATTTCTCACCCGATCAACACTCTGATCCACAGTTCCTTTCATGACTGCAAATATGTTAAATTCATATCACTCTAGAAGTCAAAACTGAAGCAAACTTCAAAAGCTTGTGACAACGAAATTAAGATGCGAATCAAAATATGTTAAATAAAATGATAAACGGATTTAGGGATTGACCATTAAAGGTTCCAGAGATAAATGAAAATGAAATGGAGTCATAAATCGATCTAGGGCTAAGAGATGTAAATGGGTAAAACATTCTTACCCAATACATATGCGGAATCATCTCGTTCAAGCCCTACGTCATTTCTCCGTTTTTTCATGTTTGTGCTCTGACTGAAAAAAAATAAACTAAAAGAGAACATGAAGCGGTGTCATAGAATCAAAGTTGAAGAGGTGTGCGTCTAGCCATCTACATTCTTCAAATTCACATCCACTGAATTCATTCACCATGCCCTCAAAGGGCTCCATCAGCAACCATAATCATTGATCGGAAAAAATTGAAATTTCGAACAGGAAAAAAGATGGGGTGGGGATTTTGGGAATCGACGTGTCATTCTTTTATTAATCTAAGTAGAACCATCACTCGGGACACATACCCGAATCTTTTACTCATCTTCTTCACCTGCAAACCAAAATCAACCCAGGTGTGTGACTTTAGATTGAGCGAGATAGAGAAGACAGATGGTGACCGGTGTATGGTTTTCTTCCAGGAGCACCGATCGAGTAGGAGAGAAAGGATATGGTGACGAGGATTAGGTATTTTGGGATGCTCTACTTAAAATTGTGACAAGAAAGTCTAAACCCAAGAACCGACAGTTGGTAGCGGTAACGGAGAAGAAATCCCAGTTCTCCACAATCCGATTGGAAAAAAGACGCTGTGAATGAGTCACAGCGAAAGTTCTGAACATTGGAGAAGCATTTGTAGCTGTCGACAACCCTATTGAAAGAACAAGGCGGTGAACAATGACGAGGCAAAAAAAAATTAACAGGTATGAGGAACGCGTTGAGAAGCTATAGCAGTTGTTCATCAGTAAAAATATGGTGAAGCGGGCAACATACAAGGAAAACGGAAGCCACCCTTATTGGAGGAGGGGGAGGCAAAATGAAGAGTAAAATGAAGCCTTCTTAAGCCTCCTCCTTAACTTACAGGTGATTGATATATATATATATATATATATATATATATATATATATATATATATATATATATATATATATATATATATATATATATATATATATATATATATATATATATATATATATATATATATATATATATACCATCCATGGTAATTAAAAAATTTGGTATATACTTATTTTATTAACCAAAAATCAAATCCTATATTTATGAGAGTTTCCTTTATTCATCCACCTATTAGGGTGGAGGGAGTGGTTTTTTCCCAACCCACACGTCACATCAGTTTTTCTCTCTTCTGTCATTTCCATATTTCATTAGCGGAAACATATCTTTCCCCACCCTCTCAACCCTTAATGTCACATCATATTATCTATGTTAAAAATGATTAATTAAAACCAAAATAAAAAATAACATTTAAAAATAACATTGCATTAAAAATTATAATGCACACATGTACAAAGTAAAAATAAAATCTTAAAAAAGTATCAATTACTTAAAAAAATAAAAACCCTAAAACGATAAATAAAAACCTAAAATAAACTACATCTCCTAACCATAAAAGGTGAGTTAGTTCCCGCTAAGAACTGCATTAAGTGGACCTCCTGTCAAATTTTTATGGGGACAAAGAAACAAAAGCAATTCCTGTTCATAATGTGTGGCTTTTATCGCTTCTAGCTCTTGGTCAAGGACCATTGTTTTCATCTTGTTCCCTCCTCTAGCATTCCTTTCTTCCAAGCACGGTAGTATGTCCTGCTTCGAGTGCACTTCTAGCTGACTATTGTCGACGAGAAGAGATATTTTCTCCATGATGGTCTTCATTTACTCCTGCCATGATGAAGATCCAACCACCTTCTTCTCTTTTCTTTGTCGGGATTGTGTTGATGCTTGTGGTACCTCTTCATTGTCGTCATCAGCATCGACATCCTTAGTCGAATAGTGTGCATCGGAATTGGAGGTCGTGTAGTTGTTGGACTCTGATATCTTGCTATGTTTGGAGGAAAGATGCGGGGTTGGAGGAACATTCGATCTTCCTTAGTCGAATTGTGTGCATCAGAATTGGAGGTCGTGTAGTTGTTGGACTTTGATGTCTTGCTACCTTTGGAGGAATGATGTGGGGTTGGAGGAACATTCGATCTGCCTTCATCTTGATGGTTATTTGTTTTCGACGAATCGTGTTTTTTGGATTTCTCCCGGTTAGAATCCATTTTAAAAAAGAAGGTTTTTAAAAAAATATTAAGTTGATGGTTATTTGTTTTCACCAACCCACCACTCCATTCCCTTAGCCATCTTTCTCCAACCCGCCACACTCGGTGTGGTCACCTGTCCGGTGCCGGCGACCCCACACCGTAACCCACGCCCATAATCTGACCACTTCACCTGGCCTTATAGAACTTTCAGTCTTTCATCTCCTACACGCCTTTACAGCCTGACATCACCATCGACAGAACCCTAAATCATATACATCGCCACCATCATAATTAAAAACAACTTATAAAACTAGCCGCATTTGATCTTCTAACACATCGACGACAATTGCTTTCACTCAAAAACAACAGTCATACATATTTACCCACCACACACAAACAATTCCACCGTCCATGCTTGCTTCTTAACCACACAAAATCAATAGATTACCATATAACCCCTTTTTGTAACTCCTTTTCTGCTACACAAGACAGTCGACATCTTAATAGTCCTACCAATATACACCTTCTTACTAAATTCTCTAATACTTTCAATTCTTTTTTACTTGAACAAGCAAGATCAACAACATTGACAATGTTGTAAGCTACATTCTTTTCCAATGATAATCTTACTACACCAAGTGCCTGCCAGTATAATAAGTATCATTCCTCCTGCTTCATCGCTTCACGTTTTTCTCCAAACAGTAGTTCGTGTAATTTTTTCTGGTAGAGGTAATCTTTGATTTGCATTCTCCAGACACCAAAATCGTGACCTTCTTTTTAACCATCACCCTGATGGCCTAGTGGATAAGGCTTAGGACTCCTTCTCTTCCCCCATAAGGAGGTTCCGAGTTCTAATCCCACTCCCTCCCTTTCCCCATAGGGAGTGTTAGGTTTCAATCAGGGGATGGCCACTGGCCACCTCTCTACCTCCGTAGGTGATTGACCCGGACCACCCTGCTGCCAGGTGTGCGTGGGCCCCGAGGTTGCTTCATCAGGGTCATCCAAAGGATGGCTCGGGTGGGGTCCTCGGTTATCAAAAAAAAAAAAATCGTGACCTTCAAATTTTTCGATCTTAACTTTCCCATCTTCAAC
This sequence comes from Cichorium intybus, assembly GCA_023525715.1. Classification (NCBI taxonomy): domain Eukaryota; kingdom Viridiplantae; phylum Streptophyta; class Magnoliopsida; order Asterales; family Asteraceae; genus Cichorium; species Cichorium intybus. The sequence continues at coordinate 95,456,643 of CM042012.1, forward strand.
CATAGCTCTTATACCAGTTTGTTGGGAATAACAAAACAAGTTACGCACTTCCGACAAACGATAAACGATTCTGGCAAAACATGCGAAAATCAAATGAGAATAACTACAAACGAAAAACTGTAAAATCGAAACACAATATTTAACGTAGTTCACACAATCTGTCTGATTGGCTAATCCACGGGCGAACGAGAGAGAGAGAGAGAGAGAGAGAGATGGGGTTTTATTATCACCAAGAAAATTACAATCATACAAGGCTAAACTGTACTTATAGTCCGATCACTCACAAGAAAATATCACTTGCACTTTTGGTTGCCAAACTGGACCTGCATAAAAGGCTACCTCACAAGACTACCTCACAAGACTGCGATATATCTATCTATGTGTTTCTACTTCTATGGTTCTTGTGTTTTGTTATGTATCTTTCTAACTCAACCGATGCCTCATATTTATATACATGTGAATATGTATATAATATCATAAAACAATGTGCAATGCGGAGTATGAAATAAAAAGAAGCAGGCGTGAGAAGAGAATAGTAACTTTTGTCCCTTGTCTCCTTCCTCCATTTGTTGACTAAAGCATCAATTCTCTTACACTTTTGGTAATGTTTTGTAAGAAACTAACATCATGATTTTTTATATTTTTTAAATTTATATAATTATTATAATATTTTATTAAAATTGAAAACATCCGGAAACCTTCATATAATCAATTCCCCCATCATCGTGTCCTTCCCATCCACACAGCTCTAGTTGCACCGTCATTCCTATCGTCTATATTACACATACAACAAACCCGCCGAAATAGACAAAATCAACCGAAAGGAATCAAGGATTAAACTTTTAAATCTAAATATTCAATGATTCAAAGATGCATAAAACAAAGTCAAGGGAATATTAAACCTTGATATCAAATTCGGGGTTTTCGTGAGTTTTTTTGAGTTACAAACAGATTGGAGAAGCAGATTGGAACTGAAACATTTAGTCAAACAATTTTCTTCTTCAAAGAGTAACCTTTTAGTCTCCAAGTTTTCAATAAATAAATAATCCCCGATTCATTGTCTTGGTTAACTTGCATCAAAAATTAAAAGAAGATGCCTTCACGTCGACTTAATCTAGAAACAACTGCAACTTGAATTAAAAAGTAAAAAGAAAATTAGCCAAAGTTAAACAATTTTCTTCTTCAAAGAGTAACCTTTTAGTCTCCAAGTTTTCAATAAATAAATAATCCCCGATTCATTGTCTTGGTTAACTTGCATCAAAAATTAAAAGAAGATGCCTTCACGTCGACTTAATCTAGAAATAACTGCAACTTGAATTAAAACTTTAAAAGAAAATTAGCTATAATTAAATTAATTAGGTATCACAAAGCGTAGGGTAAAGATACAAACCTTCTTTATATGAGTATGAAACGCACTGGTAGAGTGGTTACCGAAATCGATGAAGGAATAGAGAGGTCTAACAATCTTGAGCTCATCCCTAAAGGTCTAGGTTATTGGCGCACCAAAAAAGTAACCCATATATGCAAAACTATATGTACCTTCTATTAGGGCTTTTTGTTCTTCATCTTCCCAATCTAACAGGTCAAAGTTCATTTAAAGAGTAGTTTTGGGAAAAAGGGTACCGAAACCCAGATTAAGAACATGAAGAACAATAAAAATAAGATTACAAGAAAATTGAAAACACACGTCTTCTAAATTTTGTGCTCTTACGGAACAAAAAAGGGAGAAGAAAAAAATCGGACGATCGATAAATTCAGAGGGAGCGGTGGTATGCAGACGTCAGATAAGTATAATGGGGCAGGTGTCCCAACAGACGGCGAGAAAGGATGAAGAAAGATGTCTACTTCTTGACCGTCTGATATCAAAGCCCATGCAAGATCCAACGGGGTTAAAGAAAACTTGAGTTAGTGGATCTGTTGACATGTTTGTCCCTCAAATAAAACCTCCTTTTGCTATATAATATCGATATATTAAGTTCTAAAAAGGAAATCATATTATATAATAAAATAAAATATAATTTTCATTTATTATTTATGTACACATCATTTTATATCTTATTTGTATTATATAATATTAGTTTTATATACAAAAATCTATAAAATAGTATACCTAGAACAAAGAGAAAATAAGAAAATATTAAATATGATTAGGGAGAGACTAAGCTAGAACTTAAGGGGTATATGGATAGAATGGGCCATTTTTAAAAGTTCATTTTCTTCATCCTCACAAATAGAGAAATGGACTTCACCGACAAATGAATCATGATACACACTAATTTTATGACAGACAAAAAACTATGTCCTAAAAATTATGTCTTCCAGTATAAAATGTTAAAGATTTGTAATAGGCATAACTATCTGTTGCAAATCTATCTCTTCCTTTGTGAAAATTGATGACATACAAAAATGTATGTCGCATTTTAGTGTCTAAAATGAACAAACAAAGACTAATGCAGCTCTTTCTTAATTATGTGTGTCATGTCTACAAACGTTGTCTTGTTATATTTCTCTCAATCGTTTCCATCTCATATTGTTGAAAACACGATTTAGGGTTTAAATTCAAGAAAAAAGGTGGATCCTTTCAAGGGTCGGCTTTTACCGTAATCCCATGCTATCTCTAAGTTTCACGCTACTCCATCTTCATCAACTCTCACATTAATATCTATCTTTGTCTTCATTATCATCACATTCAACAACTCACCACATCCATGACGATATTGGTCTCCATTCATCTTTCAAATCGCCACTGATCCTGTTAAGATTTCTCCACTGAGTCAGTATTGCCAACATTTTTATGTTAATATCGACTTGGCTCTTCGCACGCAATGATTTTCCTTTTCTCTTCTCCACATATATCATTACGATAACTAAAGGTATGATTTACTCTGTTGTTAACTCGAATTCCTTCAATTTCTTTCAAATTTGATAGTGTAGAGGAGAAAGATGCGTTCTTATCGAATGGGGAGACAGTATGGACGAAATTGCTCAGGGAAATCTCATAGTGGATCCTAAAATTGATCATGCAAGGACTTCCCTAGCATGCTTGGAGTGAAGATGCATTAATTTTTGAAATTCCTAAATCATGGGATGTAGTTATAGTTCTTGATGAATGTGCAATGTAATTCTCCAACATGGCTTTAGGTCGAGTCGAATCACTAAACATCATTGTGTAATTGATACCTCCATGACCATTATTGTCGATGACCTGGCATATGTAATTAACGTCCTAGAGTATAAGCTTAAATCCTTTAAGCTTAACCCAGTTTTGGCACGTAATGATTTATATGGCTCTATTCGAAATGGACTGGAGGTCAATCACAGAGGAATGAGGAGGAAGAAGATTTAAATTAGATGGAGAATTCTTTATTCAATCAAAAAAATTCGCTAACCATTAGAAGGACTGTGTACCGTTGCATTCACCTTATATGGATCATAATACGAATTCTTTTGATTTCCTAACCTGGAGGATAATTTTCCAAGAAAATAGGTCTTCGGTCTAGTTGATGCTACCTCATTTCACTAGTCAGGCCCGAGTTATCAACATGTGATGGGGCCGTCGACCCTAGCACGATCATCTACAAGGAAGAAAAAGAAGATCCGTAGTATTACCAAGTTGCTCCCAGTAATACTCTCTGATGCCTAAGTTATAAATCGGGTCTTGGTATTACTAAATTCTTTTATCTAGGCTGGACATATCTTATATTACATTTGTATATATACACTACAAGAAACCTAGGCAATACCGGCGACGCCATTAGCGGCGACAGCCAGTATTACCGGCGACATTGAGAACACGCGTCTAGTGTCGCCGGTAATACTGGCTGTCGCCGCTAATGGCGTCGCCGGTATTTGCTTTGTCGGCGATCCGTGTGCTTCGCAATCTCAGCCACACACGAATTACTGATCCAACGGTGGAAAAATAAGCGGGAATATTTCCCTCCAAAACGAGTCGCCGCTAAAGGCCTGCCGTCGCCGCTATTGACCTATCACGCGGATCGCCATCTGCACCGTCCATCGCCTTATGATCTAACGGACCAGGATCAAAGCGGCTTTTTTAAGTGTCGCCGGTATTGCGCTGTCGCCGCTAAAGACCTAAATGTCGCCGCTATTGCCTTGCGAACAGACAACAAAACCAGGCGACTCCTCTCATTCGGTTGTTACGCTTTCACAACTCCATTGCCGTTTTCTCTCGACCTCTCCGGCGACTGAGCACCGTGTTCCGACCAAAGCCACCTCAAAACATCCTCCGGTGCACCCTTTCACTTCCTACTCATTTCTACCGGCGATCTCGAGCTTTTCCGGCGACCTCGAGCTTTTCCAGCGTCACCCGTTTTTCCGGCGATTTTATTGTTTTTTCCGGCGATTCCCTCTCTTTACCGGCGAAAACTATCATCTATCAAGGTAATATTTTCGGTTATCAAGTTATAACGTGTTTTAAAGCGAGTTTTACTAAATTTTTGTTCGTGTTAGGACCACCACCACCACCGGCGGCTGCTGCCGGAAAACCGACGAAACTTCCGGCCATCTTCACCAAAAACAGCCTCTAGCTACCACCCTAAGTATGTGTTCATTTGTTTTGCAATTTTGTTAAAGTCTTAATATGTTAAGTTCTTAATGTGTTAAGTTCTTGAAAAAAGACTTATTATAAGCTCTTATTGGTTTATGAAAAAATGTTTAATGGTTTTGTTATGTATTGGAAGTGATGGTGTTAAGTTCTTAATATTTTAAGAACTTAATTTTTAAGTGATTAATTATTAAGTGCTTAACATGGAAAATGATTTGGAATATATAATATGTTTGGAAAATGATTTGGAAATTCTAAAATGTTTGGAAAATGATTTGGAAAATGTATAATGTGATGGTGTTAAGTTCTTAATGTGTTAAGTACTTAATTTTTAAGTGTTTAATTATTAAGTGCTTAATTTGAAAAATGGTTTGGAAAATATAATATGTTTGGAAATGTTTTTGATAAGTTCTTAATTTTTAAGAACTTAATTATTAAGAACTTAATGCATATGTTAAAAACTTAATTGTTAAATACTTAATTATTAATTATCTGATTTGTTATAAATGTAACGTTTAGGTCGTTTTAAATATAACGTTTAAATTCTAATTTTAAAAAATATAATGTTTAAATTGTAAATTATAAAAAAATATAATGTTTAAATCTTAAAATTAATTATTAAATACTTAATTATATAGATTTTTTAAATCATTTTAAATATAACGTCTAAATCGCAACTTATAAAAAATAAAGTTATACGTTAATGTAACGTTTTAATAAAATTATTTAATATTTAATCCTAAACCTTAAACCCTAAACACTAAACCCTAAACCCTAAACCTTAAACTCTAAACCCTTAAACCATAAAACATAAAATCTAAACCCTAAACCTAAACCTCAAACCCTAACCGCTAAACCCTAAACCCTAAACACAAACTTATTTAAACCATAAAACTTAAACTCTAAACCCTAACCCCTAAACCCTAAACCCTAAACCCTAAACCTTAAACCCTAAACCCTAAACCCTAAACATAAACTTATTTAAACCATAAAACTTAAACTCTAACCCCTAAACCCTAAACCCTAAACCCTAAACCCTAAACCCTAAACATAAACTTATTTCTTAAACTCTAAACCCTAACCCCTAAACCCTAAACCCTAAACCCTAAACCCTAACCCTTAACCCCTAAACCCTAAACCCTAAACATAAACTTATTTCTTAAACCCTAAACCTTAACCCCTAAACCCTAAACCCTAAACCCTAACCCTTAACCCCTAAATCCTAAACCCTAAACCCTAAACAAAAACTTATTTAAACCATAAAACTTAAACCCTAAACCCTAAACGCTAAACGCTAACCCCTAAACCCTAAACCATAAACACAAACTTATTTAAACCATAAAACTTAAACTCTAAACCCTAACCCCTAAACCCTAAACCCTAAACATAAACTTATTTAAACCATAAAACTTAAACTTTAAACCCTAACCCCTAAACCCTAAACCTTAAACCCTAAACCCTAAACCCTAAACCCTAAACACAAACTTATTTAAACCATAAAACTTAAACTCTAAACCCTAACCCCTAAACTAAAAACATGAACTTATTTAAATCGCAAATGTTGTAGTGTTTAGGTACTCTGAAAAGTAAACTATATGTTTACATTTCTTCGTTTCAATCATTAAAAGCTTAGAAATACCCGCTCGAAATTGATTTAGTAATTAATTTCGAGTTGTCCCCATTTTGGGACTGCTTTTTGAATGCTTTATCTCATCTAGGATATGAATGTGTATTACATGATTATTCGTTTAAGAAAAATTTGGTTGTCATTTTCTCTTTGCTCCTCGGGTATATACTTACAAATATACCTGGGAGCTAAGAAGAAATGCTGCCGAATTTTTCTTAAACAAACAGTCATGTAATACACATTCATATATGAGATAAAGTACTCAAAAAGTGGGTGTAGAAACCTACCTTTGCAAATACTCTATCATCGTTGTCCGATAATCTATTCCCCTTCTGAGGATAGTTTTTGAATTATCCTTTCAGCGATCTAATTGTATAACATATTGTTTCCTATACAAATACTTTATCCGATTTAAACCCTAATATATGTTCCAGTTGCATAATGCCTATCGATAAAAGCTGGACTACTAATCCAAAACGTAAGTCACCTGAGTTCGAGCAAGGCCTCGAATCATTTGCCAAGATTTGCCAAGAACATGCCGATAGCAGAGGTTATGTCAGATGTGCGTGTCAAAGATGTCATAACACTATCTTATTGCCTATGCATCTAATGAAACATCATATGCGGGTATTTGGGTTCTCTCGGTTATACAAGACGCGGTGCTATCACGGTGAAACTTCAGATGTGGATGATGTGGCACCAAGGAACGATACAGTTGTGGATGATGTGGCACCAAGGAACGATATGATTGATGTTATTGAAGACGTTATGGAGGAGGTGATGGAAGAGGATAGCAACATCGACGAAGGGAACTTGGATACAGAGAGTATTGGTGTTTGTGATGATTTTGAAGACCTATTAAAGGAAGTCCAATCAGAATTATATCCTGGGTGTGCTAAGTTTTCTTCCCTAGACTTCTTAGCAAAGCTTATGCATATCAAGGTGAATCACAAATGGACTAATAGTTCATTTGATGAACTCCTTGAGTTGTTGCAATCTTCATATCCAGAAGGCAACAAGATCCCCTCATCACATTATGTAGCAAAAAAGACACTAAAAAAGATAGGTTTGGGGTACGAGTCGATACATGTGTGCAGAAATGACTGTGCTCTCTTTTGGAAAGAATATAGCTCCTTGCAGAATTGTCCAGTCTGTAACGAGAGCCGGTGGATCAATGAAAAGACAAACGGTAAGAAGATAGCTCACAAGGTGTTACGTTACTTTCCTGTGACCCCCAGACTCCGACGTTTGTACTGTTCAAGGCACACAGCTAAAGATATGATCTGGCACAGTATCGGACGATCAGAAGAAGGCACGATGCGCCATCCTGTTGATGGGTCTTCGTGGAAAGAATTTGATCAAAACTACCCTAACTTCTCGAGGGAACCCCGGAATGTTCGCCTAGGGCTTGCAGCTGATGGTTTTAATCCGTATGGAAACATGAGCTCAGTTCATAGCACGTGGCCGGTTATACTCACGACATACAATTTGCCTCCATGGCTATGCATGAAAGAGACATCATTCATGTTATCCTTGTTGATTCCTGGCCCTAAATCACCTGGGAAGGACATGGATGTTTTTCTTAGGCCGTTGGTGGAAGAGCTCAAGCAGTTGTGGCAAACGGGGGTTCGTACTAAAGATGCAGTGACCAACACGTTCTTCACTATGAAGGCGGCATTGTTATGGACGATAAACGACTATCCAGCTCGTAGTAGTTTATCAGGTTGGAGCGGACAAGGCTACAAAGCATGTCCGACTTGCAATGAAGACACTCCTTCCGTTAGTGTAACAAATAAAATTGTATATCTTGGTCATAGTCGATTCTTAGCTGCCGACCATCCGTTAAGAAAGAATCTGAACTTTAATGGGAAACAAGAGATGAGGCCCCCTCCGAGACAATTTAGTAATGCAGATATAAAAGCTCAACTAGATCGTCTATTGTTTCGTAAACCAGGCAAGCATCCTGAGTTTGGATTAAAAGAACCCGATAGGCAAGACTTCGAGTTGAATTGGTCCAAACGAAGCATATTTTTTGAACTCGAGTATTGGTCTTCTTTGCAGCTGAAGCACAACCTAGATGTAATGCATGTTGAAAAAAATGTGTGCTGCAGTCTGTTGAGTACGCTTCTAATGAACGACAAGACTAAAGACACCTCTAATGCGCGGTCGGACTTGGAAAAGCTAAATATCCGGAGGCCGCAATGGTTGCGTAAGAGGGGTAAGAAGTTCTTCCGACCACAAGCAAAATACTCATTCACAAGTAAAGATCGAGAGTTTTTTTGTCAATTTGTGGCTGAAGTTCTAAAATATAAAAATATAATAAAAATTATAATAAAAATAATAATTTTAAAAATATAATAAAAATTACCTTTAGCGGCGACAGTTGTCCTCTTTAGCGGCGACACCATCTCCGGTGACACGTCATCACCGGAAACTGAGGCAACCATTAGCAGCGACGTCTTTACCGGCGACGAGAGTCATTTGCGGCGACATCTATTACCGGCGACGTTTAGGCATTAGCGACGAACTATTTGCGGCGACTCAGTAGCGGCGACATGTCGCCGGTAATGGTATTAGCGGCGACATTTATTATCTTTAGCGGCGACATTTGTCGCCGGTAATAACCCCTTTCCTTGTAGTGATATGCAAGGGTATGTCTACAGGCTAGTCTCCTGCATCATGTCCGAGTTGGTCGGTTTCGCTTCCTTCTTTCGATATGGCCATATCGTATCTTATATTTTATCATATCATCGACCATGTGGAAGATAATTTTATTCTGCCCTTTCTGGGACTGTTCCTGTTGAACGAACAAAGTATTGGTTATTGGGCGGACAGATTTAGTTATTGGATCATTGAAAGGCAAGTCGGTTGAATGGAATTGGGGTATCTAGCCTTCAGATAGGGTTTGCTTATCTGGGCCGGGTGTTGATGTCCGGCCATCCGGGTGTCAGGTTTATCTGGTGGGGTCCCCCATTAAGCCCACGGTCCAAAGAATAATCTGATAAGCTTGTGGTTTATTGTTTAACTTGACTTATGTTATTGTTGTGGGCCTGCCACATTGCTGCTTTCAGGTAAGCATCTCATTAATTTCCCCATCACATCAAATTAAACCATTAGAGGGGCTATGAACAGAATTTGCAATCGCCCGTGCACGATCACAAAAAGAAACTTAACCCTGTCAACAAAAGAAACTTAAGCATGTCAAACTTTAATATTTTAATAAGTAACCTTAAATTATATATGTATGTCTATTATGATCCCTCAACTTGTAAGTGTTTTATTTACCAAACAATAGATCATCATATTAGCGACACATTCTTACCAATCCATCGAACAATCTATATATGCTTGACAAATGTTTGCATATAGTAAATATGGAAAATATCTTACACCTGGTCAAGGTGACTAGGTGAGTTTATATTTAAAAGTCAAAAAATTTATGATTAAATTATAAAAAACTATTGATGATTAAACAAAAGAATACAAAAATTCAAAGACTTACATATAAGTTGTTTATTCAAAAAATGACATTTAGGGGGTGTTTGGGATTGCTTATTTAAAACAACTTATGCTTATTATTAAAAGTGATTATTAACTTATGCGGTGTGAAAACGGAGTTCTAAAAAAAGTGTTTGTTTTAGCTTATCCGGTATCAAAACGTAATAAGTCAATAAGTTGTTTTTTAGTGTTTGGCAAACGTTGTTTATGTGTGTAATACGAAAATGACTTATCAAAAACTGCTTAAATAAGTCAATAAGTAAGGACGCAGTAACTTATCAGAAACTGCTTATTTAAGCAAAATAAGTGCTTAAAAAATATGTTCATCCAAACACTTAAAACTGCTTATTACCTGTGTCAAACCGCAATAAGTCAATAAGCATCTCAAATAAGCAATCCCAAACACCCCCTTTAATCTGTAAATTTCTAAATATGACGGTTATAAATTTTGTGGTTTCAATTTTCACAAATAATGTATCAACACTTTGATTATAGTTGACTTAAACTATCAAAAATATTTTAAAAATTCCTTGGTCAATTTAGTTTCACCTAACCATTTATTTTAATTAATATTTATTAGAGTGACAAAGAAAATTCCGCACCCAATATAATACAAGTTACTCAATACAGAGTAAAGAGCAATTCGACTTGATTATCAATACAAACTATTTCCTCCCCATGATTTTCTAACAAAAATTAGGTTATACATGCTATTAGTTTCTATACAATATGTAGCTAACAGTTATTCCTCAAACTTGAAATTTAGAAGGGGTTTAACTTGACCGTTTAAAAAAGTACAGGGCTACGTTTAGGAACATAGATAATTTAGGGGCCTAAATGCAACATGCCATTTGAGTTCAAATTGCAGTCACACGGCACCTGCCTTCACACGGTTACATGACCACAGTTCCTTCGATGGTTGTGCATTCGTTGCAACCCTCTCTGTATAAATATACGTTATCGATTGATCAATAAGCATACCTTCAGATTCAAACAACGATCACTTTTCAGCACACGATTTCATCTCTTTGCGAATCAAACATCTTCATCATGGCCCAAAACGATGTTCCTGTTACTAAGCAATCACAGGTTCGTCTCCTCTAACATTTAATTGTGGTTGATATTATTTTCTATTTATGTTTTTCGATAAACGATTTCAGTATGTATTTTTAATTTGTGTATCGACTGATTTGCTTTGTAAAAAATGGAGAACATACTAATGGTTTACCGTAATCTAGGGCAAACAAGAAGGTGATTAGCTGAAATCTGTTATCAGTAATTTAAAATTGTTATGAGAAATTGTTTTGATCGTTTCAAATTTGACAAAAAACTAAAAACCGAATGCAAATTCCTGCTTAGATGCGGATCTGCAGAAAATTTGTGACAGCAATTAGGCCACGAATTTGAAATGTAAATTCCTTTCTGAGTGCACACATTCACTACATTCTAATTTACCGTAATCTAGGGCAAACAGAAGTAAAACTAATATGATCAATTGAGAATTGACTTTGTTTTTTATGCAAAAGATTCAGAGCGAACAAGAGAAGTTGAAGTACCTAGAATTTGTGCAAGCAGCAACACTCCATACAGTTCTTTATGCATCAAAGGCTTACGATTACGCTAAAGACAACTCAGGTCCTCTAAAACCTAGCGTGGAGACAATAGAAGGTACTCTCAAAACAGTCGTGGGTCATGCATATCACAAGTTCCATGGCGTCCCTGTTGAAGTACTCAGGCTTGTTGATCGCAAGGTCAGCTTTTCTTCCTTTATTCCTTCATTCCTCTACTTTTCATCATACTATTCTTCCTGCTAAAAGTACATTGCTATTTCAGGTTGACGAATCTGTCACCATAATCGACAACCGTGTACCACCTTTTGTGAAAGAGGTCAAGACCACTGGTGTGGTGGAAACCGCATCTGGGCTAGCCAAAACTGCATACACGAAGATCGAGCCAACTGCTAAAGGACTTTACGTAAAATACGAGCCGGTTGCAGAACAATATGCTGTGTCAGCTTGGCAGTCTTTGAACCAGCTTCCATTGTTCCCTAAAGTGGCTAAAGTGGTTGTACCAACGGCGGCGTACTGTTCTGAAAAGTACAACCAGACTGTGCAGGAAACGGCTGAAAAAGGGTACAAGGTTTCTTCTTATTTACCGTTGGTGCCTACCGAGAGGATTGCCAAAGTGTTCAACCCTGTTTAGTCTTTTGTTGTTTATTGTACAAGTTTTGTTTTATTAGTTGTTTCATTTGTTCTTTTTCTGTGTCTTATAAGAAATACATTGCATATTTTAGCTTGTATATAAGGTATTTTTTTAGTGTTTGAGATAAAAGAAATGATTTTTGGTCCGACACAAACATATTAGAGACCGAATGAAAATACAAATCACATGGCAAAGATAGTGAGAAAAAAGATGGACAGGGAGTGTAATTTTGGAACAAATACAGAACCATCACTGTAATTTTTATAACAATATGCATAAAATTAACAACAGATGAGTCGATAACCATTAGCAACATATTACTAGTAACTTATTAATGTTTTTTCAATGGATATGTGGCAACGGAAATTGAGATAGCGACAAACAATGTAACTAAATTCGTCGATGATCTTTTGAAAATTTATCGTTAATTGGCTGGTTTATAGTGAGGAAATCGACTTCTCGCTATATCTGGAGTGCTAATAATGAACCAAACTGTGTCGGAACTCGGAAGTCTGGACCGTTCCATAATAAACCAATAAACAATTGTGTACCATTAAATGTTGAGTGTGAAGCCATTCTTGTGGTTTGTCAAAGTTGGTGAATGTGAAGTTGGTGAAGTCAATTGTTGGTGAGTCCAAAGTTGGTGAGTCCAAGATTGGTGAAGTTTGATTTCACATTTTACAATTCACACTACCTTCTCATATGTATAAATAGAGCTTCAGTTGAAGAGATTTATGTACCACACAACACCATGTAACACTGAGAGAGTGCAGAATAGCACCAAGAAATAAAACTCCTAGTTATCCGCCGTGGACGTAGGTCAATTTTGGACCGAACCACGTTAAATTCTTGTGCTCTTAATTTGTGAGCTGAGTGTGTGAGTTTAGTGTTCGTATGCTAAGTATCTCGATCCTAACAAGTGGTATCAGAGCCTTGGTATAGTTCCAGAGAGTGATTTTCTGTTTTTGGGTCGAAAATATTTTGTCTCAAAAACAATTTTGGTTTACGCCGTTGGAAAGGTCTCGTTCCACAGATTCCGAAAATATATTTTTTCGAATTTTTTGAGCATCGGAAGACCTCCAAATCACCGGTCAAAGTTGGTCAAAACTTGCCGGATAGTTGGCCGGAAAAATCAGTTCGCCGGAGAAGACGACATTGTAGCAACGGAGTTTCGCCGGAGAAGACGACACTGTAGACGTTCACTGTAGCGGTTCCTGTAGCAGTACTGTAGCAGATTTTCAGAAATTGCAAAACAGTCCCTGAAGTTCCAGAAAATTGCAGTTTGGTCACTGAACTTCACGAAAAGTACAGTTTAGTCCCTGAACATTCAGAAAATTGTAGTTTGGGTCCCAAACTTCAGGAAAATTGCAGTTTGGTCCCTGAACTTCAGGAAAATTGCAGTTTGGTCCCTCAACTTTGTCAAAGTCTCAAAACAGTCACTCAAACATTTGTTTTGGGCAGTTTAGCCAGAAAATAATTTGGGTGAGGATTATATTTTGCAAATAACGAGCCAAGAACAGTTGAATCAAAATTCTATTTAATCGATGAAGAACAGTTGAACTCAGAAGAAATTTAAAGAAATCGAAAACTAGTGCCAACAGCGTTTGTCTAGTTTTATCGATTCAGTTTAAATTTTCAGTTTCTGATTCTCAGTTCGGTATTCCGCTGTAGTTTAAATAGGTTGATTATTTAACAGAGTTCAGAAGAACAGTCGTTAAGTTCAGACAAGGATTCGTTTAGTGAAGATTGAAAAGTTGGTGGAAGACGCAGATTGAGGCTTTATGTGTCAGAAAGTTCAAGATGTGGTATTGGTAAACAGAGAAAATTAGAGAATTACAGAAGATCAGACGTTCAGACAAATCCAGCGATGATTAGAGTTTCAGGGGTTCAAGAACAGATCATGGGATGAACAGATCAAGTAATTAAGAGAAAATCTGTTTTCGGTAGATCCAGCAGTGGTTAGAAAGTCAGCAGACTTAGGTGTAATCACGGGATCAGAAAGTTCGGTGTTATTCATGACGTTGAGGTGTGGACATTCTTTAGAGTCGATGTCCAAATAGAGGAAATTCTGCTTCTGAGAATGTGTCTGGGCTTGATGCATTGGGACTCAGTGGAAGGCAGTGAAGACTCTTGGGTCAAGAATTCTAGTGCTTCATTTCACGCTACCCACAGCAGTGAAGCACTACAGAATCTGAAAGTTGGAGACTTTGGAAAGGTAAGACTTGTGAACGATGAATGTTCGCTGTATATGGTCGGATTACCGTCTGAGGGAGTGACCGTCCCAGTTCAGAAGAGAAACAAAGTCCGGTTCACAGAATCTCATGGGCAGAAGAGGGTGACCTTTTGCAAGTAGGAAGCCTAGAGCTACAAGGAAGATTCAGGTTAAACGAGCATGGAAAGGATCAGAAAAATCAGTCGAAGGATATTGTAGCAATAAGAGCACAGAGTATTGTTTCAGTTGTAGGGTTTTGCAACAGTGGGAGCATAGGTCGTGTTTCAATCATAGGTCCAGGACGACAGTGGATTTAGAACCAGTTTTCAGATGTAAAAGTCTCTCCGGTTTTGATAACTTGCTAAATATGGAGAGTGTTGTTGTTTGTTCTCAGGTTCTTCCAGGATTCGGTAGTTCGTTTTCAGTGGGAGCCGATAGGGACAGAGAACGGGTCAAGGGCAGTTTAAGTCATGACGAACATGTTGAAACTCATGGGAGTTTTAACGGGCCTTTCAGGTTAACTGATGAGAATGACGGGGTAACTAAGAAGGAGTTTACGGAAATACAGATGCACAGTTGAAGCACAGGTGAAGATTGTTCTGTGGCTTCAAGTGGGAGATTGTTGAGTGTGAAGCCACTCTTGTGGTTTGTCAAAGTTGGTGAATGTGAAGTTGGTGAAGTCAATGGTTGGTGAGTCCAAGGTTGGTGAGTCCAAGATTGGTGAAGTTTGATTTCACATTTCACAATTCACACTACCTTCTCATATGTATAAATAGAGCTTCAGTTGAAGAGATTTATGTACCACACAACACCATGTAACACTGAGAGAGTGCAGAATAGCACCAAGAAATAAAACTCCTAGTTATCCGCCATGGACGTAGGTCAGTTTTGGACCGAACCATGTTAAATTCTTGTGTTCTTAATTTGTGAGCTGAGTGTGTGAGTTTAGTGTTCGTATGCTAAGTGTCTCGATCCTAACATTAAACTAATGGAAAAATGTGGGCCATAGCCGAATTATAAACCATATTTTGGTTGGGCATGACATCACTAATAAATAGTTATGAGAAACGTTAATATATTCACCACATGTCATGTCCTTAACATGCATGTCTATGTCTCTATCGTCCATGTTTATTACTATGATAAATTAAATCAGGTTTAGACTATTTTGCATATTGATCATACACTAGCTATTACTTGTTTTCAAGGGCGATCCTAGGTTGCAATGAAGGGTGTCTATGGACACCCCTTGAGTTTAGTAAAATGTTTAAGTGTTATACTAATTTTTTATGTGGACGTCCTAATAATTTTTTATGGACACCATAATCATTATTAGATGAAATCGAATCAATATACGAATGTATCATGATATGGTTAAAAAAAACATCTTTATAAACCCATAAGTCAATCTTATTGGTCTTCAGTACAAGATTTTAGCTAAAATCTTGGCTAATCGCCTTGCTTCTATTATTAGCTCTATGATTAGTATCGAGCAATATGCCTTTGTTAAGGGTAGACAATTTATTGATGGCCCGTTACTTGTTAATGAAATCATGAATTGGTATAAGAAAAGAAGGAAAAGATGTTATTTTTTAAAATTGACTTTGCCAAGGCTTTTGATTCGGTGTCAAGGCATTATCTTTTTAAAGTCATGGAGTTTCTTGGTTTTGATAGCAAATGGATTTCTTGGATTCCTGCTTGTTTATGTTCCGTTAGATCCTTGGTTCTAGTCAATGGACGTCCTACAACAAAATTTCAAATCCAAAGAGGCCTTCGACAAGGAGATCCTCTATCTCGTTTCTTATTTATAATCGTCATGTAAGGCCTCCATGTTGCCATTGAAGATGCTATCACAGCTTATCTCTTCAAAGGGGTGTCTCTGGGAAGGTGTCAGAAGTTTCATATTTCTCATTTGTTCTGCATGGATGATGTTCACCTGATGGGTGACTGACTGGTCTATAGAAAATATTCAAAATATGGTGGCAATTTTGAATGTTTTCTATCTTGCTTCAGGTCTCAAAATCAACATCCATAAATCCAGTCTGCTTGGTATTAGTGTCAAGACCAAGGAGGTGACTACATTTTCTAATATTATTGGGTTCTATTCTTGTACGTTATAGTTTACTTATCTTGGCCTTCCAGTTGGAGTAAACATGAATCGAGGTAATGCTTGGCATCTTATTATAGAAAAATTTGATAAACATGTGTCTAAATGAAAGGCAAACATACTTTCCATTGAAGGTAGGGCGACTCTTCTATCTTATGTTTTGGGTACTCTTGGCACTTATTATCTTTTTATTGTTATCTTGCCCATCAACATAAAGAAAAAATTAGAATCATCTAAAGAAAAATTCTTTGGGGAGCTAGTCATGACAAAAGGAAAGTTCACTATGTAAACTGGGATATGATTCTAGCTTCTAAAGAAAAAGGTGGTATTGGGATTGGGAGTCTTCAGTTTTTCAATGTTGCTCTTCTGCAAAAATAGAAGTCGTGATTTGTTCATGAAAACAATGCTCTTTGGGTTCAAGTTATTAAAACTCTGCATGGTAGAAGTCACTATCAACCAAGTGACTACTTTGGGCAAAACCGTAGGGATGCTAGAGGTTTTTGGAGTCGGATTGTAGCCTTTTTATAACAACATGCATTCTAAAAGGGTCATTTCTCGTCATCGCTAAAAAGAACACTTGGTAATGGTAACTCTATCCTATTTTATAAAGATACTTGGCTAGGAGGTATTCCTCTTTTTATCAAATTCTCCTCTCTTTACGGGATTGAAACTAATAAAGATTGTAAGGTTTTAGATCCACGGTGTGGTAACCACTAGGTTTGGGATTGGAGTAGAGAGCTTAGTCATGGACCAGAAAATTCTTAATTTGATGTCATGGTGAACATTCTTGCTGATTTTACCCCTACATTGTATGGTGACTCTTGGTGGTGGGACTTGGAAGATGATGGTTGTTTTTCCAGTTAAGGAAACTAGACGTAATATTGAAGAATTCCTTTTTCCGGATGGTGAAATTTAAATTATTTGGTGTATAGATTTTCCGGGAAAAGTTAATATCTTTTTTTTGAGACTTTTGATTAATAGGCTTCCGACCAGCCTAAACCTTGCGGATAAAGGGAATCCTATTCAAACCACTTGTTGTACCTTGTGTTCGAATCATGTTGAATCTTCTAAGCATCTTTTTGTCAATTGTGAAGTCACTATTAGTCTTTGGAGTGCTCTTACTCGTTGGGTGGGGATATCGGTTCCTACTTTCTCTTCCGTTACAGCTCTTTCTACGTGGCTTAGCTCTACTCACCTTGCATTGATTAAAAGGGGGCTTTGCATGCTATCTACTACACGGCTCTATCAGAGGCGGTTCTTAATGGTGTCCTGGGGTGGCCGGGGCACCTGCTAAATTTCGTACATGAAACATTGTGCAAAAAAAAATTTTATTATTTTTTTTCTAATAGGGTGCAACCCCGCAGAAAAAAATGTCACTACTTAACATGGTGCATTTCCGGTGCCACGACTATTGGTAAATCCTACGTCCGCCCCTGGGCTTTATGGATCTTGTGGAGATATAGAAACGTGGTGGTCTTTAATCCAGGACGTAAATTGAAGATTGGTTAATTGATTTAGTTGTTGATTCTTCCTTTTATTGGTTCACTAATAGATGTAGTAAATGCAATATTAGTTGGACCTCTTAGCTCCAAGACCCTATAAACAATTTGTAATTTTTTTCTAGCTCATTGCTAGTTTTTAATGTATTCAGCCGTTCAAAAAACATAATTTTGAATCTATAGTCTTTAGGTTATCAATCATAAAATATAATATGATATGGAATGTAAAAAATTAAAAAAGAAAAGACAGACAAAACAAAAAGAAAACCAAAAATGGCAAACTTTTACGTGATATTTTTAATTTTCAGTAATTTTTTGTGTTAATATTAGTGTTATAGTTGTGTTAGATGATATTATGGACAACCAGATCCGATAACCAAAAATTTTCAACCACTTTACGAACTCGATTTTTAATTTTCAGAGCTAGCTAGCTGCTGCAAGCATTGGTGCTGTTGAAGTTCACTGTCATATCTCTTCATTTCTTCTATATTTAATCATAGTACATTGCCATTCAGCGTAGAATTCTAATTTCAAGTCTTTTTGTTATTTTCTTACCTTGTGTTTGAGTCAGCTCCCTGGTGATTTGTTTTTTCTTTTTGATTAAGCTTGATGTTCCAAAAAAATATTTCTTTAATTTTTCGGATGTTCTACTAAGGGTAGTGCTATAGATACCCCCCATTTCTTACTCTACCCCCTGATTTGATTTTACATACTGATTTTCTTTATCTCAATTTCGTCTTTTATTGTCTTTTTCTTTATTATTAGTATTATTATTATTATTAAATTAAATTTATTATTATTATTATTATTATAAAGAAACGGATTTGATGTTTTGTTTTGGAATCTTTTTACGTTTTATATATATATATATATATATATATATATATATCGCATTGTACAACAATTTTATATATCTGTCTATATCAATTTGATACAATGACTGAATCGTATGGCAAGTTTTCAAACTGACCAGGTATGTATTTTTGCTAGATATTTTTCGAACCGAATCGTATGACAAGTTTTCAAACTATACATTTGTGTTATTTTTTATAGATATTTTTGCTATATGACTAAAAATAGACACCATCGGTTAAGTAAATCTAAAATAGAAATTTATTAACACACGCCTACCAACACCCAACCCCCACCAACTCAGTATCCTCGTAGACGTAGTTTTTCTACGTATACATTAGATAATATGGATACTAATTGGCATGACATAAATCGGGAACCAGAGAGGCATAGCACGTATTCATTTCGAGAACCTCCGATGTCCAACTCATTCTTCAACCAAGATCTACCAACGTATACATCGGATAATATGGATACTAATTGGCATGACATAAATGAAGAATCAGAGATGCATAACACGTATTCATTTCGAGAACCTCCGATGTCCAACTCATTCTTCAACCAAGATCTACCAACGTATACATCGGATAATATGGATACTAATTGGCATGACATAAATGAAGAATCGGAGATGCATAACACGTATTCATTTCGAGAACCTCCGATGTCCAACTCATTTTTCAACCAAGATCTACCAATATATACATCGGATAATATGGATACTAATTGGCATGACATAAATGAAGAATCAGAGATGCATAACACGTATTCATTTCGAGAACCTCCGATGTCCAACTCATTCTTCAACCAAGAACAACCCATTTATACTTCAAATCCACTTATGAACGAAATTCCAAACGAATTTCATCCATACGTCGGGCATATTACAGACGTGGATGGAGATGGAAATTGTAGATTTCGGGCTATATCAGTTTCTCTTAGTGGTAATGAACATTCTTGGGAACAAATTAGGTATGAGCTACGCAACGAGTTAATAACACACCATCAAGAGTATGCCATGATTTACGGTGATCTTTTAAACCGCATAAGCTACTCGTTGAGTTTCTCTGGATCGGGTTTTGCAGGACGTGAATATTGGTTGCAAATGCCCGACACTGCTATTCTCATCGCTAATAGATATCGTGTTATCGTTATTTTCCTAAGCAATAGTGGTTCTTCAATGTGGTTCCCACTTCGGTATGGCCCGCAAGACATCCCAAATCCTGCATATGTCGTTATCGCCCACGTTTACGGTAACCATTATGTGAATGTTGATTTACAAGGAGCGTATCCAATGCCTCATATTTTGTCCAGACTTGTGCGTGCGTACAGATCAGAACATTCTGTTGAATGGAAACATTGTATGCTTCTCGAATAAATGTTTATGCTCGTTATCCAGATAACGCACCACGCAATTGTAATACTGGACCATTTACTATCTCTGATTAATAAGACAAACTTTGCTTTAGTATTATTATTTATTTTGTATTTTTTTATACAATCGTTCGAATTTGACATAACCGTTTTGATATAATTTTATAAATTTATAAACGTCGTTCGTTCTGTCGTAATTAATAAAAAACTATTATTTTATTGTTATTAAAATATAAAAATTATAAAAGGTAAATTTATTATTATTGTTTTTCTAATAATAATAATAATAATAATAATAATAATAATAATAATAATAATAATAAAACAAATCAAATATTATTTGTAAAAAGAAAAAAAAGAAAAAAACAACAAAAAGACAAAATTGTTAAAAAAAAAAACACAACAAAAAACAAAATTTCACATCAAGGGGGTATAACTAAACAATAGGGGTATGTATAGAATGACCCTCTACTAATTATCAAAACTAAGTTGATCTTTAAAGCCTATCATCGAGAACCTTGTTTTCAACGGTTAGCTTGAATTGGCTGATATTATATTATATTTTATTTATGTTAGAGTAAATTACAGTTTTGGTCCCTGTGGTTGACAGCTTTTTACGGTATAAGTCATCCTTTTGAAATCTCACGTTCTTGGTCCCTGTGGTGAGTAATTTTTTACACTGTTGGTCCCTTCGGCCATTACCATCTATTTTTGCTGTAAATTTGGGTGTGAAAATACCATTCTACCCTTAGGATGTCGTTGAAGTTCATGAAAATGGCGTTATCTGGTTCTTGACGGGTGTTAAATCTAACAGCTGGAGAAGAAAAACGGTGAAACAGAGGGTGTAGATGTTTATTAAGCTTTCTTGTCTGTAATTCGTTTGGGATGTCGTTGAAGTTCGTGTAAATGTTTATTAAGCTTTCTTGTCTGCCATTGCTGCATATCTCGGCGTCGATTGGAAAGCTGAAACGGGTCCAGAAAATTGCAAGGGATAAACATAATCAATCAAACTCGCAGTATCGTCAAGGGTTGAGACGTGGATTTGGTGTGTATAGATTCTTTACCGGAGACGTTTATTCCGGTGAATGGTCAAATGGCCAAAGCCACGGATCCGGGTCGAATACCAAAACCCCATTGCAGATATGAAGCTATTGTTCTTGAATAACACCGGTACAACTCATAATCAGATGGTTGAATCACACCCCGCTAGCTGCCAAGCTTCTGAAAAGCATTCCAAAGCTCATGTACTCCGGTGAATCAATGGTGGAGAAATTCTCCGATTGCCCCATCTGCCTGACGGAATTTGTTGACGGAGACGAGATTAGAGTGTTGCCGATGTGCAGCCATTGTTTTCACGTCCGAAACTCGAGTCTTTTGTTTATGAAGCAATTCTTCCAACAAATATGAAGCTTTTTCTGCTGTTTCGAATTCAGGAATCGAAGGGACATGATTGAATTCAAGTTTTTGAGCTCGACCCAATTCTAAAAGAGGATTGAGCCAATTAAACGTAACCCTTTTCCAAATTCCTGAATTTGGTGACGCAAGATGTTACGCCATTGAAACACAGAATAACCGAAAATGGTAAGGTGGCCATGTCGACAAGATTCGATTTTGGAAGATGTATAATCATATATTTGGATTTGAGATAGTGTAAGATGATGAAAGTGACTGAAACCTAATCAAGAATCATGGAAAAACACCAAAATACAGCAAGTGCTAAAGGCCATTTTCTTGTTTGCTCGACCCAATTCAAAAAGAGGATTGAGTGTTGACAGAGACGAGATTAGAGTATTGTCGGTGTGCAGCCATTGTTTTCACGTCCGAACCTCGAGTCTTTTGTTTATGAAGCAATTCTTCCAACAAATATGAAGCTTTTTCTGCTGTTTCGGATTCAGGAATCGAAGGGACATGATTGAATTCAAGTTTTTGAGCTCGACCCAATTCTAAAAGAGGATTGAGCCAATTAAACGTAACCCTTTTCCAAATTCCTGAATTTTGTGACGCAATATGTTATGCCATTGAAACACAGAATAACCGAAAATGGTAAGGTGGCCATGTCGACAAGATTCGATTTTAGAAGAAGTATAATCATATATTTGGATTTGAGATAGTGTAAGATGATGAAAGTGACTGAAACCTAATCAAGATTCATGGAAAAACACCAAAATACAGCAAGTGCTAAAGGCCATTTTCTTGTTTGGTCGACCCAATTCAAAAAGAGGATTGAGCCAATTAAACGTAAACTTTTTCCAAATTCTGGAATTTGTAAAGGCACTAGTGTCTTCGCTACTTTCATGGAGCAATGGTTCTTCGAGAGAGATTTGTTTTATTAATTTTTGAGAAATTACAGTTTTGGTCCCAAAGGGTAGAATGGTATTTTCACATCACACTTAACAGCAAAAATAGACGGTAATTGCCCAATAGACCAACAGTGTAATAAAATGCTAAGCACAAGGACAAAAAACGTGGGATTTCAAAAGGATGACTTAGAGTGTATAAAGCTGTCAACCATAGGGACCAAAACCGTAATTTACTCTTTATTTTATGAGTAAATTACTATTTTAGTCCCTGTGGTTTGCATGAAATTGCACTTTTGGTCATCGTTTTGTTTTTCCACGCTGATGGTCCCTGAACTACACTTTTGCTTACACTATTGGTCCCTTGGCAAGGTAAAATGACCAATATACCCTTTTTATTTTCTTTTTCATTTTTCTTTTATGTATTATTTATTCAATGAATTAAAAAAAAGAAAAAAATATAATGTGGTGGTTGTTTCTCTTTCTCTTTCTGCTTGAAACAAGTACGCGGGTATGGGGTGTCGCGGGTGGTTGGTGGCGTGGTCTTTTATCAGTTGTCGACAAGAGGAACGGGAGGTAGCGGAGGTTTAGGTGTGGCTATGGTGGTTCCAGGTTGTTCTACACAGGAGCAGGTGGAGGCGGTTGTGTGTAGTGTGGTGGTTGTTTGAGTTCACACATCAGTCCGACGAGGAGAAGGGAAGAAGACGGCGGGATAGTTGTTGGTGCACCGGGGAAACGGTTGCGGCTGGAGGCGGTTCTTCTAGGTTTCCGGCAGGTGACTAGGAGGAGCGATGGTTGTAGTGGGTTTGGGGTTACCGACGAGAAAGAGGAAGGAGGAGCGACGGGAGCCGTCGGGTGGTGATGCTGTTTCTGGTATCGCCGGAGGATCAGAGGTAGGAGAAGGCTGTATGTGATGCTAGTGGTTCTCGGTTGTAACGGCAAGACATGTTTTATTAAATAATTATAATAAAAGGGCAAATTGGTCATTTTACCTTAGAAGGGTAAATTGGTCTTTTGGACAGAAAAGTATTTAGCTTGAAATAATATTTTGAGTTTTGGACTTAAAATGTTATAAAAACGGAATTTTGGTCGTTTTACCGCAAAAGGGTAATTTGGTCATTTGACCATGTGAAGGACCAAAAATGAAAAATATTGATGTTTGTGGCAAATGTATAAAGAATGGAAGTTTTATTGTAATAAAACTTGATTTTGTGGTCAAAGTTCAAGAAAATGAACTTAGGGACCAAAAATGTAAAAATTTGAAGTATAAATAAGAGAGAGTTGACTCTCTCTTTGACTAGCTCATTGTGCAGCAACGGGAGGAGCAAGGAGGGGGCGATTTCTGCAGGAAGTCATGAAATTGAAGCATGGAATTGGAATCATGGCTTGGAATTGGTGATTCCTAAGCTTTGAAGGTTAGTAACTTGATTTCTAGCCAAGCTTTTGTGTGTTCTTGATGGGTTTTTATGGAGTGGACTGAAATCTGTAATTTCAGCCATAATCCATGATGTTTATACGATTTCCAAGCTTAAAACATGGTCATATAGTAAGAACATATGTTAAAAATAGCAAAGTAGATTGCTATTGTTGAAAATTGGGATTTTGATCAAGAACCCTAATTCTTCATTTTGATTGATTTAGTTGTTTTGAATGGTTGAAAACCTTGTTAAAGTATAAGGTTTTAGCCTAGAAACAAACCCCAAACGATTAAGGACTTAATGGGCTAAAACTGCTTGCTACAGTGCATAAATCGCGACTGGCCAGGAGGTCTGCCCAGGCGCAGGGCGCAAGGCGCAGTGCGCCCAGGACCAGGGCGGGGTGCGCCCAGGCGCAGTGCGCCCAGCCCTAAGCGCAGTGCGCCTCCAAGCAGGGACCAGGCAGGAGATCAAAAATGCTAACTTTCGTTTGGCTTGTCCGTTTTAGCTCAAATTTGGACCATAGGCTCGTTATGGTCTGAAAAGTTTGGAAAATTTTTATATGGAGTTTTCGACCCCTCGGGGGCACTGTAGATCCATTCGAATGCCTTGGTGAATAGTAAAATTCATAAAAAGTTAGTAAACGGAAAGTTTATTAACTAGGCATTGTTTATAATGATATTGTATTGAACTCTATTGTATTATGGTTAATTGGAATGGCTATTAACCTATTATCATTTGGTATATAAATGATTATATAGGTGTGAGACAAAATGGTTGTGGTGCACGCAAAGGCAAGAAACAACCGGGATTTAAATGCAGCTAGTATCCAGGTGAGTAATCTCACTGATATCATATATGATATATGATGATTGAATTGTTACAGGTTGAAACTGACTTGTGGGACGAAAATGACAAGTTTGAAGATATATGAAGATGACAATACCAGATAAGCCGTGAGTCTGATAAAGACAAGAACGGAGCTGTGAGTCAACCATATTGACATGACAATATCAGATAAGCCGTGAGTCTATTATAGACAAGAACGGAGCTGTGAGTCAGTCGATATTAATGGTACGACAATACCAGATAAGCCGTGAGTCTTTAATAGACAAGAACGGAGCTGTGAGTCAAACATATATATAGACAACAGCGGGCTAACCCGTGAGTCTAGGCAACAGCGGGCTAACCCGTGAGCCAAGGCAACAGCGGGCTAACCCGTGAGCCACAATTGGATGTTATATCCAAACGGTGCGGCCTATACGGCTATGATATTCTGGTGCGGCCTTCGGGCTATGATATTCTGGTGCGGCCTTCGGGCTATGATATTCTGGTGCGGCCTTCGGGCTATGATATTCTGGTGCGGCCTTCGGGCTATGATATTCTGGTGCGGCCTTCGGGCTATGATATTCTGGTGCGGCCTATACGGCTATGATTATGGATGTTATATCCAACTGGTGCGGCCTACATGGCTATGACATTATTGTATAGAAACGTTGCGGCCACATGGCTATGATTTCAGGTTGTTGAACCCAAACTGGTGCGGCTTTCGGGCTACGATTCATATACTGGAAATGTCTTGGTACGGCTTGTATAGCCATGACAAATGATATGACTTATATAGTCATGATATATGGTATAGTCAAATATGACTAAGAAAGAAGGGACAGAAATGGTACAGAATTGATTAGACTGGTATGCAAATAACAGACTGGATTATGATAAAGTGTATAATTATCTGCTGTGATTTGAAAATCACATGATATCACGATTCGGCCGGTAAGGCTAGACAGTAGGATACGAAATCCTCAGATACATACGGTTAGCCAGTAAGGCTAGTAGTCTGGGTCCGATATCCAGACAGTTATATGATTGTATTTTGATACATGTTATTTGCAGATACGATTACTCACTGAGCTTTGTAGCTCATACTGTTTGTTAAATGTCCCTGCAGGTTAGCACAACCCTAATAAGGGTAAGGATTAAGTCCGTGACTCAAGAAGTGGACTTGTAGATGTTGTCTGTAGTAGCCCGGCTTCAAAGGAGACTATGGTATTTTATACTCTCCTTGATACACTTGTACCCGTGTTTATTAAAATATACCCCTTTGTTATGGTTTTATGTATTGAAACCTTGGTTTTAAATGAAAAATTTTTCAGGGGTGTTTTGTTTTAAAAGCCGGGTGTTACATCGGTGGTTGCAACTGTTGGGAGACGGAGAAGAGAAGACGAGGAGAGAGGGTGTGGTGCGATCGGTGGTTGGTGAAGTGGAAATTCGGGGGGTTGGTGCTGCAAGTCTCACCGAGAGAAGAAAGCCAACGGCGGCAGTGAGCTCGCCGGAAGTGTTGGAACTGTGCCCTCACCGTCGCCGGCAACGGTGGCTCCTTCCTCGAAATCAGACCAACAGCTACCAAGGGCTGCTACCCTTCCTTCGTTTTTTCTGGAATCGTGAACCTCAAGGAGCCACCACCGCATCCTACTACCACCGCTGCCATCATCGGCGGCGTTTTCCTCGTTTTCCGGCAGCGCAAATCCGACATCGGTGGAGTAGCGGCGGCGTTTACCGGAGCGATCGGTGGTGGTCGGGGAAGATGACCGGAAGTGGTGATCGGAGGGGATGTTTTTTTTCTTTTTTTTTTAATTCATTGAATAAATAATACATAAAAGAAAAATGAAAAATGAAAAAGAAAATAAAAGGGTATATTGGTCATTTTACCTGCCAAGGGACCAATAGTGTAAGCAAAAGTGTAGTTCATGGACCATCAGCGTGGAAAAACGAAACGATGATCAAAAGTGCAATTTCATGCAAACCACAGGGACCAAAATTGTAATTTACTCTTATTTTATTTTATTCATATATGCTATACAAGCTCAAAATTTATAAGCCAACAACCACCGACAAATCTTGATAGCATCGTCAATCATTGAAAGTAAGAGGATATAAAGACATTTTCAAAACAAACTAAATAAATATATAAAGATACAATAGTATTTTTGTCTTTTTATTTATTTTAAAACCGTCTTTTTTATTAAAAAAAAACCAACTTTTTGTAAAAGTAGCATTGCTTCTCTTCTTGTAAGGAAAAAATAAAAAAAAGTATGATATTGTTTTCTTTTTATCTATTATAAGAATATAAATTAGTAAAGATGTTTTTTTTTTGGAACACGGTTTTTGTTAAAGTCTAACACGAATCTAAACAAAATCATATTTTTTTTATTTTTTTTATTTTTTTTTATTTTTTTTATTTTTATTATTTTTTTATTTTTATTTATTTTTTTATTTATTTTTTATTTTTTTTATTTTTTAGAACGGCAAATATATCCTACTCCTAAATTACTCATTATTATGTTAGTGCCAAATTTTGAACCATGCACCTCCAAGTTAGTATAACTCCAAGTTAATAATTCATTGTTAATCAAATGAGTTAGCCCCAACTTGTTAACAAAATCATATTACAACATAAAGCTGCAAAAACTCCGTGCCACTACAAAAAGAATGCATGCAATAACAAATATTATATATTATAAAATGGTACAGATATTATATATTATAAAAAGATATAGATATAAGAGTAAATTATAATTTTGGTCCCTGTGGTTGACCCAAAATTGCATCTTTGGTCATCCTTTTCATTTTTCACTCTCATGGTCCCTGTACTACACATTTGCTTACACAATTAGTCCCTCTGGCTGTTACCGTCTGTTTTGATCCGTTAAGTGGTGGTAAAATGACGAAAATGCCCTTAGGGACCAAAACTGTAAATTCTCAAAAATCAATACAACAGGTCTCTCTCTCTCTCAACCATCGTTTTGTGACTAGAAATTTCTAAAATTACAAATTCACTTTTTATCATCTTTGTCGTCAAACCGTAGCCGATGTTGCGTAATGGGAGTGTCCCGACCGTTCAAATCTCGTTACTTCTCCGCCTCCCTCCAATCTTAACAGTACGTTGCGCTTCTTGCAAGATTACTAACGGGATTCATGACTGGTACCCGTTGTTGATGGCGTACGAGATCCCGACGACCACTCCGACTAGGTTTACGATTAAGAGAGTTGTTGGAGCGATGAGAAGAGTCGTCCATTTGAACATGTAAAGTTCGGCAAAATCACCGTCTTCATCTGATGCCTTTGACGTGACGGTGAAGTTAGTATCGATTCTGGCGAGGACTTTGAGGAGACCTTGGAATACGGCGAAGAGATGCGCAAAAACACCTCTGAGACCCAAAACTGTTCGTTTCTGTTGGGTCTAATTCAAACGTGATCAACACACCAGGGGTCTTTTAGTCTTTTATTGAAGTTTGAATAAATAAGAGATCATGAAGGCCACGTTTTCATGTTAAGTTTCAGTAGAGTTCATATAGGAGTTAGTTGTAGTTAGTTCCTGATTCGTAGCTTTATCTTTTCAGTATTTAAATATCTTGTAGTTGGTTTTTTTCTTGAGTAGAACGGAAGATATTTGCCCCACTTGTACCTTTGTTCTCTCCATCTTTTCAGTGTGCAGCAACAGCACACGTCCAGGACCTGCTGCGTTTTTTCTTTTCCTTGTTAAAACATAAAGCTTGGTTTGATCAAGTTCACAGGTTGAAGGAGTTCACCCTACAGTTTCTCCACCACTCGTCGATTCCAACTCCGCTCCATCTTATTTCTAGAATTCCGGTTGCGAAGATGGAGAGAAAGAGAGACGCCAAAATGAGACGGAAAAAAGGTTATAAAGCAAACCTGTGGAATGATGAACTTTCTGGTGAGGAGACAGACAGTCGGCAAAGTACAGTAGAGTGTAGACGACAAGAGAATTGAAGTAATTGGATAAATGGTTGTGTTTATGTAAGCAAACCGTTCAAGCCATTTTAAGCGTCCAGTGTAGCCATACCAAATTGGACAATGTCTACTGAACATAAATATTTCAACCAAACCCAAAGCCCATCTAAGCACTTGGTTTAATCGATCTGATAAATTGATCGGAGCTGAACCTTTAAAAGCCGGCCGAGGTGGCATACAGTAAATTGACCGCCAACCACATGCATGCATCTTGAATCCCGTAAGAGTGGTCCGTATACATTGAAATACCGAGGCAGCATGTGGTAAGTTTCCGTTATTAATTCACCTGATCCCTTTGCTAATTCCATGTTTGGCGTAGTAACCTGTCTTTGCTGGTTTTTACAGAGTTTTCCTATCGCAACTGCATTTGCTTGGCTATGAAATCTAGTTGCAAAACGATGGTTGAGAGAGACAGACCTGTTGTATTGATTTTTGAGAATTTACAGTTTTGGTCCCTAAGGGCATTTTCGTCATTTTACCACCACTTAACAGATCAAAATAGATGGTAACAGCCCGATGGACTAATTATGTAAGTAAATGTGCAGTACAGGGACCATGAGAGTGAAAAATGAAAAAGATGACCAAAGGTGCAATTTTGGGTCAACCACAGGGACCAAAATTGTAATTTACTCTAGATATAAATAAGTATATTTAATTGAAAGCTCTATTATAAATTAAAGATGACATATATTTGTATGTCATATTACGACTTTAATTTTGAAACATGACAGACAATTTGTATGTAATAATGTTACATTTTTAAAAAGATATGTATTTATAAATTTACTAATATTTAAATTAAATCACATATTTAATGTCATAATACAAAATTAAATCACATATTTTAGGGAGTCTGTTAAAGCAATGTTTATAAATTATTTCAGTCAAGCCCCCTCCATCGACGTATATCCTGTGCACGTAGATATCGTCTATGTATTCCTTGGTGGTTATTGTTTCGCCCATTGTCTTTGTTGTGGTTAGGTGTCTGAGCTGAGCTGACGAAGCTGAGGTGTTGCCAAGGTAACCTCTGATTGGATGTGCTGACGATTGTGTAGAGATCACTAGGACTTTCTGCTGTCATAATGGTATATTGTTGCATTGAGTATTCTGCTTGTCTATTCTTAGCAATTTGTACAAGATTTGCCAACCATTTAATAGCTAGTCGATCTTGTATGATATTTAATAATTTTCACACACTCTGATGTTTTATTTTGTAATACTATGGAAGGAACAAATTTTAGTTTCGTCATGCTTATGTCCACTTAATTTTGACCTTTCTCGATTACGACCTCCCATCGTTTAGCTTTTATTGCCTCTTTTGGTTGTTGAGGATTCCCTCTTATGCATGTGTATTGACACAGAAGTCGTTATGCCGATATAGTTGTCACATATCATAGGGATTCTACATTCATGCTCCATGGTGCTTGATCCATTTCGACCACATTCTTTATTCGTGTTCACGATATCAACATATTGGTCTAGCCTATGTAGAAAGGGGCTGGGAACTATACTGTAGTTGGTTCTACCATGAGTACGGTTATGTTGTTTTGATTATGCTCTTTTGGCTTTGGTGGCGCCAATGATCCACCTCGTTTCATTACTCAGGCCCGAGTTTCGATGGGCTGAGTGATGGGGCTGTCGAGCCTAGCAGGATCCTCTATAAGGAAAGGGAAAAAAAGGTCACGAGTGTTAACAAGATTACTCATGATAATACTCTCTGATGCCTAGGTTAGAAATCAAGTATTGGTATTCATAAATTCTCTAATCTGAGTTGGCCTTACCGTATCTTACCTTTTTGTCTAGTATGCATATGTGAGGAGATGTCTACTGGCTAGTCTCTTACATCATGATCGGGTTGGCCGGTTTTCCTCCATTCTATTTATATGGTCATGTATCGTATCTTATATTTTATAATATCATCATCCTTGTGCAAGATATCCTCTTTCGCGTTTTCTAGGATTGTGTCTGCTGATCCGGACTCATTTCTTGTCATCGGGTCAGGCAAATTTAGTTATTACGTCATTGAAAGAAAGATCAGTTGAACTGTAGTGGGTTTTCTGGCCTCCATAGGGTTTGTCTATCCTGACCAGGTGCTGATGTCCGGGTGTCAGGTTTATCTGGTAGGGTCCACCATTACTGGTCAACAATAATAGGCCCAACAAATCTCTAGACCTCAACAATGAGCCCATTGGATTCAAATCCTCTTCAACTCCCAATTTAGATAGAAATGTGTAATTAGAAACATAATCTGAGTCCCTTAAAACTCAACAATCAAATATCCACCTTCTAATCCTAGAAATTCTTCCCATATATCGATACAACTCCAATAAATCAAGACCCAACACATACTCATAATGCCTTTAGCCTTTTGGGTCAAGGATTGGATTCTCACGCTACTTCAGTCAAAGTTAACAGTACGATCCTTGTGGGAAAGAATATCGCTTTTAAAGTCATCAATAAGGGGAAGAGCTCAAGTCGATGATTAAGAGATGATGAGTTATTATTTCGAATCAATAAATATCCTGCTAATCAATATATGAGGCATACAGTGTAAAGTAAAAAGGTGTTGGATAAAAGACGCTAAAATAGCAAAACACCGTTGTTTTTAAATTGGCATTTAGGAAAAAAAAATCAATGGAGGTTAAAGGTATGTTAGATAGGATGGAATCAACTAATTTCCAAGGTGATGTTATTGATTCAAAGTGTCTATCAGGGGAAACTACTTCTTTACAGTACACTTCTATTTTTGAATCTTTTGAACCAATAAAAGGGGCTGATTTTTAGCCATCATAGGACTGTAGATTCCAAAAAAAAAAAAAAAATCATTATGGCTTCGTTATATGCTCCACAATATTTGGGTAATTTCTCTACAAATCTCATAAACTTAGAAATCCAAATATACACCGGTATATTTTTGGGTTTTTTAATGAGCTTAGATTAGATAAAGAGAGACTCGGGTCAGGTTTTTGTCATAATAATGATGTATATTTCAACAACTTCATTCTTTCTTCGGGGTTAGTGCAGATTAATATGGGAGGACATCGTTTCACATACATGAGTTCTGTTGGAGATAAACATAGTAAACTATGTAAACTTGACAACTATCTGGTCACCCTCGACGTTCTCTCGGTCTGGCTTTACTTGAATATCACTGCCCTCCCACGCCTTAATTCAGACCAATATTTGATAATCCTCACATCTATTCAGCTTGATTTTCGCCCCAAGCTTATTTAGATACTTTAATTCTTAGCTTAGATATCCCGCTTGTAACATGATCATCACAATAGGTTGAGGAACTCAAACAAGACTTGAAAATAGATTAGTTATCTCAAATTTATCTCTTTTTGCATGGAAGAGAATGGGAAGGAGGTTAAAGAGTTAACCAACGCTTGATTCCGTTTATTTTTTTTAGTTGAAGGTGGTAATATTGACGCTGTATTTTTGGGGTGTCGCAAAAACGCCCACCAACGATTCCTTGAGATTTAATAGGCTCGCGTTACTGACCTAAAACAAAAATCCATATCCCGATGGGCTTTGTAGGGGATGAAAAATTGGGCTTCTTTTATGGGGTAATCATCAAACCTCTTATGTCCCAAAGGATTAATGGAATTAAGATACATTCTAAAATATCTTCCTACCAAACTTCCAACTCACTAGATCAAAACATGTGTTATTGTCAAAATCAAGAGAGAAGATTGAGAAAAAGAATTAATGAATTTCACATATCATTTTTTAGTAGATAGGAGGATATAATAGGAAGAAATATAATTTTTGATATGGGTCTTTGACCCAAACTTGACAAAATAGGTTGTTATTAAATATTTCTCACGGAGATTCGCCAAACCATCACGATCTATGAAGGATTTCATCAGCTCGAAATTCCAAGAACTACCTCCTAATCTCCAATTGTCCCTTGAGGAACCCTTTTCCATGGTTGAGATCAAAGCCAGCGGTTTAGGGTTGCAACTCGGATTGAGATCCTAGCATTGACGACTTCTCTTTTTTAATATGGATATAACTATATTTTATGTATAAATTGCCAATATATTGATAGAAATATTAATATAATTGTAGTTAAATAATTTGTAAGCATTATTAAAATGTTAAAATGTATGAACATATATGCTAATATCATTAAATTTTTTTTTATGATATATAAACCTATCCATAACGTATAAGGTGGCTACATAAATATGAATTAAATTAATACTTATAATAGACAAACGTATTTATATAGTATTATAATAAAGTAATATTTAGTTTTTTTTAATTAAAACGTGTACATGTGGCATTGCAAATTCAATTGTTGAAGGAATGAGTTCACATTTT
Organism: Cichorium intybus; assembly: GCA_023525715.1. Lineage (NCBI taxonomy): Eukaryota > Viridiplantae > Streptophyta > Magnoliopsida > Asterales > Asteraceae > Cichorium > Cichorium intybus. The sequence goes on from CM042012.1 coordinate 95,489,437, forward strand.
AGAAATTTCTTCCAAGTTCCAAGGCATTTGCAATCGCCGAGATCACAAAAGAAACTTAACCCTGTCATCAAAAGAAACTTACGCATGTCAACAAACTTAAATATTTTAATAAACCTTAGTTTATCTCTATATATCTATTATGATCCCTCAACTTCTAAGTATTTTATTTGCCCAACTATAGATAATCATTTTAACGACACATTTTTACCAGTCTATTGAACAATCTATACATGATTGACAAATGTTTACATATAGTAAATGTGGAGATTCTCTTACACCTGGTTAAGGTGACTAGGTGAACATTTCTTTAGTAATCATCTTTTTTATGATTATAAATTGTAAAAAGCTACCGATGATTAAACAAAAGAATACAAAAATACAAAGATGGTTACATAATTTGTTTACTTAGAAAATGACATTTGATCTATAAAATTTTAAATATGACACTTCTAAAATTTATACTTTATGCTTTCAATTTTCAAAAATAAAGTATCAACAATTTCATTATAGTTGAATTAGACTATCAAAAATATATATATTGTTTGTGATTTTAGTTTTATCTACTATTTATCTTAATTAATATTTATTAAAGTGACAAAGAAAATTCTACATGCAATATAATACAACAAATGAATTGTTATGGTGTGTATATTGTATAAAATTAATTTAATTCGAAACATGACAAATATAAGAAGTTCTAGGGTCTTGACTTGATTATCAATACAAACTATTTCCTTCCCCATAATATTTAACAAAAATTAGGTATATACTCCTAGTAGTTTCTATACAAAATCTAGCTAATAGTTATTCCTCAAACTTGAAATTTAAAAGGGGTTAACTTGACTATTTTAAAAGAATAGGGTTACTATTGGCAGCATAGATAATTTAGGGGCTCAAATGCAACCTGCCGTTTGAGTTCAAATTGCAGTCACACCTGCCTTCACACGGTTACATGACCACAGTTCCTTCGATTAGTCGATAGTTGTGCATTCGTTGCAACCCTCTCTGTATAAATATAGATCATCGATTGATCAATAAGCATACCTTCCGATTCAAACAACGATCACTTTTCAGTACACGATTTCATCTCTTTGTGAATCAAACATCTTCATCATGGCCGAAAACGATGTTGCTGTTACTAAGCAATCAGAGGTTCGTCTCGTCTAACGCTTAATTTTGGTTGATGTTATTTTCTTTTTATGGTTTTCGATAAACGATTTCAGTATGTATGCTTAATTTATGTATCAACTGATTTGCTTTGTAAAAAATGGAGAACATACTAATTGTTTACCGTAATCTAGGGCAAACATGAAGGTGATTGGCTGAAATCTGTTATTAGTAATTTTAAATTGTTATGAGAAATTGTTTTGATCGTTGTGATCGTTTCAATTTTGACAAAAAACCTAAATAACGAACGCAAATTCCTGCTTAGTTGCGAATCTGCAGAAAATTTGTGACAGCAATTAGGCCACGAATTCGAAATGTAAATTCCTTTCTGAGTGCACACATTCACTACACTCTAATTTACCGTAATCTAGGGCAAACAGAAGTAAAACTAATACGATCAATTGAAAATTGACTTTGTTTTTTATGCAAAAGATTCAGAGCGAACAAGAGAAGTTGAAGTACCTCGAATTTGTGCAAGTAGCAGTACTCCATACAGTTCTTTATGCATCAAAAGCTTATGACTACGCTAAAGACAACTCAGGTCCTCTAAAACCTAGCGTGGAGACAATAGAAGGTACTCTCAAAACTGTTGTGGGACCTGCATATCATAAGTTCCATGGCGTCCCTGTTGAAGTCCTCAAGCTTGTTGATCGCAAGGTCAGCTTTTCTTCCTCTATTCCTCTACTTTTCATCACACTATTCTTTCTACTAAAAGTACATTGCTATTTCAGGTTGACGAATCTGTCACCATAATCGACAGCCGTGTACCTCCTTTTGTGAAAGAGGTCAAGACCACTGGTGTGGTGGAAACCGCATCTGGGCTAGCTAAAACTGCATACACGAAGATCGAGCCAACTGCTAAAGGACTTTACGTAAAATACGAGCCAGTTGCAGAGCAATATGCTGTGTCAGCTTGGCAGTCTTTGAACCAGCTTCCATTGTTCCCTAAAGTGGCTAAAGTGGTTGTACCAACGGCGGCGTACTGTTCTGAAAAGTACAACCAGACTGTGCAGGAAACGGCTGAAAAAGGGTACAAGGTTTCTTCTTATTTACCGTTGGTGCCTACCGAGAGGATTGCCAAGGTGTTTAACCCTGTTTGAGGGGTTTTGGTTCTCTGTTTGTGTAGCAAATATTAGTCTTTCCTTGTTTATTTTATTGTATCAAAGTTTTGGTTTATTAGTTGTTCATCACTTGTTCATTTTTTGTGTCTTATAAGAAATACATTGCATATTTTAGCGACAAACAATGTAACTAAGGCCGTCGATGGTCTTTCGAAAATTTATCGTTAATTGGCATGTTTATTACTATAAGATAAATTAAATCGGATTTAGACTATTTTGTATATTGATCATACACTAGCTGATACTTGTTTTTAAGGGCGATCCTATGGTGTCCATGAACACCCCTTGAGTTGAGTATAATATTTAAAAGTTATTAGATGAAATTGAATCAATATACAAATATATCATCAGATGATTAACAAAAAAAAACCTTATTTATAGACGTCAACAAAATTTTGAATTGATAGTCTTTCAAGTATCAATCATAAGATAGAATGATATGAAAGGTAACAAATTAAAAAAAAAATAGGAAAAACAAAAGAAAACCAATAACTGACAATATTTTAAGGGTGTGTTTAGTTGCGGAAAACTGTTTTCTGTTTTCCATTTTTCATTTTCTGAAAAATGAAATAAGTTTTCATTTTCAGTTTTCAATTGAGAATTTAGAAAACTCATTTAAATAAAACCGATTCCGTTTTCATTTTCTATTTGGAAAACTAGAAAACATGTTTAGATATATGTTTTCTATAAATTTTCATTTTCTAATTTTTGTTATTTCGAATAACACACATACATCTCATCAACCCCATCCTACCCACTACCTACCCCACCCCATCCACCCTACCCTAAGGGGTAGGTTGGGTGGGTTAGGGGTAGGGTGGGTGTGGGATGGTTGGGGTGGGGTAGCTTGGTGGTGAGCGGGGTGGATGGAGTGGGTGGGATAGGGTGGGTGATGGTTGGTGTGGGTGGGGTGGGGTTGATGAGGTGGGGTGGAGGTAGGGTGAGGTGGGTCGGGTGAGGGTAGGGTGTAGGGTGCAGTGCGGTGGGGGTGTGGTGGGTGAAGGTAGGGTGGGGTGGGTTGGGGTAGTGTGGGTGTAGGGATGGTGGGGTGGGATGGGGTAAGGTGGGTGGGTTGGGGTGGAGTGGGGTGGTTTGGGGTAGGATGGGAATGGGTAGGTTGGTGATGGGTGGTGGGGTGAGGTGGTTTGGTGGGTGGGGTGGGATGCAATAGGTGGTGTGTGGTGGGTGGGTAGGGTAGGTTGGGGGTGGGGTGGGGTAAGGTGGGTGGGTTGGGGTGGGGTGGGGTGGTTTGGGTAGGATGGGAATGGGTGGGTTGGTGATGGGTGGTGGGGTGAGGTGGTTTGGTGGGTGGGATGGGGTGCAATAGGTGGTGTGTGGTGGGTGGGTAGGGTAGGCTGGGTGTGGGGTGGGGTGAGGTGTGGGTGGGGGTGGGGATGGGTAGAGGGTGGGGTGGGTATGGGTTTAATTGTGGGGTGTAGATGAGAATGAGTGTGTTTTTATATTTAAGAAAAATTTTGTCGTTTGCAAAGATAAATTGGGAGAGTGCTGCCTCTGAGTTTTGCTTCAATTTACTTTATTTCATTTCGGAATTTGCGAACAAAGGAACAGGCGGCATGTTTAGCCGCCACAAAGCATGGGGAAAAAAGCTGACTAGGGAATAAGGGGCCGTCCTATATCCCCCGCGAGAGGAAATACCATTCTTTTGATAAGTCTCTCCTTACTAGACTCGTGACCCACCTTAAGGTGCATTCATGGTGAGTAAGCCGAGTCCCTTTCTTTGGATAATCCCAAGACGAAATTTGAAAAAGAAGCTCTGATTCATGGGGAGAAGGAAGGACAGCAACGGATGCCAAAGACCGTAAGAGTCCTACCCGACTCATTCTTAGAACAGGCTTAGCTCTAGCTATCTAAAATGAATAAATTGTATAAGGGATAAATCCTATTTCACAAAGTAACTTCTCAAAGGTCGAAGGCGTAGTATCGATTGCTTGTGTTGGACTGAGCAACGGAGGACAGAGCGAGAAAGATCTTGAACTCTTAAGCCTCTGTTGATTGTGTACGAACAAAATACAAGTCCAAAGGCAAGGTAAGAATAAGAAAGGGTTTAGCTAATGGAGATATTAACTCTTCCAGGATCCAGTAACGCGTAAACCATGTCAAAAATAGTAAAATACAGAAAACAATAATTTTGGGTTTTCCAAAATTTTCCAAATTTTTCGTAGTTTTAGAAAAATGAAAATTTTTCTTTTTCTTGGAAAATTTTAGAAAAGTTGCCGAATTAAACGCGTTTTCAAAATTCTCATTTTTTTGGAAATTTTTTCGGAAAACGGAGCAGTTTTCCGCAACTAAACGCACCCTAAATGATTTTCAATTTTCAGTTGATTTTTTGTATTAACTTTAGTGTTATAGTTGTGTTAGATGATATCATCGACAAACATAACCAAAAATTTTCAACCACTTTACCAATTCTATTATATTAACCACATACAAGTTGAATCTTGGACTCTAGTATTCTTTTAATTTCCTGATGTTCTATTAATTATCAAAAGTAAGTTGATCTTTAGAGCCTATCATCGAGAACCTTGTTTTCAACAGTTAGCTTAAATGTGGCTGATATTTTATTTTATTCATGTCCTATACAAGCTCAAATTTCATAAGCCAACAACCATAACCGGCAAACTTTGATATCATCGTCAATTAGGGATGAGCAAAACCGAACCCTGAAACCGAGAAACCGAAAAAAACCGACAAAACCGAAACCGAAAAACCGAAACCAAAGCGGAAACCAGTAGTGCGGGTTTGATTTTTTTAAAACCGAAACTGTCGGTTCGGTTTCGGTTTCCCATGGCAAAACCGACCCATAGGAACCGAACCGACCCACCTTACCATGAACCGTCCCACCTTATATATATATATATTACTATTTATTATTTATTTATATCACTTTTAATATTATTTACACAGAAATCTGAAATTCGGGAGTGAAAAGTGGAGTCCGGTCGATCTCATCTCATCCAACCAAACCAATTACGAAATTACTAAATGTCCAAATGCGTACTCGTTTTCCTCGCTTCAAACCTTTAACGACGAAACCCTAAATCTACCGATCGGAAGCTCGCCATCGCCAAGACGGAATAAGCAATCGAGTTTGTCGAGTCTCACTCTCACACTTTCAGATCAGTTGCACACTTTCAGACTTCAGTCGCACCACCTCCGCTCGACAACGGTACGCACAGCCCATTCGATTTCAGATTTTCTATGATGTTGTTTCTGATGTCGATTTCGGATTTTCTATGATGTTGATTTTCTGATGTTGATTTTCTATGATGTTTTTAATTTCTGATTTTTAGTTTTGAATGAACAATGGTCTTCCTCTGATGATATCGATTTCTGATTTTTAGTTCTGAATGAATCATGTTTCACAACTTGAGATTTAAGAACAATTATCAGACATCGATTCAATGATTTGTGTGATATCGATTTCTGATTTTTAGTTCTGCTGATATCGATTTCTGATTGTTGGAAAATGGGTTCAAAACCGACCCACGGGTTTAAACCCAAAACCCACGAAACCATGGGTTCAAACCGAAACCGACCCAAAACCGAATGGAAAAACCGAAACCGAAACCGATTAGAAACCGAAACCGACGGTTTGTAAAAACCAGAAACCGAATTGAACGGTTTGGGTTCGGTTTTGGGTCTAAAACCGACCCAAACCGACTCATGCTCATCCCTATCGTCAATCATTGAAAGTCAAAGGATATAAATACATTTTCAAAACAAACTAAATAAATATATAAAGATACGATAGTACTATTGTCTTTTTATTTAATTTAAAATCGTCTTTTTATTAAAAAAACTAACATTGTCTTCTTATCGTAAGGACAAAATTAAAAATGAATGATACTGTTTTGTTTTTATCTATTATAAGAATATCAATTAGTAAATATGTTTTTTTTGGGAACAACATTTTTTTATTAAATTTAAGAATTTAAACAAAATCGTGTATCGCTAAGAAAAAATGCATGAAATAACAAATATTATATATTATAAAAGGGTACAAATATTATATATTATAAAAACATATAATTATAGACAAGTATAACTGCTTGAAAACTCTATTATAAATTAAAGATAAGATACATTTGTATGTTATATTACGACGAGTATTGAATGATATACATTTTTTTTAAACATGACTGACAATTTTTGTGTTATGATGTTATATTTTTATACAAATATATATTCATAAATTTACCAGTATTCAAATTAAAACACATATTTAATGTCATAATACAAAATTATATATATATATATATATATATATATATATATATATATATATATATATATATATATATATATATATATATATATATATATATATATATATATATATAGGAGTAAAGATCTATAAAGATAGATCAATGCGATTAATTGGGTTAAGACAAAGTGTATATATTGACAAGATCTTGAAAATATTCAAGATGCAAGACTCTAAGAGTGGCTTCTTTCAAATACCACATGACACCATTCTAGACACGTCTTAATGCCCTAGTACAAATGTTGAGCTAGAAAGAAAGAACGGTGACTCATATGTATCTGCAATTGGATCCATCATGTATGTCATGGTATGCACAAGATTAAATGTGTCATATGCTTTAGGCATGACTGGTAAATACCAACAAAATCTAGAAGAAATCCATTGGACGGTTGTAGAGAACATTTTGAAGTACTTAAAAATGACCAAAGAAATATTCCTTACCTATGGAGGTTTGGAAGAAGATCTTGGTGTAAATTTGATTCTAGCTTCCAAGCAGATCGAGACGACTCTCAATTACAATCAGGATATGTCTTCATTATGAATTGAAGTGTGGTTTCTTGGAAGAGTTCCAAACAAAGTGTGGTTGCACAATCCACTATAGAGCCATAATACATTGCTACTTCAGAAGCTGTACAAGAAACTGCTTTGATGAAGAAGTTCATTGAAGATCTAGGAGTCGTTCTATCTATTCAGAATCCCCTAGAAATCTATTGTGACAATGAGGGTGCCATTGTGTAAGCTAAGGAACCTAGGTCACATAAAAACCAGACACATTCTCTGGAGATTTAGTTACATTTCAGATGAAGTTAAAAGAGGAGATATTAGTATTCACAAAGTTTACATAGATTAAAATTTGGTGATCCCATTAACGAAGCCCCTTCAACAAGTTAAGCATGAGGTCATGTTAGACCTATAGGACTTCGTTATTCTAGTGAGTGGGTTTTATTTTAGTTTAGTATCTAGATGGTGAAACAATGTAACAACAACTATCACATTGAATTTGATATATACGATATGATCTTTTCATTAATACTTATTGTGTTCTATAGTAGCATGTTTAATCCTTGATAATCTAATTATTCTAAAATTTTCATAGTCGATCATAGTTTTGGGAGAAATTATGAAATAAGACTAATATTAATTGGATTTGTTGAGTTTCACATGATGAAAGTGGCAAGGTGTTGCAACCAAGTTCATAGGTAATTGTTAAAGAATAAGTATTGGACTTGAACCGCTTCAAGATCACCTCATGGATCGTTGTCATAAGTGATTCTTGAACAAAGGTAATATCTTTGTATCCTTCAACATGAGATGCATATTAGGGACTTGAGTGATGGGAGTGTTGTACTTTGATATGGTCAAATGTTGATCTTTAACTAGAGAGTTATAAAGGCCATTATTTGGTATAATATGAAGTACACAAAAGGCGTATGCAGTCGAGATGAGATTTGTTCCTCTTATGTGTTGATAGTTAGAAATCTAAGGCGTCTTACTATAATTGAACACAAATGAGAATGATATTGAGTCATGTCTGACGTTTAACATGATTTCTGTAATAAAAGGATAGCAGGTATTTCTACCTTATACAATAAATGAAGTTGTGAGTTTTTTAGAATTGAATGTTACTGAATGACACTTCATCATGTGTTTTTAGGGGAAGTGAAATGTTGGTAGACGTTCACCACTGTCTATATCATTTTATAATGCAATATTGTGTAATGGGTGATTGTTGGTTCTATTTGCTCAAAAATGATCATAAAATGATACTGCTAATAATATATGATTTCAATAGGGCCACACCAATTACAAGTAGACACCAATTTGATCATTTTAACTTATGAATTTGATTCATGTTAAAATAACATGATTCTTGTATTTACAATTTTATGGAAATAATCTTGTATTTTTAATTTAATTAATATGGTATGAATTAATTCAAGTGTGGTAATTATATTATTTAATGTTAAATGATTTAAATAAGTTTGCATAAATTTTATTTAGTGGTAATGGTAAGTTAAATATAAGTTATGTATATAATTCATATGGTATGAATTTTATATTTTATATATAAAAGGTTTGCGTATATTAAAAGGGTTAAAAGCTTTTTCATTAAGAAAGGGATTTTATATTTTATAAAAGATAAAAGTAACTTTTATAAAATATAAGAGAGAGTACCTGAGACACACTCTCTCCTCTCACTCACTCACTCACTCAATCTCTCTCACTTCCATGGTCACGATTGAGCACCCCTTATAAGTGGTCCAATTAGAGTCATTCATCTCTTAAAATGCATGTTTTGTCTTCCATGTCCATCATTTGATGTTGAGTATACATGCATAAAAGAAGAAAGCTAGTTTTCTTCATTTTTACTTCACTTAGCCAAATAAACACACACACACACACATACATACGCATACACACAAACACAAAACTCACACACACACACACACACTCTCTTTCTCTCTCTCTCGTTCTCTATCTCTCTCTCTCTCGTTCTCTATCTCTCTCTCTAAAGTGTTAGTTAGAAAAATATACAAAACTCTCCTCTATTAAAATGTTAAAATCGGATTTCATGTTTCAAGCTTACTGAGGTTTGTTTTTACGAGATACAACTAGCATTCTTTGTAACGACCCAAATTTAATAATATAAATATGTAAAACAATGTGTGTATAATTTAAAGTTTTATGTATATTTTATGAGAAAGTATGTTGTAAGGGTAAATTAGTCATTTTACCATGAGAAAGGTAATTTGGTCATTTGACCATATACAAGAATTATTATAAAAGTATAATTCTAGTTGGACTAAAAATGTAAGAAATTATAGCTATATGTGGCCAAACTTAATATTGGTGTCAAAAGTCCAAGGAATGAAAGTTCAGGGACTAAAACTGTAAATATGGAAAATATAAAATGAGAAAATATCTCATTAATGATCATAAATTCTGAAGAGAATTCTAGAGAGAACGAGAGAGAGAGCTAAGGATCGGTTCTTGAAGATCTCAATGGGAATTGAAGATTTAAGTTTTCAATTCATAATTTCAAGCCAAAGAAGGTTAGTAATCTTGTTTTTAGGGTTGTTTAACCCATTTTTCTTGAATGAGTTACTGTAGCTTCGAGATTTCAGTGACTAGAGGAGAATTATCCTATGATTCCTAGCCTTAAATTGTGTCTTAATCACTATCTCAACTTAATATACCTATTGAAAGTGTTAAGAATCAAGAAAATGAATTTTTGGCTCAAGAACCCTAGTTCACGGGTCCTTGTGATCAAAGATAGTTTTAATGATTTTATGAAGTTCAATAAACTATAAAAGATGGAAGAAATCAGTTGTAAGAGATAGTTTGAAGAAATTCAGTTTTTGGACCAAAAATGTCAAAAACCGGGATTTTGTGAGAATAAATCAAATTATGAGTTGGAACTGATTTCATATGATTCTAATGATTTTGTTAAGCCAAAAATGTCATAAGTGAAGTAAGAAATCAATTTCAAGCCTTAAATTTCCATAAAACGATTTTTGGTGAAAAATGGTGTTTTCGGAAGAATTTTCAAGATTTTAAAGAAAGTTTGATGATTTTGAAGTTTAAAACTAAGTGTAAGTTGGTATTTAAGGCCTAGATATGACCCTAAACCAATTAAGTCAAGTATTAAGAACATATCTTAAAATCATCAAAGTATGTTGCTATTGTTGAAAAATTTGAATTTTGTTCAAAAGCCTTGGAAATCAATTTTATATGATCAAATTAATTCTAAGGAGTTTTAATGAGTTCCATATGTGGTAGTTGTTAAAATAAAGCAGTAGAAGTGATTAATTTCAAACAAATTCGATTTTTGGATCAAAAATGCAAAAACGGGAATGTTTGGAAAAGTAATCAAAATCTATGATTTTTATGGTTAAAAACATGAACTAAATGAATGGTTTTGGTCTTGGAACAAACCCTAGGGATTAAGTCGTGTATTAAGGGCTTAATATGAGAAAATGGAAATTTGTAGCATAAAAATGGGGCAATTCTGGGCTGCTGTTCAGCTGGCGCGGTGCGCCCCTCCTTGGGCGCGGTGCGCCTAGCGGCAGAGTGAAAATGCAGTTTTCCCAATTAGTCTCCTGCCAAGCCCAAATGGATTTTGAGTTTTAGTCTTATACTTGTCCGTTTGACCTCAAATTTTAAACATAGGTCTAATATGTTATGAAACTTCATGAAAAATTGTTGGAATCGAAATACGACCCCCCGAGGGTACTGTAGCAAAATACGTATAAAATACAACTTAACTAAAGTTGGTCATTTAAAAGTTATAGACTTGTTATGACCCAAGATAGTATTATAAGGACTCTAATGAGTTATAGAATCAGTTAGCATTAATGTTAATGTATAACATGTTAAATATAGGTCCATGCCAAGTGACTAATGGATCAAAAGAGTATAAATACAAGGAACGTGTAGCCAATTTTCTAGCAATACGTGAGGTGAGTACATGCAGTATTTTTACCCATTCTGGGGTACATGGCAAGTAAGTATTTTCAAGATTTCTTATAAAATCTTATATGTGAAATTATATGCAAGAGTTTTATTTCTAACTTATTTGTGAAAGTATAATGCTATAATTGAAGCTATGTTTTGAACTATAAGTCAAATTAAGTGAAAGTATATATTGGCTTATGAGTCAATTATGTGAAAGTAAGTTTTGGTCTATGAACCAAATATGTAAAAGTACATGTTTAATACAAGTTATACATGTTTGAAAGTATGGATAGGCATATAGCCATAAAATGTTTAAGAAGTATGTTTTGGTTACAAACTTTATATGTTTTCAAGTATGAAAGGGCATATAGCCACAATATGTTTGGAAAGTTATAAATTTGGCATCTAGCCATAAAGACAGAAAGTAATGAAGTTTGGCGCTTAGCCATAAGTTATATGTATGTATGTAATGTTCAAGCAAGCAGAAAATGTTTTGTATGACTGGTAATTGTAGCAAGCAGCGTTAGTAAGGGAACTATGTTCCAACCTTCCCGGGTTAGGTAAGGGGTCTACTTGGGAGAAGCCCCATCGCGAAGTAGATTGCCTCAGCACTTCTATGGTGAGGATTGATCCGTTCTTTCTAGCCACAGAGACTTGGGGTATCACTTATAGTGATTAAAGCCCTAAGTATAAAAATCCAGCAAGCTTATAAAACCAGTCAAAGAAAGTAAGAAAGATGTTATTTTTGTAAAGTATGTCATAAAATGATTTTGAGAAGTAAAGAATTATAGTATGTTGCTATTATAAAGTTTTGAAGGAAGATATTTTTGCAAAGCATGATATGGAATGATTTTGAAAAGTAATGAGTTATGGTATGATATTATTGTAAAGGGTTGAAAGATGTGTTATGTTATAAGTTTTATAAAAGAAGTTAAAGGTTTGAGTCTAAAACTCATGTAACTCACGAGACAATTTTTGTCTTACGTATTATTTGTTTTGCCATATATTCCAGGTCAAATAAGTTGCTATCAATGGGATGAAGTTTAGCTGGAGTGGAGCCTAAGTTAGCTCCTAATTTGGAAACAAGGTTTAATCCTCTTCTTGCTTACTATGGTTAGATTTGGTATGGATTTGTAACACCCACGGTTTTAAAAATGTAAATAATCGGTTTTTGATAAACCGTATTTTTGTATTCATGTATTTATACGAAAAACCATAGTATTTGAAAACAGTAGAAATGGGGTGTCACAAGTTGGTATCAGAGCCATAGTTTAAGCAAATTAGGATTGGCTTGTTCCACTCCTAGGCTTAAACTCATGCTATAAAAATATTAGTTTATGAAAGTATGTTATATGATGTCTTAAATGATTAAGACATTATGCATTATGTAAAATATGTAGATATATAACACTAAGAAGTGTTAAGTTAACGTTTAAAGTGAGCAAAAATCTGACCGTTAGGAAAATTATATGATATTTTCCGTAACTGTCTAAACCTATTAAAGGCTATGTTATAAAGTAGTAAGATTTCTAGTATTGAACACCATGTATTTATAATGGTGTTATATATTAAAGGAACCAGTGTCCCATGAAACCTTGTGGTAACAGCAAAATCAATATGTATAGGTGATTATGGTAATATGGGCCCGTATTATCATAATCACAGGATATGTATTGAGACTGGTGGAATTGCAAAGGAATTATGGCATTCTGGTGGGTAAGGTTTTGAAGAGAGTAACAAGAAAAACATAGGAATTATATGCCTATGTAATAACAACCAGTAAAAAAAATTATGAGTAAATGCAGTGGATATATACCACTTAGTATGGTAAAGTAAAAGAAATAATGTGATAATTAATATTTTTAGACAGATTGAAGGACAGTAAAGTATATGCATGTCAAGGTGAAAAGAAGTATAAATAATAGTAATATAGAGAAGAATTATGGGTATTGATTACCTATATAAGAGTTGTAAGACTCTTACACGAAGAATGAAAATTTTAAGCAGAGTATATTGATGTTACATAAAATTGTAAAAAAAAAAAAAGTTTAGTACAAGTAAGTGGTGTGCTTCGGGCATAACCATTTATTTCAGAATCTTATCTAAAGTCGTGAGAATATTAAATATATAAAGGAAGCAAGATATTGTTACGAGACGATCAGATTAAAATGACGACAAAAGCTAGAGATAGAAAATGACAATGCTAAAAGGGAATGGAAGACTAATTTATAAATTGAACAAAGAAGATAAATGAAAGTGTCCAAAGATGGGAAATTGAATAAGTTATAAGTACAGTGCTATAATGGGTGATAAAAAAAAGTAAGATTACCCAAATGGGGAAAAGAATGATGAATGGTAAATTGTTAAAGATTATGATGTTCTAAGAAAATGTATTAATGTAATGTGATAAAATAAATGTGAATCGAGAAAATAAAGGTTGAATGCCTAAATAAATGTTAGGCAAGAAATTAAAGATGAAACAAATGATGACAAGATAGTGGTCGCTAGGAATTAAGTTCCGCAACCAAATGAATGAAATAAAAGAAGAAAAATCAGTAATGAAAGAGTGTAATGACGAATGATAATGGAAGAAAACCAAAAGCATGTGAGCAAAATGACTAAAGGTCATAAATGATATGAAGTAAAGAAAATAATAAATATCTAAACAAATAGTAGACGAAGAATTAAAGATAATGTAATAACTATGATAAACAGACAGGAAGTTACTACTTCCGAATGAGAATAATGGCTAAAAGTCTCCAAAGATTTTGGGAAATGATTAGTACATGGCTGGTAACCATGAAATACAAAGAAATGTATATATGTTTATACGTGTTTATAAATATAGGTGAATGAGTAAGTTTTAGAACTTATACAGAGTATAAAAGTGGGTATGAAACGAGTATTCTAATCAGAATACTATAAGGTATGAAGCAAAAGAGTAAAATAATGTATCGGGTATACTGCCTCGATATACCAAAAGAATGAAAGATGACGAGAAAATAAATGGCAATTGAGTATCACCTAAAGATACATAAGAAATAAATTATATATGAAAATTTTAATGTTGTAAAGAAATATGTAGTGTAAAGAAGTGGAGTATAAATGAAAGAATAACGTAATGTGTTAGGCATGTAGCCTTATAACACATAACAGAACTGGTAAAAGATATAAAGCTACGAAAAATATTTTGTCGACAGTAGCTACAACAGAAAAGAGTAATAAATGATAATGGTGATTGAGGGTTATGTCAAGAATTCGTCATAGGACGAAAATGTTTAAAATACCTAGTTGAATTCTTAAATTAAAATAGAATCAAGTATATATATAAGTGTATATTATACAATTAAGAACTTGTAAATATATGCTGAGAAGTTGTTTGAAGACAATGGACGGTATTTTATTGACAAAAGTGACTTGTAAAAGTCTAAAACGGGACAAAAGCATTGTATGAAAATCGAAGAAAAGGGAAAGACATGTTTATACTAATAAGTAATGAGTAAATGAGACCGAAATCTCATAAAAGAGGATGAAAGAAGTAGTTAGAATATTAGTATGTCAAAAAGTGAAAGTAATATAAGTATAGAGTGATACGAGATATGTAGAGAAAGTAGTACATGTAATGTACCAGAAATAATTAAGAGGTATGTAAAAATGTAAATTTATAATTTGAATCATTGACAAATAATATGATGTGAAAGTAGAAAGATTTAAGACATGTATGAATAAATACATGTAAAATGCAGAGTAGAAAATAATGATGATAATAATTTTTTTTTGTAAACGTATGAAAGTTAGTAAGAGGAGTAAGAAGTATATGAAAAGGACAATTTATAAAAGATGGATTCAGAATGAAGGTAGTAAGTATAATGATGTAATAGTAGCATTCATATACTAAATGAAAAGAGATATGTATTTAAAGAAAATAATACATATAGTTTACAAAGCGGAACATATATAAGGGGATTGCGGAAGTATAAAATCTGATAAAAAGTATACAATTAGTATACAATTAGCGATATAAAAGTCAAGAGTAGAAAAGAAAGAAGTTGACAGAAGTAATAGATCAACTTCAATAGTAAAACTGTACAAGTTTATAAGGTTAAATATGGTGTATTATACATAGAAAGAAAGTTAATGATATCTAATTGTAAAAATAAAAAGCGATACGTCGTTTCAACACTTTCAGAATGAGATATACAAATTCTCGTGAAGGATATGCTGATTCGACAGATTCTGTCCCAAATAGAAAAATAAGGGTGTGAAGTGAAACGAAAGGAAGAAAATTCATTCCTTAAAAATAGTAACCAATTGAGAGTTGTCTGTAAAGATGAGGAAAGAATAAATGTAAACTACTTATGTAATAATGTTTGAGCAAAGATATAAGAAAAGAGGGAGATACGAATGAATAAGTTATAAAGTTATGTTTAAGGGAAATGTCCGTTAAGGGACAAAATTTAAACAAGGAAAAGATTTTGATGTCTTTATGAATTTGTAAAAAATACGAAACATATATAATTATGTTTAATGGTATTGAAATTTTTACAAGTAAAGAATGTTGTGAGTATAATCCCACTTGTTTTAGTAAAGATATGAAAAGAATTATAAAGTAGATTGCTATTTATGATAAAAAGTATTGAAGTATGAAACTAGGTTGTGAAAATAAGTTACTAAGAGATTGTATATAAATGAAATGAGGTAGAAAGGAAAATAACTAGAATGAAGAGTATGAAAGCAGGAACTGCTAAGAGCTGATTACAGAATCAAAAACAACCAAAGAAGAAAAGATTAAAAGATAAAATAATGAATAATATGATTATGTGTTGGCAAAAAGAAAGTATCTACTAGAAACCAACTTTGGTGGAGAACATTTGAAAAGGAGTGGGAAGTGATTTCTTTAATTTAGTAGTTGTGCAATGATTCCGAGGACGGAATCCCAATAAGGGGGAGGTAGTTGTAACGACCCAAATTTAATAATATAAATATGTAAAACAAGGTGTGTATAATTTAAAGTTTTATGTATATTTTATGAGAAAGTATGTTGTAAGGGTAAATTAGTCATTTTACCATGAGAAGGGTAATTTGGTCATTTGACCATATACAAGAATTATTATAAAAGTATAATTCTAGTTGGACTAAAAATGTAAGAAATTATAGCTATATGTGGCCAAACTTAATATTGGTGTCAAAAGTCCAAGGAATGAAAGTTCAGCGACTAAAACTGTAAATATGGAAAATATAAAATGAGAAAATATCTCATTAATGATCATAAATTCTGAAGAGAATTCTAGAGAGAACGAGAGAGAGCTAAGGATCGGTTCTTGAAGATCTCAATGGGAATTGAAGATTTAAGTTTTCAATTCATAATTTCAAGCCAAAGAAGGTTAGTAATCTTGTTTTTAGGGTTGTTTAACCCATTTTTCTTGAATGAGTTACTGTAGCTTCGAGATTTCAGTGACTAGAGGAGAATTATCCTATGATTCCTAGCCTTAAATTGTGTCTTAATCACTATCTCAACTTAATATACCTATTGAAAGTGTTAAGAATCAAGAAAATGAATTTTTGGCTCAAGAACCCTAGTTCAGGGGTCCTTGTAATCAAAGATAGTTTTAATGATTTTATGAAGTTCAATAAACTATAAAAGATGGAAGAAATCAGTTGTAAGAGATAGTTTGAAGAAATTCAGTTTTTGGACCAAAAATGTCAAAAACCGGGATTTTGTGAGAATAAATCAAATTATGAGTTGGAACTGATTTCATATGATTCTAATGATTTTGTTAAGCCAAAAATGTCATAAGTGAAGTAAGAAATCAGTTTCAAGCCTTAAATTTCCATAAAACGATTTTTGGTGAAAATGGTGTTTTCGGAAGAATTTTCAAGATTTTAAAGAAAGTTTGATGATTTTGAAGTTTAAAACTAAGTGTAAGTTGGTATTTAGGGCCTAGATATGACCCTAAACCAATTAAGTCAAGTATTAAGAACATATCTTAAAATCATCAAAGTATGTTGCTATTGTTGAAAATTTTGAATTTTGTTCAAAAGGCTTGGAAATCAATTTTATATGATCAAATTAATTCTAAGGAGTTTTAATGAGTTCCATATGTGGTAATTGTTAAAATAAAGCAGTAGAAGTGATTAATTTCAAACAAATTCGGTTTTTGGATCAAAAATGCAAAAACGGGAATGTTTGGAAAAGTAATCAAAATCTATGATTTTTATGGTTAAAAACATGAACTAAATGAATGGTTTTGGTCTTGGAACAAACCCTAGGGATTAAGTCGTGTATTAAGGGCTTAATATGAGAAAATGGAAATTTGTAGCATAAAAATGGGGCAATTCTGGGCTGCTGTTCAGCTGGCGTGGTGCGCCCCTCCTTGGGCGCGGTGCGCCTAGCGGCAGAGTGAAAATGCAGTTTTCCCAATTAGTCTCCTGCCAAGCCCAAATGAATTTTGAGTTTTGGTCTTATACTTGTCCGTTTGACCTCAAATTTTAAACATAGGTCTAATATGTTATGAAACTTCATGAAAAATTATCGGAATCGAAATACGACCCCCCGAGGGTACTGTAGCAAAATACGTATAAAATACAACTTAACTAAAGTTGGTCATTTAAAAGTTATAGACTTGTTATGACCCAAGATAGTATTATAAGGACTCTAATGAGTTATAGAATCAGTTAGCATTAATGTTAATGTATAACATGTTAAATATAGGTCCATGCCAAGTGACTAATGGATCAAAAGAGTATAAATACAAGGAACGTGTAGCCAATTTTCTAGCAATACGTGAGGTGAGTACATGCAGTATTTTTACCCATTCTGGGGTACATGGCAAGTAAGTATTTTCAAGATTTCTTATAAAATCTTATATGTGAAATTATATGCAAGAGTTTTATTTCTAACTTATTTGTGAAAGTATAATGTTATAATTGAAGCTATGTTTTCAACTATAAGTCAAATTAAGTGAAAGTATATATTGGCTTATGAGTCAATTATGTGAAAGTAAGTTTTGGTCTATTAACCAAATATGTGAAAGTACATGTTTAATACAAGTTATACATGTTTGAAAGTATGGATAGGCATATAGCCATAAAATGTTTAAGAAGTATGTTTTGGTTACAAACTTTATATGTTTTCAAGTATGAAAGGGCATATAGCCACAATATGTTTGGAAAGTTATAAATTTGGCATCTAGCCATAAAGACAGAAAGTAATGAAGTTTGGCGCTTAGCCATAAGTTATATGTATGTATGTAATGTTCAAGCAAGCAGAAAATGTTTTGTATGACTGGTAATTGTAGCAAGCAGCGTTAGTAAGGGAACTATGTTCCAACCTTCCCGGGTTAGGTAAGGGGTCTACTGGGGACAAGCCCCATCGCGAAGTAGATTGCCTCAGCACTTCTATGGTGAGGATTGATCCGTTCTTTCTAGCCACAGAGACTTGAGGTATCACTTATAGTGATTAAAGCCCTAAGTATAAAAATCCAGCAAGCTTATAAAACCAGTCAAAGAAAGTAAGAAAGATGTTTTTTTTGTAAAGTATGTCATAAAATGATTTTGAGAAGTAAAGAATTATAGTATGTTGCTATTATAAAGTTTTGAAGGAAGATATTTTTGCAAAGCATGATATGGAATGATTTTGAAAAGTAATGAGTTATGGTATGATATTATTGTAAAGGGTTGAAAGATGTGTTATGTTATAAGTTTTATAAAAGAAGTTAAAGGTTTGAGTCTAAAACTCATGTAACTCACGAGACAATTTTTGTCTTACGTATTATTTGTTTTGCCATGTATTCCAGGTCAAATAAGTTGTTATCAATGGGATGAAGTTTAGCTGGAGTGGAGCCTAAGTTAGCTCCTAATTTGGAAACAAGGTTTAATCCTCTTCTTGCTTACTATGGTTAGATTTGGTATGGATTTGTAACACCCACGATTTTAAAAATGTAAATAATCGGTTTTTGATAAACCGTATTTTTGTATTCATGTATTTATACGAAAAACCATAGTATTTGAAAACAGTTGAAATGGGGTGTCACATTCTTGGTGTCATCAAGCTTGTTGGTGGATACCTCTAGATGAAGACTCTCTTACTTTCTTGCCATATTCATTAACCTCTAAATCGAGTTTAATCAAGTCCCCGAAGGTTGTTGTTCTTAAACTCTCTATGGTTGATTTTATCTTACATGTTCATGCAAATGGATCATTGGCAGGTATAAACTTGTTTTATGTTGTTCAATTTTTTTTCTTTCGTTGTTATTCTTTTAAAGTCTTGAAAACTGATTTGAAAAAGACCAAACATTTTGGTCCCTGTGGTTTTATTTATTATGTGCGTAGTCCTTGGCAGTTTGATTTTTTTTATAATTGAGATGACAGTACGTTTTTAACTCAAAATTAGATTTTTTTAGTTTTAAATAATCTTTTTTTTAACAAAAAGTACGTAACCCTATACAACTATCTTCCTCTATTTCTTTCTCAAGAACATACATGTTACTCTTTCACTTTAAACAACCAACCCACCATTGGCATCATTGACCATTGCTGCTTACGACACCATTAGACCCCTAGTTAAACCCTAGTCGTTGCTGTAAAAGTTTCCTGTGCCACCGTCTTCCTCTATTTCTTTCTCGAAAAACCCTAGTCCCCGCTGCAAACCTTAGCCCCCATCGTTGTAGATGAATATCTACTTTTTCTCTTTGTGTGTGTGTGTGCTGATTTCCATGTTTGTGTGCGTATCGATTTTTAGATCTGTTGTGTGTGTATATGTGTGTCAATTTCTAAATCTGTTGTGGTGGTGGGTATTTGTAGATCTGTAGTTGTATGTCGATTTCCACGTATGTGTGTGTGTCCAGATCTACAGGTGTTTGTGTATGTGTGTGTGTCCGAACTTGGTGGTTGTGATGGATGGTGATCTTAGAAGGTGATGGTAGCGACATATTGTGATGGCTGGCGGTGGTGATAAAAGGTAGTGTTGGTTCTCGCGTGTGTGTGTCTTCATGAAGATGTTATATAAGCGTTTAAGTTTGTGTGTATGTTTATAAAGAAAATACTCAGATGGGTGTTGAATTTATTAATTTAATAATATAAAAATAATATAAAAGTCTAAAGAGTAAATTACATAATTAATTGGTCCCTGTGTTTGACACGAATATGCACTCTGGGTCCAAGTTTTGATTTTTCACTTACAGGTCCCTGTGGTTACATTTTCGCTACACTAAAGATCCCTCTTGGGGTTACCGTTTAATTTAATCTGTTAAGTGCTTGTAAATTGTCTAAATTTCCCTTAGGGACTAAAACTGTATTTTACTTATACTTCTCACTTTCTCTCTCTCTCTCTTGGTCGCTCTTTCGCGCAAACACACAGAAGACCCACCATAGCCCACCTCCAACCTACCTAATACCACCACATAATCTAGCAGCCACCTCCTCCCAGAGCGACCATGTGGATTTGGCTCAATATTTTACGTGCATTGATTATATCGTGAAGGGTGTGTGACGTTGTTGGATACACCGGTTAAGAGTATTGTGTCTGGTGGAAAGAAACGGGACCGATGTCGTACCAAATTTACAATCGATGAAGCTGCTGGCTTACAGAACCGACTGACGCTAATCATCAAGATCAAGGCAATTGGGATGTTCAACGATAGGAATTTGGGAGAATTTCGTGTGTGAAATGGCTTACAGAACTGATGTCGTGACTTATCTCTCACCTCGTGATGTCGCTCGTCTTAATTGTGCTAACAGGTTACTAAATTTTGTTGGGGAATAAGCAAAACAGATA
The DNA here is from genome assembly GCA_023525715.1 of Cichorium intybus. NCBI lineage: Eukaryota > Viridiplantae > Streptophyta > Magnoliopsida > Asterales > Asteraceae > Cichorium > Cichorium intybus. The sequence goes on from CM042012.1 coordinate 95,510,240, forward strand.
AACTTAAACTCTTAAGTTCACATGCAACCTAAAGGATCTATGTTTTCTCTAATTGAATCAATAACTAAAACCCTATAAGAATTTCGATTTCTATTAAAAGAATAATTCAATAATTACTAACCTTTGTTGATCTTTTGGAAGCGAGCATCACAAGCGTCGTGTCTCTAATGGTTCACACCCGAAGTTAGCAACAAGAAAAACCAGAGAGAGGGAGGGAAACCCTTAAAATTTCGTGGCTCTTAGGGGGTACTGTGGCTCCCTATTTATAGCCTCAAGGGTTTAGCAGATAAGTCTTACAGATAAGCCTGATTTGAATTCAAACCGGATAAACATTTAATCTTTAAATTCAAACCCTTATTTATCTATATATTGTTGGATTAGGTGTCTAAGCCATGACTAATAATTTGTATTTACCTAATTGATAGTAGCAAAGTCCATTTGGGTTGCCCTCATGGCTAGAGGTTTAGCAAAAAATTCAGGAGAGAGAAAGATTGATTTATTATATGATAAATAAATCAATAGAAATAAAATAAATAGTTTATTAATATATTATGGTGATAATATATTAATTAGAAACTATATTAATTAATTAGAAATTAATCTGGAATTAATTGGAATTAATTTGGTGATTAATTTGATTAATTAAAAGTGCAGGGGCTGAATTGTAATTATTCAATAGTTGAGTAAGTGACAATTATAGTAGTTTAAGTGGTCAACGAAATTATGGAGGGATTATCCATAATTTCGATTATTATATGTTAGGATAAATAGATTTGAATTGATAGATAAAGGTTTATCTTATTTGAATTCAAAAAGGTTTATCTCTAAAGGCTTATCTGGTGGCCACTTGGAAACTATAAATAGAGACCCCTAGGCACCATAAAAGCCACGAATTTTTCCACTCTTCCCTCTCTCTGGAACTTTCGAAAACCCTAGTTTTAGGTGTGACTTCATTTGAGGCAAGGCACTTGCGTTGCTTAGCTTGGAAGAAACAACTAAAAGGTTAGTTTTCTGATTTTATTCTTTAGTAATTTTTCTTGTGGAATTTTAGGAAATATTTATATGTTAAATAGTATAAAACATAGATCCTCATAGGTTGCATGTGAACTTAGGTTTTTAGTTCATAGATTTGCATAAAACCCTTCAGTGGTATCAGAGCTTTTTGGTTGTTTTCTTGTTGAATTGCTATAATTGTTTTCCTAAAAAATTAGGGTTTAAAAGCTTATAAACCCTAATTTAGCCTAATCGATTTTAGGGTTAGGGTTTTGGAAACCCTAGCCCCTCCCCTCTATGATTTTTGATTTTCTCCTTAGGGTTTTAGAAGACTTTCTATTTTTGGTAACTTTAATTATTTAAATGGATAACCTTAAGCCCATTATTTGTTAATTTCGAAAATTAGGGGGTTTAAGATAGGTTTAAATTAATTTGATTAATTTGTGATACCTATCTAGTTTTAATTAATTTAATTAATTGTTTAATTAAAAGATAATTAATGGTTTAATTTAATTTTAAATTCAATAGTTCTAAATTTTGAAAAATTAAAAGATAAAACTAGGAATATTTTAAGAGTCTAAAATATTTGGATTTAATAAATTTAATTAATTGTTTAATTAAAAGATGAATTAAATATTTTAAAGGTTTAATTTAATTTTAAATTTAATAGTTTAAATTTCCAATAAATTAAAAGATAAACCAGGAATATTTTAAAAGGTTTAAAATTCATCTTATATATATTATAATTAAAAGTTAATTTTATATGTATAAGATTAAATGGTTAGTCAAATCAATAGTAGGCCTCATTCACGAAGCTGGTCTATAAAGAGGGTATAAGGAGACTGCCTATAAAATGGCGGTCTAATGAGTGTCCACTCTCACCCACCACTCTCCTGACCAGTGGAGGGTCGTTAGCCGAACGGGTTTGATAGGACCCCCTAATATCATTAAAAGTATAATGATATTATTCAAAGTACTGGAACATCTTAATAAAACCCAAATCTAGTTACTTTAGGAAAAATGTGAATTGGTGCTAATCCATGAACTTGCACATTGCACTTTATGAAACATTGGTGGAGCGTGTGTGGTTTACCGGCACACCAATAGGGGTTCATAAAGAGTTGCAATGGGTTTCCCGGGTGTTATCATTGTTGATGGAGCGTGTGTGGTTTACCGGCACATCAATTAGAGATGATAATTAACCCGAGAGTACCAAGCTAATTTGCATGGTTATTCACATCCAGTTTGTGATCCTCGGTATCCCAGTCACAAACAGTGGAGCACATTCGAGATTAAACATGCCATTGAAAAGTTCAATGAATCTCAACAGATCTAGGAATTTCATAAGATGAAATTGATAAGTGTTTATCTAACTTGATGACCATTATGTTGTGATTACGGCATCCCTCTTCACACCATAGTTTGGGTATTTTGGATCCTAGCCTTATTAAATAACATATTGGGTAATTATTTAAAAGGATCAATTAAACTAATAAATTCTGTTTCTTTTATAGATGTCAAGTGTCAATTCTCCTCCTTCTCCTCCTTCACTCATTTCTGAAAGCATCAGAATGCACCTACCAAATATGGAAAGGCTTACTGGCCTCAATAGTAAGGAATGGCTTCGCAATTGGAGACTGGTTCTCGGTATTGCTGGCAAGCTACATCTCACCGAGTATCCGATCCTTGTCTCACCGGAACAAGTCATCATAAAAGGTTCTTATGATAAGCATAACTTCTTAGTTGATGAATCCGAAAAGATTCGTGACCTCATGCTGTTGACCATTGACCCCGAGTTTCGCAAGGATTTTGAATCCTTGGGGCCATATGAGTTAATGCAACTGGTTGAGGAAAGGTTCCAAAAACCAGTTGAAGAGGAATGAGCTAGGATCTTCAAAAGACTTGCAGAGTGCAAGCTAAAAGAAGGAAGTAGCATCAATTCGCATGTTCTTCAGATTGAAGCGTACATAGGCGAATTGTACAAACTTGGTTATTCCATAAGTCAGGAGATGAGTGTTAACTTTCTACTCGCCTCGTTGACTAGCAAGTACGATCTGTTCATTCAGACGTATAGAAAGGAAGACCAGAAAAGGACCCTCATGGAAATACGTCCACTGTTGACTTTATATGAGTCACTCTTGGACAGGCATAGCTCCAATGGCTCAGCTACTTCTGGATTAAGTCCAGTGAAGAGACGTAACAAGAAACGGTCGGGATCGTCTGTACATGTCTCAAACTGGGAATCCACTAAATCGGATACAGTCACGGAAAGATTGGAAGACACTCCAAATCTTTTGAAAGCTCAGGTATATCTAAAAACCTCAAAACTCCTGTTCCAAGATTTCTTGATACATAATGTGATAGTCACATTTTGGTTTGTATGCATGGAATCAATAAGGCACGGGACTCTGGCACATAGGAGCACATTTGGATTGGATCTCCAGCTCCTGCAGTTTTCAAGTTTAGATAGATATTAAAATATTGTTATTAGCCTTTAGATGCATTTTGACATTGTCTATCATATATTACATTGTTCAAGGATTTTTGTTTTTAATAAAATTGTCAATTTTCTTTTAACACCTGTTGTCTGAAATTGTCCTTGAAATGTTATATGAATGTGTTAAATGTATGATTAGTAATAACTTGAATGTTGATGCATCCAAAATGTTTGGATTCAAGAATTGTGTCATTTATGATTGTTAATACAAATGTTATAAGAATCAATTCAACCAAAGGTCCAGTTGGACAGGACTTTGGAATCATTTGACTTAAAGTCACTTGATGAATTGAGTTATTAATGTGTTAAGAAATGAATCAACCAAAGGTCCAGTTGGACATTGGAATCATCTGACTTAGAGTCAGATGATGATTAAGTTCTTTATAAAGCACATGTGGCAAGAAATGAATCACCCAAAGATCCAGAGGATAAGATTTTGGAATCAGTTGACTTAGAGTCAACTGTAGATTGCAAGTCTTGAACAAAGTTAACAAAGTCATAAGTTTACATAGATATGAAAAGGACATTGAGATTAAGAGCAACGGACACACCTGTTGATGTGTATTGCTCGAATCTTGATATAGAACACAATTGTTTGTACTTCACGATATTTATCATTCGGTATGACGAATATGACTTCGCTTATCAGGATAAGCGATTGAATTAAAACCTTGAACAGTTCAAGGACTTCAAAGGAAGTACAAGTTCCACAGAACCTGAGCGATAACATAAAAATGTTTCACAGTTCATTCTCTTCCAAGAACATTAATAGTTATAACGTGTCTTAGGGAAGATAATGGAGCATTGGTCGAAACAGTTCGATCCTCGATGTATGAGATACATTAGTTTCCAATAAGTTGAATACTATACCAGTCAGTCTATATAAACCATATTCCGACCACATCCTAGACTAAGTAGGTCTTGCAGACATTGTCTGAAATGTAAAGCTGGGATTATCCCACTTATACATAGGAAGTCCAGGGTCTTGTAGTGTTCATCCGAACCTCATGACTAGCCTGAACATGATCAGCATTGTCATTTCATTGGCTATCCCACTGTAACTGTAAAAGAAGAGCTCTTTCAGAAAGAACTCATGGTCTAAGGAAACAGTGGGAGTTGGGACAGTCCTGAATGAGTTTAGGATTAGCCAAATGAAAGAACCTTTAGTCATCACTAGGCTTGGAGCAGAAATCTGATTTCTGTTTTACAACTGACATAATCTCCTCTTGACTAGTAGTATTGGTCACCATCATAAGTATTTATGATCGGGGTAACATACCAATTGGTGATAAAACACTATAGTTGGTGCGGATTTACAATCCGACTACTTGGAAGCATTGGTGAGCCCGGTTGCCGCCAAACAAGAGAATCTTAGGGCGAGACACGTTCTATGTGATTGATTGATTTTTATACATGGCCTAAAAACCAGTGGGAGTAACTGAATCATCAAAAGAAAGCGACATGGACAGACACATACCTTCAGAACATCTGGTTGAGTGAGACGATACTCAGAGTCAAGTAATTGATTCCGGGAACATCACTCTCAATAGAAGATGAAATCCAAAAGGAAACTGCATGGCACATTGTGAATCGTTAGTGGAGCACATGTGGATCACCGGCACACTAATAGGGACTCACAAAGAGTGTCCCAGTACAAAGGTACATGAGTCCGGGATTACCCCACGGGCATCTCGCAAGATAGGATATTCAAATTCTCAAAAATATGCCAAAGGATTGGATTTTTGAGAAAGGGCTGAAAGATTTCCATTAAGATGTCAGAAGGTCTGGAATCCCAAAATGTGCCAAAAGTCCTGGATTTTGTGAATAGTCCACAACCGTATCAAAGCCAGTGGGAGTGTCGTTGTTGTCTACCATCTCCATATGTGGGATACATACTGTTTCTAGGAAACGTCTCTTTTCATTACAAAGTGTAATGACTTGGTGTTAAGAGACGGATCGCTATGAAAGACTTATTAAAAATACGGCACACTCAGGTGGTTGTAAACGTTTATGAGATAAATCCAGACTCTGCCAAGATGATCTTGATGAGATTCGATGCATAGACCCAGGAAAGGGTTTTCCTATCATTGCAAAGTGTGATGACTTGGCATGAAAGAAATTAAGAAGGTGCAACATACTCACGTAGTTAACAGTCATCTATTGGATAGATGAAATCGCCAGCATAGACCTAGCCATTGTAAGCATGATCTTGATAAGATTCAAGATGCATGAGAAGAGTCTCCGAAAGGAAATAGTTTTTCGGAAATCATGACACAAGGATTATAAATAATCTTTGGATTCTGAAAGGGTTTGGAATAAGATTGGATCGGGTTCCACAAGTTTCTTGGATCGATCATAATGTCATGAACATGTCCTGATGACTTGATGCTTAGGGCATAGTAAGTTGGATTCAGGACATTGTTTGGCTGGGAATACTGGATGGATTGTTTGAACTCAAGTGAGAATTCATTGGGAAATGATTGGGGTGAAAGTGATAGGGTTAATTTGAAAGATTTTCCAAAGTGGTAATTATTAACGTCAGAACATGATGTTAAAGGACTTCATGGTTAAAGAATCTCGTTGGTATTCTGATGGAGCGCGTGTGGTTCACCGGCACATCATAACACCTCGAAATAGTCTTAGGGTGCAGTCAAGTATACTAAAGACCCCAGAACCACAAGAAGTCACAGTACACATTACCAGGATGGAGTTAGGAGAGAAATTGACAGGATACCATATTGAGATGTTATCGGATGAGCATCTGATTGGATCATCTGCAATAAAGTGTATAAGTATAAGATATTTTGGATACACAGAAAGAGTGTAAGATTCATAAAGACATAGCTATAAAATTAGAATTGAAAGTTTAAAAGAAATCTTGAAACCGATAATAGTTTATGACAATATCCGACTTTGTGATTACCTTATGGAGACTTGGTAATAAGCAGGAGTAGCTGTTAGTCAGATCTTTATGTTTCGCTTTCGCATGTTTTACTTCCCGAATAATTTAATTATTCAGAAAGGTCCACAGTCGTTCATACTTTGGGAAGTAAGTATTGAATCAAGACTGTCATGAATTGGTTTGTAGACTGTCTAAGGAGTTAGACATAACAATAGGATTGCTACAACATTCATGACTACTTAGAAATAGAGATTTGAGTATTGGATAAACCCACGCTCAATAGATTGCTTCATGGATTATATCACAAGCAATGTTGAGACGATAATATCTTATGATCTTGAAGTAGAGAGACATGAATTATAATTTACAAGCTAGTTGTTCATTGATAATACGAAAACGCATCGGTAACTCGATGTTATAAAACGTGTTGTTGTGAATAATGTGACTGGTAAAAGATATAAGCATATGAGTCGAAGCTTATTCGTTCCTTGACCCTGATGGGAAACAGATATCTGTAGGCCTCTCGATGATTTTGAAGTTGACTAAAGTGCTAGCCAGCCTGGACTAAATTGATGTGTTCAATTAAAAGTTCTAAAGTCATAAGTAGAATCGGAAATCGGGAAACAGAGTATCGAACAGAGATTGATCTCAATCCATGTATTGTGTCTGAAAATATCTTGTTGGACGAAGGATCATATGATTACTTATCTATGGACAGAACTGACTGGGTCAGAGTTCGGCAGCAGTTTCTAGGAAGCTACAATTTGCTGATCAATTAGAGGATAAATTAGTAATTATAGTCATAGACTTATCCAACTGGGAGACTGTTGGATTAGGTGTCTAAGTCATGACTAATAATTTGTATTTACCTAATTGATAGTAGCAAAGTCTATTTGGGTTGCCCTCATGGCTAGAGGTTTAGCAGAAAATCCAGGAGAGAGAAAGATTGATTTATTATATGATAAATAAATCAATAGAAATAAATAAATAGTATATTAATATATTATGATGATAATATATTAATTAGAAACTATATTAATTAATTAGAAATTAATCTGGAATTAATTGGAATTAATTTGGTGATTTATTTGATTAATTAAAGGTGCAGGGGCTGAATTGTAATTATTCAATAGTTGAGTAAGTGACAATTATAGTAGTTTAAGTGGTCAACGAAGTTATGGAGGGATTATCCATAATTTCGATTATTATATGTTAGGATAAATAGATTTGAATTGATAGATAAAGGTTTATCTTATTTGAATTCAAAAAGGTTTATCTCTAAAGGTTTATCTGGTGGCCACTTGGAAACTATAAATAGAGACCCCTAGACACCATAAAAGCCACGAATTTTTCCACTCTTCGCTCTCTCTGGAACTTTCGAAAATCCTAGTTTTGGGTGTGACTTCATTTGAGGCAAGGCACTTGTGTTGCTTAGCTTGCAAGAAACAACTAAAAGATTAGTTTTCTGATTTTATTCTTTAGTAATTTTTCTTGTGGCCTTTTAGGAAATATTTATATGTTCAATAGTAGAAAACATAGATCCTCATAGGTTACATGTGAACTTAGGTTTTTAGTTTATAGATTTGCATAAAACCCTTCATATATATATTTCGAAAATTATGGATATAATTATCCTAATTTTCGTTTACCATATATATATATATATATATATATATATATATATATATATATATATATATATATATATATATATATATATATATATATATATATATATATATATATATATATATATATATATATATATATATATACTATAATTATCTATTGCTCAACTATTAAACAATTACAATTCAGCCCCTGCACTTTTAATTAATCAAATTAATTCCAAAATTAATTCCAATTAATTTCTGATTAATTATTAATTAAATAATAGTATTTCTAATTAATATACTATCCACAAAATATATTAACAAATTATTTATATTGATTTGTTGGCTCTCCGATGAGGGATGGGAAGGATCGATCTGGTGATTATCGTTATGATATTGAGGGTGTGGTCATCGTCAAACCACATTGACACGCCTAGGTCGTCGTGCGGTCAAAAATAGTAAAAACCTCACTCTCACTAGTACAGTGGTAGTCAGGGTCGATCCACAGGAGTTTCGTGGTCAAGATAGGTGATAGATTACCATTTGCAGTGTCACGCTACAACCAGAGGGACTAATCTCTACTTTCTCAAAAACAGTCCAAAAATCCAAAATCCAACAAAGTCCAAAACAAAACATAAACTTAAATGGAACTTAAACTAAAAACCTAACCTAGCTTGCTTACTGAAATCAGAAGTGTAATTCAGAAACAGAAACAAACAAGATCAATCTCACAAGCATAAAGCATTCAAACACCAAAATACCAAAAAAAGAAAAGACTGATTCTTTATACTCTGATCTCTTACTTTTATTACCCAAATTATTAACTTCAATAAGTTAAGATCTATTCTTCAATATAATGGACCGTCCTTTTTGCTTAAGACTGAAATAAAGGATTTTTTTGGAAGACAAGGAATATTTCATTCCGAATTAAGACATAAGAAACTTCCAAATTCTGGAATGAATCCATGGAAAAACTGGTTAAGAGGTCATTATCAATACGATTTATCTCAGATTACATCGTCTAGATTAATCCCACAAAAATGGCGAAATAGAATCAATCAATGCCATACGTCTCAAAGCCATAAAGCTCTAAGGGTGGTGCAGTGTGACCGGAGCGGTTGTAGAGTTTAGAAATGGGATTTGAGGGAGTATGAGGATGATTCGAATCGGTAAAATTCTTTGCCATATGGCTACTCTTTACGGCAAAGGCCCATAAGATAAGGCAGCCTTGGACTTCCGCTTCTAAGTGAAAGGCAACAATACAATGAAGGCATTCAGACTCATTACCTTTCTTAGGTCTCATTGAGACTCCCAGAGAAATGAACAACTCATCCGGAAACGTGATTCTATGTCCTGTAAGCAGATCAAAAACCACACCCAAAAAGAAGGGAGCTACGTCTGAGTTAAACTTGGAGATGGAAGTCTTCTTTCGTTTCTCGACAGTGAAGTAAGACCAAGCTCATGAGCTTATTATCTCAGGTCGGAACAAGTTGATAGGATCCCCCTTTTTACGCCCCCATGCCCTCTATGTGGCGACATGGGGGCGAAAAAAGGAAAGAGAGGGATGGGGTTTCTCTCGCTTTTGGCATAGTGGGCCCCCAGTGGGGGGCTCGCACGACGGGCTATTAGCATATTTAACATAGTTAAAGATAATTATAAACAAACCAAATCCTATTTTTTTATTCTAATTAGAGATACGGCTATTCGAATATCAATGATCAAATAGGATAGAACGGAAAAACGAACTACATTTCCTATCTAAAAATAAGAAAACGGATCATATCCCTTTTATTGTGTATGAAATTTATGGTTTATATTGGTGTAAATCCACTCACCTCAATTCAAGATGAGAAGCAATTCTCCATTGGTAGCAAATGGTTATCTGACGGCAACAAAAAGTCTTCGTCGTATGTGGGCTTTTCAGAGCGTTTTATTGTTAAGTATAGTCATGATTCTTTCCATGAATCTGTCTATTCAGCAAATAAATAGCAGTTCTGTCTATCAATATGTATGGTCTTGGATTATCAATAATGATTTTTTTTTAGAATTCGGATACTTGATCGACCCACTTACTTCTATTATGTCAATATTAATCACTACTGTTGGAATTATGGTTCTTATTTATAGTGATAATTATATGTCTCATGCTCACGGATATTTGAGATTTTTTGCTTATATGAGTTTTTTCAGTACTTCCATGTTGGGATTAGTTACTAGTTCAAATTTGATACAAATTTATATTTTTTGGGAATTAGTTGGAGTATGCTCGTATCTATTAATAGGATTTTGGTTCACACGACCTGTTGCAGCAAAGGCTTGCAGATCCCAAACATCCAAAACAGTAAACAACGAAAATCAGAAACTTTAACCTAATGCTAATGGTTGTCACACCCAAAAACACCAAGCTAAACTACTAAATAGACCTGGCAATGGAGCGGGTTTGGAGCGGATCGGCATTGATCCAAACCCGTTTATCAAATTTCAAAAGTTAACCCAAACCCGATCCGTAACCCACAGGGTTTTGAATAATCAAACCCATACCCTTATCCACCGGATCAACGGATACCCAAACCCGATCCGTAACCCGCATTGTAACAAATATAACATGAATCACATTTTTGCTCAATACTTATAAAATAATTTTTTCATAATAAAACAAACGTCTAATATAGCTTAATACTTAAAATAACAATTCCAAAACAAAACAAACGTCTACTATTGGAAACATGCATGAGAAAATGTAAAAGTTAATTAATTTATATATAATAAATTTATTTTAATATAATTTTATACGGGGCGGGTTATTAACGGAGCGGGTCGATAGTGATCCAAACCCAACCCTTTTACTTAAAGGGTTAATGGGTACGGGTCGTTAGCGGGTTAACGGATCATAAATAACGATCCAAACCCATATATTTTGCACGGATTTGGAGCGGATCAGGGTCAAAACCCGCTCCATTGCCAGGTCTACTACTAAAACAACTAAACTAATATGAAACCTAAGTGAAGAAACATAAATACCACGAATGGCGACTGAAAACCGAGTATTGGAGTCAAAGAAGCCTTAGATCCACCTTATGGGTCGTTTCTTGCCTTCTGATTTCGACCTAATGACCTCTATTTATAGTTGTGGAATTTAAGTGACCACGTCGCGCAACTCTAGAATCCGCGGCGCGCGTGTGAGTTTATCCCTGTTTTTTGTCATTTGAATTCTTCCCACCGCCTCATCGTTGACTCAGCCTGGCTCGCCAATGTGCAAACCCGCGGCGCGTGTATCCAGACGACTGTTTTTGTCCTTATCTCCAAACTTCTTCCATTTTGTACGCATTTGATCCCTGTTTATAACTTTTCTTTCCAAACAAACACTGACACAAAAAGTGAGAATACCAAAGCATATATGATATAAAATCACCAAGAATAGGGCCTAACAATGACTAAAATACTTGATATTACTAGGCGTTGTCAAACACGCCACACTTGTGCCTTGCTTGTCCCCAAGCAAAAGAGTTTTTAACAAATTCTAACTAAGACTCAAACAAATTTTGAATGTGTTCAATTTCAAAACTTATTGTCCCTAGAGTTAGATGGAATAGTTTATGAAAACATAACTAGAATATTCTTTGGAATTCATGACTTTCTAAAGAACCCTTGATTACAAATTTTTTGTCCACAGTGAATTGTACGTACTCATTCAGATTCTGAAGGCCATTAAAGAACTGTCCATGACTTTCGATGTTGTTCGTGTAACGAGCTTTCAAAAATACCATCCCAAACCAGATGATCTTAGGTGGTAAGGTGCATAAATGCCTTTTTCGAGGCCACCCTTTTCGGACCTACCGGCTCGAACAACAAAGGCCACTGACAGTCCCTTCCTAAATTCCAATCCTAAAATATCTCAATCTTCTAACTCCTAAAACTCAACTTATTTAACTAAACTCATAGCATGATAACAACTAAATGGTATCTCTTGAAAAATACCGATGCTAAAACATTCACAAACTATTCGTTTCAAAATTACAATCTAATAAAAATTTTGAAAAATTGCTAAAAAAATTTTGAAATTCGATTGTTTTCGCAAAAATTTCAAAAACAACTACTCTTTCGACTGTCCACACACCACACTTAAAACCGTACAATGTCCCCGTTGTACAAAAATTATTTTAGAACAAGGGAGAAAGAGTTACCCCTTAGACAGTAGACTGCTTGATGGTACTTGGTTGTCACATGTACAAAAACACGAACATCTCCACGATTCAGAATTCCCAGGAGTTGTAGCGCAACAGTAAAACACACCGGTGATCATAGCAAGTGGAGAGGGCACGGTGACCCCACACTTGCCTGAAACAACTCCTCCACAGATTCCCATTTCGGTATTACATGCATCACTCACAAAAAAAATCAAATGCAAACAGAACAAACAACTAAAATATGAAATATAAACAAACAAACAAAAAGATAGTGTCATAGGTTTGGTACAAATATCTCAAAAAAAGTGAAAAGAAAAATACATCAATCGTCATCATGGTGGGTCCCAGATGGACCCGCCCTGTCACCGTGATCTCTGGCAGGGTATGGTGGAATGTCATCAATGTGTAACTGGAGCATGATCAACCGCTGCGTCTCTGCCATCCACCGGTCATGAGCCTCAATGACTGATACCCTCTGACCCAAATCCTGTACAACAGCCAACACGTCTGATAACTACGGCTGAGGCTCTGCTGGTGGGTCTGCAACTCTCCAGCGTCGCCTCGCCGATCCCTCCTCCTAAGCATGGGTTGGTCGGGGTGCCCGTGGTGCCTCTGTCGCCACCCTCAGATATCGCCCCGCCTGTGGCTGATGGATAAGGCCCATGTTCTCTAAGAACCGGACTGATGTGCGCACAAGCAGTATCGCTGTCAAAGTCGCTATGGTGTCGGTAGTCAGCAAGCCATATGATCGGGCCAAACGGGTAATGTAGTGCCCGCCGGCCAAGGGGCTGTTGTTGGATGCACCCGCTACTCGGGTGGATAGGGAGACTGCCAAGGCATATGGTAGATGGACGAATCTGGTGGGATCGAGGAGCACCCACATGAATGTCTTGTCCTCGCCAAAGATCTTCTCACCTCATTGCTTCTACATAACATAAGTGGAGATGATACGGTGCATGAGGCGGTGAAGCGGGTTGCGAGCTGGCTCTCCCTGGCCGACCCCACCTCAAACTATACATTGGACATCGTAGCCCAAATAGTCGCATTGGCAGCCTGATCTGGCTGCCCATTAATGCATGCCCGAAGAAAAGGCGCGAAATGGCGGCTCTGGAGCTCCTTCTCCGTATAGATCTCTGTACGTCTCCCGAAGTCCCGGAGACTGCACTCCCTGCTAACTCCCCCCAATCCGAAACTGATCGGCCTGGGCCGTGCCTCCCGCACACTCGGTGCATAATGAATTGTGGACAGGAACTCCAGGAGAAGCTTCGTGTAGACTGTATCGTCCTGGTTGGCCACGAGCCTCTCCCAGTCGTGGCACGTAAAGGTAAACTCCCCAGTGGACCAGGTGCGGTGAAGAAATGGCTCGATCTCGGCCCACAATCTGGCCTGACCAAGAATATCCCGGTAAAAAATAGTCACCTCGAGAACCGGACGAGAAATGAGCTCGTCCCTCCGCTGTATATACTCGGGTGTCCTCTCCAGAACCTCGGGGAACTGAAGGAAAGGGTGGTCACGTCTAAAAGCTATCTGCACAAATGAACCACACAAAACAACATTTTTTTGCAAAATAAGTCTCTTTCTCCCCCATCGAGCCGCGGCGCGGCCCAAGAACCAGGGCGCGGCGCGTCGAGCATCTGTCACGAATCAAAACCCCAAATCGACGATTTAACCTGCTAAAACTCGATCCAACACTACTACAATGTAGCCTAAGCACCGACTAGCCCCTCTAGGGTGATTGTTTTGCAAACAAAACACCCTACGAGCCAGCATTGCCGATTTTTAAGTTTTCTATTTTTTGGAGAAATCATCCAATGTCGCTGCCTAAATGCTTGTAATAACCAGTAGAAATGACATAGAACAACGTACCTTGATCGTAGCAATCAAATACACGAGAAAACGCAAGAAGTTTTTCTGATCAATCGGTGCTCTGGAGCGCGGCGTGGTCACAAATGAGCATAGACGTACCATATAAAGAAGAAAAATGGCCGATCGACTTCCGTGTCGCGCCAAGGGGCGCACCGCGGTGCGCGTGTCTCCAATCCAACCCCTGCGTATCGGGTTGCATTGCGATCTCGCGTCGCGCCAAACTCCATCCCGTGTCACGGCCTTCAAAACTCCCAAATTCCTTCGTGTGACCCCACACTTGCCTCAGACCAATTATACCTGTGATAACAATGATAATATCTTCCTAATTACTCCTAAAAACACAGTACCAAACCTATAAAGGATGGGTTGCCTCCCAACAAGCGCTAAGTTTAACGTCTTCAACCAGACGGGAGTCCTTCTACAGCTACGGTGGATCGTATGCCTTCTTCCTTCGCTGATTTTTAGTCACCACCGTCCCTTTGTTGATCCACTGCTCCTCAAACTTTCCTGGGTCGAATGGCTTGCCGGTTCTCCTGCTGCTGTCCGGTTGCCGTCTCCCGATGATTTCCCGCGAGTACTTGGAGGTAGCTTTGAACCTCCAAGCCCGATCCTTCCTTCTGTATCTCTTCAAGATCACAGGTTTGATGTGGAGCGTGCCCAGTGCTGCTCCCAGTAATTGTTGTGCGCCTCGTTTGTTGCTTACATATTGCATGTTATCTACAGTTTGTGGTTTTGGTCTGCAGTACCAATAAAAATTTTCCAATCGAATGGGATCGGAAGGCAACATATCGGGATGCTTCTATATGTCCTCATCGATGGTATTAATTACATCTAATTTTCCATTCACGAATGGATCATGTGTGCCAAAGAAATCATGTTTGTTGTTTTCAAAAACCAACTCGTCGACATCATCTTCTTGATCATCGTCCAACAGGTGGATCGGTACCAAGAATGAGTGACTGGTTTCATCTGGTGATGGTACAGATTCACTCATCACCAGATCCTCACTTTCAAAATGCTCAAAATTTTCAAAATTCTTAGGAATTGTTGGGCTGGGGTCTGTGCTGTCACTCACAGCCTCCTCCTCAACATCCTCATTAACCAAATTGTCTGGTGATGGTATGGACTCACTCATCACCAGCTCAACATCATCAACATTTTCAAAAACATCAAAAACATCAAAAACATCAAAAGCTGTTGAGTCAGGGGTAGTATTGTCACCTACAACCTCTTCCTCAACAACCGTTTCGACCATCTCAGTGGTCTCTTGACTTTCCCAAGGTGCGTGTCCTTCCATCACATGTTTAGGTGATGCAGGCTCACACACATTATCATTGGTATAAAAATCACTCGCCTCAGGTTTTAGCGAGGGTGGCGGATATTCACAACTTTTCTCTAATGATCTAAAGAAGCTTGCAATCTTACAAGAGCATCAGCCTGATCCTTCTGAATTTGGTAGGTGTTAGCCATGAGTTCCAATAATTGGGCCCAAATTGCAGAATTTTCAGGTTGAGATGACTCCTCGGTCCACCATCCATTGTCATCGAATGATCCATTGTTGCAATCATCCTCGTAATAGTTGTCGGCCGGATTTTCATAATACTCATAATATTGTTTCGGATATATGTAATCGCCCATTATGAGGACGCACACATACCAAAAATCAAAAGACTAAAATTGAACATAAAAATAAGAAAACAAATCCCTACAGATCACCTAATCTTAAGCTCACAACTCCCCGGCAACGGCGCCAAAATTTGACACGCCTAGGTCGTCGTGCAGTCAAAAATAGTAAAAACCTCACTCTCACTAGTACAGTGGTAGTCAGGGTCGATCCACAGGAGTTTCGTGGTCAAGATAGGTGATAGATTACCAGTTGCAGTGTCACGCTACAACCAGAGGGACTAATCTCTACTTTCTCAAAAACAGTCCAAAAATCCAAAATCCAACAAAGTCCAAAACAAAGCATAAACTTAAATGGAACTTAAACTAAAAACCTAACCTAGCTTGCTTACTGAAATCAGAAGTGTAATTTAGAAACAGAAACAAACAAGATCAATCTCACAAGCATAAAGCATTCAAACACCAGAATACCAAAAACATCAATAAACATATAACCGAATGATTAATTTCATAAAAATCAGATCCCAAACATCCAAAACAGTAAACAACGAAAATCAGAAACTTTAACCTAATGCTAATGGTTGTCACACCCAAAAACACCAAGCTAAACTACTAAAACAACTAAACTAATATGAAAACTAAGTGAAGAAACATAAATACCACGAATGGCGACTGAAAATCGAGTATTGGAGTCAAAGAAGCCTCAGATCCACCTTATGGGTCGTTCATTGCCTTCTGATTTCGACCTAATAACATCTATTTATAGTTATGGAATTTAAGTGACCGCATCGCGCAACTCTAGAATCCGCGGCGCGCGTGTGGGTTTATCCTCGTTTTTTCGTCATTTGAATTCTTCCCACCACCTCATCGTTGACTCAGCGCGACGCGCCAATGTGCAAACCTGTATATCCAGACGACTGTTTTTGTCCTTATCTCCAATCTTCTTCCGTTTTATACGCATTTAACCCGTGTTTATAACTTTTCTTTCCAAACAAGCACTGACACAAAAAGTGAGAATATCAAAGCATATATAATATAAAATCACCAAGAATAGGGCCTAACCACGACTAAAATACTTGATATTACTAGGCGTTGTCACACATCTAGGTGGTTCCCGTTCTACGTTGGTCTCGCTGGAGTTGCCCACCGACCCCCTTTACGAGGGTCCTGCCTTGAGCTCGCCAGAGTTGCCCACCGACAGGCAAGTGAATACCGATTGAACGGTTCCCCCTTTTAGGTTAGGGGTTTGTGTAAAATGCAATTTTAGTCCCTGAATTTTAGAAAATAATAAATATAAGAAAGGAACAAAAAAGGAAGGGTATTTCTGTCTTTTTATTGGTATTTAACGGAGGATAATAGACGGTAACCCTATAAGGGATCTTAAATATAGCAAAAATGTAACCATAGAGATCTTGAAAGTGAAATCTCAAAAGTTGAACTCAAAGTACATATTCGTGTCAAACATAAGGACCAATTATATAATATACTCAAATTTAAAAAAAAAATATTTTTACATAGAAAATGACCAATCTTATAAGAAAATCAAACCACATAAACCAAACACGTAAAAACTATCCTAGTTATCCCCACCACGCTTATTGTATCAAACTAGAAGGACCAACCATGCAATTTACTTTTAGGTCTTATTGATTTTTGAAAAAAAATCATAGGTAAGTTAAAAACTGTTTTTAAATCACGTTCCAAAGAAGGCGCGTAGATTAATGTGCAAGAATCTTTTGTGTGATACCTAAAAGAAACTTAACCCTGTCAACAAACTTCAATATTTTAATAATTTATCATCTTTTATGTCTATTTGCTGGAATTCATCCCTCAACTTCCACGTCTTATTCACATGTACCCAAGTGTTAAAAGTTTGTTCAAAGAAGTAAATGTCCTGCTACGGACACATTCTTATAAATTCATTTTACAATTTGTAAATGTAAAACTAAACCTAAAATAATAATCAAAAACCTTCTGTAAAGAAAATACAAAATCTAGTCATCCGCCAAGCTTGAAATTTTCAAAGTAGTTGAAACAGTGCATTTAAGAAGTTTAGGGTTACTTCTGTAAACATATATAAGATTAGGGGCTCAATTGCAACATGCCGATCGAGTTCAAATTGCAGTCGATGCTTCTAGACCAACACCTTGCCTTCACACCGTTACATAACCACGGTTTCCTTCGATAATTGTGCCCTGCCCTTTGCAACCCTCTGTATAAATCTAGATCCATCAATTGATCGTTTAGCATACTTTCAGATTCAAATAACAATTACTTTTCAGTAGACGATCGCATCTCTCTGTTAATCAATCAATCATCCCGATCATGGCCGAAAACAATGTGCCTGTTACTACTCAACCAGAGGTACGTCTTTCCAGTGTTTAATTGTCGCTAATGATAGTTTCCATTCATGTTTTCGGTTAAATCATTTCAGTCTGTATGTTTAATTTGTTCTCCGATCGATTGTTCTGTAAGAAAATTGGGGATGATCACTGAAAATCGTTATTCGTAATTGAAATTACGAGAAATTGTTTTGATTCTTGTGATTGTTTCAAAATCGCCAAACAACAATAAAAAATGGATAGAAATTCCTGCAAGAATGTGAATCTGCAAAACTTATTTTGATACTAATTCGGCCACTAATTTGATAAATATACATGATGATGCTATGCATCTAACATATTCCTTTCTACAATTAGAGTAAGATTGATCCTAAAATTGATATACATGACCTAAAATTCATTCAAGATGAGTATAAATCAATGTAGTTATGATTTCTTGTTTCTGTTGCAATTGCAAATGGTTCAGATCGAACAAGAGAGGTTAAAGTACCTCGAATTTGTGCAAGTAGCAGTACTCCATGCAGTTCTTTACGCCTCAAGAGTCTACGGTTACGCTAAAGACAACTCCGGTCCTCTAAAACCTGGCGTGGAGACAATCGAAGGTACTCTCAAAACCGTTGTAGGCCCTGCTTATGATAAATTCCATGACGTCCCTGTTGAAGTCCTCAAGTTCGTTGATCGTAAGGTCAGTTTTTCTTCCTCTTTTCCTCTACTTTCCATTACATCATTCTTATTACTTAAAAAGTCGGTTGCTATTTCAGGTTGAAGAGTCTGTTACCATAATCGGCAGCCAAGTGCCTCCATTTGTGAAAGAGGTCAAGACCAGTGGTGTGGTGGAAACTGCATCCGGTCTAGCGAAAGGACTATACGTGAAATACGAACCGGTTGCAGAGCAATATGCTGTGTCAGCATGGCAGTCTTTGAACCAGCTTCCACTGTTCCCGAAGGTGGCTAAAGTGGTTGTACCAACGGCGGCTTACTATTCTGAAAAGTACAACCAGACTGTGCAGGAAACGGCTGTAAAAGGTTACAAGCTTTCTTCTTATTTGCCGTTGGTGCCTACTGAGAGGATTGCCAAGGTGTTCAACCCTGTTTGACCAACGGTGGTTCTAAGTTAGTATACAAAGATTTTTCAACAAAGTGAAGACAAATATGTAAAAAAAATCTCATTGAAGTTCCGTTGTTTTTAAAGCATATTATATATGAGAAAGATGAGGAACCTAGAAATGATGACATAACGCATGTATTTGAGACAAAATTGTTGTCAAGAATCTTTCTTTGAAGTTTGGTGTTTTATGGTTTTGGTTATAGTGACTTGTTTGTTAGTCTTTTTTGGTTTGTTGTTTTATAGTCTCTTAAGTGATGATGTAGTGATTATTGTTTGTTGATTTATTAATATTTTGTTGGTTATTCTATGAATGAGACCTACATCTGTTGTAATCTTAGGTAAGAAAAATATATTTCACAACATCCCAATGCTCTTTACCAAGACAAGCTATGTATCGAGAAACAACACTAACAACCTGAGCTATGCCAAACCTAGTACAAATCATGACATACATAAGACTCCCTACAACACCGGAATACGGAACTTTGCTCATATACTTCACCTTGATCTTTGTTTGAGTTGCCAAAGTATCCAATAACATGAAATTTGATGATGATGGTGTACTCAAAGACTTCGTTGAAGTCATACCAAAACGAGAAAGAACCTTTAAGATACAACTTTTTCAGGACAAGAAAAGCTTACGATTAGACCTATCTCATAATATTTCCATATTGTGGATCTTTTGAGCATCCTCTAAATCTTTCATATCAAATTCAGAATTGAGAAGTTCGTTCAATTTTGTGAAATTCAGCCATGTCTCGAGTAACTACTAACATATTGTCTACATAGAGCAACAAATACACACGTGACCTATCAACACGTCCCTTACCTTGAGCCACGAACCCCTTCGAACAACTCATATAAATATCATTTTCAAGCTCCCTGTGTAGGAAAGTCGTTTTAACATTCAATTGCTCTAATTCCAATTCTGTTTGTGTCACTAGTGCCAACAATCTAATAGACGTATGACGCACCACTGGTGAGAGAATTTCGTTAAAATTAACCCCTTGTTCTTGACTATAACCTCTAGCCACCAAGCGGGCCTTATATTTCACATTTTTTTTATCTATGCTACCATGTTATTTTCTTATAAATCCACTTACACGTTATAACTTTTTTCTCTCAAGGTAATTTACCAATTCTCATGTCTGATTCTTGTGAAGGGACTCTATCACTCTACTCATAGCTGGTATCCACAAATCAACCTCCTTGTTTGTACTTGCTTCTTGTTTGGGTTTTTTTTAACCTGTTTGGTTTAACACGACCTGCAAGTGCACAGGATCGTACAAGTAATAATAGTCGGTGAAGACCAGATATCGTACCCACAGAGAAATGATTAATTTTAATCGTAATCTTAATATATTGCTTTCGATTTTAAATGATTTTGTTTGTTTTTGGTATTTTTAACTTCAACATAAACTAAAGTAATTTATCAAATGATAATTAAAATTCAACCACGCAATAATTCAACAAACAATCACAAGTTTTAACAAATATCAATACGAATAAGGCTTTGGTTGGAAACTGATTAAATAATAATCTAAACAATTATTTTGGGATTATTTATTGTTATGAAATTTATACGGTAAGTTAAACCAATTAAAAATATTACCATTTCACACATAATAAATACTTAGTAAAAACACATCACAACCTATAATTTATCAATAATATTAGGGGCCTTGTCGCAATCAAAAAAACTGAACCAATCTATATTTTAATTATTTGGCTCTAAATTATCTAATTTAACTTATTTAAAACTAATTTAATACTAATAACCAAATAACTAAAATACAAATTAAGGGCCTTGTCGCTAGTTTGAAAACTGACCAATATTATCGATAAACCAAGTTGTGTTCCCGCGTGTCTAAGAATTACTATGCATAAAAATGATCTTATTAAACACTAGCTAGTATTGGGAAATACTGGGAGCCTTGTTGTGTTTAACAGCTTTGACAAATCGTTGGTTTTGTTTTTTTTTTATAAAAAAAATAAATAAATTTTAGAAAATAAGCACAATATTTAATGAAATCTCCAAAAGTTGTTTCGGTTAAGACATCCAATTGGTAAATTAATTATCATATCAATATTTAACAATAATAACATTTTAATCCACAGGTTGTCAATTCTATGGTAGTAACAAATATTATTACAATAAATATTAACGTGACATTATAAAACTCATTAAACATTTTTTACCTTGAAATGCAAAATATTCAGTTTACTAATTTTATAAATAATATCATATTAGGTAATTTAAAAATCAGGATTTATTTTAATTTTCCTTTAAGATATGAAATTTATAAAATACAATAAACTTATTTCTGTTTACAAGATTAATAAATATCAACATGAAGCTCATCTAATTTGACATTTCAGTTTATAAAAATCATATTTACAACAAATAAATCCCAATAATATTATTAGACTATCATTTAATCGTTCACAACCAAAACCTTATAATTAACTACTCACACATAATTATTGTAACTAACAAAATTATAACAATAACTATCATATGATTCATGACTAATAAATTAAATAAAATTACAGAAATTAACAAGAATAAAAAGAAATATACCTTTGAAGACTTTGATTTTTCCAAGCTTCTAATCTCCAATAATCAACTTATCACACACAATAATTATTACAAACATAAAATCATAAAATTACAAATTATTACAAACCATACTTCAAACTTGATAAATACATAAAAACGAAAATTACAACGTAATAACTTAATGGATGACTTAATAACTTCAAACTATCAAGAACACTCAAGAAACCTCACTGAAAATTTTATGAACTCGAAAATGAGACTAGAGAGAATTTAGATACGAATTTTAAGACTAGAAGAATGTGTAACCTCCTTTGGTTGCTGAACTCCAAGTGTTTATATCTTCATCTTCTTGATAGTGCATGCATCCACCATCTTTGTTTATTTTTCACCAACTCCACCATATATTTCTTTTGCTTAGTTAATGTTTTGATGGAGTATGACTTGGCTAGCATCAACATGACCATTCTTCTTTTTTTTAACACTCGATCAAGCATAGCAAACAAAAGAAAGGAAAGAAAATTTTTTTTTTTTTTTTTTTTTTGGTTTGGTCTTGCTCCTTCGGCCGATCACAATGACCCAAATGAACAAATTGTAATTTAGTCTTTTCTCTTGCATGGTGGAGCACAAGTGGAGCATGCTTTATTTTCTTTAACTTTTTTATTCTACTTTGGAGGAGCACACTCAAACACATGCAAGCTCATATAATCTTGTCCCCCATGCTTGTCTTTTGGGAATCTTTAATTTTTTTTAAATATTATATTAATTTCGAATTTAAATTTATTTATTATTAATTTTCGGATTTTATAAAAATATATATTTGTATATAATTAATTTATGAGATAAAAATAAAAATGGTTGGAAAATAAAAGGTTTAAATGGGTTAAAATAAAATAAAAAGCTAAAATTCGAAATTAAAATAAAAAAACTATAACTAAATTAAAAGTAAAATTTATAATTAATATAAACTAAGAAAGCTAAAAATATAAAAAAAAAAATAAGTTTCATAAAAATAAAAATATAAAAGCTACCAACAATTATCAAAATAAATAAATAAAAATAAACCTAAAACTAATAAAATAAATGCCAAAATAAAAATAAATTGGTTTTAATAAAAAATTAAAAACGTTTTTCTAAAAATATAAAAGATAAGAATTTTAAAATTAAAATTAAAACTAATGTTGAAAATAATAAAAGACTAAAATTCTAAAATAAAAAAATAATTGGTTTTAAATAAAATAAGAAAATGTAAAAGTGATTGGCAAAATATAAAAATAAAATGGTTTAATAAAAATAAACCAAGTAAAAGAAAATAAATAATTAAAAACAACTAAATAAAAATCTTTATTAAAAAGTAAAATTAAACAAACTAAAAATAATTAATTTAAATAAATCTATTAAAGAAAATAACTAGTTTAAGCTAAAAATAATAATAAAAACTAAATTTATAAAAGTTAAGAGAATAAAAATAAATTAAAAATGGTTTTCTAAAATGGTTTGGTGGTTTAGGGTTAAAAATGGTGGTTTTAGGGTTTTTAAGAAATAATTGGTTTTAAAAAAAATTATAGTCTAAATAAAAAAATAAAATATCCCATAAATTAAAATACACACATATATTTTTCTTCCGTTAAGCCCTGCAAACAAAAACACACAAATTTAGTTCATTTTTCGACGTAAAATGATGAATTACGTTAAAAACAGAATTTTTATTTTTTAGCACGCATTAACGCAAATCATAGTTTTTAAGCTCGAAAATATTGTAAAGTCTTAGGTTTAAGGATAAATTTTATCATTAAAGCTCAATAAGAGATCGCAAAATGATCTCTAAACATCCCCAAACTTTAAGCATTGCTCGTCCCGAGCAATAAGAAAAATTAGACTTTACAATATTTAAAAAATGAAATCAAAGTATGGGAAATTTTTAATCAACAAATACAAACTTATTATATTTTTTTTATTTTTAAACAACAACGAATTATAGATCCTACAATATTATCTGTCTAATTTTCAAAAGTCTAGTACACTAGCTTAATTTATCTGCTAAATTATAATTATGCCTTCTAGTTACGCACACAAAAACAGTTAATTCTAAAAGCTTGTATGTTAACGCATTATCCACATTACCCGAATATATTAACCATGTATCAAAAGGTCTTGCAAAGGCTCAAAATATATATCTGGTACCCACCCCTACAATCTCACTTGGTAAAGGGAAAGTTTTAGGCTTTTCTTCGTCCATTGATGAACAAGACTTACACTTAGCGTTTATATCATTAGAGCCTGAAGTGAGATTAAACTAAAATGCACCATAAATCCTATAAATATGAAATAGCACACTTTATTTCCTATCCGACCTAGATATAACACACTACCAAAAGTGTCAAGAATATATATACAAAATTGTCTTGACTAAAAATAAGCAGATAAAAATCCAACTATATGTACAAAATTGATCAAAATATTTTTTAAATTGATTTTTTTTAAATATTTATAGAAAATAAGAAAACCACACCAAACTACATCATTCTCTTTTCTTTTCTTTTGTTTTTTTTTTCTTTTTTTTTTGTTTTATTTTTTTGTTTTATTTTTTTGTATATTTTTTTTACTTTTTTTTAGAGAACAGATGTAACACACCAAACTTACAAAATTTATAAAATACAAATTTCTATAAAATAAAATCTTTTTGTGTATATTTTTTTGACTCACCCATAAAATTTGATGTTTTACTGGTGAGTATAACTGAAATAAACTCACACTAAAAGCAATCTCAAAGAAATATTGAAAATTTTCAAATAAAATCAAATAAAACGATATCTACAATGGAAACAAACAAAACGAAATATACTACAACTGACGAAAATAAGCAAATAAAATGGACTTTTAGTGCAATTTAGCTTAAGTTGGAGAATTCACTATGACTCTAATGACAAAAGGCATCATGCAAGCTCGACTCCATGCATCCCCGAACTCCGCGCCCAAAACACTCAAATTGCATAAAATGTGCAATTATCCTCACTCAAGAAACGATACCCTTAATCATTTACATGGTTAACTGCCCGTTTACTGTGGATAGTGTTTTAAAATGCAAGTCCTAGGATTAACTAATCCATTTCCATTATAAAATCTAGGCATAACTACAATTTAATATACAAATTAAACTATTGCCTATTAATCTTAAAAATAAACAACTAATATGCATAATCTATAATGTCATTAAAATTTTTTTTTCTTTTCTCGTTTTTTTTTAAATCAGTTTGTACTTATTTAAAAAAAAAAAAAAACGTCTCCAAACTTTAATGGTCAAACAAGCATTTACACACACATTTTATTCACAATCATCATCATCAAGGAATTTTAAATGATATATCAAAAAGATTAAGGAATAGAATTCCCTGATGATGGTTCCTTCACGAAATTCTCCTTTCAGTTCGTCAGTGATCCGACTATCCTAAGTCATCTCTTTATTCGCAAACTGCAAACACACACTTAAACAAAAACTTGAAATCACACGTTAAAACAATAAACACACATTTATTTATTTACAACAAACATAGTTTCCTCCCACTCTTCACTTATCTTCTTTGAGGACAATCTTTTCTTCAATTAGATTGACCTTTTCTTCGTCCCCAAAGTAGTGCTTAATCCTCTGGCCGTTAACTGTAAACTCTTTTCCATCTTCAGCATTCATTAAGACCACTGATCCACTGGGCCATACCTTTGTGATACGGTAAGGTCCAGACCATTTTGATCTTAGTTTCCCCGGAAAAAGTTTAAGTCTTGAATTGAATAATAATACACGTTGGCCCTCTTTGAACTCTCTCTTCCTGATTTTCCTATCGTGCCATTTCTTGATCTTATCCTTTTGAATAAGTGCATTTTCATATGTGGCAAGTCGAAATTCTTCCAACTCCATGATCTCATTCAACCTTTTCTTAGCAGCAACCTTCCAATCTAAATTTAACACTTTAAGTGCCCAGGACACTTTATGCTCAAGCTCAAGTGGAAGGTGACATGCCTTTCCAAATACCAGCTGGTATGGAGAGGTTCCAATGGCAGTACGAAAAGCTGTCCGATATGCCCAAAGTGTGTCATCTAATTTGAATGCCTAATCCTTCCTGGTTTTGTTGACCACTTTCTCTAGAATCAATTTGAGTTGTTTGTTGTTTGCTTCTGCTAAACCATTTGACTGGGGATGGTAAGCTGTAGCCACGCGATGCTTGATGTTGTATTTGGCCAGTACACCACCTAAAACACGATTACAGAAATGTGATCCTTCATCGCTCACAATGGCTCTAGGTGTGCCAAATCTAGTAAAAATGTTTTTCTTTAAGAACTCAACGACTGTACGAGCATCATTTGTACTACAAGCAATCGCCTCTACCCATTTTGAAACATAATCTACAGCTACCAGGATATAGATTTTACCATTTGAAGGTACAAATGGTCCCATAAAATCTATCCCCCAAACATCAAACAATTCTAACTCAATCATGTTTGTCAATGGCATTTCATCTCTTCTACTAATTCCTCCTGTCCTTTGACATCGATCACAGTTTTTCACAAAATCACGAGCATCATTAAACAATGATGGCCAATAGAATCCACTCTGTAAGATTCTAAATGCCGTCTTTTCTCCACTAAGATGACCTCCATACTCAGAACTATGACACTTTTGCAGAATTGATTCTTGTTCTACCTCAGGGACACAGCGCCTCCAAATTTTATCAACTCCGATTTTGAACAAATAAGGCTCATCCCAAAATTAGAATTTTGATTCGGAGATCAACTTCTTCTTTTCTCTCCATGAACTTTCCTCTGGGGTTATCCTGCTCATTAAGTAATTGACAATGTTAGAATACCAAGGGTAATTCTCAGTAACTCTTAACAAATACTCGTCCGGAAAGTTATCCATATCAACTTCTACCTCTTCTCTTTTTCCTTCAATCTCTAGTCTAGAAAGATGGTCAGCTAGCACGTTCTCTACTCCTTTCTTATCACGAATTTCACATTCAAATTCTTGGAGTAATAGTACCCATCTTATCAATCTCGCTTTGGCATCTTTCTTGGCCATTAAATGTCTAATGGCAGAGTGATCAGTGTACACAACAACTCTTGTCCCAATCAGGTAAGGACGAAATTTTTCGAGGGAAAACACGACTGCTAAGAACTCTTTTTCTGTCGTAGTGTAATTCAATTGGGCTCCATTGAGTGTAGTGCTCGCATAATAAATAGTATGAAAGAATTTACCCTTGCGTTGCCCTAACACAGACCCAATTACACTATTACTAGCATCGCACATGATCTCAAAAGGTTGTGTCCAATCTGGTGTTACCATGATTGGAGCATTCACCAATCTTTTCTTTAACTCCTCGAAAGATTTTTTACAATCTTCATCAAATGCAAAGTCACGGTCTTTTTCCAAGAGTTGAGTCAGCGGTTTTGCGATTTTTGAAAAATCTTTGATAAAACGACGATAAAATCCCGCATGACCAAGGAAACTACGAACGGCCTTGACATTTGTAGGGTTAGGTAGTTTTTCAATTACTTCCACCTTTGCCCTATCCACTTCAATTCCACTTCTGGAAACTTTATGTCCTAAAACAATTCCTTCTTGAACCATAAATTGACATTTTTCCCAGTTCAAAACAAGGTTGTTTTTTATACATATCTTCAAAACCTTATCCAAATTGCTAAGACATTCAGCATAATCATCTCCAAATAATGAAAAATCATCCATAAAAATCTCAAGATTCCTTTCAACCATGTTAGAAAATAAAGACATCATGCATCTTTGGAATGTTGCTGGTGCATTACATAAACCAAAAGGCATGCGTCTAAAAGCAAATGTACCATACGGACATGTGAAAGTAGTCTTGTTTTGATCATCAGGATGTATAGCAATTTGATTGTACCTAGAGAATCCGTCTAGGAAACAGTAAAATGGTTTTCCTGCAAGACGGTCTAGCATTTGATCGATGAAAGGAAGCGGAAAATGGTCTTTCTTTGTAGCTGCGTTGAGCTTTCGGTAGTCAACACATATTCTCCATCCAGTGACCATTCTTGTTGCGATTTGCTCCCCTTTTTCATTCGTAGTAACAGTCATCCCTCCCTTCTTTGGAACACAGTGCACAGGACTTATCCATGTGCTACTTGGGATAGGATAAATGATTCCTGCATCAAGCCATTTCAGAATTTCTTTTCTAACCACCTCTTTCATCATTGGATTCAACCTTCTTTGGTGTTCAATGGATTCTTTAGCACCCTCCTCTAAGATGATTTTGTGCATACATGTCGAGGGGCTAATTCCTTGAATATCAGCCAAAGTCCATCCAATTGCTTTTGTGTTTTCTTTCAAAACCTTAAGCAATTCTTGCTCTTGTTCGGGTGAGAGCAAAGCAGATATGATGACAGGCAAATTTTCTTCATCTTTCAAAAATGTGTATTTTAAATGGCTTGGCAATTGTTTTAGCTCTAAGACAGGTGCTACTTCAATTGAAGGTTTCATTTGAGGTAACACCTTATCGTCTCTTCCCAAATCTTCTTTGATCCAACATACTTCTTTTGCTTCTTCTTCTTCGATAATTATTTCTTGGATCTCTTCCACAGATTTTCTTTCAAACTCTTCTTCTCCCCAATCATTCATACTTGCCATTCTTTGGTTCACTAAGAGATCAATTTCCCTAACAAATGAACACTCTTCCATGTTAAAAGGTTGTCGAATTGTTTTTAACATGGAAAAGGTAAAGTTTTCATCGTTTACTCTCAGGGTAATCTCTCCATTCTTCACATCTATTAAAGCACCGGTTGTCGCCAAAAATGGTCTCCCAAGTATGATACCACATTCAATGTCCGCTTCATAATCCAGAATGATAAAATCAGCTGGGACAATGATGTTATCAACCTTCACAAGAACATCTTCAATCTTCCCTTCTGGATAAACGACTGTACGATCCGCAAGTTGGAGTGTGACAGTTGTAGGTCTAGCATTGCCAATTTTTAATTCTTTGAAAATTGATAAAGGCATCAGATTTATGCTAGCACCTAAATCACACAATCCAATCTTTTGAAAGTTTCCAATGCGGCATGGTAAAGTGAAACTACCAGGATCATTCTTTTTAACTGGAAGTTTCTCTTTAACCATGGTACTAAGGTTGTTTGTCAGTGCAACAGTTTCATACTCTCCAAATCTTCTCTTTTTTGTTAGAATTTCCTTCATGAATTTTGAATACGAAGTCATCGATTGGAGAGCATCAATAAACGGAATGTTTATATGCAACTGCTTTAGTACCTCAATGAATTTCTTAAAATTCCCATCATCTTTTGATTTACTTCTTTTTGGAGGGAAAGGTGGTGGAAAAGGTAGATCTATTTTTGGGTCTTGACTCTTTTCTTTCCCTTTTGAAGTATTTGATGAACTGGGAATAGATTTCTGCTCTTCGCTGTTATTTCCTTGCTTTCCATCCTCTCTTGTGCTACCAACTTCTTTTCCTTCAGAATTCGTCTTTTCTATTTCATCTTCCTCATCTACCCACTCTTCAACTACAACTTCATCACTTGGTGTCTTCGTACCACCATCTTGTGCTTCTTTGCCAGACCTCAAGGTAATTGCATTGCATTGATCCTTGCCCTTACTTGGACCAGGATTTTGAGTATCACTTGGCAATTTTCCAGGCTCTCTATTATGAAGTATAGTTGCCATCTGCCCTACTTGCTTTTCTAAGTTTCTCATAGCAGCATCATTCTTCATCATGTATTCAGCCATCATCTTCTCCAATGAAGTCATTTCATGACCCGCTCCATGGTTTGAGTTTTGTCTAGCAGATCCTCCAGCTTGATGGTAATTTCCATTATGTTGTCGATTATAAGATTGTTGAAATCCTGGTGGATGTTGGGGTATATGTTGATAATTTTCATGTGTTTGTTGATTACCTCCCCAAGAGAAATTAGGATGATTTCTCCATCCAGGATTATAGGTTTCAGAATAAGGGTTATTCTGTTGTTGTGGTTGTCGAAATCCTCCATTTTGTCTTCCTAGAAAGCAAACAGATTCAGGATTTTGAGGACACTCATCGTATAGATGACTTCCATGACAAAACACACAACTCACCTCAACTTTCTTTTCTTTATCTCCTATTTTTGACACAACTTGCTTCAGTAAATTTTCCATAGATGATATCCTTGCAGCCATTGATGTAGATTGATCAATTTGATGAACTCCAGCATTGTTTCCACGTGTTGGTTGCATTGGTCCGCCTAATCTTTCAGCTGGCCATTGGAAATTATTTCTTGCCATTCGATCAACTAATTCCATGCATTCAGCATAAGTCTTGTCTAGTAAAGCTCCTCCTGCTGACGTGTCAAGCAACACTCTTGTCTGCGCATCTAAGCCATGATAAAATGTCTCCAATTGAACCCACTCAGATAGGCCGTGCATCGGGCACTTCCTCAACAATTCTGTCCATCTTTCCCAGACTTCCCACAAAGATTCTCCACTTAACTGCTTAAAAGAAGTTATGGAGTTTCGCAAGTGTGCGTTCTTTGTTGGTGGAAAATACCTCATTAGGAATTTCTCTTTCAAATCATTCCAAGTGGTAATGGATTCAGATGCTAAAGCATTAAACCAATCTTGGGCACGACCAGTCAGTGAATATGGAAATAGCCGCATTTTTAACACTTCATCACTCACACCTCTACATTTAAAGTTTTCACATAGCTGATTGAAAGCTCTTAAATGTCGGTGAGGATCGTCACTTGGTCCTCCTCCAAAATGCCCAATAGAAGCAAGCATTTGGAACATGACTGGTTTAAATTCAAAGTTATCGGCTAAGATTTGAGGATTAACCACTGGTGGGTTAAGTCCTTCCATATATGGTCGCCCGTGACCACGAATTGGTCTTTCTCCTTGATTATCTCCTTGAAAAACTTCATCCCCGTTTCCTCCTTCCATTTGACGTTCGATCCTAAGATTTCTTCTAATTGCACGTAAAGTTCGTTCAATTTCTAAATCTAGCTTATAAAAGAAATCTTTATCTCTTGATCGAGCCAGAAGTTTGATTTTTTTTTTTAAATTGTTTTTATGATAATTTTTTTTGAAACAATGACAATATATCAAATTTACGTTTAATTAATTTCCTTTCCCCGGCAACGGCGCCAAAAACTTGTTTGGGTTTTTTTAACCTGTTCGGTTTAACACGACCTGCAAGTGCACAGGATCGTACAAGTAATAATAGTCGGTGAAGACCAGATATCGTACCCACAGAGAAATGATTAATTTTAATCGTAATCTTAATATATTGCTTTCGATTTTAAATGATTTTGTTTGTTTTTGGTATTTTTAACTTCAACATAAACTAAAGTAATTTATCAAATGATAATTAAAATTCAACCACACAATAATTCAACAAACAATCACAAGTTTTAACAAATATCAATACGAATAAGGCTTTGGTTGGAAACTGATTAAATAATAATCTAAACAATTATTTTGGGATTATTTATTGTTATGAAATTTATACGGTAAGGTAAACCAATTAAAAATATTACCATTTCACACATAATAAATACTTAGTAAAAACACATCACAACCTATAATTTATCAATAATATTAGGGGCCTTGTCGCAATCAAAAAAACTGACCAATCTATATTTTAATTATTTGGCTCTAAATTATCTAATTTAACTTATTTAAAACTAATTTAATACTAATAGCCAAATAACTAAAATACAAATTAAGGGCCTTGTCGCTAGTTTGAAAACTGACCAATATTATCGATAAACCAAGTTGTGTTTCCGCGTGTCTAAGAATTACTATGCATAAAAATGATCTTATTAAACACTAGCTAGTATTGGGAAATACTGGGAGCCTTGTTGTGTTTAACAGTTTTGACAAATCGTTGGTTTTGTTTTTTTTTATAAAAAAAATAAATAAATTTTAGAAAATAAGCACAATATTTAATGAAATCTCCAAAAGTTGTTTCGGTTAAGACATCCAACTGGTAAATTAATTATCATATCAATATTTAACAATAATAACATTTTAATCCACATGTTGTCAATTCTATGGTAGTAACAAATATTAATACAGTAAATATTAACGTGACATTATAAAACTCATTAAACATTTTTTACCTTGAAATGCAAAATATTCAGTTTACTAATTTTATAAATAATATCATATTAGGTAATTTAAAAATCAGGATTTATTTTAATTTCCCTTTAAGATATGAAATTTATAAAATACAATAAACTTATTTCTGTTTACAAGATTAATAAATATCAACATGAAGCTCATCTAATTTGACATTTCAGTTTATAAAAATCATATTTACAACAAATAAATCCCAATAATATTATTAGACTATCATTTAATCGTTCACAACCAAAACCTTATAATTAACTACTCACACATAATTATTGTAACTAACAAAATTATAACAATAACTATCATATGATTCATGACTAATAAATTAAATAAAATTACAGAAATTAACAAGAATAAAAAGAAATATACCTTTGAAGACTTTGATTTTTCCAAGCTTCTAATCTCCAATAATCAACTTATCACACACAATAATTATTACAAACATAAAATCATAAAATTACAAATTATTACAAACCATACTTCAAACTTGATAAATACATAAAAACGAAAATTACAACGTAATAACTTAATGGATGACTTAATAACTTCAAACTATCAAGAACACTCAAGAAACCTCACTGAAAATTTTATGAACTCGAAAATGAGACTAGAGAGAATTTAGATACGAATTTTAAGACTAGAAGAATGTGTAACCTCCTTTGGTTGCTGAACTCCAAGTGTTTATATCTTCATCTTCTTGATAGTGCATGCATCCACCATCTTTGTTTATTTTTCACCAACTCCACCATATATTTCTTTTGCTTAGTTAATGTTTTGATGGAGTATGACTTGGCTAGCATCAACATGACCATTCTTCTTTTTTTTAACACTCGATCAAGCATAGCAAACAAAAGAAAGGAAAGAAACTTTTTTTTTTTTTTTTGGTTTGGTCTTGCTCCTTCAGCCGATCACAATGACCCAAATGAACAAATTGTAATTTAGTCTTTTCTATTGCATGGTGGAGCACAAGTGGAGCATGCTTTGTTTTCTTTAACTTTATTATTCTATTTTGGAGGAGCACACTCAAACACATGCAAGCTCATATAATCTTGTCCCCCATGCTTGTCTTTTGGGAATCTTTAATTTTTTTTTAAATATTATATTAATTTCGAATTTAAATTTATTTATTATTAATTTTCGGATTTTATAAAAATATATATTTGTATATAATTAATTTATGAGATAAAAATAAAAATGGTTGGAAAATAAAAGGTTTAAATGGGTTAAAATAAAATAAAAAGCTAAAATTCGAAATTAAAATAAAAAAAACTATAACTAAATTAAAAGTAAAATTTATAATTAATATAAACTAAGAAATCTAAAAATATAAAAATAAAAAAAAATAAGTTTCATAAAAATAAAAATATAAAAGCTACTAACAATTATCAAAATAAATAAATAAAAATAAACCTAAAACTAATAAAATAAATGCCAAAATAAAAATAAATTGATTTTAATAAAAAATTAAAAACGTTTTTCTAGAAATATAAAAGATAAGAATTTTAAAATTAAAATTAAAACTAATGTTGAAAATAATAAAAGACTAAAATTCTAAAATAAAAAAATAATTGGTTTTAAATAAAATAAGAAAATGTAAAAGTGATTGGCAAAATATAAAAATAAAATGGTTTAATAAAAATAAACTAAGTAAAAGAAAATAAATAATTAAAAACAACTAAATAAAAATCTTTATTAAAAAGTAAAATTAAACAAACTAAAAATAATTAATTTAAATAAATCTATTAAAGAAAATAACTAGTTTAAGCTAAAAATAATAATAATAACTAAATTTATAAAAGTTAAGAGAATAAAAATAAATTAAAAATAGTTTTCTAAAATGGTTTGGTGGTTTAGGGTTAAAAATGGTGGTTTTAGGGTTTTTAAGAAATAATTGGTTTTAAAAAAAATTATAGTCTAAATAAAAAAATAAAATATCCCATAAATTAAAATACACACATATATTTTTCTTCCGTTAAGCCCTGCAAACAAAAACACACAAATTTAGTTCATTTTTCGATGTAAAATGATGAATTACGTTAAAAACAGAATTTTTATTTTTTAGCACGCATTAACGCAAATCATAGTTTTTAAGCTCGAAAATATTGTAAAGTCTTAAGTTTAAGGATAAATTTTATCATTAAAGCTCAATAAGAGATCGCAAAATGATCTCTAAACACTTCTCTATAAGTGGATGGTTCAAATAATTCTATTTCCTCAGCAACTTCGAGAGCATATGTCACCATATCATAAAAACCAAACCGAATTGGCTTACATGCCTATGTGGCTTATCTAATGTTTTAGACCAAGATTCTTCATGACTTACTTTCATTCATGGCAGATTTTGATTGAGTAGAGTTATCGGGTTATTCAACACGTTCCTTGGCTTCATCAGAATCATTCAACTCATACTCCACCTATTTGGGTACATTTCGATCTTGTGTACTTGGGAGTAGAAGGGTACTTATTAGGCCGTAACATACTAGTCTCATCAAACGCTACATCACGACTATGAATAACAATTCTTTTATCAAGAAACCAAATCCTATAGCCTTTTACTCCAATTTCGTATCCCATGAACAACCTCTTATTTGATATTGGCTCTAATTCTCCTTCACTAACATGATAATATGAAGGACAACCAAACACCCTTAAGCATGTGTAGTCAGGATGTTTTGCCGGACCATACCACAATAAAAGTTTTGTAGTCTATTGTTGTGGCTGGAATTCTATTTTTCAAGTAACACAGTGTTCATGCTTCTGCCCAAAAACACCTAGTCAATATTGTATTTGATAGAAAACATCTCATTCTTCGAGCAACATTTGTTCGGCTACTCCATTTTGTTATGCAGTGTACCTAATTGACGCCTTGCAACTTCTTTATCTTTACAAAATCGATCAAACTTACTAGAACAAAACTCCAAAGCATTGTCTGTTCAAAACCTTTTAATATTCTTTGCAACTTGGTTTTCCATGAGAATTTTCCAATATTTTAATTTCTCTAACGGCTCACTCTTGTGTTTCATGATGAACAACCGAGTCGTCACAGAATAGTCGTCATTAATTGAAAGAAAATACGTCCATCACAAAGTGAAGAAACTGGTGAAGGACCCCAACAATCGACATGTATATAGTATAAAGTAGACTTGGTTGTGTGAACAACTTTAGAATTGTCGGATGTTGTTGAGGAGTTATCGATAACAATATTTCAAGCTCCTTATTCAATTGTATAGCCTTCACATCTTTTTTGATACGGAACAGGGTTTCGAGATTCATCCATTTTGTATTGTGGTCACATTCTTCTTTAAGATTATCTGTAGTAACGACTGCAGAATTATTTTGTAGATCCACATCTTTACAATTGAGTCGATGCGCTTCTATTTTGCATTGTCTGACATTGTCGAGGCTCTATCATTAAGTCCTTGGGGGTGATTAGAGACACACTGAAACAACGGGTTTCTAATAACTTGCATCAAGCACCGTAATCTAGTCTGTCTAGGTGAAGGATGAGGGAAATATATGATTACATGTTTGTAATTCAGTATGGTTTCTCAGTGTGATTATACACGATGGAAATGATAAGAAGAGAATTAAGGAAGAAGATGATCGAGAGAAGGTGATCATGTCACCTAGGGTAGTGGCCAAAGGTATTTTTAAATTGGATAAGTATTATATTGGGATTAATAATGTTCTCAACATTATACTCTTTTCTAGAAACACTTTTGGGTGGGTCAACCCTGTCTTTAGGTTAACTTCCTTGCCCTTTACGCCCTCGAGCCGGTTAAATGTTGTTGAGTTTCCGATAGATGCTCCAATTTCGGATTTTCTAGTCCTGGACTCATTCCCTAGCTCTGATGAGGAGCTGCATGAGTTGGGCCTGCTCACTATCTTACTTGGCTCATTCTAGTTGCAACCCAAAAATGACAAGCTATATTTCTCATTGGCTCCCGATAGACGATTTTCTGTTGATTTCATGAGAAGATTCCTAGACTCTTACTTATTATAGCACCCATCTAGTTAATTGGTTGACATGGATCCCTATCAAAGTTTTATGTTTTATTTGGAGGGCTTGTCGGGGGCGTATTCTGATGGCCGAGACCCTTATTGCTAGAGGTGTTCGCGTTCACTCCTCATTATGCAAATGGTGTCATGACGAAATTGAGTCTGTTGATCATGTGTTGGTTAGATGTTGTCTCGCTAAGAAGGCTCGGGATTGGATTTTCAACTGGTGCGACCTCCCTTTGCAGCATTTCAATGGTGTTGTAGAGTTTTTAAACTTTGCAGCGGTTTGGGGGATTTGCCCTAGGAGAAGAAAACTTTTCACATTTGCTATGGCTTCTTTGGTGTAAGTGGAAAGCTAGAAACTGTTTGGTGCTCAACAACCTTTATTCTTCTACACCCTTATTGTTGATGATGTTATTTCTTTATTGTTTTTGTGGTTTAAACATAGGGTTAGCAAGGAGTCTATTAGATGAAGTGATTGAAATGAGATTTCATATATCATCCTATCTTTTCTTCATACAAATCCTCCTACTCATGTTAAATTATGGCAGGTACCATATTTAATAAAATTATTAATATCTTAAGACACTTGTCACCTAGGAATGACAACGGGTCGGGTTGGGTCGGGGCAGGGAGACCCATACCCGACCCGAAAAATTTCGGGTCGGGTTCGGGGCGATGCCATATCGGGTTTTCGGGTCATTGAATATAATTGTGTATATATATATATATATATATATATTATCAGGTCGGGTCAAGGAGACCCAAACCCGACCCTATATCTTAAATTTTCGGGTTTCGATTTTCGGGTCTCGTGTTTTTTTCTCCGGTTTCAGGTTGCCGCGTCGGGTTCGGGTTTTTTGTCATTCCTATTGTCACTATTTAATATGGATAGGAGGTTGAGTAGTAGGAAAATGTAGAAGAATATATGATTTCTCGATTAAAATTGTTCTTATTTTCTTTGCTTGTAAATATGAATTTTGTTTTTTGCCCTCGCTCGTTTGCTCTTTTTTTTATATATTTATTTTCTGTTAAGAAAAAGAATTGATACGATCTGATCCCATGAATATGTTATTTTCCCGTAAAGATTATTTTCTCACTAAATTGTAACACTAGGAACACACAAAAACAAAGGGATGCCCTAGCGCCGAGAATACATACATGTACATCAAATATAAATATACGCCAAACGATTACAAATAATAAAAGTTAAATCAATTATTATTTCTTTTAACAAATTTTGTTTGTCTTACTCTTACCACCCCCGGTTTTACAAAGCAAACTTCAAAACTTCAAACGTGAAACAACTATTGGTTATACAAAGAAAAGTTGGGCGGCTCTTCGACACGTACCAAGGTGGGCGCGTAGATTAATGTGGAAGAAACATTTTGTGTGATACCTTAGCAGTTAGGACGATTCATGAAAAGAAAACGTAGCCATGTCAACTAACTCCAATATTTCATAATCAACCTTCATTTGTGTCCATATCTTGGATTTGAATCTTTGATCATCAATTTCTAATTGTCTTATTTACATGACCTAAAGTGTAAGGTTTTTTTCAAGTAATAGCTATTTGATAAAGCCGAACCATTAAGTACTAAATGGTTTCAACGTTAATGGTTCACATAATATATTTTGATTCGTACAGAAATCATATCAAACACGATGAATTCTGACTAATCCAGATATTATCTTTAAATGATTTCAATAAAAGGTTATAAAACAACCCTAAATCACCCAATTACTATCGACACATTCTTACCATTGTACCGAACAATATGTATATGTAAAGATGAAACCTAAAATCTTAAGAAACTTGTTTGGAAAACATTTACAAGAAGTATAGGGTTACTTGTGTAAATATAGATATAGTTAAGGGGGGTCATTTGCAACATGCGTTTTGAGTTCAAATTACAGTCAATCCTATTCGACCAACACCGGCGTTCACACGGATACATTGCCCACGGTTTCCTTCGATACCTTTGCAACCCTCTTATAAGTAATAGATCCATCGATTGATCGGTAAGCATACCGTCAGAATTTAGCTACACTTACTCTTCAGTAGACGATTTCATCTCTCTGTGAATCAATCATCTTCATCATGGCCGAAAACGATGTTCCTGTTACTACTCAACCAGAGGTTCGTCTTATCTAGTGTTTGCTGTAGTTGATGCTTTCTATGTATGCTTCTTTAATTGATTTCAGTCTTTTATCTTAACTTGTTGTTACGATTGATTTGCTGTGTAAGACGAGAACAGAGTACTGGTTGACTGTAACCTAGGGCAAAAGCGAAAGCGATTCGCTGAAATTCGTTACTAGTAACATAAATGAGAAACTGTTTTGATTCTTCCGATCGTTTCAAAATCGATAACAAACCTAAATAGCGAATCAAATTTCTTGCAAAGATGTGAATCTGCAGAGATTATTCGACACGATATGTATTCTTTTATGAGATGATGACTTTATTTATCTAACAAATTCGTTTCTGCAACTCTAGTAAGATCGATCCTACACAAAATTGCTAACTACTGATTCATAGATTAAACACTTACACACTTTGCGACTTCCTAGTTTGATATCCAGTTCAAATAAATGTTCCTTCATTGATGCTATCTAATGGACATATCTACCAATAATCGAGAAATGATTTGGTAATTGTTTCTTCTTTTTGTTCTAATAGGTTCAGAGCGAACAAGAAAGGTTGAAGTACCTGGAATTTGTGCAAGCAGCAGTACTCCAGGCAGTTCTTTACGCCACAAGAGTCTATGGCTACGCAAAAGACAACTCTGGTCCCCTAAAACCTGGCGTGGAGACAATCGAAGGTACTCTCAAGACTGTTGTAGGCCCTGCGTATGATAAATTCCATGACGTCCCTGTTGAAGTCCTCAAGTTCGTTGATCGTAAGGTCAGCTTTTCTTCCTCTTTCCCTCAACTCTTCATTCTCCGTTCTTATTACTAAAAGTACGTTTGCTATTTCAGGTTGACGAATCTGTCACCATAATCGACAGCCGTGTACCTCCTTTTGTGAAAGATGTCAAGACCGCTGGTGTGGTGGAAACCGCCTCTGGGCTAGCTAAAACTGCATATACGAAGATCGAGCCAACTGCTAAAGGACTTTACACAAAATACGAGCCGGTTGCAGAGCAATATGCTGTGTCAGCTTGGCAGTCTCTGAACCAGCTTCCATTGTTCCCTAAAGTGGCTAAAGTGGTTGTACCAACAGCGGCTTACTATTCTGAAAAGTACAACCAGACTGTGCAGGAAACGGCTGAGAAAGGGTACAAGGTGTCTTCTTATCTGCCATTGGTGCCTACTGAGAAGATTGCCAAGGTTTTCAACTCAACTTAAAGATTAGTTGTTTGGTTATGGTGTGGTGTTTTATGATGGATGTTGGAATTATATATCGTGGAAGTGTTTGTTGTGATTTGTGTGTGAGTGTGTGGTGTTTTAGTCAATATTGCTTTTGGTAAAGTTGTTTTGAAACGATGTAATTGTGAAAATGGATTATGTGTACATATTTGTTTGTGAAATTTATGTATTTTGAAAATTGACATTTTGTATCATGTATTTGTGAAAATTCAAGAAAAATATCTATCTTTTTAGAAGATTTCTCAATTTTTTTATATGCAACTCAACTTTGATGATCATACAAAAAACTTTTATCGATTTGTTACTGTACAATTCGTTAAGTTAAGAGGGAGAGTACAATTCGATAAAGCTAAGAGGGAGAAAACTACAAGTACTAAATCAAGCCCTAATGAAGAATCGCTAGAAAAATGAGCCTTAATAGATAGTCGATGGGAAACACAGAAGAGAGAAGATGCGAGATGTAGAGATGTAACCCTGTATTTACCAATTCTCCACATAAGCTAATTTTTTATTTCCTGCAATTTCACCTACCTAGAGAATGAAAAGATGGAAAGACAATCCATTTCTTTATCATCTATTGTGTGTTTCATTTCTGAAACACACTTTTAATTTATTGAAATATTTAAGAACTTAACTTATAATTTTCTTCTGATATTTTGAAAATTTTAATTCTTGTTACCGAGAACATGTTATTTGGTCCCACGATTTATGCAGTTTTTCTGAAACACGAGTGTAAGCTGGCAATGCCAATAATAGTAAATAAAATTGGAATTTCACTTGTTGAACTTTCAAAAGGAAATTAAATAACTCAAGCGGAAATTTTTAGTTTAGAAAAACTGTAAAATTGGTTCATGTGG
Organism: Cichorium intybus; assembly: GCA_023525715.1. Lineage (NCBI taxonomy): Eukaryota > Viridiplantae > Streptophyta > Magnoliopsida > Asterales > Asteraceae > Cichorium > Cichorium intybus. Next base: position 95,550,294 of record CM042012.1, read on the forward strand.
TTTGCAAAAAAAAAAACAAAAATGTTGATAGGGTTCAAAACGTTTCCAACTTGCATGAATGTACAAAATCAGGAGTTTCCTATGGATTTTGTCCATTCCTCTAACTCTCGTCAAATGAGAGCCGTTAAGCCCCTCATGTGCCCGCCCTCTAAGTGATGGCATTTTCGTCTTTCAAATCCTGGTCTATCATTGTTGCTATTTCAGTTAATTAGATGGGATTTGCATAATAATCCCTAGATATCAGTTTACTCTTTCATATGCTCTCATTCCTCACCACTTCAAACACAAAAACCCTAATCACGAAACTTGTGAGCTACGAACTAGTTCTTAGATGGCATACATGGTGTTGAAAATTTAGGAACTCAGAGATCATGGAGAAAAACTCGATGTTAATTAGGTTTATGGTAATATACTTTATAACCGATGTCCAACTTGTGAACTTTGCAAATGCCAACATTGATTTCTTTTTGTTTCGAAGACAGATGCCCCAACCTATTCTCCACTGAAGTTCATCACGGAGGGAGTTTCACAAAGTTTCCAAAATTTAAGTACATTGATGGGGTTGTTTGGTACTTTGATTTAGTTGGCATTGATGAGTTCTCGCTATTGGGAAAGATAGGGTATGATCATACACAAATCATGTACAGCCATTTTAGTCTGCCCAACAAGGGCTTTGATTTTGGACTACGTGTATTAGGTAATGATGATGATGTACTTAATCTCTCAAAATACGTTACCCAAAACAAACGTATAAAAATCTACATAGAGCATGGACAATCCAAGTTGCTTACCTCTTTTATGTCCCCAAAAGGCCGTAGGAAGGTTATAATAGAATATATTGAAGATAAGGAATATAATGCCCGTTTACCCAGGTATGAGTTTAAAGTTTTAAAGAGTAATTGTTAATTACTTGTGATGAGGCTTGGCTCTATGCGGTGCGTTGAACGGAAGGACGTGACACGTAGAAAGGCTTATGATCAGCATGCAGAGTACGACTGGATGGAGCGCGTCCAGCTCTACTACGCGGCACAACACCACCATGTTGTAAAACCCTAATTTTCGAGGGCTTGAGCCCTAATTAAGGGCACTAACTTTTATGCCCTCTGTCTCTCACCAGCCTCCACCCTCAGAAGATATGCAAAGCAAAACCTTAGCATCCTATGCGTTTGAAAGCCTCATCCTTGCCTTTAGAGTGTGACTTGAAGAAGAATAAGAAGGTAGCGGTGCAAGGAAGCAAAGTTCCAGAGTAGTTCAAGCCTTCTAATCACATTTTGGACATCTATGAGTAATAAAGTCCCAAGCTTTATGCATTCTATGCTTAGATCTAGTAGCTATAGATTTTTAATGACATTTTTGGTCCATTTATGCATGTTGTTCTTGGAGTTGAAGGAACTCCAGACTATCAAGTTGCTTATAAGTCACTTATGGAACTATTGTGCCAAGAAGAGAGCATGCTCAAGCTCTCTTGAAGCCATGCAAAGTGTTTTTGGTGTTTTATTCTTATTTTGACCTAGGGTTAGTGTTTGACAGGTCATGCATGATTATAAAGTTTATATTTTTACCTATTAGGATCCCTATTGGATGCGTTCTGGAAAGTCTTAGTCATTGGCTTAATGGATTAAGCATTTAATAGATGCGATGAAATACCTGGCGATTTCGATACGTCCATCCTGGGCAGGAGGCCCTTCAGTAGAGAAAAATCGCATTCTGGGTCGCGCGTTGACGCAATGAATATGACTAACGACGCGGCACATCGCATGACCATTGACTTTGACTGTTGACCATTGAGTTTGGCTTTTTGTCAAACTTTGGTGGATTTAAGATTTGGACTAAGGGATTGACCTTTAATTGGTTTGGGTCACTAAGTTACACCTAGTGGTGATTTAGGAGGTTTGTGTTACTGACTATTCGAGGACCTGGTTGTGTGTGATTAAGCTTTCCGATTTAGGTAAGTCTTCTGACTATACTGTGTGTGACGTTGTATGCGTAGGTTGCATGAGGCCCGTTAGGGCAAGACTGTGTGGTTAGACCATTATGGTATTGCTTGTTGATAGTTTGGCCTTATGATTCTTTCTTATGACTATATGGTATACAAACATATTGAAGTCAGTCCGGGAGTTCTTAAAGGCAGAACAAAGTCAGTCTGTGAGCCGAGCGGAGTCGGAGTCATTCCGAGAGCCCATATATATATTGGTATAATGGAGTCAGTCTGTGAGCTGGATGGATCAGAGTCGGTCTGAGAATCCTTAGAGGCAGAGAAAAGTCAGTCTGTGAGCCGAGAGGAGTCAGAGTCAGTCTAAGAGCCCATAGGTATTGGCGGATCGGAGTCAGTCCGAGAGTCATTATGTGGTATGCTAGTTGATATAATGGATCATGTGGTATTTTGGAGAACTCACTAAGCTTCGTGTTTACTCTCTCAAGTTAAATGTTTTTCAGGTACTACCGTGGACAAGGGGAAGGATGCAACTTGATTGTGTTGGAAATTGGAATACAATAACAAAAAAACAATGCAGCAGAAACATAAACAAAGATCGTATTCTACCAAGGATCAAAAAACCATGCACACCTTTGTAACTATAAACTAAAGAGGGATCAAGAGATACCTTTTAGATTCAGATATGATCTTGCTAGAATGTTTAGATCCCAAAGTAGAAATCCTCTGTTGGAATCGCACCCAAGACAATGATTCAATACCCATTAGTGAAGTATAAAACCGTGCTTGAAGTTTTAGCATGTTATCTTTCGGGTATTTGAAGAAATCGGCCAAATACAGAGGGTGGGGAGGAGATGGACGAAATTAGGGTTTCTAGGATGCTTTACAACTCTAATCAAGACTTGTATTTATAGTGACTTTCATCCCTATCATGTGGCAACATATTTCCGTTTGGCTTATGGAGATTAAGAAAGTACAATACGTAACATAGGAAATTATAACAGCAATACAACTATTATTTGAGGCATTTTGGAGATCATACATGTCGATTCTGGGTATTTTGAGAAATAACGAGTATTAAATAATAATCAACAAAACTTAATAAAGTAAATATTAATAAAAAATAAAAAATAAAAAATAAAAGATAAAAGATAAAAAATGATTATCAACTAGGATTGCCCAAATGTATGTTATAAAAAAATATGACAAATTACCACCGCAAATACTTGTTAGTAGATACACATTTGAAAATTTTAGGGTTACAAAAAGATTCGAAGTAACTAAATGTAGACACAAAATCAGGGTCGAGCATGAGATTTCGGAGGCCCTATGCGATTTAGTAAAAATAGGCTTTAAAGCTTATAAATTTTAAAAATAAAAAAAATAGTTCTAAATTTTCATTTCATGTTGATGTTCAAAAAACCCTAACTTAAACCCTAATAAGGCTACGTTTGGCAGACTAACTGAAAAACTAGCTGCTAGCTGAAAAACTAGTGGTAGCTAGAAAACTAGCGACTAACTGAAAAACTAACTGAGCTGACAAACTATCTGATAATAAATGACGTTTGGTAAAAGCTAACTGATAAAACTAGCTGAAAATCGTAAAATGACATAAAAGGACATGTACAAAATTAATCTAATATTATAAGAAAAACCAGAATACATTAAATTAAATTAAAGTAAATACTAAAAAAATATTACAGATTTTAAAATAAATTTCTTACATCCCATATCATATTCGCAATATTATCACGAAATTCTCGCATCTCGTGACGTAACTCTCGAATGTTCGCATGATTAGATATTGAATGATTGTTTTGTTCTTCCGAAGGTATGTAATCAAAATGTTGTTTAACGATGTTGAAAATCATATCTGTTGAGTCATTCCTTCGAATATAGTTATGAAGGGTAAAGGAAGCGTAGATATATGTCAATTTGGATAAAGAAATTGTAAATAATATTTGAGATAAAGGAAGCGTAGATAATTTGGGATAAATGAAGCATATCCCATGTGAGGGTAAAATGGGAACATTTTGAAACCGCTACTCAAAACGTTACTATTAGTAGCGTTTAAAAAACCTAGCTTGTTAGCTAGCTTATAAGTTAGTTTTTGGATTCCCAAACATGTCAAACTAAAAAAGCTCGAAAAAACGTTAGTTTATACGCTAGCTGTGGCACGCCAAACATAACCTTAACTATAAACACAAAAGTTTAACTTAAACAAAACTTGAAAGAGAACTCAAACAACAACTTAATAGCAAAAATAAAAAACATAGTGTCAAAATCGAAAAATCTAGAATAGTTAGCGACTTTTATGCAATTTACCATATCCAATTTATACAACTTAATCACTTTGCATGCCTCATACTTGTCCAAAAAAGTAAATTTGTTGTTACCTTGTATAGTTTACCCTAACAGCCCCAAAAAAGAAAAAAAAAATAAAAATAAAAATGTAAAGTTCAATGCTACTTGTGACAAAATTACTTTTTGTTACAAGTAGCATTGAACTTTGATTTTTTTTTTTTTGTTCTTTTTTGGGGTTGTTAGGGTAAACTATACAAGGTAACAACAAATTTACTTTTTTGGACACGTATGAGACATATAAAGTGATTAAGTTATATAAATTGAATATGGTAAATTGCATGAAAGTCGTTAACTTTTCTAGATTTTTCGATTTTGACACCATGTTTTTATTTTTGCTATTAAGTCATTATGTTTTCTGAAAAATTGCAAATCTGACCATATGACCTGGTAACCTGTTGCCATCCTGTCATATGGTCATTTTCGTGACTTTTTGGAAACATAATGACTTAATTGCAATTTTCTGAAAACATAATGACTTAATTGAAAAAATTAAAAATACAGTGCTATAATCGAGAAAACTAGAAAAGTTAGTAAATTTTATGCAATTTACCCTATGCATTAATGTATTTTTTATTGATTAACAATTGAAACAAAAACAAGACAAAATTAACACCACGAACACTAGAGACTATGTGAGGATGAGAGAGAATCGAGAATCTGAGATTATCAAGAAGAGCAGAAGACAAGAACGTTGTTGTTAGATTTTGGATTGCAATTTAAGAATCTTTTGAAGATAATATCGATATCAAGGATGCATGTGAATTTTTGCCATCATTGATGTTATTTTCACGCATATGATCTTCAAAATCAAGAAATTTCTACTTGCAAAATTTATTTTCCATTGCCAAAATTTGATTTTCTAAATACGTGAACTAGATTACCCTAAAATGGATTTGGGCCCTAAATAAATATATGCTAGTATTACATAAGTTTAAAAAATTTAGGCCATAGTATTGGCAATATAGTTAAACCATATATTTTAACAAAAAGCAAAAACAGGTTTCATAGTATAATCTCATAGATACTGAAATATATAACTACTAGTGTGAAAAGCTTATTACTGTAAAGAAATAGTTTTTGGAAATAGTTTTTGGTTATGTCTTTCTTAATTTGATATTTTGATTTAAGTTTTACATTTAACGTTATTATGATTAATCAACTTAGATAAATTTATAAAATCACATCATGTCAATAACATATATATATATATATATATATATATATATATATATATATATATATATATATATATATATATATATATATATATATATATATATATATATATATATATATATATATATATATATATATATATATATATATATATATATATATATATATATATATATATATATATATATATATATATATATATATATATATGAGCTGTGTGAATAAAATTAAATATTTTTCAGTATTGATTTTACTTTTGGTTATGGTTAGCTAATCTAAAAAATAACTTGTTTGACCATTTTATATTTCAATTATAATTATTAATTAAAACATCTATTATTATCAGGTAATATAATATATTTATTATTTTATGTTATTTATAAATATTTTTTATAATTAATTAATTTTCCCATTTTTTTTATTAACTTGACATTGTGATCCAGGTTTTATATTTAATAAAATTTGTAAAGTTTTTTTAGTCTTCGAAGAAAGTTCATTTGATAATCTCATTTATGTTTTGCTTTTAACGCCATATGTAAATAAAAAATTTATATATATTATATTAATCGTTAAAAAATGGTAGCATTAAAAATATAATGTTTATATCAAATTTAGTAAATAAATTTAGTATTTAGATTGAAAAATAAAAGATTTAACATAATTAGAAAAATGATGAAGTTTATTTTATTAATTGAAAGAGAAGTTGAAAATGGTTCCAAATAAATATGATTAAAGTGTTTGATTAAAGATTTTTTTTGCCTAAAGGTATAGATATATAATAAGGAAATATAAATATATGTCATAGTGGTAATACAAACCCAATCATACATACACATTTAATAATAAGCCAAATACCTACATGTGTTCATCGTAATATAATCCAAAACCAACATTAATATTTACTAATCAGCTAGTCGAGTTGCCATGTCCCTTACTCCACTTTTAAACATGTTATTGGCAATATTATCTCTACGATCACACCACCATCATCATGTAGTCTCTCCAGTGCTAATAACATCTTTGTCCTTGCTTCCGATAAACTTGGCAGAAAACAAAAAACATAGCCAAATAAACCAAAACACATTTACCACATATAATCTATAAATTTCATCATAACATGATTCAAATCATAGAGCTTTGATGTAATCAATGTCCCACCACAGCTCCTTCGACCACTGATTCGGATGCTGGTTCTGCTTCTGGCTCTGGGGTCTTGAATACCTTGGCTATCTTCTCGGTTGGCACCAGTGGCAGATATGAAGAAGCCTTGCATCCTTCCTTGGCTGTTTGCTCTACAGTCTCATTGTACTTCTCAGAAACGTTAGCGGCTGTGGGTGTAATCACCTTAGCCACGTCATTGACGAGTGGGATCTTGTTAAGAGATTGCCATGCTGAAGCAGCATGTTGCTCTGCAATAGGCTTGTACTTCGCTGACAGTTCTTTGGCAGTTGGCTCTAGCTTGGTGTACGCAGATTTTGTGAGCCCAGATGCCGTTTCCACTACACCAACATTCTTGATGTCGGAGGCCACACTAGTAGACTTAGCTTTGTTAACAGACTCGTCAACCTGCAATATTCATTTCACAACAAAATGAGCACCTACAACATCTGTAAAAACAAGTCTTTTGAATTATATAAATAAGAGTACGATAGTAAAAAGTAGGAAGCTGGCAGGCCGACCTTACTATCAAAAAACTTGAGGACGTTCTTCGAGATGTCCTGGAACGTATCACATGAGAGAGTATCCTCTATTGTCTCCACGTGAGGTTTGAGGGAGCCACTGTTTCCCTTAGCATAATCATAGGCCTTTGATGCATAAGGAACTGCATGTTGTGCTGCTTTTTGCACAGGATCCAGGTACTTCAAGCTCTCTTGTTCAGACTCAACCTTTTGGAACAACAAGAAGAAATCAATACCATGCCAACTCCCAAGTGATCATGTATAATCAACAAACGTGCCAGGTGCCACTACTAGAAACTCTACTTTAGCGACCGATTTGATCAGTCAGATTAATTTTGCTCGTCTCTAAGTCTCTAACACAGGTCGGTGACGTCCCAGTTTTTAACGAATGATTGTGAATCCGTTATCTATGGTTTTAGGTTTTTCCGGTTTTCTGTATAATTGGTTTTTTTTTCGGGGATTTTCGGTTATTATGATGACCTTTCATTAGAATTAAACAAAAAACAAGTAGATTATTAATAGATCGGTAAATATGTTAATTATATCTGTTTTTACGGTTCTTATTCGGTTAAACTTATTGAGTTATTGTCTTAAAACGCTATCATCTTGATATTTCAGTTTGGTTCGGTATTGTAGTTTTCATATATAACAAAACCAAACCTAAGATTTACCTTCTTCTTCATATATCCAAAAACCACAACTTCGGTTTTTCAAAATGGTTCGATTTTCCGGTTTACCTTTTGATCATTGGTTCATTTGATGTTTTTTTGGCACACCCCCATACAAAAATGGGCATCCTCCTAGCTACAATTTGCATTCTTTATTTATGTTTATATAGTCGATTTTCAAACAATAAATACCCCACATTTAAACATAAACTAGTATCATATGTTAAAAACATAGATATAAAATAACATGAACCACAATTAAACACAAGAAAAACACGAACCTCTGGTTGACTGGAAACAGGAAGATCTTTTTCGGCCATGATCAAGACTTATGGTTCGCAAAGAGATGAATTGCCTATTGAAAAGTGATTGCTCTTTGAAAGTGAAGTTGTGCATATTGGTCAATCGATGAATCTGTATATATACATTATACAATACAGAGAGTCGGTTACAAAGGGCAACTGTGGGTTCAGCACAAGTTCCACGAAAACCGAAAGTTTCATGCAAACTGAGTGACTGTGTAGGCAAGTGTGGGTCCAGCAGTGTCGACTGTTATTTGAAAGCATAGGGCATTTAGCATTTTGGCCCCAATATATTTTTTCTATTTTGTCGAAAGTAATCCTTTATATCGCTGTATGGTCTGTTAGCCGTAATTGCCTTTTCAGCTGGTTACTAGATATGTGTCACTAATGGTCGACATCAAAAGTTCAATTAACTTTTATTTTATTATGTTTTTTTATTTATTAATATATATTTTCTATATAATTTATATTTTTTAAATTACAAAAAACTCAGCATCCTCTTCTCTTTCCCACCCTCATATTCAATTAATAACAATGCTCTTCCTCTTTCCCACCAACCCTACAATACTACATATGCTAAATTGAAAGCAATTTCAAGTGACTCCGCAAGCACACCCAGATGTCTAGATGATATTACAAATGATGATTACTCAAATATTAAAGGCCCCGAGAAAAGGGGTATATTCGATTAATTGGAAGGATGGTGGCTGCAAAAAAGAATGCCGACTCTTCAACGGAGTCACAAACTATTCATCAACTAAAGAGTGTTGTTAATGTTATATTGAACATCATCCAAGAACACATACCTAAAGCAAACTTGTATGGGGTTCTTAGCAATATGGACATAGATGTATTTACGTGCACTACTAATTTATCTTTTACGATTACATATCTATGTATTAAGTATTAACAACATTTTTTTCATTATTATTTTTTAGGTCCCTGATATTTCTTCGGTCCCTAACAACTCAGTATCGGTTAACCAAATATCACCTTTAAGTAGTCATGATAATAATGGTAATTACTTTTATGTTTCCACTTTTAACATATCTAGTGGACAATATTTAAGTACTTTCATCTTGAATAGTGCATTCACCATTTGTATATTGAAAGGTCTTTATTTCTTTAACAGGTAATCAGCAGTATCGTTTCCCAGAAATACTTAACACGGGGATCATTTTACTTGCATGAAGGTTTTAAGAGGTTCTTGAACGTAATGAAGTTTGGAGTTCTTATTCAAACATTTATTAGTTTTGCGCTTTATGTGTTTGATTTTTAGACTTCAAATGACACTTATGAGACACTTGATTCCAAACATATGAAATATTTTTGTAAGACGATTGAACTTTTAATTGAAGTAATGATATTATGATTTATACATTTTATAGTATTGATTTTATTTTATATTGTGAATAAATAATCAATTTAAATCAAATTTTATATGATAAATATTTACAATGGCAAAAGCATTTAGGTTGATAATATGGTTTTTGTGGCAAAAATTATGTGCCACTAAAAGTAGTATGGATTTTTAAATAGCAATAGTTTTTACCGACACAATACATATGATATACAAGTCTTTTTTGATACTGTGAAAAAAAAGTGCCACTAAAAGTCTAAAAGTTTGTAGCGGCAAACTAGAAAAGTGCCACTAAAAGGCTTTAGTGGTAGCGCTTCTAGTGACACTTTTCTTCTGTGCCACCGATTTCCATAGAGGCTTTTAGTGGCACTTTTTTTAAGATTTTGTGGCACTTTTATGTGCCACTAAATGGCATTTATTTTGCAGTGAAGACTCAACTTATCCTAATGAAGTAAAGAAGCCTAACAACAAATTTTCAAATAAATAAGTATTTGGAGTAGGCTGAGAGTTGTAAAGCCCGGATCCGTACATGGCAAATACTTATCCCATGGGGTGTAGGGGCGGAGCCCATGCGATATAGACTTGCGCTGATACGTGTAGCTGGACCTGACCCGATTATTAATGTATTATTTGATGCATATATAATAAAAGTTTCTTGTTAGGATTTCTATCAATTGTAATGAAAACCGTTTTTCAAGCTCGTGAATAAGAATACTCCTTCCCACTGTTTGGACGTCACACTAAATATTGTGTCTTTGTGTATGAGTGAATCATTCTCGTTTATTCCTGACAAGTTGTACTAGAGTTATGGTTTGTTTTGCTGATTGGAGAGATGTCGTCCCACAAATTCGATTAGGAGAAGTTCAATAGTTCAATGATTTCATTTTATGGAAGGTGAAGATAAGGGAATTTCTAATACAATAGGCTATGCGGCGACATCGTAAGCAGAAGCGAAATGATCAAAAGTGATGGTTGAGAAACTGGAAATGATATTTTGGAAAAAAGCATGACTCTATTCTATTAAGCTTGACCACGAAGTGTTTTGGGAGGTTTTTGATCAAATGACCGGTGGTTGGGCTAAGGGAGGAACTCTGTGACAAATATTAGAATAACTATGTCATAAGCCGTCTTTATAAAAAACAACGTTTGTATGCTTTCTGGATGTCTAAATGTACTCATGTAAAGGATTACATTAATATATTTAATAGTATTTTCTTGGATTTACAAGGTGTCAAAGTTAAGATTGATTATGCGGATCAAGCTCTTATTATGTAATGTTCACTACCGAATTCATATGAGAATTTCTTTGATAATATGTTGTATGGTAGAACAACGATTACTATTAATGACATGAAGGATTCTTTGTTGTTTAAATAACTAAAACAAATGTTTTTGTTGGCGAGTAAGGGTTTGATTCAAATTTGTTTGTAGGCATGGTAAGAAAAGTAGAGAGAGATAATGGAAACATGCGACAGTCACGTTCCAAATCTAAAGCTTATGCTATGATTAAATGTTATAATTGCAAAGAAAATGAGCATTACAAAAGATATTGTCTGTAACGAAAGAAGGGAATTTCAAGAGTGAATCGAGCAATAATGGCGTGCTGTTTTTGTTCATGACAATTGTAATAAAAGAGACAGAGGTGAATTTTTGACTGTATGCACAACTAGTTCTACAAATTTCTAGGCCTTAGCATGGGTGCATCTCTCACCATATAACGTCTAATCATGATTTGTTCGAATATTTTAAAAAAAAGAATGATATAATAAAGTTGGGTGATGGCAGGGTGCATTGTATCAAGGGAAGTGATATGATGTAGATCAAGATGCATCATGGTATGGTAAGAAAACTTGATTGTTAGTATGTTCTTGATCTTAAGAAGAACTTGATTTCTCTTTGCCAGACTCTTTGACCCTGTTATTCTTCAGGTCCTCCAGGTACTTCGGGCAGCTATGTTTCTAGTGCCCCTTCTGTTGGTAATAAAAGCAGATAGCATCTTTCGGGTCATTAGCAGGAGCAATGTCGGAATAAGCCTTTCTCTTAAAGCCTTGGTTGCCCTTGGATTTTCCCTTTCCATTGTGATGAGAACCTTTCTTCCGTTTGCCACTGCCATGATGAATGGCCAGGACGGGAGCATGAGAGTTGGACACACGAGCCTGCTTCATGCTGGCTTCAGCAGTCTTTAGCATCCCGTGTAACTCCATCAGAGTCTTGTCCAGATTTTTATATTGTAGTTCATAATGAACTGATGATATGAACCAGAAAGCGAGTTGAGGACCATCTCAATGGCCAACTCCTTAGGTAACTGGACCCCAAGACTTTCCAGCCTATCAATGTACGACTTCATCTTCTGAACATGAGTACATACAGACACTCCATCTTGCAGTTTACAGGCAATAAGGGACTTGACGATTTCAAATCGTTCATGTTTGGCTTGCTCTTGGAACATTTCCTTGAGCTGCAGGTTGATGTCGTATGCACCAGCATTCTCGAAACCCTTTTGGAGTTCTGAGCTCATGGTTGCCAACATCAGACAGACAACCTTAATTGAGTCGTCATAGTGCTTATCATAAGCATCTATTTCTTCATTAACAACTATATCATCTACATCTGGGAGATCAGTGTCCAGGACATACTCCTTGCCTTCGAACCTTAAAGCAATCCTTAGAGCCCGGATCCAATCCAGATAGTTAGGACCCGTAAGCTTGTCCCTTGAGAGGACGGAAAGCAGTGAGATATTGGTTGAGGGAGGAGGAGGAGATGGTGGAGGAGGAGGAGTCGGGGAAGAACCCGAGTTGGTATTATTATTGTTGGCAGACATCTATAAAACAGAGTTTAGTTTTAGTTAGTTTAAATCCTTAAAATAATTACCCAAGTTATTTACTAAGGCTAGGACCCAAGAATTCCAGTAGTAATGAAGAGGGATATCGTAATCCCACTATACTGGTCATCAAGGTAGACAAGGCTCTTGTCAGTTTCACTCACTATGAAACTCCTAGATCTGTGAGATTCATTGATATCATTTCAATGGCATGTTAATATCATTTGTGCTCATCTCAAAATTCATGACAAGGATGCCATGGATCATGAATCAAATGGTGAATCGTCCATGCAGAACCCGCGTGATGCTCGGCTCAAGATACACTTGAGAATCGCGAGTCTCACATCACCCCTGTCTACAACCCTAACTAACGTGCCGGTTAACCACACAGCTCCATCAGCGGATCATAGAGAGAATGTGCGTTTCTCATAGATAGCACATGGTTCACAATTTATGTATACTTAAAACGAGTTTTTGTTTTAATACTTCAAGTTAATACTTTTTAACTTAGAGAGAGAAACATTGCCCTATCAAACCCTCTCGGTAACTCTACATGCAAAAAGTGTTAGGCGATGAGGGTGGTGGATGCTGAGTGTCACTTAATAACCGACCTCATTAGGGATCATAAGAACCCTCTTTCAAACCTTTTACACGCTTTTGTGGGTGAGCATAGTCATGGTTTGACCAATGTTTTATTTATTATATATATATATATATATATATATATATATATATATATATATATATATATATATATATATATATATATATATATATATATATATATATATATATATATATATATATATATATATATATATATATATATATGAAGGTTCAAATGAGAACAAAATTATATATTGAGAACATGAGAACAAATATCAGCCTTTAATAGTAGAAAAACAGGCGCGTGTTTTTTTTAAGTGATAGAGGGTATTTTGGTAAATGTGTATTTTATATCCGACGATAACAGCGTTGCTTCTTTACATTCAAAGTTCGTATCTTTGTCCGATATTGTTGCCATAAAAGACGCTTTTTGATTTTGATCCTGATATTCATTCCATTTTTGTTCTGATTCATACGGATATACATTCGATTTTATTAAACACGAGTTTGCGATTTCATATTTTTGTTCTTTCTTAGGCGATTTCTCTTCTGATTAAAATCGATTTTTGATTGTCGTCCTGATACACATTCGATTTTTATGCGGATATACATTCGATTTTTCTTCTGATTGATCCTGTTATAGAATCGATTTCGGATTTTTGTCAACGATTCAAGCGTATTTGATATTTTTATTCGAGGACGACTAGTGAGAATACAAATCACGAGGATTCAAGCGTATTTGAGCTTCTGTATCAGTTTATTTTGGTTCGATCCTATTAGTTCAGATGGATAAATATATTGATGATGTTAATATATGTACAAACGAAGAAGGATTTAGTATTTTCGTTACGATATCTGAAGATGAGGATACAGATGACGAGGATTCAAGTAAATATGGTCAGAATTACGGTGTTCCAGATAATTACTATTAAAGTTTTATAATCACATGTGATTATATATGTGAATGTTTGTAGTAGTTTTATAATGTTTGTAGTAGTTTTATTTTGAATCAAATAAAATCATATGTGATTATATATGTCGATTATTGGGAATCAAATAAAATCATATGTGATTATATATGTCGTTTATTGGGGATCAAATTCAGTCAATAAGTAAAGATAATTGTTGTAATTTTCAGAAATCGTATGTGATTTTTTCAACAGTCATATTTGATTAAGACTCATATGTGGTTTGTTGTGAATCAAATTCAATCATCAAGTAGAGATAATTGTTGTAATATTTGAGTACTCATATGTGTTTTTTCAGTAATCATATGTTACTTTTTCAGCGCAAAAATGTTTATAATCATATGTTATTTACGTATTTAAGTTTGTAACTCATGTGTGCTTTATCTTGAATCAAATTTAATCATTAAGTAGAGATAATTGTTGTAATTTTGAGTGATTATACGTGATTGTTTTTAGTAATTATATGTGATTTTCTGAATTGAATATTTTTTATGTCATTTTTACATGTGATTAATTAGGTGATGAGGAGTGTACTTCTTCTTATCAATCAAACAATAACGAGGTTGCACATAATGTCAAACCGGATGTTCCCGAAGAATTTAAACCAAATTTGTTAATGAGATTCAAAAGTGTTGATGCTGCAATTGAGATGTATAGAAGTTATGCACAGAAGGCTAGTTTTGATGTTCGTTTGAATACACAAAGGAAAGTTGGTGAGATTGTAAAGCATAGATTTTTACTTTGTAGCAGGAGTGGAAAAGTAGGACAAAAATCAGTTGATACCAAACGTAACACAACATACAAGCGTACAGATTGTAAAGCAAAGATTGTTGTTAAGCTTGTTAAGGGAACTAATGACTACAAGTTTGATAAATTCAATGAAATGCATAACCATGAGCTTGAAGATATACATCATTTAAGAAAAACAAGAGAATTGCCATTCTCGGACATGGAGTATATTGTTCGGTCTTCGACAGCAAAAATTGGTGCAACAAAGGCATACAAATTGAAGGCAACCTTGATTGGCGGGTTTGAGCATGTAAAGGGTAAAGTTGGTGATTATAAAAATTTTAAGAGAAAGATCAGTTGCATTATAGGGTACAAAGATGCTCAAATGATTGTTAATAAAATGATGGAGCGAAAAGACAATTACCCGAATTATTCTTTTTATTATAGATGCGATAAGAACAAGGTGTTGAATGCAATGTTTTGGGCCGATGAAACAGAAAAAGCTTATTACAGTGAATTTGGAGATGTGATGTCACTTGATGCTACATTCCGAACAAATAAGTAAGTTTTCACTGTTATTAATCATTTGTGATTTTTTGGAGAATATGTTTTTGATTATATGTGATTTTTTATTTTTGTATGAAACAACAGGTATGGATTGGTTTTTGTTCCATTTACTGTGATTGATCATCATAAATCATCTGTTACTGTTGGAGCTGGTTTACTAAGCACAGAAACCGTTGATTCATATAAGTGGTTGCTTCAACAATTTATGAATGCTCATGGAAAAGAACCAGTAATGGTGTTAACGGATCAAGATGCAGCATTAAAGCAAGCAGTTGAATCTGTTTTTCCAAATTCAAAACACAGATTGTGTATGTGGCATATCATGAAGAAACTTCAATCAAAGGTATGTTATTATTTTTGTATAATCACATGTGATTGTAAACAAAACATTTTAACTTATGAAGTTTTTTTTGTGCAATTACATGTGATTTTATAAGCAAGCGGTTGAATCATATATGATTTTTATATATTAAATCATATGTGATTGTGTATGTGGTTTTACAAATTGCAGCTATCCGTGGAATTTCTTAAAAACACAGGCTTTAAGAAGTGTTTTAAGAAACTTGTATGGGACTTGAATATGGAGCCTAATGTTTTTGAGACGAAATGGGATTTGTTAATGAAAGAATTCAATCTTTGAAGAAAAAAGATGGTTCAAAGATATTTTTAAAATACGGGATTCTTGGATTCCTGCATATTTTAAGGACTTTCCAATGTGTGGATTGATGAAGACAACATCAAGGTCCGAGAGTATGAATTCTTTTTTTAACTCGTATTCACAAGGCGAAAATTTCCTTGTAAATTTTATGATGAATTATGATAATGCTATTCAAAAACAACAAAATTCGCAACGTGAACTTGATCATAAAACAAAACAAGCGCATTATGGAATGAAGTCACCATCCGATATAGAACAACAAGCAGCAAAGATTTATACCAGTGCTTTATTTTTTGATATTCAAAAGGAATTGTATAAAGGAGTATGGTTTTGTGAAGATAAAGAGTCCACGGAGGGAGATGGCGTGGAATATTATACTGTAATTCAGAAGAACAAGAGAAGGGAATTTAAAGCAACGTTTCAGGTAATTCTTGATTTGATTTCTGATTTTTGAAAAGAAAATTTACTCATATGTGATTAAATGTTTAGATATATAGTAGTATAATCATAAGTGATTACGTTAGATAATTAGTCGTATTCATATGTGATTTCTGAAAAAGAATGTTCAATCATATGTGATTATTATTATATGTAACATGTTGAAATAAGAATGTTTTATCATATGTGATTTGTTATTGTTGTAACAGGTTGAAATAAAAGCCGCTGAAAAGAAAATCAAATGCAGTTGTGGACTATTTACACAGTGTGGTATATTGTGCAGACATGCCTTCAAAATATTGATAAAAAAAGATTTTAAGGAGATACCTTCAGAATATATTCTAAGACGATGGACAAAGGATGTTATATATTCGAATCATAAGCTTATTAGAGATCGTTTTGATGAAAGGGATGTTGAGGTTACAAAACTTGTGAATGAAGCATTCTTTACTTTTCAATCATGTTTGGATATCGTTAGAGATGATAAAGAGAAGCTGGCATGTTTTGTTCAGAAAACCAAACATATGTTGAATGATGTCAAGAGTGATTCTACAAGTGAAGTAACAACAAACAATCCAGATTTAGTTGAAAATGAGAAGTCTATTTTGTTCAATTTAATAAAGGTTGTGGAAAGAAAAGGATGGTTGGTGAATATGAGAAGTCTATTTTGAAAGCACAGAAGAAGACTAGAATCTGTTCTGGATGTTGTAAAAGAGAGCCACACAATTTACGTACATGTCCAACAAGAATTGCAAATCAGAAAAAAGAAACAACAGGCTCAGTTTTAAACAATTAATCATATGCGATTTTTAGATGATAATCATATATGTTTTCAGAAAAGTTTACATTGGCGACAATTGATGATAATCATATGTGTTTTTTTGGATATATATGATTTTTAGTCTATTTTTCAAATATATAATCACACATGATTTTAAATATAACATTTTTATTTACAAATGACACATGATTAAAAGTTGCATATGATTATAAAGATAAAAATTAAGATATATATATTTTTGTGCAATCACATGTGATTTCTGATTTCAAAATAAAACATTATAGGCACACATGATTTTCTAGTCTATCCCGTTATATAATCACACATGATTTCAAATAACACAACTGTTTTAGAAATTTGTAGTTGCCACATTCAGTACATATATAAAACATTATAATCACACATGAGTTCAATTAGCATATTTCTTTAAGAATCACACGTAATTCAAATAAGAGAAACTGTTTAGAAATTGTATTTGCCACATTTAGAACATACATAAAACATAATAAAATTGTTTGAGAGTTAAGAAATTGTTTAAACACCATTTTATTACCAACACCATTTCAACACAACCTTCAACAACACCATCCCGAACCTTCAGAACTCCAAACCAACCTTCAACAACACCATCCCCAACCTTCTTAAGAACACCATCCCACCACATTTAGAACATACATAAAAGATAATAAATTTGTTTAAGAGTTAAGAAATTGTTTAAACACCATTTTCATCACCAACACAAATATCAACAACAGCAACCCAAACTTCACAACACCAAACCAACGTAACCTTCAACAACACCATCCTAACCTTCTTAAGAACACCATCCCATCCCTCAATTCAGATTCTGCAACCTCTGTTGAATAATTTGGCTGGCATCTTGCAGATCTTGGTTTCTCTTTGATTTAGGGACCTTGGAGTAGTCCCTAGCAAGATTCAAGATATCGTTTTTCATAATGTTTATATCGGACATTATTAATCTATGTGCATATTTTGATCTAACCCTGTCCAACATAACATCTTGCGAACCACCTTCTTTCGGAAAACCGCAACTGTATTTGCCATCAGTTTGACCTTTAAATGTCTCCATGTGTCTCATGGCAAAAATCCCACAGTCTGTTTTATTGTTCTTTGTTTTCCAAGGCATGTCCAGTAAATTGATTGTCAAATTTGGATTTGACATTTGTTTTGCTTTTTGGTGGTTAACTTCCTCCAAATATCTGCCAAAGAATTTTTTTCTGCATTTAAAAAGAAAAGAAAATTAAATCATATATGCGTACAAGTTTTTTTCTGCATTTTATTATTAACAATGTTTGTGAAATAGTACTTACAAGGTTGTTCAAAACAGGCATGTATTTTCCTTCCATTGTAGCATCTGATATGCTATTGTCAAGGATCACAATTCCTGGGTTCTTTAGGTTGAAAACAAACAGAAATATGTGTTCACTTCGGCATACAGGGAAAAACACCTGTATTTAAGTAACAATAATGTATAAGATTTAGGGTTGATATGTGATTATATATACGAAGAGTATATAAAATGACTGTAACCAATCATATATGATTTAACATTACAATCACATATGATTGATCATCATTTATTAATATATATATATGTGGAGTATATAAAACGGTTGTAACCAATCATATGTGTTTTAAATCTACAATCACATATGATTGATCATCAAATATGAATATATTTTTCAGCAGTTGACACTTACAAGATCAATGTCTTTTAGCAGAATTTTCTGTTTGTCATTGTGCAAGCAGTCATGAAAATATTTTTTGAACTGTTGATATTGTTATTCTTCTGCTTGCAAAGCCATCTTTTCAATTGCTTTTTTGCTTTTTTTCTCTTTTTTCTCTTTTTCAAACGTCTTTTCCTCAATGTAGTTTGTCTAAATGGTTTATAATGTGTGTGTTAGTATAGAATATTAAAAATCACATATAATTAACAATGTATTACGAATAACTTACTGTCATTTGCACATCAAGAAAAAGTCTGTACGGGGAACTGTTCTGATCCCTTTCAAGCTCTTGATGGTTTAAAACTTCAGCCCAGGAATCAATGATTCCATATATTATATATTCTCTTGGGAACAAACTTTCCAACATGTAGCTGTGTACAGTTCTTCCACTTATTGTCGTTATCACTTCATCGCTGTCAAAAGAAAAATCACATATGATTAACAATGTATGTTATGAATAACTTAGTGTCACTTACATGTTTAAATTTAATAATTTTAGAATAAGAACCACATATGAATAACTTACAAGACGTTCCCTTTTAAGTTGAAGAGCCATTCACTAATCATGTCTTCCTCAGCAGTGTTGGGGCTTTTCATGTTTATCACCCTATCCTTAAAGGGTGATTTCATGCTTGGCCCGGGTTTTTTCTGTCTTTTTTCTTCAGGTAAGATAGTTAATACTGGTTGGGGATTTAGAATTGCAGGCCCAACTTGTTTTTCTTTCAGATTTGTTTCCTGTATATTATGTTCAGAAAAAAGAACTTTTGAGAATATAATAAATTTAAAAAAGATGACAATCACATGTGATTACATACACATATAATCAGATGTGATTAAAATATGAATTATAATCAGATGTGATTAGATTACCAATTTGTTGGTTTGAACTTGTTTTTTTTGATTTTGATTGGATTCTTCTGGTGGTGTTATTTGACTGATATGAAGGTCAAAACTTGGCATGAATGTGTTCTCTTTTTTTTGTTTGATTCATATATAGTCTTTTCAAAAAATTCAATAACATCTGGTTCATTTAAGAATTGAGTATCTGTGATTGTGTTTTCAATATTATGAACATTATCTGTCTTTTTGAAAAAATCGTTCACCTCTGATTTTTCATTCGTTTTTTCATCAAACGGATTTTCGTCATTGATGTTTTCTACAAAACCAAATAAGAGAAGTTATTTTATAATAATATACAATTAACATACAAACACATATGTGATTAAAATTTTTTTTTAATACCTTTTGGATCATCAAGAACTTGTTTCACATGGTCATCTATTGTTTTGTTTATGTCTGCTTCTGTTGCTAAGTTTGATAAGTCATTCCAAAAATCCGTATCTCCACTGCAGCCAACATGGTCTTCATTATTTTTTTTCACTAAAAAAATATGAACAAAAGATTAGTATAATCACAAATGAATTCAATTTTTTAATTTGTTTAATCACAAATTAGTATACTGACCTGTTTCTTTTAAAGGTTCGTTCAGTATGTTCTGGATTGGTGTATTGAACCAAATTTCACTTAATGGTTGTTCCTGTTCACCGCTACTTTTCAAACTTATCAATATTTCTTCTACATTTTCGTCTGAACTTCCACCAATCCCTTCCTTTTTCTCACCATCATTTTCATCCTTTTTAACATCACTAACAATCTCCTCGATCTCCTCAATCTCCTCAATTTCCTCAATCTCCATAATTTCTTCAATCCCCTTATCATCGTCAACATTGTCATTTTCCTCATGACCAACATCATCATCATCAATCCTTTGCTTCTTTTGAACATTACCTTCTTCTTCTTGAACATTTCCTTCTTTATTTTCTTTACCACCATCATCATCATCACTTTCACTGTCTTCATTACTTTCACTGTCTTCATCACTATCGTCATCATTGTCGTCATCACCTTCACTATCATTGTCCTCAGCTTCACTCTCTTCATTATCTTCATCATTATCATTATCGTCATCATTATCAACATCATCATCTGAATCATCAATTTTTTCTCTTTCCTCATTAATTAACTCGATCATTGCATTCCAAAATTCCAACTTCTTGCTTTGTGGAAGCTTGACCGATGCAGTTTTCACCAAAGATTGTAATTTTTCATTCCTCTTTTCTATCTTCAACAAATATTCCTAAATGAAACAAATGAATATATAAGTACAAATTATAATCACAAATGATTTAAGAAAAACATTGTAAATAGAAATATACATCCTCAGTCAATTCTTTCTCAACGAAAGCTTTGTTTAGACGTCCTGTGCCAAATTCACCGAGGACATCCTTCTCAAAATTTTCTCTAAATTTGACTTTTTCAGAAGTCCAGTTGTTGATCACAGGACGTGAACGCTCCACATCCAGACAATTGCATTTCACACTGTCTACGTACAGTAACTGCAAATATAATTAAGAGAAACAAATTACATATGAGTTAATATGACAATCACAAATGAATAGGATAACCAATTAAAAACACAAGGCAAATAGGTCGGTGATTATTTTATAAACACAAGTGAGTTAACAGGAAAATCATGTATCATTTACACGTTGTAATCATATTTGATTAAATGTATGTATAGTATACAAAATTATTCTAAACAATCATATATGAGTTAACATTATAATTGTGACATCCCGGAAATTTATACCTAGAACTATAAACAATTAATTCACCGCAAACCTCTTTATAACCAATCCTTTTGAGCTTCAATGCATACTTTGAAAAATATAGTGTCATTACGATTAAAATATGATACGAGATAAAATCTTACTTCCTATAATGGAATATCTCAAGCACAAACTGAAACCCTAGTTAATACGTCTGAAAAACTGAAAATAAGTATTAACCATTTGTGAAACAAAACAAGCAATCTAACCTCAGAGTACATGTTTCCCTGATTCCGGAAATATAAATAACATTCAAAACGGAGCTCATATGCAAAAGTTACGACTATTATAAGAAAACAAGCCAAAACAAACCAGTGTAGCACTGATTTTGTTTAACTACATAAATTGTTTCGATCCGTTGAGGCACTTGCGCACCTCATATGGAAATTCTGAGAACATTATTGGACTCAGACTATGGTCTATTATTGGATTCCATACTCGAAATATTTTTAGCAAAAATATTTATAAAAGTCAAACGCTGGATGCTACGGATAATCGAACGCACATATTTAAACACGTTTTCCCAGTGTTCTACAACCCGAAAAATAAATCCGTTTGGGTTTCTGAAACCGTGCACTCGGCTCGACAATTCTCCGGTCTCGAAAAAATTATTAGACATCGGGATCTTGCGCACGAATTATGTCATCCATGGCATCACATTCACCAACCATTCACCAACCATTCACCAACCATTCACCAACCCCAACTACTCCATGAGACTATAAATAAGAGGCTTTGCATCTCATTTTTCTTCACCAATTCACCAAAGCTTCTAGCTTTTTCTTTCTTTCTCCAATTGCTCTCCTTTTGGCCAAGAACACCACCACCACTGGCCATCGCTCCACTACCGTCGCACCATCACTTCGCCGCACAAAACCTTGTTGTTTTGTGGTGTTATTTCGCGGTGCTTCTCAAACACGATCGTTCTTATATCTAAACTGAATTCACGCTTCAAATGTGAGTGTTACGGCCCCTTTGTCTATGTTTTTTTATATATTATGGGGGAGAATACATGTGCAATATAAACATTTACCATTTTCATATCAAGTTTTATAAATGTTATTATAGCTTTATAAAATGTTTTCAACAAGCGAGTATTGTACACTATTATGTATATACTTATCAACATACTCGGCTTTTATAACAAAAACCATTTTGGGATGAGACTTGTCTATCCTACATTTATCAATGGCTTAGATAGTGAGACACTATTCATAACTAAGTAGAAATACCTAGACCCCACACTACTATAATCGTTAATCAAGCAGAGCAAGATACATATGTATAGATCTATACGGGTTGACACCCCCACCTATGGTTGTTAGCTACAACTTCGACTTGCAAATCGATGTAGGTGATATTTATTTAATTCATTACTACAACGTCCATGAAGCGTTGTAGGGGGGGTACATTTCAGTCGAATAGCTCGATTATAGGACTCAACTATAAGCATTGATGGTTTTCTCATAAACGTACATATCATTTATAAGTATGGTATTACTTATGGTTTTCAAAAACTCTATACAATTCATTTATAAGTATGGTATTACTTACGATTTTCAGCAACTCTTTACAAACTCATTTACAAGTATGATTATACTTACAAAAGGAATACTTTTAGTTATTTTAAAAGTATCAGTGCTGTGTTTAGCAGAAAACCTGTAACTCTCACCAACCTTGTGTTGATCCTCAAAACTACATGTATTCTCTGGAAATCAATGAGACTTTCAGAAGATGGAAATCTTCACGTATTTCAGGCAACCTAGTTTTGTTATATTTGTTAAGGCATTTCATGTACTCTACTATTATTATTTGTAAGAACCATGTATTCAAACTTCAAGATGAAATAAAACTATCCTTTGGTTTATTGTTGTACTTGTACTGTATATTCAATTGCCTGTGATCCAAGAACTTAGTCGCACAGCCCGGCATGTTCCGCCGCCTCGGTCGGGGGTGTGACAATAATCATATATGATTGTTCACAATACATGTATAATATAGAAAATAACATGTTAGTTATCATGACAATCATATATGAGTTTTTATCAGGTAATAACATGTGATTATAAACCATTGTGTTTTCCATTGGTTTATTTTCCAAAATTTGTGAGGTGGTTGAAATCTCTTGTTTGGTATAAAAACATAGTAAAACGTATCAGCGACCATTCTCATTTCGCTAGAACCAGATTCCTCGTCTTCATTATATTTATTAAAATATTTGATCTTGAAATTCATTATATTTGCATGACATTTCAAGATAGTAATCAGCCTCTGCTATCACAACAGGAACATGATTTTCTTGAAATTCATATAGCAACTATCATGCAATTCAATATCATTGAATATATCAAAGACCATGCATCTTGCACTAGTGAAAATGAGAGTGATAGCTCAGATGATTTTGTTAGAAGAAATAACATTTTAGTCAATATATAAAATCATATATGAGTCATCACATAATCAAATTACATGTGTTTTATAAATGTGAAGAACATAATAATCTTCCTTGTGTTTTCCATTGGTTATTCTTTTCAGTATGTGAACTGGTTTTATCTACTGATTGGTAGAAAACATTCAAAAATATATGAGCTATTACTTTCACTTTCACAAGCACTATGTTACTCGTTTTCATCATATTCAATAAGTATTGACAGTGATAGCTCAGATATTCTTGTATGATTTATAACAAACAACAGATTAAATCAATTCAGATACTGAATAGAATAACCAATTAAAAAGACAAGGCAAATAGGTTGGTGATTATTTTTATAATCACAAGTGAGTTATCAAGAAAATCATGTATCATTTACATGTGGTAATCATATTTGATTACATGTATGTATAGTATACAAAATTATTCTAATCAATCACATATGAGTTAACATTATAATCACATATGATTTTGTTCACAATACATGTATAATATAGAAAATAACATGTTAGTTATCATGACAATCATATATAAGTTTATCAGGTAATCATATATGATTATAAACCATTGTGCTCTTCATTGGGTATTTTTTTGCAAAATTGTGAGCTGGTTGAATATCTTGTTTTGTATAAAAACATAGTAAAACGTCTCAGCGACTATTCTCATTTCGATAGAACGAGATTTCTCGTTTTCATTATATTTGCATGACATTTCAAGATAGTAATCAGCCTCTGCTATCACAACAGGAACATGATTTTCTTGAAATTCATATAGCAACTATCATGCAATTCAATATCACTGAATATATCAAAGACCAGGCATCCGACACTATCGAAAAATGAGAGCGATAGCTCAGATGATTTTGTTAGAAGAAATAACATTTTAGTCAATATATAAAATCATATATGAGTCATCACATAATCAAATTACATGTGTTTTCCATTGGTTATTCTTTTCAGTATGTGAACTGGTTTTATCTACTGATTGGTAGAAAACATACAAAAATATATGAGCTATTACTGTCACTTTCACAAGCACTATATTACTCGTTTTCATCATATTCAATAAGTATTGATATTGAATTTCATTATATTTTCAAGATATTTCAAGATAGTAATCAGCCTCTGCTATCATAACAGAAACATGATTTTCATGAAAACTCATATAGCAACTATCATGTAATTCAAAATCGCTGAATATGTTAAAGACAAGTCGTATAGTTCTAGTGAAAATGACAGTGATAGCTCAGATATTCTTGTATGATTTATAACAAACAACAGATTAAACCAATTCAGATACTGAATAGAATAACCAATTAAAAAGACAAGGCAAATAGGTCGGTGATTATTTTTTATAATCACAAGTGAGTTATCAAGAAAATCATGTATCATTTACACGTGGTAATCATATTTGATTACATGTATGTATAGTATACAAAATTATTATAAACAATCACATATGAGTTAACATTATAATCACATATGATTTTGTTCACAATACATGTATAATATAGAAAATAACATGTTAGTTATCATGAAAATCATATATGAGTTTATCAAGTAATCATATATGATTATAAACCATTGTGCTCTTCATTGGGTATTTTTTTTTGCAAAATTGTGAGCTGGTTGAATATCTTGTTTTGTATAAAAACATAGTAAAACGTCTCAGCGACTATTCTCATTTTGATAGAACGAGATTTCTCGTCTTCATTATATTTGCAAGACATTTCAAGATAGTAATCATATTCCTGTTATGATGGCCTTCTGCCATCATAACAGGAACATGATTTTCTTGAAACTCATATAGCAACTATCATGCAATTCAATACAAAAATCATATATGAGTCATCAGATGATTTTGTTAGAAGAAATAACATTTGAGTCAATACAAAAATCATATATGAGTCATCACGTAATCAAATAGATTGGTGACAATTTTATAATCACAAGTTAGTTAACATGAAAATCATATATGAGTTAAACAGGGAAATCATATGTGACTAAAAATCATATATGAGTTATCACGTAATCACATGTGATTGTTTATCATATAAGAATAATAGAATTTAAATTAGTAGACATACCACTAAAAATGACGCCAATCCAACGTAAAAGGCTATTTTGCTTTTTGGGTCAAAAGAGCTTTTTGTCTTGACCAAGGAATCAATAAGAAACTTGCACCAATCCAAATTTGCAATATCTGTTTCTCTTGTGATGTAGTTCAAGGGCGAGGTGTTACATTTGCCTGTTGAACTTGATTCAATTAAAGCATTAACCAATACCGCTATGAAGTTTAGTTTGAAGTTCATATCGGCGTTTCTTGTTGATACAATTTTTGTCTTGATGTCCTGAAGTCTAACCATTGCATTGTTTTCAAATTGAGCTTTCCATTCATCATAAGAAGTATCACCTTTCTTTCTGTATTCAAGTTCTTCAAACTTTACCTCCCCTATTGGCAGACCAAGGATTTCGTGTACAGATTGCCTTGTTACAGGAATGTCCCCTCTCTTAACCTTCAGTGTGTTTGTTGACGGGTCGAACTTTTCGAGCACGAATTTACTCAAAGCTCCTGGTACGTCTGTCATTTTCATCTTTAAAAGGGAACCAAATCCCATATCTTTCACGCATTCCTTTTGCTCTTCACTCAAACTTAGTACAATGGAAAACAATGCACCTGGCGAACACCTATTATGATGTAAAACGTGTAATTAGATGAATCACATGTGAATGATATATGTTTCAATGACATATGATTATAACTGTAAAGATAAGTAAAATTTACCTGTTTCTGATGGTCTCAAAGGTTTTTGGTATTTGTTTTCTCTTTTTTTTCAAAGGTTCTGTGGCTTCAGAATCTGAATCTGAATCCACAATTTCTTGTTGAACTTTCTTCTCAGCTTTTCTCTTATTTGTTTTTGATGATGAAACATCGGATTCAGTTTTTTCCTTTTCTTTCTTCTTCTCTCCTTTGTCCTTCTTTCTTTTTTTCTCACCGCTATCTCCAACATCTATAAGAAATGCATAAATACATATACAATTTTCATTAAGCATTGATTAAAAAAAATAGTGCATTATGAATCATATACGATTTGATAAAAAATTAAAAAACTCATATATGATTTTATCAAAATAACATAAATCACATATGAGTTGAACAATACCTTTGTCGTTTTTTTGTTTCTATCGTCTCTCCTTTACTTTCTCTACTAGTCGAATGCCCGCGCGTTGCGCAAGAAGAAAATTATGTATTTATAGTATAGACAAATACATATTATTCTTATACTACTTTTAAAAAGATTATAAACATATCCTCATTATTTTCAATTATTTGATGATAGATATATGTATGAAATTACTGAAAGATAAAAAATTCGTAACATGTATGATGTATAAACACAATCAAATAAAATTAAAAATAATATGATTTAAGAAAAAATACTTATCTCGAACCACATTATTTTAATAGGATCCACCTACAGATTATGCATGGATATAATTTCTATTTAATTTCAGTTTTTTTTTACTTTTAGGGTTTAGGGTTTATAAAAACTAATTATTCGGTCAAGTTTCAATTTAAAATATTTAATTTAAACTAAGAGTATTTTTTTCCTCTCACCACATGCATTTGAAACATACATGACCTTTCAAATTCCCACTTAATATAATCAATCTATTAATTTAAATTTTTTTACCACATTAATTTGATATTTTTTTTCTTTATCCCACATTGCTTCACATACATATATGATCTTTTCTCTTTCTCTTATATAATACAATTCATTTGCTTTCATTATCCTTAAGCAGCCTTTTTTTTTTGTATCAACTAAACCATCATTTATAATGCAATATATGACTCGTTTTCCATGAACCTACTGATATGCGATGAAAACACAAAGCTTATTGGCTTTTGTTTCCTGCCTGTCTGCTACCAATCTCATTCAACCACCATCATGTATATTATTTCTTTTAAATTCAATTTAATATGTATAATCACATAATATATGTAAGTGTTTCCCGCTTATTTTCAATCACTTTTAATTTAATACACAAATCTCAAAGTTATTAGCGTAAGGGATAAAACATCATCATCCGTAATATATGTAAAGCTCAACTTCATTAAAATAAAAATAATAGAACATTAAGTTATATATTCCATTAAAGTTTAATATTTGGAAACATTTTTGACAATACAAAATGACTAATGGTTTATGTAACTGTTTCAACTCTGAAGGAGACTTTTATTCATATAATAAAAAGTTTCTTAAGTTGATTTATCATGACGATATGGGTTCAAACTATCATTCACATTGTGTTATTTTATATCATTTTCTCATCCCACATCGCTTAAGAAACACAATGGAATGGAAATCAAACATATATAAGTAAATAGATTAATACACATCTTATCCCATATTGCTTAAGAAACAAATTTTAAGGGAAAGCAAGCTCTATAAATAAAGAGTCTAAAACCATTTCTCTCATATCTTTGTTCTTCTGTGTATTTGATTGTAACCACCTTAAGCATTGGGTGCAACATTTCATAGACTATTGGTTCCAATTTTAAGTTCGATTTCATAAAATTTAGATGGGTGCGTACCAGCGCCCTTTTATTTTATTTTTTTAAAAATATTCAAACTAATGTGGTACATGATAACAATCCATATTAAATCATGTTTAATAAAAGAATTCTATTATAAGATTTAGATAAATATTCATAGATATATATGTTTGAACTTTAAAAATGTTCGAACATTTACGATTCAATTTTTTTATATATACCTTATTAAATCGAAAAGTTGCTTGCAACGTTGTCATCATCAAATTGAAAAATGATACACGACATACGATGAACTTACAACTCAATCGGGTTTTAATAGTTTTTAACTCATTTTAATATTCATATTTTTAGTTTCAATACTTTTGAAAGCTAAAACAAAATATTAGAGTTCTTTGAAACTTTGAGCCGAAAATAGGTTTTTACGATAAATTGACCCGTAATCAACAATATACTTTGAAAACCATGTTATGATCAAGATATAATGATAAGAGAACCCATGTGTGAAGCAATGTGACACAATTAAAAAAACATCAAATTAATGTGGTAAAAGGTAAATAGTTTATCTTGAAACATTGGTTTCATTACTTTTTTTTATAATAGACACACATATATAATGGTTCAATTTAAGTTGTTTGATAAATGCTGAAACATTCGCTACTGAAATTTTTTTATGTATATACATCGCGGTGAATCTAAAAAAGTAAGCACATTTGTCACATATTTACTACAACATACTCTAAACGTGTAACGCAATAAATTTTTAAAAGTTTTTAGTAATATCCTTATTTATTTTTGAGATCTAATAGTTTTGAAATCCAAAACCAAATAGTAGAATCATTTAAAACTTTGAAAAATTTTGATAAAATGACCACTAACAAATAATAGTTGAAAGTGATAAGTCATACTATGATCAAGATTGATGGATCATGGATGCAAATGAATGATATTATATAAGCAAAAAAGGAAATGAGATATATATGTGTTGAGCAATGTGGGACAAAAAAACTATTAAATTAGTAAGCATTATAAAAAGATATTTGAAAAGTCATTAGAAATATGAAAGGACATAGGAGTTTCAAATGAATGTGGTGCTTTGAAATATGCCTCTATTATAAGATATATAGATTTTTTTCCTTTTTTTGTTTTGTCGTATTTACTTTCTCTGCTTTTTCCTTTCCTTCTTTTTCTGATATGTGTAAATATATATTTGTTATAAAATCACATATGATTTAAATAAAACAAAGCTATAAATATTAGTACTATTAATGTATAACATTAATCACAACTGAATTAAAAGGTATATTTGTCATTTTTTTCTTTGGACCTTCGTTCTCTTACTTCTTCATCACTTTTTTCTTTTTGCTTTTTTTGTTGTTTTCTTGGATTTTCCTTCTCTTCTTCTGATATGTGTAAATATATATTTGTTATAAAATCACATATGATTTAAATAAAACAAAGCTATAAGTATTAATACTATTAATGTATAACATTAATCACAACTGAATTGAAAGGTACCTTTGTCATTTTTTTCTTTGGACCTTCGTTCTCTTACTTCTTCATGACTTTTTTCTTTTTGCTTTTTTTGTTGTTTTCTTGGATTTTCCTTCTCTTCTTCTGATATGTGTAAATATATATTTGTTATAAAATCACATATGATTTAAATAAAACAAAGCTATAAGTATTAGTACTATTAATGTATAACATTAATCACAACTGAATTGAAAGGTACCTTTGTCATTTTTTTCTTTGGACCTTCGTTCTCTTACTTCTTCATCACTTTTTTCTTTTTGCTTTTTTTGTTGTTTTCTTGGATTTTCCTTCTCTTCTTTATCTTGTTTGGCTACTTGTTTATGAGTAAATAAAGCAAAGTTATATTATTTATTACTATAAATTAATAAGGAAGGCATCAATCATATGTGAAAAGAAGAGTACATTTATCATTTTTCTTTTTTGATATTCTTTCCTCTTCTTCGTTGTCTTTTTCTTTTCGTTTTTTTTCTGCTTTTTTCCTGATTTTTCTCCTGCTTTTATTTGCATGTTTGATCGAATGTAAGTTATAGACATAATGTATTGCTAATTATATTCTATTTGAAATCATATCATGTTAGATAAAGATATCATATATAACATATGCCTTTTTCAGTGGTAGTAGATCCCCTTTTTGAACTTGATGTAGTCAATCTTATTTTAAGATTGGCTCCCGTGTTTTTTTTCTTTTGCTGTTGTTTAATTATAAATGGTTAGAAAAATGTTATAGGAAATCATATATGTTTAAAACTTTTCGTTACAAATCAGATATGATTAATCAAATGGTTTAGAAATCACATATGATTAGTCAAATGTTCACAAATCACATATGAGTTTTTTGGTTAATCACATATGAGTTATGGTTAAGTATTTATGATTTTAACAGAGCATAAGATTAATCAGATGGTTGCAAATCACATATGATTAGTGGTTAATCAGTATAATAAAATACATATCGAATCACATGTGATTAAGAACTTTTCAGTATAACAACATTTACATCGAATCACATGTGATTTTAAACAAAACATATGATTAATCAAATGGTTACAAGTCACATATGATTTATGGTTAATCAGTTTAACAAAACACATATCGAATCACATGTGATTAACCATTTTTTTACTATAACAAAATTTACATCAAATCACATGTGGTTAACCATGTATGATTTTAACAAAACATAAATAAAATCACCAGCATCTTCGTTCTTCTACTTTTTCTTCTTTCTTTCGTATATATTTTTGAAGCTTTTTTCTTTATCTGCAAGTAAGATCGAAAAAACGTTTGTGAATATGTTATTATTTAGTCGATTTCATATGAACAGAAGATTAGTATAACAGTAATAAGAAAACGAGTGTACTGATGGTTATGTGGTGGTTTTCGGATGAAAAAAATTCAAAATCTAGGGTTTTAACTTTGAAAAAATTAGTTTTTGTACAAACATTTGGGTATATTTAAACGATTTCGTATACTAGGGTTTTTCAGATCAAAAAACATTCAAAAAAGTAGGGTTTTCGGGTGAAAAAAGTTCAAAAAATAGGGTTTTAACTTTGAAAAAAGTGTAGAATAACTCGATTCGTACCGTTTTTTGCTGTAAGTGCTTCATCTGTTTGTTTACTTGTTGACATCTTCGATTACATATGAAGAATTGCTGAAATTTTTTGGAAAAACGGTAGAAATTGTATGACGAAAAACGGAAGAAATTTCAGAGGTTTTGTGGAAAAACAGAGAGAAATCGCATGAGATCTTGGAGGGAATGATAGTCTGACGTATAGAGAAACGTGCGTGGTCGGTTTTGGACGTGACGTATAGAGAAAAACCGTAGAAATTGTCTTTTTTCAGTAATACCCGCTTATTTCGAATCCGTTGTCACTTAGCCCCTGAAGATGTACATATTTTACAAAAATACCACCGTGTTTAATCAATGGTGGATTTTTGTTCTTATGTTCTCAAATTATATATTGTTCTCATTTTAACCATCCCCTATATATATATATATATATATATATATATATATATATATATATATATATATATATATATATATATATATATATATATATATATATATATATATATATATATATATATATATATATATATATATATATATATATATATATATATATATAGAGTTAGTATTAAATAAAAACGCTAATTATTGTGTGATTGTGAGACCATTCCTAGACCATTAGATTGAAAAAATGAGTGGTTGTGATCATGGTGATATTTTTGTAAATAAATCAAAAGAAGAACTCGCTTCCTGGAAAAAACGGACGTAGAAGGGTAAAAAAGTAATTAGCATTTTGGTTTGATTTCCGAATACGATCCATTGATTTTCGACGTCGGTACCCTCTCCGTCCTCACACAGTGCCGTCGACGCCCTCGCACAGTGACGTCGCCGTCCTCGCACAGTGCGATTCCCGATTTTAAATGGCTATACAATAAATTAGCATTT
The DNA here is from genome assembly GCA_023525715.1 of Cichorium intybus. Lineage (NCBI taxonomy): Eukaryota > Viridiplantae > Streptophyta > Magnoliopsida > Asterales > Asteraceae > Cichorium > Cichorium intybus. The sequence goes on from CM042012.1 coordinate 95,582,740, forward strand.
GATTTGATTTTCGTAACTGATAATCATCGCAAATTCAAAATCGATTTCATAGTCAATCGTTCGTTCCTAAATTCCGATTTCTCGATCAATTTTGAAGATTTGTATTTTCGGATCGCAGTAACCGTCAGTATCATAATTGTACGCAGGTTAAATCAAGATTTTTTTTATTGAAAAGGGTTTTTTTATTGGATTTTGGATGTGCGAACATTCAATTGTTCATAAGTTTAACAAGTTTTTGTGCAGCGTTTATGTTGTTAAGTCGAAGACCATTCTCTGAGAATGCTTGTTAGTTGATTTGTTTTTTTGCCATTCTAAGAGAATGTGTATAAGGGTTGGCACGTATTCGTGTCATTCTCTGAGAATGGTTAAATTGTATTGTTGTTTTTATTAGGTTATATGTCGTTCACATGTTTGTGTTTCTTTTCCCTGCACTTCTGTCTTTACTTTGAATTCCTTTGTTATGTACATCTTTTCCTAGCTTTCGTTTCTTGTTTTCAACTTCTGTTTTCTTCTTTTCTGATTTCTTTTTTTGGAACTCAATATATCTATAACTGATGGCTTTTCTTTCCCTTTATCTTCATGCTTTTTTGTTTTTGATGGTGTAATTCCTGCACATAGATTACACAATTTTGTGGGTCATACACACATATAATTCTCTGAGAATACATATTTATAAGTGACATCAACCAATAGTGTAACAGTTAAAGCAGAAAACATAAGTAACATAAACATTCTCTAAGAATATTGAAAACAATCTTTTAGAATTTGGCAGATTTGGTCATATAATTAGTTTACCCAGCATTTATTCTTTGAGGATGATGTAATAAAAACAAGAGTGCTTTAAATAAATCGTCTCTATTGCAACTCTAAATTTTGAATGATGTTTTTATCATTAATTTTCAATGTTGGTCTTCATGGTGGTTTACATTTGTCGCAGATTGTGTTTCAGCATCACAAAATATTCAAGACAAAATTTATCAATGATAATAATAAATATGAGATAAATTTCTTTGCAATAAGGTATAATGGTTAAATTTTGATACTCACCTTTTAGATTGAATATGTGCCGATTCAAGCTAGACAAAAATACTATCGTCACTTCTGTGGAGTTTTCTATATGTGGTGTTTAAATAATGTTTCATTAGAGGCTAATATAAAATTTCCCAATTTTACACCTAAATATAAATACTACGTCAAAGTTTTATGAATGGATTAAAAATAAATTACAAATACTTATTAAGTGAGTTTATAAGTCAAATTATCTAAATAAATTAAAAATAATTAGTTTATCTAACATTTATTCTTTGAGAATGATGTAATTTTTCTGCACCAATATGCTGCAGGTCCACTACATTTGCCGTTCACAACTTGTGGAATCTTCATTCTCAGAGAATGGTTCCAAAATGTTTTCTTTTCATTCTCCGATAATGAAACATTTCTTTTTTTATTCTACGTACAATAACTCATACATCTGTTACTGTATTCTAAAAGAATATACACAATCCCACTTCTACAACCTCAATACGCAAACACACATCCAATAAGTCATATTCTCATGAAAAACAACACCTGATTAATTAACAAACTCTAATCAAATGACTTCATTCTCCTAGAATGACAATACACAACTAAAAGTATCAACCATTCTCAGAGAATGAGCTTCGCCATCACAAAACATACATTGCAGAACATAATTGTTAAAGCTATATAGTTCGCACATCCAAATTAGCATAAACTAACACATTTAAAACATAATAAATTATAATTGACAAGAACAAAATCGGACATTATACCTGAATATACTTCCGATACTACCGATACGAACAACTCTGCATCCAAAAAACAATTCTTCAAAAATTAGCGATCTACCAATTGACAATAACAAAATCGGGATTTAAGAATGAAGAATTGATTATGAAATCAAAGTCGAATTCATGATTATAGGATTGTCGGTTACGATTATAAATTCTAATTTAGCGTAAACAGATTTTATTTTCAAATTCGAAAAACTACTTGAAATACCGATTGTATCCTTATGACATAAATGGACGAGATTCCGTCCTACGTTCGCACGATACTTACCATCCGTATTTGAACCTATATATATATATATATATATATATATATATATATATATATATATATATATATATATATATATATGAGGTAGGTTCAATTGAGATCAATAAAAAGGTTGAAAATGCGATGACATATCTCAATCATCCGTTATTTTTGATCAATGGATATCATTAAAAGGATACCTAATTATTAATACAATTAAATCCAATTAAATTAAATTAATAATAAAATAAGGGTATAATGGTCATTAAAATTTTCCGTATTTTGATCGGTTCCTAAAATCTCTCCCTCTTTCTGGTTTCCCTTCTCTCTTTCTATATATCGTTTCCACATTTGAATCGCTAATCTCAATCGGCTGTCAATTAGTATCATACGCCACCAATATCATCGTCACCTCCTCGTGAGTGTTTGGAGATTCATGTTGACAGGGGTTTTGTAGACTTATAGATTAAATAAATTGCCGATAGTGGAGGATGATTGTAAACACGAGGATGGTAATGGCGATAATAATAAGAAGAAGAGCCGTCGCTGGAGACGATGTGGAATTATTGAAGCTGCGATTGTAGTTTAAGTTTATATATTTCTCAATCCTTTGCCGCTTATGCCTACTTTAATTTGGTTGGGTGAGATAAGGTAATTTGATTTTATCATTATGCTAAGATTTACATACCTAGCTGATTGCCACGTTCATGATTTATTGATTCCCTTTAAAAACATTGTGTTATAAAAGTTGTAATAGCCGTCATATTAACCAAAGGGCTTGTAGTCCAGCGGTACCGGTGTTGTCCTCCCTCCTTTAGGTTGAGGGTTCAAGCCTCGTTAGAGGCAGGTGGAAATTATGGTCTAATTTAGAAGTAGGTTAGATAGAATTATATTTGCCTTTCAAAAAAAAAAAAAAAGCCTTCATATTAAATTAAAGTTGCTATAATCAAAACGATGATGTACGGATTCAACTCATGAATTATTTTATTATTTCTTAAATGAATACATATCATTTTATTATTTCTTAAATGAATAGATATCAATTATATCATATATGGTAGCCTTTTGTAGGCGTTTATCTAAATTACTTGGAATTTATGGTTTTGATTAATAACTTTTAACTTTATTGGTTTTGCAAGTTATATAAATTTGTATAATTCATTGATGAATTTAAGGGTTTTGTATAACCAATCATTGTATTTATTGATGAATTAGTTGTTGATTTTCTGTTAAATTCAATGATGAATAATTAGGTTAGTTTTTGATTTGCATCATTCATTGATGAATTTAGAAGTTTAGTATAATCGATCACTGTATTCATTGATGAATAATCCAATTACTTGTTTATGTTGCATTTATTACTTGTTGATTTATGTTAAATTTATTAATTTATCAGGTTGAGCCATATTAGGAGCTTGGTTCTCAAAAAAATTTCCAGATCGCACAAAAGTGGCATACGTACAAGAAGAATCAAACACAAGCATACCTAGAAGATGATTGGGGGCATTTTCTCCGTGTTGTATAATATATCCAAACATTGTACTCATTGATGAATAATCAAATTATTTGTTGATTTTGGATTCATTAGTATAATAAATCATTGTATTCATTGATGAATACCAAAATTGAGAGCAAACTTGTAACCAATTTCACGTATATTCATCTATGAATTTCATCGAATTGTCAGGTTACATATCCCCTGTACGAATGTTCATTGATGAATTTTACTGTAATGCCAATGTCGAATGCTTATTCACTAAATTCAGTAACGAATATTCAATGTAATGCCAATGTTACTGTAATGCCAATGTTATTTACGTTTATTCATTAATGAATTACATTGAAATTGTCATGTTACATATCTCTGTACGAGTATTCGTTGATGAATTTTATTTCACTGCCAATGTCGATTAGTTATACACTAAAGTCAGTGACGGAAATTCAAAAAAAAAAACCCCCACGACAATTTAAAAAAAAAAAAAAACTCACGAAAATTCAAAAAACCTATATTCAAGGAAATAATTATAACCAATCTCATTATTTTAGGTAACTTATAATTATCTTCATTTTATTCATTAATATAGATATACTAAGATTACTACTATACCCTTGTGAAATGATTGGTCAAGAATTGTCCTCGCATTCTCAACCTTTTAATTGTCATCGTTTGAACCTCTCCCATATATATATATATATATATATATATATATATATATATATATATATATATATATATATATATATATATATATATATATATATATATAGACGGGTTCAATGCAGAACCAAATTAAATCACCTAACTGCAGAACCATGTTCATCAATGAACATAAATCCCAAAAACCCCAAAACCGACACCCCAATCAACAATTTCATCAGGCTAATATTGTTCGAACAAAGTGAGACTCGTACTTCATCCACTTGAATGAATAAATTTCCCCAATTTCGATTCACTACCAATCAACAATTGATCCATCCATCGACAAGAAAAGGCATAATCATGGCTTAGGGTTTGCTTCTTTCCTCATTCGTCGACACAGCTTCGCAATTTCATCATCCGATTAACAACAACCACTCGAAATCTATGCTCAAATGTTGCCGATCGACGCAGTCGCTCCTTGGTTGTCGGATCCGGCTTTTCATCTCGTGTATAAGGCGCTTACCTGGTTTGTTTTCATGTATGAAGCTTCAAAGTAAGTTTTAGCTGTGGTTCCTACCATTTAATTTGACTTTTTTTCTTCTGATTCAACAATTGAAATTTCATGAACATATGTCCATTAATGAACATATGTCCATTAATGAACATATGTCCATTAATGAACATATGTCCATTAATGAACATATGTCCATTAATGAACATATGTTCATTTTCGTGTATGAGGCACTTCCCTGTCGAAGATGTTGCTTTTGTCAAAACGTAAACAGCTAATAGAAAAGCATATGTTCATACATGAACATATGTTCATTAATGAACATACGATTACAGGGTAAAATCTTTTACGAACCAAACCAATATTAAGCATGAATAAACTACAAAAAACAGTTCACACCTCAACTAAACCCTAATAGAGAACATGTTGGTCAAATTGGAGAATGCCGATTACGGTCTTTGGTTTTTGGGTTTTTGGGATTTATGTTCATTGATGAACATGGTTCTGCAGTTAGGTGATTTAATTTGGTTCTGCATTGAACCCACCCCTATATATATATATATATATATATATATATATATATATATATATATATATATATATATATATATATATATATATATATATATATATATATATATATATATATATATATATATATATATATATATATATATATATATATCGTAATGATTTTAAAATATTTCAATTTAATTAATTCAATTAAAATCCAATTTAATAATTAATTAAACAAATAATATCCTATTAATTAATCATATAACGCACCAGACATATATTAACATATATATCCTTGTGGTACAATCAAAAGTATTACATAAATATATGACAAAATTACAGTTTTGGTCCCTGATGTATACTGGAAATTTCAAGTTGGGACAAACTATATGAAAATCACAGCTATAGTCACCAAAGTTTGCAATAGCTTTCACATATTTGGTTGGTCTGCATGCTTCGTCAAGGGTATTTTCGTCCATTAGGTTGGTCTGCATGCTTCCCCGCCTTAAATGAGTGTCATATCAAAGAACCCAAAACGAATATACGTTGCAGAACTCATCATCACTTCCTACTTACACCGAGCTTCACGAACAAAGTAACAGTCGAGATGTATCGTATTTGGGAAGACGGAGGCAAAGAAATCGTTCCAGAAGGTTGCGGTAAGCAACAGATCTCACAAACCCTTATGCGACTGATTCGAAATAAGCTTATGTATAGTTCATATGCAGATGGCGACCTTAGTAAGTTTACAATGGAGCTCCACCATGGCGGCCGGTTCACAGTAACTCTGAGACGAGACTATGTCGGTGGGACGATTACTTACATAGACAACGTCGACTCTCGTGAAATCAAGCAACTACTACAGGGAATTCTCGCCGACTTAGGGTATTCCAATCAAGAACCCTTTTTCTTTCATTTTTTGTTACCGGCAATAACCCTTGAAAAAGGGTTGATAACATTAGGTTGCGATGGAGATTTCAAGTTGCTAAGGAGATACGTATCGATAGTGGGTCAAATAACATTTTTTTGTTGAACAAGGTAGGTCGTTTATCAACAACCATGGGAAATCCCCCATCTCGAATTACCTTGATGACGATGGCTTTCTGATTTCACCGGAATTTCGTAAGCTTCAAAATTTTTTTCCATATACACCTTCTTGTAGCAAAAAATTAGTGTTTGATTTGAATGAGCCCATGGAGGAAGAAAGAAACCCTTGTTTGGATCTCATTTTGTACGACCCACTAGTCAACAAACATAACTTGCATTTTGAGGATCAAATTACAGACAATCACAAGCCTGTGTATATTGACCTAGATGACGACGATGCAGTTTTGAGCATGTGTAACTTTAATAGTAGATCTCAGGTACCATTTGATGTTGTGGAGGAGTTGTTGGAACCGTTGTTTACTTATAACGTGCAGGATCTGAAGAATCAATGGTATTTAGACACAGATTACCATTTAGACACAGATTACCAGTTTACATTGTCCTCTGACTGCGTAAAAGATTGGCTTGTGGAAATTACGAAGGCAGGCACGAATGTTGAACAAGGTCAAACACACTTCAATAAGGGTGTGGAGGAGGCAATTGCCGGTTCAGATAGTGACTCAAATAAGGACTAAGACGATGAAGGCAGTGTAGACTTAGAACCAGTTGAAGTTGTTGAGGAAGTCAACGTGGATGTGGAAACTCTTCAGAGTGTTCTGGACGCCCCCTCGACATTGGAGTAGAAGGCGAGCATGATTCGTTGGTTGTCCTCGATCATGAGAAGTTCAGGAACTATGATCTTGAAATGAGTGTAAGGGAAGCTTTTCTATAAAACCTTGATAATCCGATGATATGTTCTATAGGTCAACTACACGATGTTGACTTTCACATTGGTGAGTATTTTGAAGACAAAAACGTGGTCAAAGAAGCTATTTTGAATCTTGCGATTAATTCCCTAAGAAACTTAAGAATGATAAAAAATGATGGAAAAAGGATCAGAGCACGTTGTTTAGGTGATGAGTCCATGTGGAAGACATTTGGGACAAAAAAACCAAAAAATACAAAGCTTCTGACTTTGACTGCCCCTGGGTGTTACACGTGTCTTGTACCAAAATAGACAAAAGATGGAGGGTGAAAACCTACAATTCTACCCATATTTGTAAACCCAGCAGAAATATAAAGGCAGTTACACAAGGGTAGATAGCAAAAAAAATTTTCTCCAGGTCCAGGGCAACCCTAATATTCCGACATCGGCGTTGCAAAATGAGCTGCAGCGTACTTATAATATCAACTTGTCGTTTATGAAGGTATTTAGGGCAAAATTAATTGCACAAAACAGGATCATAGGAGACTACGAAAAGCCGTACATGATGCTTCGTGATTATGCCCTAGAACTTCAATTACGCAATCCAGGAACAACAATCAAAAATTGCAGTGGAGTCATGTCCTGTTTTCTCAACAGAGACTCGAGTATTCAAAAGAATTTACATCTGCTTGGGAGCACTGAAGGAAGGATTCAAGATTGGGAAGAGGGAGCTACTCGGATTAGATGGGGCTTTTATGAAAGGTCCTTACCTAGGACATGTGTTAAGTGCGGTGAGACAGAATGGAAACAACAGTATCTTTCCAGTTGCGTATGCGATAGTTGAGGCAGAAAACAAGCTTTCTTGGACATGGTTTTTTAGAGTGCTTGGCAGATGATTTGGATTTTGGTACAAATTCGAATTTCACTTTTATCAGTGACTGGCAGAAGGTAATTCTTTTTTGCTGTTTCTTATTTATTTCTCGATTGTAAGTATTTGATCCAACAGTAACGACTGACTTTTTAACCTAAATTTTCTTGGGATTGGTTTCTGCTTTGTCCAAGGTATTTCCAGCTGCTGAACATAGATTTTGTGTTCGTTACATACATGAGAACATGAAGCTCCATTGGAAGGGAAAACCAATCAAGGATTTACCGTGGAAATGAAGAGCAACCACGAAACCCCAATGGAAGACTGCTATGCATACATGAGAACATGAAGCTCCATTGGAAGGGAAAACCAATCAAGGATTTACCGTGGAAATGTGCAAGAGCAACCATGAAACCCCAATGGAAGACTGCTATGTAGGAGTTGAGAGCAATTAATGTAGAAGCTTTTGAATGGTTGACCAAGATTCCTCCTGAGCATTGGACTAGGAGTCATTTTTCAGGTAACCAGTAACTTGAATTTAATTAATTGTGAACCTTGTCCTAATTACTGCAATTATAATTGTAGGACGTTGTCATTTTGATATACTGCTGAACAATTTGTGTGAGGTGTTTAATTCCAAAATTGTTGAAGGTCGGGATAGACCAATTATATCAGCCCTTGAGTTTATTAGGGAGTACTTAATGAAAAAAGTTATGACTATATAAAAACTTCAAGCTAAGGGTGATGGAGTCCTAACACCGAATGCTCAAAAGCTGTTGGACAATATCAAGGAGGAAGCATCAAAATGCAACTGTATTTTTAATGGTAATGACAAGTTTAAGTGTCATCTGACAATGATGAACAATATGTGGTTGACATGAGAAAGGAGGAATGTTCATGTCGAAAGTGGGAGCTTACAGGATTACCATGCAAGCATGCAGTTGTAGTTTTGTAGGATAAAGCTAGTCATGGTGAGAAGGTGATGAAGGAGGAGGCCCTGGTTCATGCTTGTTATAGGTTGGATACTTGGAGAAACATGTATAAGTGCACCATTGAGCCAATTAATGGCCCTGAGTTATGGCCGCATTCTGAGTGCCCAACAACCCTTGTACACCCAAAGCATCACAATCAGGTTACAGAAGTTGTCTTAATTGAACATTAGTTTTGTTACATAGATATGCTAATCATAAGTTACAAATGTTTGTTGGATACAAGTGGGCAGACCTAAGGTTAAAAGAAAGAGGGCACCAGACGAGAAAGTATCACAAGACAAGCAACCTTGCAAGGGAAAGCAGAAGTTATCCAAGAAATATGTTACTGTAACCTGCAGCAAGTGTAAGAATCATGGACACAATTCTAGGTCCTGCAAGGGTCAAGGAGGGAATCCAAATATAGAAGGGAGTTCAAATGGAGGTAACCGTGTGGGGAAAGATAAAAATGGGGGTAAATGGAATGGAAATGGGAAGAAGTGAAGTTTGTGTGAAGTGAAGTCTGAAGGTATGGTAAGTGGATGCAAGTTGGTAACTTTGTATGCTTATGTGTGGTTTAAAGACAATTCCTTTTATCTTTGTTCTGTTTTAATTAGTAGGAGTACTAAGAAGTTGTAACTTTGATGGTTGTTTTGTGGTTTAAAGACAATGAAATGTGTCATGTCGGTATGAACCAAGCTTTATGGATTATGATATATTATGGATGTTGTGTTTAATGAAGTAATGCTGTGTTATATGTTATTATTTTAATGTGTTTTTTGATTACCAAAGTAGATTGCCATTAAGTTGGTTTTATAAAAAATACGTTGGCATTGTTAGCATTTCTGTGGTTAACTTAGAAAACAACATTGCCTTTGCAATGGTATTCGACATACACAGTGCCATTATAATGGTATACTCAAAAGTACATTGCCATAATAATGGTTTTCCCAATATACATTGCAGTCACAATGACATTCATTTGAATGTTGTTAAGATGTTGGTTTGCTAATACAACTTGTATCCTAGTGATGTGTTCTTATTTATTGCGTACTTGATTTTTATTATAAGCCAAACGAAACTAATTAACATACTGCATATACATAAACTAATGTACTGGAAATTCATTGTAAACATACCCATTTAACATTAGCATTGGTAACAAGGTCACATAATACATATTAACTTAACGAAATTAGGTAAACATTTTAAACCGACATACATAAGAAACACTAATTATAGATGACCAAAAAACAGCAAATACATTAACAACCACCAAGAACTAATCAAAACACCTACTCAGGGACCCCTAACCAACTGCTGTTAACACCAAACCTACTCGAATATGGTAAACATCGCAAATATGATGAAAAACATCCACGACACAACGAGAATGAACTTGTACTTTTGTGCTGACTGCAGTTGAGCCTCAAGCACAACAATATCTTCAATAAGCTTCCTCTTCGCCCAGGTATAATCACCATTGCTCTTCTATACATTAGGGGATCGGACCACCCAATGAAACCACACCTGATGCATCTCCAAAATCTGCAACCTGGGTTCTGATTTGTCCACGAAGTGCATAAGCTTGCCTGATTACCACATACGTAGACCACCATGATCACCGATTTCAGAGAGATTTCGAGTCGAGTTGGTACAAGTGGGTATTAATGGTCGTGTTCCCGCTATAGTTATGAGTGAGAGTGAAAATTAAACGAAAGTACGATATTGCCCCTGCTGAATTTGGACTTCTAGTTGCATTAACGGGGTATGGTTGACGGTAACGAACATAGGGACATATGTGAAAGCTATTGCAGACTTTGATGACCATAACTGTGATTTTCATATATATTTTGTCCCAACTTGAAATTTTCGGTATACATCAAGGACCAAAACTGTAATTTTGTCTAAATATATTATAATAATCTAAAATTATATGTGTTTGTAGTATTAATATTAATATTTATTACAATCGCAAAAACTAAAACATAAATAATAAACGTGTTATGAGCAACAGTATCTTGACGATCACACCTTCCTCGTGTAGTCTGTACAGTGCTAATACATCTCTGCTCGTTTCTGGTAAACTTGACAATGTACGAAAAACATTGCAAAATGAACATACATAAAATCAGCAAGCATCATAATCATATAACCATAGATCATTATGTTAATCAACGTGCCACCACAGCTCCTTCCGCTCCACTGGGAACCAATGTTTCTGCTTCTTCTTCTTGCTCAGGAGCCTTGAATACCTTACCAATCTTTTCAGTGGGCACCAGCGGTAGATATGTAGAAACCTTGTATCCTTCTTCTGCTGTTTGCTGTACGGTCTTGTTGTACTTTTCAGAAACGTAAGCTGCTGTTGGTATAACCGCCTTAGCCACGCTACGGAAGAGTGGCATCTTGTTAAGAGATTGCCAAGCTGAAGCAGCATGTTGCTCTGCAACTGGCTCGCATTTTCCCAATAGTTCTTTTGCAGTCGGCTCTATCTTGGTGTATGCAGTTTTTGCGAGCCCAGATGCCGTTAACACCACACCAACGTTCTTGATGTCAGAAGCCACAGTACTAGACTTGGCTTTCGTAACACACTCGTCAACCTGAAATCATTTCAGAAGAGAATGAATATGCCTACACGGTTACATCACAACTACTTTAACAACGAAGATGAAGACAAGCTTACCTTACGATAAGCAACCTTGAGGACCTCGACAGGGACGTCATGGAACGTGTCAATAGCAGGGGCAACAACACTCTTGAGAGTACCCTCTATTGTCTCCACGCTCGGTTTTAGGGAACCACTGTTTTGCTTAGCATAATCATACGCCTTTGATACATAAGGAACTGCATTCTGTGCTGCTTTTTGCACAACATCGAGGTACTTCAACGTCTCTTGTTCGTGCTGAACATTTTGTGGAAAAAAAGAAGAAGAAATCACTACCAAGTTGTTTCCCAACTTTACATATTACTTGCGTTACCGAGAACCATGTTTCCATAACTTAAAGCACATATTTAAAAAATAGCATATGAACGTCGATTAACCATTAAAAAACAAACCTGTGGTTGAACAGAAACCGGAAGCTCGTTTTCAGACATGATCAAGTCGTACGGTTCACTATTTGTATACTGAAAAAAGTGATATTTGTTTAAATCTTGAGGTATATATGCATATCCTTTGGTCGATGGGTCTGTATTTATGCAATAGACATAGTCGGTTGCAAACGGGTGGGCACAATTTCCACCACAACCGGAAGTTTCATGTAACATCATGACGTGTAGGCTGGTGTGGGTCCGGCAGTGTCTACTGTCACGGTGTATTACCCTATTTTAAATTGCTGCACTTGTCCCGTTTTAAATGGGAATTTTTTTAGAAGGGCGGATATTATTAAAAAACTAGCAAGACCCTAGCAGAAAAAAGACAATTACATGAAGTACATAGAAGGATTCATAGACTAAGCGTCCCAATTGAAATAACTACGTTTGTCTTTAAATGATTCGTACTAAACCGTTTTTACGTATAATGTATAACTCCTTTTAATGCATAAATATTGTATATGGTTAAACAGTATTGTGTACACATCATTTTCCTTTTTAAATTATCAGTTTTTAATCGAATTTAATGGATCATCAAACTTTGTTTATTCTTGATATTATGCTAGATTTCAACCAAATAAATTGTCATTAAATCGTAGGTGTTGTTTAATATGATATAATTTGTTTATTCAGGTCTAGTTGACGCTGATAATGCGTTAACAGTGACATCCATGATGACCCAATTAACCGATTGAAATTGAAATGCATTTGTATTGGTATACTTAGAACCCAGAAAAAAATTCTGTCCTAAGGCTATAAGGTGTGAAAGACACCCATAACATCCCATGACTACCGCCACGTCACCAAGACATCCACATAACACACCCAAGAAAATGCCTATGCCTTCTTTTTTAATTCGACATCACCTTTTTTTTATTTAAAAAGCTTTTCTTTTTTATGATTAGATGGGAAAACAAATTTGGCGTTCTTCAAATTAATGTCATCAGGAACACGCCGGAGGACGCCACTTTGGAGGACGCACCAAGGGGGCGAGGTTTTCACCCGCGTCCTTGTGCTGACTAGGCGGAATGCGGCCCTATGTGTGCTGCACACCCCACGGTCTAATAAATAAGTAACTCAAAGCCACATGTCACCACTACATTCATTTGGCCACATGTCACCACCTCATTCATTTGGCCACATGTCATTTTCTCATGATTTTGAATTTTTTAAAAAAATAAAATATTTTGTTCATTACTACTCCTTAATGATTGGTTACAATTGGCCGTTACAATTCTATCTTCCCTAATTACGCTTTTATTAATATGAAACTGTCAATTAAATGTTTAACCCCAAATTTCGTCTTACGATTTCAAAAATCAAATTGCAATTGTGAATATTGTTAGGTATTTTTGTATTTTCCCAATGGTAAATCGAGATTTTTTAAGCACTAATTGCAAGATATAGCAATGTACTTCAATTTATTTGTGTATTATAGCATTCTACTTTTATATATTTCTATCACATTTCTATATTCTCAATTTTGTTTGTTTTTGTTTATTTTTAAGATAGTATGCTATTTACTTTAAGTTAGTACAATGCTTGATGTTTAGGTGTTCTTATTTAATATTTTTTTAATCAACCTCGGTAATACACGGGTCTCACAACTAGTTAGTTATATATTGAATACAATTAAAAGATAAGTGACTTAAAAAGCAAATTAGGGATTTTTATTGTCTTTTTATGATAGTAACCCTTATCTAATTTGTCGAAAATAGTCCCTAAACCTTCATTCAGTGACATCCATGATTACCCAATTAACTAATTGAAATCCATTTTTATTGGTATAATTAGAACCTACAAAAAAATTAGTTATATATTGAATACAAATTAAAAGATAAATGACTTAAAAAGCAAATTTTGAATTTTTTATTGTCATTTTTTGACATTAATCCTTATCTAATTTGTCGAAAATAGTCTCTAAGCCTTCATGAGGAATAAATATTGGCTAGATTTTATAAGGAAACTAAAAACGTTTACAACTTAATATGATACTTAAATGATATTGTGTCGCACATGTCTGTACCAAACTCCTATATATGATTTGCTCAATATTTCAAGAAAGTAAATTCCATCAAGGTTTGCCTCGTGTCGTCTCTCATAATAACCTTTGATGCTGTACTAAGCAAGTGTGAGATGTGTTATTGTATAGGGCACCAATCATCAAGGTGGTCTGTTTTTTCATATACATACAGTGATTTAAAGATATAAGAGATTAACCATTACTTAAAATCCATTTGGGCATTTTCCCTTCACGACCTTAGTAACCACAGTCAGGAATTTTGTTCAACTTTACTATTCGTCGTTAGCATCTACATTAAGAACCAGGGCTGGCCTTGAACAAGTGTCAGGTATTTGACGGCATAGGCCCATAACCTTTACGTACAAGTATTAGTCAATTAAGGTTGTATGACATTATCGATTACCCAATACATATTTGTGCCATTTACGCTTCCCAATCTTAACAATCTACAGAATTTAGAAGTTTTGTTTGACATCAACTATTCCTCTTCGGTGTCGCTAGTTAGAACCTGGATCGACCTTGAGCAAGTGTTAGGTATGTGGCTGTTTAAAGCCCGTTTTGTTAAGGGGCCTATAATTTTTTTCATACATGTATTAGTCCAATATAACTATAACACATTACCGATTACCGAATATGTAAAGTGTAAAAGTTGGAAACTGCAATAAGAATTCGAAATTTTTGTTCAAATTTGACTATTCCTTTGCGGTCTTAACAATCAGAATTCAAAATTCCTGTTCAATTTTGGCTATTCCTTTTCGACATCGGCAATTAGTACGCAAAGTTTGAAAGTTGGAAAGTGCAATAAGAGTTTATAAGCAAAACACTACTATAGTAGTAAATACAACAGAAGTGTACATTACTCCAACATATTTGAGAATTCAGACAATCAGAGTTTCAAAATAACAATTAGCCAAATACACAATACTATAAGAGAATTGAGAATTCCCAGCCGGCAATCGACCAATTCCATGTTTCCAACTAGCATTGAGTACGTTAACTAACTCTTACCTAGAATTTAGACTGTTGGCTTGAAGTTTGAATCTATAAATCGCCATTGCCAATTACCATCATTTTTCTTGTTTTAATTTCAACTTCTAGGAATTAGAATTTAGATGTTATGTTATTGTTTTCAATTTTCGTTAAATCATTTTAAATCCTTATCAAAACATTACAGTTGTTATATAACTTTAAGAAATTATGCATCCTAAGTATCTATCTGGTAGTAGAATACGTAAAAAGAGAAAAGAGGAGAATAATCAAGAATATCCCAGAATGGAACTCTAGATAGTTTTATCCAAAAACCCAAAAGTTTCTTCTCAACATCAAAACAGTGATGATATTAATGTTGATAATGTAGGTGTTGATGGTGGAGATCATGTTGATGTTGTTAATGGTAATTATGATAGTGATGACGTTGAAGATGATAATGTTGTTGATGATGATGTTAATACTCCAGACATGATGAAAGATTGGTAGAGAAAGGTCTTAAATGACATTACAATATTCATAAGGCTCTCATTGCAAAATTTATTAACGATTACTCATAAGTATGTATATGAGAACTCTACCAATTAAGGAGACTTGTGATAGCTAATGACTAGTATACTCGAAAGAGCTTGCCAAAGTTTTTGTTTTTTTTTGGTAAAATATTTAGAAAAGAACTTCCGAATGGTCAATTAGATAAGTAAAGTTATGAAAATTCACAACTACTTGGTAGAAGAATTAAAAAACATGAAGTTGGTTTGGATCATCTCACAAATATGGCTACCTGGTTTGAAATCCGTCAAAGATTGAAAATTTTGAAACAATTGATAAAGTGGTGTACAATCAATTTAAGAAAGAAATGGATTATTGGAAACAAGTCCTTTTAGGAATTATTGCACTTGTGAAACAAATGAAAACTGTACCAAAAAAGTAAAGGAAACATTTTGGGTGCAATTAGGATGTTGGAAGAGTTTGACATGGCTATGTAAAAGCATATGCAGCGTATCACAAATTGTGACATACATGTACATAGTAAGTATTTAACCAAAAAAGTTCATAATTAAACTAGCTCATGTAATTACATGAGAAATCATTAAAAGATAAAGGATGCAAACTATTACTATATCACACTTGATTGTACCCATTATACAAGTCACCAAGAACATATGTCTATAATACTGAGGTGTGTAAATTTCTCCACTATGTCTATGCCAAATAAAATAATGTTTTTTATCGTTCATGATACCACTAGTAAAGCGCTATTTGATATTACACATGATGAATTAGAAGCTCTTGGATCTTCATATTGAGGTTATATGCAGCAAAAACTTTAACAATGAATCAAACATGAAAGGAAAACATCAAAGAGTTCAAAAGATATTTTCAGACATAAACCTTAGAGCATTTATACTCTATGTAGTTGTATCTCTTAATCTTGCACTATGTGACATGACTAACGATTGCGGTAAAGCAAGAGAACTTTTGGAGTCATATAACTTTTGTATACAATATTTCCAAATTCTACTAAAAGGTAGTAAATTTTTAAAGACAACATTATAGGTTTGAATCCTAATTCGTTGTTTAACACTCAATTGGAAAGTCGTATTGATAGTATTATGGTTATTATACTACAACTTGCAGAAAGTGAGAAGATGCTAAAATCCAAAGTGAATTTAGATAACTAGAAAATAACGAGCTTAGTGAATTTGAGTTTTTGGTATAAATCGTCATTTGGTATCAAAATTTTTATAATGAACTTGGCCAACAAAAATTTACAATCAAAGCATATGCTACTCGATGTTGTTATTAAAGAAGATGTTGTTATTAAAGAAGTGAATATGTTGATTGCATACTTCAAGGAAGGTTATCTACAATGACTGATGACGTTAACAACCTTTCAATTGAATTTAATATTGATTTGGTATTCCATCAAAAGTGGCATTTAGTTTAGGATCATCAAAATAAAATTTCATGCATTTTTGTTATCTGTTACTTCTCATCTATGTAACATATTTAATTACAGCTATAATACATTTTCGTGACCAACCTCTTGTATCTTTGTCCCCCGTGTACATACGGTGTTACCAACTTTTGAAGCACTAGATCCTCACTAGGGACTCCTTTTTGTTAATGTGCCTACTATAAGCATGTTTAGTGGGGATATGAAAGCACACATGAAACTGAATCAAAATTATACTAGCAAAGGATGCCTTATCTACCCGTGAGTTCATCATTGAGTGTAATCGGCTAAGGAAAGTACTACAGAAGTTGCACTAGTCCCCCCCATTTGACCAATACATTTGCATAGTTTTCATTAGACATAAGATTTATCACAAATCGCGATCTTCTAATGCCACAGACAAAAAACCTAGTTTTTCTACCATTTTCGTTTCTTTGTGGTATTTGTGCTTATTAGTATTCTATGATATTCTGCATATTCTTTTTGGTTATTTGTGTGTTTGTTATTTAGATTTCAAAAATTAGTCATGTGATTTTTATGTTTATGTTTTGAAAAAATTGTAAATTATTTCAAAAATATTATTTTGTTCTAGTCATTTTAGAAAATTTAATGAAGTATTTTTATGGTGAAATTGCAGAAATTATTTTACTTGGTTCTAAAATATTGGTTAAAAAAAGACCGAACCAAGTAATTGCTCAAGTTGTTTTAGTAAAATTATTCAGAAAATTTTCTACAAAATATAATAAAGTGATTACTTGTTTTGAAATCTCGTTTCGTTTTGGTTTCAAAATAACAACTACCTCTTATTTTTATCGAATCTTTTACAACTTCGTTTATTGACTACATTTTCATTTCTTTATCTACTTTTAGTCAAGTTGAAGTTCGAGATTTGGTTTTGTTTTTCGTTTTAGATATTTATGTTCTATTTTGTATTTATGATTTGTGTTGTAATATTTGTTTTTGTTCCTCTGTTTTTGGAAGATCATGTGCTTAGTGTGTGGTATGAAAATGTGGTCGGTTGGACTACTTAGGAAAAATCAACTTAGTATAATTACCTCGTCTGACGTCTGAGCACCCCTCCTATAAAAGGAGTGTTTATAACCGAAGATCCGAAGACAGCGTTTGCGAGGTCACACATCTTGTGATATGAAATTGTGAGCACGCCGTTTGCTTACGTCACGCTTTGTATACACTGTGAATGTTTCATGCGTAAGTTTATATTTTGACCTAACGTGCCTATGCTAAGTGCTTAATGAAAATTTGTTCATTTTAATGATCTCTGGTTTCAGTCATTAGTATACTTGTTGTGTGCATGGGGTCCAAATTGGTATGATTTTAGTTATGATGGATGTTGTCTTGATTGGTACCTAAGATGTCTATTCTTTTTCCTTTTTGTGTTTTGATCGCCTCGACTTAAGTTTTATCTTGTTTTCCTTGAGGACAAGGAAAGGTTTAAGCTTGGGTTGTTTTGACACTTTGTTTTTATTTCTTCTCTTTATAATTTATTTAACACATTTTATTTTATTTTTAGTTTAATTCACATGCATATTTTATATTTTTATATTTTTATCACTCGAGGAAACATTCTAGTCTTTTGTGTTTAAATGCATATATTTTGAAGACTAGCACGGGAGCGGGATGATTATGGCGGTGTAGAGAAAAGTTGCGGAGTGCGGAATCTTGGAAGCTTAGATTAATAATTGGGCTTGGATTTAGAAGCATCCATTGAGCCAAAATGAAGATTATGGGCTAAAATAAAGTTCCTAAGCCCAAATGGTGGTTAAAGTTGGTCAACACCCGGTTTAGACAAAAGAGGAAGGAGAGAAGTTTTTATTTTGGTGAGTTGGACCCAGATTAGGCCCAAGTTGGGCATTTTGTGAAGCCACGCGGCCCGCGTGGCCGTTTGCACTATCTTTGCACGGCCTGCATAGATGGGCTTCAGGGGTATTTTGTCATTTTACACGTGGGTCAGCTATATGAGGCATGTAAAAAGGAATTTTCAGAATCTCTTCCATCAGATTCGTCAGAGAGCAAAGAGGAGAGTCTTGGAGAAGTTCTTGAAGCTATTTTCTACATTTCATTTCACTTGGATTTGTAATTGTTGCCATACTTATGTTTGGGACATTTCTGCACACTTTACTGCTTATTGTTCTAGCCATGCTTGGCTAGAACCTTCATTTTAATATTGGGTGTTAATATCTAGCAACTAGAACATTTTGAATGGTTTTTTGAGTTGAAGTTCTTCCATGAATGAAATCTTTGTTTGAAATGTTATGATTGTTCTTGTATTTATTTCCATGGCTTAAATACTTGGATGATTATTGTTTTTTACCTCTTTGATTACGTAATTGATCTTGGAAGTAATTTTGTAAGAAATGGTTTTAATGGATGCTTATTATTTCATAAATAATCATAATGTTTTATTCTCTAAAATTTAAAGTGCAAGCTTTTGTAACTTTTGTTTACAATTGGTGACTCTTGAAACATAATGTTAATCCATTTATTTGAACCAAATTCTTATTGGAGTCATGCTTTTGATTAATATGGATATTAAGAGCTTTTCTAATGTCTTTATGAATTAAGAGGGTCTAGATGACTCAAGCTTTTGAGTTTTTATAGCCAATGTGGTCGAACTTAAACATTGCACTATAAACCATGATGATAAATTAACTAGTTGTGTTTAGATTATAATCTCAATATTGATCTTTCACCCATTGTTGAATTCCACTTTCTAAGTTGCTTATCTTTCTTGAATTATTTTGCCAAAATTTGTTACTTACTCTTGTTTTCATTTTTTAAGTCAAACATTCAAAAAACCCCCTTTTTAATTTATAAAGTCCAAAATATATATCTTTTCGACTTAATCGCATAGTTTTGCAAACCGAACCAATCTCTGTGGATACGATCCCTTTACCACTACACACAAAATTGTGTTATATTAGTAGCGTTTATTTTTGCTGGTGTCGACAACCACCAGATCTTGATCTTTGTCCTTGCGTTTAGGATTCTTCTTCCTTAGGATTTCCTTCAAGTATCCCTTGCTAAGTAGGTAGCTTATCTCCTTTCTTAGTGCCATGCAATCTTCCGTTTTGTGACCGAAATCTTCATGGAACGCGTACCACTTGGATCGGTCCTTCCTTCCAGGTGTTCGACTTTTCGCTTTCCTTCCACCATCTAGCCTTGTCTCCCAAATCCCGCATGGAAAAAATCAGTCCGGTTGTATCGACTGAGAATGAAAAGCCAGATATCTTAGGACCTCGTTGACTTTGTGGTTCTCATGCTTGTTGTAAGGCCTTGGTCTATGGTATCTTGGAAAAGATGGGTCATACTTTCTTTTAGTATTTTTGTATGTATCTGGAGGGTTGAGCTTCTTTTGCATCATCTTATCTTTCTCTAGCCTAATGAATCTTATAGCCTTATTTCTGACTTCGTCAAGTTTCCTGCATGGGGTCATGACGAGGTCCTCGTAGAACGGGGAGTCATTATTCAGTTACATCTTGAAAGCTTCCAAAGAACTTGCCACCTCTAGGTGAGGAATGTTCAGTGCTTCCCTGCCAAACCTGCTAAGATAATCTCTTAAAGATTCATCAGAGTTTTGTGAAATTCTGTAAAGGTCACTAGTACGTTTTTCGAAAGATCTGCTACAAGAAAATTGGTTGTTAAAAAGGTTGATAAGAATGATGTAATGGAATATGGAGGGACATTTAAAAGCCATTTCAAGGCTGGGTAGTAAGCGTTGAGTCGAATCCCTTGCATAGGAATGCTTATTTGAGATCCATTGGGATATGGATGATTTCCATCCTCTCTCTGTAATGTGCAACATATTCCTCAGGATCCGTAGACCCGTCATACAATTTCATGTTCCGAGTCTGGGAAAAATAAAGATCTGCCTCAACTTCCTAATTTCTCATTCAACTAGAGGACTTATACCTGCATTTTGGTTAGTATTTAGAGGAATGTCACTATTAATGGTACCATTATTTAAACTGGGGGTCGTAAAGATTCCAGCAAAGTGTATTGGATCTTGGATTCGCGTAGTGGAAGTAACTTGATCTGTTGCTATAACACTAGCCATAGGGATCAGATCCTCGCTGTAGATTCAAAGTTCAAGTTTCTTGGGGACATAAGAGTGATCACTGGAGTCGAGAATGCTAGAACATTTCTCACAACATTCCTTAATTCAAGCCTTAGTCAATTTATCTCTCTTTGCATGTTCCGGTTATTTTTGTCTTGTTTCCTCATATGCTCGGTTATTTAGCCTAAAATGGCCAATAGCTCCTCATTGGCAATCAGAACAACAGTTGCTCGAGAAGTTCCCCTATCGGATTGTCGGGCAGCATTCTTGGCACTGGTGAATAGGGATCTTGGGGCGAATTATGAGATTCTGGCCTTAGGATCTGTGGCCAATGGTGTAGATGAAGGAGGTACTCTTGATATTTATGACGGCATGTAGGTCAAAGATGTGACATGTAAAGTAGACATGGTTTCAAGGACGATTTGAAGGGCTAGAGTTTTGTTCAATAAATAAAACTAAACCCTACGGTGGGCGCCAAATTGTTTTGGTAAAAAATGTGCATATTAGAGTTTGACCAATTTAGTCAAGGTTGTGGTGTTGTGATAAAGATTCAAATTAGCAAACTGAAAAGCAAAACACATGATTTATGAGGAAAGCCCTTGATCTTGACTAAGATCTCCGACATAAAACCTCGGGAGCTGAAAATATCCTAACTGCCTGCGTTGATTTTATGGATAAATCAAGATGAGTACAACTTTTTCAGTATCGTAGCTGAGAAAATGAGAGTTCAATAAAAGTGCTCGTGTGTGTGTTTTTATAGTGTAATCCTTTATTTATACATGGTAATACTTGACTGGAACTATTTCTCCTAAATTCTTGCCACTATCCCGATCTGATCGGGTCTATCTTGATGTATTCTTGACCTGAATCAAAGGAGTAGTCAACCTATTAACAAAGCACAATAGTTAGTACGTATAGACATCTTGACCAAGATGTTGCCCAAGATCCTGCATAAGATATTAGTGATGATTTCTACCTATAACACTAACGATGTATGAGTATGAAAAATTAGTTGAAAGATCAGAGCTTGAACGTTTCAAAGATTTACAAGATAGTGGACATAGATATGTAGAGGCGTTGAATGGAATCTCTGACATTTTTTTTGGTAGCGGCAGTAGTGATAGTACAGGGATGTAAGAATGTTTAGCAATTGCTTCCTCTACACAAAATTCAGAATTAAATGGAATGAAAGGCGGTGCTTACATCATCGGACATGACCCAACACATGTGATGGGATTTTTTAAGAGAGAGAGAGAGAGAGAGAGAGAGAGAGAGAGAGAGAGAGAGAGAGAGAGAGAGAGAGAGAGAGAGAGAGAGAGAGAGAGAGAGATGGGGGTGTTTAGATTATTTTAATCACAATAATTATAAAAAACAAAAAAGAAATTAAATAATGTATATTTAAGGGGTATATTGGTCATTTGAGGTCGTGTTTAGATGAAAACCACAAATTGTCAACCATGGGGACTAAAACCTCAAAAAAATTCGAAATCGGACCACTGGTGCAAGTCAAAACTTGTAATTTTTTGCCAACCACGGTAACCATTCTTGCTAGTTTGTTTTTTAAGAAATAACTTTGTTGCCAATGATACCCAGCTCAACTGGGTGGAGGTCAGGGGGTTTTCCCTAATGGGTTTCCTCCTGAGGTGGAGGTGGTGGGTTCGAGTCCCTGGAGCGTCAAATAACGAGGGACGGTTGAAAACCCGTCACAGGTGATCGATACCCCACGCCGGTCTAAAAAAAAAGAAATAACTTTGTAAAGAATTATTTTAATACAAACATCTCGAAAGAAACTCAATCTCTTTTTTCAAAACTAATTCTTTTTGGTGAGTTTTTCTTTTTTTGAATTCATTTTTTTAACAAATTAGTGAAGCCGTTTGTATATATTTATTGCAAAATTTAGTAATATTAAATTAGTGATTGTTATATAATAATCATTTAAAAATTGATCATTTGATATCATAAGAAAAACCACCATTTTCGTTATCTTAATTGATTAATCTTAAAATTTTGAATAATCGACATTTTCGATTTGTGTATCAAGCTTATTTTGCTTCTTACAAGTTTCCTAAGTAATCAAATGGTTTGTATTTAATGGTATCAAGAGTTGACGGAAATATGCTGGTATGGATTAAAGTTTAGTTTATTTAAATTTTAGTATTGTAAAACTTGAATTATTAAAAATGTATTTTAAGTTAAAAAAATAGTTTATTTAAATTCAGTTAATTTTAGTAGTCTGCAGACTTTAAAAATAAACAGTCATTTTTTGCATACTTTAAAAAATAAACATTATTGTTTTACAGTTATGATTCGTAGCCTGTAGACAGTGGCGAATTCAAAATTCAAAGTTACATGTATCCACTTAATTGAGATGACAAAATTAGCAGATCGATAAATTTTGTTGATCCAGCCAAGATACCAATAATATCATTTAAATAAGACAAATATAATATTAACTGTAATACATAGATCAAATATTTTGCGTCGAGTTTTCGTATATTGAGGGGTAAAGAGCATCAGGAGGGGCATAACAACCGAACCCTAAGCAAAGTTCAAGCTGCCAACGAAATCTCTCCGTCGATGAGCTAAGAGTAACAAAGAAACACAAAATGGTAGATGGCGGCAACGTTTTGAAAACTCCAAAGACCTAAAACATGTTTCTGTTTATTTTTATCGGTTTTTGCTTTTTTACTTGTCTTAGCTCTTGTTTTTTCACCTCTCATATCATAGTATCCTATAATTTGGCAATTAAAGTATTAAAAATTCAAAATTATTTTGATTGCTATAAGAAGATAGTCTTTTGTTAAGAATCTCGTGATAAAATTGTTAATTGATTTGATTTTCAACTTTGGAATGACTTATCATTTAACAAAAATTGATTTGGTTTCATCGGAAACTTTAACAGTGTCCATCTTAAACTTTTATTAGCGTCCATCCAAAAAATATAGCATGCTTTCTAGTAAAACTTCAAATTTAAGGGGTGTCCATGGACACCCCATACTAATATATTATAGACTCAGAATACGTATGAAGGGTTTTTCAATATCATTCACATAACAAACAAGTACATATATAGGGTATACAATACAAGATAATTATCTACCTTCAAAACTAACTATCGGATATACACCATACAAGATAACCACCAAACTAATCATTATCTAAAAAAGACTCTTGACCACACTCCCCCTCAAGCTGATGAATGTATATCGATCATTCGAAGCTTGTCCAAAGAGTCGTTGAATATTCGCACACACACAGCCTTGGTTAACATGTCAGCTAACTGCTCATTCGAATTCACATACGGTAAACTAATCGTCTTTTTCTCAAGATGATCTTTAATGAAATGCCGGTCCAATTCAACATGTTTAGTCCGATCGTGTTGAACTGGATTACTCGCTATCTTCACAGCCGCTTGATTATCACAAAATAACTCCATAGTACCCTTCACATTTATGCCCAGATCCTTTAACACCCGTTTGACCCAAAGTAACTCGCATACACCGTGAACCATACCTCGAAACTCTGCCTCCGCACTCGAGCGCGACACAAACTTCTGTTTCTTACTACGCCACGTTACAAGATTACCACCAACAAATACAAAATAACCTGACGTGGACTTACCGTCAGACTTGTCTCCTGCCCAATCAGAATCCGTATACCCTTTAACTTCTACGCTTCCATTTCTACCAAAGAACAAACCCTTACCCGGCGACGACTTCAAATAACGTAGAATCCGGAAAACAGCCTTCATGTGACTCTCACTAGGAGCATGCATAAAACGGCTTACAATGCTAACCGCATATGCAATATCCGGTCGTGTATGTGCAAGATAGATTAATTTTCCGACCAATTTTTGATACCTCTCTCTATTGGTTGGAACTTGACCTGTCGATTCTGTAAGCTTATGATTCACTTCTATAGGAGTATCAATCGGTTGACACTCCAACATTCCCGTTTCTGCAAGAAGGTCTAAAACATACTTTCGTTGACACATTACTATCCCATGCTTAGATCTAGCAACTTCAATCCCCAAGAAATACCGTAAGTCCCCGAGATCCTTCAATTCAAACTCGCGACTCAACAATCCTTGTAGTGTGTTAATCTCGTCTGGATCGTTGCCCGTAACAACCATATCATCCACATACACGATTAGGGCTGTGACCTTATCACCGTAACTCTTTACAAACAAAGTGTGATCTGCGTCTGATTGTTTATACCCGATCTTTCTCATGAACTTTGAAAATCTTCCGAACCACGCCCTAGGGGATTGCTTCAGCCCATATAGTGCTTTATTCAATTTACACACCTTGCCGCCATAATTCATTCCAGGAGGAGGATCCATAAACACTTCCTCTTCTAGATAACCATTGAGGAAAGCATTTTTCACGTCGAACTGCTTAAGTGGCCAGTCTTGATTTGCCGCAATTGACACAAGGACTCTAATAGTATTAATTTTAGCCACTGGTGCAAAGGTATCTTCATAATCAATACCGAACTTTTGCGTGTAACCCTTTGCAACTAACCTTGCTTTGTACCGAGCCACCTTTCCATTTGAATCGAGCTTCACAGTGAACACCCATCTACACCCTACGGTTTTCTTTCCAGTTGGGAGTAACACCTCTTCCCACGTTTGATTTCTTTTGAGAGCGTCAACCTCTTCAGACACCGCTTTTCTCCATTCAGGGTGTTTCATTGCGTCTTGTATGTTTTTCGGAATCACCACGGATGATAACTCTTCCACCATGCAACGTTGAGTGTCAGCTAGCTTGGCCGTCGAGACAAAGTTATTGATCGGGTATCGAGACTTCGATGTTAGATCCGGTTGATATTGTTTACGTGGTACCCCTCTATTACGTCTAACTGGATACCTAGACGCAGGTGTCTCATGTTCCTGTTCACCCACAACTTCACCATACACGTTAGAGTTCTCATTAAAAAACATACCTTGCGACGTGTTTGGATCAGACTCGCTTGGATGAGGCTCGTTAACAGGCTCGCTTGGATCAGACTCGCTTGGTATCGGGCTCGTTGTACTATCTGTTGGTGTACTATCTGTTTGGGCTTCACTACCGTTTTGCCCATCTCCCCCTGAATCGGATCCGCCATTACCTATGTCGTCCGGCCCATTCTCGCTTAGTCCATCTTCATAAATCGCATTTCCGGATGGACCCAACTCATTGGGCTGTATATTTCCCTCATTAGATTTCTCCCCCTGAGGGAAATATTCAGGTGTAAAATATGGAATTTTTTCATGGAAGCTAACATCACGAGTAACATAAACCTTCCCACTTTTCGGATCAACACATCTGTACCCCTTCTTGTAATCGGCATATCCAATGAACATGCATTTTTTGGCCCGTGGTTCCACTTTTCCATCATTACTATGAACATAGGCCGAACACCCGAATACTCTTGGTTCGAGATTGGGTCCGATGATTAATTCCAGTTTTTCGTGTACTAATTGTAAAGGTGTTTTGAAATTGAGGACTCTTGAAGGAGTCCGATTCATTAGGTACGCCGCACTCCGCACAGCTTCTCCCCAATATTGACGGGGTACCTTCATGTCGAAAAGAGATGCTCTTACAATCTCGAGTATTTGTTTATTCCGTCTTTCCGCGAGCCCATTTTGTTGAGGAGTATTGGCGCATGATGTTTGATGTCGAATGGAGTTTTCCTTACAAAATGCCTCCATTTCCTGATTAACATACTCACCTCCATTATCGGATTGGAGCACTTTGATCTCACATTTAAATTGAGATTTAATTATCTGATATAGTTCCTTGAACACATGCGGTACTTCACTCTTGTTTTTCAATAACGACACCCAAATCATACGTGAGAATTCATCGATAAAAGTTACAAAATAACGATACCCACTTGGGGTTGCAATTTTAGCCGGACCCCAAACATCCGAGTGGATCTTCATGAATGGAATTGTTGTTTTGTTTTCACTGGGAATATATGAGACTCTATGA
Source organism: Cichorium intybus (assembly GCA_023525715.1). NCBI lineage: Eukaryota > Viridiplantae > Streptophyta > Magnoliopsida > Asterales > Asteraceae > Cichorium > Cichorium intybus. The sequence continues at coordinate 95,609,706 of CM042012.1, forward strand.
TTCTTAGCCAATTCACAAATATCACAACTAGAATCAAATGTTTTATTATTCAAAAATAATTCAGGTTTTAATCTTTTTAAATACCCAAACGACAAATGTCCTAATCTACGGTGCCATAACCACGCTAACTCGTTTCTTCCTTCTACGTTATACGCCTCCGCTAATCTTTCTTCTTCGAGATAGTACAACCTGCCCCTCCTAGTACCATAGCCAAGAATCTGATCCGTCGCGATATCCTGAAAGAAACATTTATTCGGCCAAAACGAGACATAACAATTGAGTTGGTCAATAACTTGGCTAACAGATAACAAACTTGAAGATAAGGATGGGACAACAAGGATCGATTCAAGATTCATTGATTCCGAAATTTTTGCTGAACCTTCGCAAATTACGTCAGCCGATCCTCCGTTTGCCGTTTTAATTAAACTTGGTTTTGGTTTGGTTTTAATTTCCAATATAGAAGGATCGTTTGTCATGTGATCCGTAGCGCCGGAATCAATGACCCATTCATGACTAAAAGATCGGGATATAGAAGGCTTACCGTGATCACTAAATGACTCGGTATGTGCCGCAACCGGAGTCCCATCATCACCTTTTGTTGTAGCCATGGATGTCTGTCCCACCTTCCTTCGTGGCCTCTTTGAGAAGTCCCACCAGTCGGGGTACCCAACTAGTTCATAGCACCTTTGTTTTGAGTGTCCCTCTTCACCACAGTGGGTACACACAAAATTATTCTTCTTATTGTTGGAACTCTTCTCCTTTTCTTTCTCCTTCACAGTGCGACTCCGAGTAGCCAAGTTCACGACACTGTCGGTCTCGCGTTTCACGTCCTCCATTGTAGATCGTTGTTGCTGATCTTTGCGAACGAAAGCGTAGCAAGCTTCTAGGTCCATTGGACGGTCCTTACGCAAGATCTCTCCCCTCGCTTGATTGAATTCAGCGTCCAATCCCGCGAGGAAGATGTGCACTCGGAGTCGTCCCAAGATTTTGTTCAAGGATACGACCTTATCAACTTCATCTTCATGACCCATTAGACGGGTATCAATCTCCTGAAAAATTCCAACCAATTCGTTATAGTATGCTGCGAGTGGCCGTCCATTTTGCTTCGTGCTAAACGACCTCCGATTCAACTCGAACAACTGCGTTTCATCCGTTCCATCGTAGAAGGTTTTTGCCACGGCGTCCCAGATTTCTTTTGCCGTCTTCAACCGGATAAACGTCGAGATCAAGGTTGGACTCATGGAATCGATGAGCCAACTCTTGACTCGATTATTATCCATTAGCCAGGTTTCGATCTGTTTCTCGCCGGATTGAGGTTTCTTGGAGGTTCCCGTCAAGAACCCAAGTTTGTTTCGAGCGCCAATCCTCATCTCCATCAGTTGGGACCACAACTGATAATTGGTTTCGTCCAGAATGATCCCTGTCGGAAAAGGAGCATCTTGGACGATGAGACGAGGTTCTTGAGGAGCGGTGGTATCCTTATCAGTCATTGCGATTCGAGGTTATTCGTGCTTCGATTTGTTTTTTATGTGGGTTTCAAACGGTATGCTCTGATACCATATAGACTCAGAATACGTATGAAGGGTTTTTCAATATCATTCACATAACAAACAAGTACATATATAGGGTATACAATACAAGATAATTATCTACCTTCAAAACTAACTATCGGATATACACCATACAAGATAACCACCAAACTAATCATTATCTAAAAAAGACTCTTGACCACATATATATCATCCTCTATGTCTGTAAACCTGTCACATCTTCAAAACAAACTGCGTCTTAATCATCTTGTAAGATGATACCATCCGTTTGTGAATACGACATCTTAACTCTTCTTTTTAAACGATTGAAGACATTTTTTATATTTGCTTTCTGCTCCTTGCTCTTCTAGTTGGGCCAACAATGTTGTGAAATAGCTTTCTTAATAAGACTTTGACCCTTTCCTTAGCTTTGGATGTCGATTCAATTCCTTCAATCCTTAGCTTATAAGTCTCCTTGTCCTCAACGGTGTGTGTTTGGTAATTGTTTTCAACTTCCTATCAATTAAGTTTGGTTAAAAAATGTCATTTTTCACTCAAAATTGGCCAAATCATGCTTTCAATGTGATTCTCATTGTTTGTGATATATAAAATTTAAAAGTTATACATAGAAAACTTAAATTGATTAACTTTAGATATGATACGTCATAAAATAATCTCCAAAGGATGCCAAAAGTTGAAAGAAATATAAACAAGGAAGAAGCGTGTGATATATATTTTTTAAGAAATTTAAAACTGCCAAAGGTAATAAATAAAATTCTCTTATATTCTAATAAAAATCTGGACAAAAAACTAAAATCTGTGAATTAAACCTTGTTAAGCATTAACAAAAAAATCATACCAAAATTTAAATATTAACATAATTTTAATCTAAAATATAACTTGATATTATCATATAATAGTCAACTTTCACATTCGGCATGACACTACTAAACAGTCTAAACTTTGAAAGATATATATTAATAGGGTAATCTTAAATAATCTTCTTATGTGTATGGATGTGTGTTGTGTGGGTTGACCTTGACATATACACGTCACATCATATGGTTTATTTTGGCACACACCTATTAATATTGTGAAGGTTTGTCTCATTTTTCTCATTATGTGAAATGAGGGCATAATTTCTTAAATCTTCTATACTAAACCTAAATCCAAGAACCAATCTTACTTCTAATAAAAGAGTAATTTTCATGCCACGTGGCCTCTTCTTAGCTCATCAGTATCTTATTTTCCCGCTCAAATACACCGTAATGTTTCCTGCACCCCTTATCTCATTCATTCGCTGGAATCGGAGAAGAGTTCGCTAAATTTGAATCATTAGACGATTTCCTTAATCTCACCCACCAATCTCGCCCTAATCTCTCACCCGTAAGTTCGTAACTCACCCTTTCCACTAATGTCGGCCTAGAAAACCTAAATTCTCTACATGAATATTCATGGATGGGCGTCGATTTCTGCAAGTCGCACCAGGTTACTTCTCATTCACATTCTTCAATTCATTGTTCTATCAATCTAATTCCAAGTTTCTTTCTAGATTCTTTCATCAGCTTAAGTCTTCTTGCAACTTTGAATTTTGATTTAATAATTTTATGTTTTCGCTTGTTGTTTGTAATGTTGAACCAAAATAGTTATAGGGTTGGTCGAATGGGGAGTTTGAAAGAACCAAATACATACAGGAGGTGATGTATTTTTTCTAAAGTAGGTTCCCAAAAAGCTTATTTCGGGTTTTTTATGGCTCATGGTAATGACCATTAGTATATGATAGTTTGGCTTGCATTTTAACTGTTTGACATAATACTTGAACCAAAGCTGAAATTTCTTTGGGTGGAGTTTTGGTTTTTTATGTTCATCATTACTGGACCTGACTCACATATTGCTTAATCTTGCGATTGGTTTTCTTTCTATATTTTGGGAAATTGGCGGCCCCTTCGTAGAATACATGTTGATGAGTGTCTGCGAGGTGGTTTTTATGATGCCTCTGTTTCCATCTTTTTTCTCCTCATGTTTAAATTACTTTAAGCAATCTCTGGTTCCAACTTTTTTACGCCTCATGTTTATGTCGATTTATTTTATTGATGTATATTAGAATTCTTAACGTCCAATGTCTTTAGTCGGATTCTACAAGTTTTGAAAGCAACGACTTCAACTCATACTCTCATGTGTCTACCATAAGAAAATCCCAAGTATGTTTTCTCGAATTCTTATTAGTTATGACTTTATTTAACCTTGATTCTTAGAATAAGAATGATATTCAATATTCTATATGTTCAGTATCCTATATTTGATTTATATATGTATTCGGTTCATAGAATAAGAATGATATTTATAGTGAAATTACAAACAGAAAGCAGAGTTACTCACTAACCAATAATGGTAAGAGTAATCTTTTTTATGAAAACGATAATGGGTTTAACTATATTATAGAGTTTAGAATGAAATTGAGATTTTCTTTTGTGTGTAGAAATTTTGGACTATGATGGAAGATCTCCATTGCTATCTCTTTTCAAAACATTCGATTTGAATTGGTTCTTAAACCGGATTTTGTTACCTCAAATAGGTTTAATATTGATTCTTTATTTTTTGTGTATTTAAATTACACCGGGACCTTCTAGAATATATTTGTTTGGTATGTTAGTGCTGTTGCTGCTTATGCTCTTAAAAAATCACCAAGTTTCTATTTTTCAAATTTAAGTAACACCATAAGTGCTTTGATGATTCTAGGCTTCCACGAAGTTTTCTAATGTATAAATGACGCTTTGCGGCTACTGTGCTACCAGTTTATTAATGCTAAAAGGGTGTGATGCTTTTTAGCTTCTATATGCTTTTGATTAAACCAGAAGGTACAGTAGCGTTGATGAAGTTTTTAATGCAATGTAGTTTAATATAGTACTTAGTTCAATTTGTAAAAGTTGTAAATAGCTAGGTATGATTTTTCTTTGAAATTTTTAGCATTTAAAGTTTGTAATGTTTAATATGATAATATCCTTTAGTTTGTAATTATAGTTGCTGGTTTTTACACCTTTTGGTTTCTTTGTATTTAACCCTAGCATCCACGTTTGATTTGTTCATTTTACAGTATTATATTGTTTTTCGTTAAAGTTACATTAATTTACACTGTGAATTTCCATATGATATAACTCCTAAAGTTTATGTAGTATCTATCGATTTTGTGGACTATAGTATAAGAGTATCAGTTGCATGTTCACTGATCTGTTGAATTAATAAACTAAAAAGTTATCCAAAAATATTATTTATATTCATACAAACTTTCAAAAGATATAACTTTACAAAATAACTAATAATAACAATAAATGAATTTAATATTAAATTAAATAATATAACGCTACCTTAAAGACAAAAACAATATTAATATTTGAATATTATATCTTTTTTAAACAAACAATTTTAAGTTGTTAACCCGTATTTAACACCGCTTATAACCTATGTATTTAATACAATATAGCAATACCTGCCGAGGGATTATTTTTTTTTGGAACCGGCAATTTTGTCTCACCTGAGGGTACTCAGCCCCGCAACCCAGGGCGGTTGGCAATTACCTATGGCGCAAGAGCCTTTCCCCTCCACCTTTGCCTCGCCTCTAGGGAAAATCTCCCACATGGGCGTTAGTTGGAGTCGAACCCCAGAGCTCCACCCAGCGGGTATATAACCCAGGTGCATCAACCCAGCTAGGCTAGGCATCACTTGCTGCCGAGGGATTATTTGTTCCCCAAACTTGAACTTTTAAAGAGATTCAAGGGACCATTAATTAAAAAGTACAGCAGTTTCTTTCGACAAATTAGATACGTATTGGGGCCCAAGTCGAATGCATATGGATTTGTAAAAACAGTCGACACCTGGACCCACACTTGCTTACACGGCGACACAGTTGCATGAAACTTTCTGTTTTCGTGGAAAGCATTACCCTTTGTAACCGACTCTGTGTATTGTATAAATAAATACATATCCATCGACTGTTTAATGTGCATCTTCAGATTGAAGTAACGATTGGTTTTCAATAAACCATTTCATCTGCTAGTGAATCATACATCGTGATCATGGCCGAAATCACTGTTCCAGTTTCTAACAAACAGGTTCGTCTTTTCTAATGTTTAATTGTGGTTAATCACTTAATCTTATTTTGTAGATGTGCTTTTTAATAAATGATTTTAGTATGTACGCTTAGTTTGAGGTTTGATGTTGTTTCCATACTTTTGTAAGAAGATTAGATGAAGTTAAGTATTAGGTATTAGTAATCGAAAAAATTAAGAAATTGTTTCAATTGTTCTGATCCTTCAAAATCGAGAACACTTCAGATTATTGCAAGAAGGATGTGGATTTTCATGATTATTAGAATTATTAGTAAAGTAATTAACCAAGTTTTGCATACCAGTATGGAAAATAGATTTTATATATTAGTTTAATCATGCATTTAAGTGATGGAAACATGTTTCTCGAAACTACGATCATTTGAGAAATGATTTGATAATGATTTCTTCTTTTTGTTACAATAGGTTCAAAGCGAAGAAGAGAAATTAAAGTACCTAACTTTTGTGCAAGTGGCAGCAAAGAACGCAGTTCCGTACGCATCAAAAGCCTACGACTACGCAAAAGAAAACAGCGGTTCACTAAAACCTGGCGTCGAGGCAATAGAGGGTACTCTCAAAACTGTGTTGACTCCTGCTCTTGAAACCTTCCATGACGTCCCTGCAAAAGCCCTAAAGTTTGTCGACCGTAAGGTCAGCAAATTAATTTCATCATATTAATCTTTTTAATATATCAAATCCTCATCTCCTTCGAAACAATTCCAGGTTGACGAATCTGTCACCAAAGCGATGTCGACTACTGTCGCAAATGACATCAAGAACCATGGTGTTGTTGAAACTGCATCTGGGCTTGCAAAATCTGCGTACACCATCATAGAACCGACTGCAAAAGAACTGTTGGTGAAATACGAGCCAGTTTTACAAGAACAGGCAGCTTCAGCTTGGCAATCTCTTAATAAAATTACATTTTTTCATAATGTGGCTAAAGTGGTTATACCGATAGCAGCTTTCTTGTCTGAAACGTATAATGAGACTGTACAGAAAACGGCGGAGGAAGGATGCCAGGTTTCTTCGTATCAGCCATTGGTGCCCACCGAGAAGATTGCTAAGGTGTTCAAGGCTCCTGAGGGAGAAACAGAACTAGAACCAGCTGAAGGGTGGTTCACAGTGGAGAACGAGCTGTGATGGCTCATTGATTATTTTATTATTATATGTTTATGTATATTTGAGATAGTATTATGATAAAGACATATATTTGTTTGGCTTTATTATTGTATATTTATATATTTTTGGGATTGTATTGATGTATAGAGAGTATTGTTATGATGTAAATATACCTAGATCTGTTTTGGGCCTATTATGATTTAGTAATTAAGATATATATATATATATATATATATATATATATATATATATATATATATATATATATATATATATATATATATATATATATATATATATATATATATATATATATATATATATATATATATATATATATATATATATATATATAGGGTTAAGATATATTAAGGATTCTAATTATTGTGTGGATGTAGGGAATTATATGGACCATTGGATCAATTAGAATAATGGTTGAGATTTTATAGGATTTTTAATTAAAAATTTAATGTTTAAGAGATAAAACCGTTTAATGAAGGGCATTCTTGGTATTTCTGATGGTTTACCTATATGGTAATAAGCAAGAGTCAAGCGTGCGTATCATTCATACCTGGGTGAAGATTAGGTATTCCAAGATAATCGGATTTTGAATTTCAAAGAGATCCGATTATATTCTCCAATGTAATCGACTTTTGAAATTCAACTAATTGCATTTCCATTCTAATCAATTTGATAAATACCAAATCGAAAAACACCATATTCGAAGAATGAAGTTATAATTACATGAAAGTCTGTATTCTGCTAGAATAGTAGGATCTTTTGCTATAATACGAGGAATTCCTGACGGAATGACATATTTCATACCAAGAATGTTAAAATACAAACTACATTCATATAGAATGTAGCTATAATTACATGGAAGTCTGTATTCTGCTAGAATAGTTATAATTACTTGAAAGTAGTGATGTCATCGGGTCCGGGTCCAGACCGACCCGATGACGGAACCGACCCGAATTGACGTGAGGAGTAGAACCGAGAACCGGACCCTATCTAGTATCTTCGGTTTCGGGTTTTTCCTCGGTTCCGGTTCCGGTTCCGGTTCCGATTATCTGGTTCCGGACAGGGTAGAACCGTAAAGCTTTGGAAGGATGGGTGTTGGGCCAGTGGGTGTTCATGTAGGGATTAACACTTCACGTATAAAGCAACTAAACCCATTCCTGATCAGACCTTCATTTACAGACCCATTCATGAACAAATTAATGTGTGTGTTTACGTATACATGGTTGTGTACTTGTGTGTGTTTATCCTTACAGAACCTAATCAGACCTTCTTAAACCACCATCACGTCTCAACTACAAGTCTCAACCACAAAACAGATGTGAATCATGAAGAAGCAAGAAGAAGAATTCAGAAAAGATACACACAATCACGTCTTCACTACAAAAACAATAATAAAACAAAAGATTTTTCACAAAGTTACAACAAGTTCTAAAGGAGAGTAAACCCAATTCTCATCCACCATTATTGACTTCGTATTTGTAGAATCTGTGTAGTTCGACGCGAGTTCATGTGAGGTTGATCGGGAATTGACTTTGGAACGAAGGGGGAAGGGATGTGGGGTCGTAAGTAGTAGCGTTGTTTACCCTAAGTACGTATAGGTGAACTTATACAATGAGTTGGATAAATGATATAATTAAATATATTTGTAAAGAATTATCTTATATACTGTGTGTGAAACCTGTAAATGGCTCTTTTTAAAAATGACATAATGAATAACAGAATGAATGAAATTTACATTCTGATATAATAAACAAGGTATTCTGTAAGAATGAGTTTATATGTTGTGTGTGAAACCTGTAAATGTCTCTCTTTTAAAATGACAAAATGAATAACAGGTCAAATGAACTTTACATTCTGCTAGAAATAAAAAGGTATTATGTAAGAATGATCTTATATGTTGTGTGTGAAACCTGTAAATGACTTTTTAACATTCTGCTATAATAAACATGTTCTTTAAAAATGGCAGAATGAATGAAATCTGTATGAATAAATATTACAGAGTAAATGATAACATTTTGTAACAATTGTTTTATGATTATGTCGAAATTCGACAATGCATAGCACTAATAACCAGTTAAACACAATACTTTGTAATAACCAATTAAACATAAGACATTCTAAAAAACCAACTAAACATAATACATGATAATATAATTCCACCTGCAAAATAATAAAACACTTGTTTCATATGAAATATATATCAAATTCGTAAACTACTATAGCATTTATAAGGTCCGTTATTCAAAAATTATCATGTTCTTTATTCAAACAAAATAAATATTATTCACATTAAAACAAATAATCCAACAAACAAACATTTGTCATTCTGTCAGAATAATTACCAAACCCTACACCACCATTTACTTTAACCTCCATGTACATTGAATAATATCGAAAAAAATATACATATTCTATGATAATAACTACCGAATTCTATAGCAGACTTAATATAACCAGAATTGATTTTCATTAAGATTGAAAAAACTTTAAATTACCAACCTTGAGAAATATTCAAATCCTTAGTCTGAACTTAGTACTTTATCGATACATTGATCCTGGTTGGAATTAGATGATTGATCATCCATTAAAACGATCCAGATTAATTATGAAACTGTAAACATTTGTCATTCTGTCAGAATAATTACGGAACCCTACACTACCATTTACTTTAACGTCCATGTACATTGAATCATTCTGAAAAGAAAATACATATTCTATGATAATAATTACCAAATTCTATAGCATACTTATTATAACCAGAATTAATATTCATTGAAATTGAAAAAACTTTAAATTACTAACCTTGATTGATTAACAGATTGATCTTCATCATGAACATTAGAATCGATATGTTCATCGTAGAATGTTGAGAAATTTTGTGATGAAGTGCTGATATATGCGAAGTCCAACCCATGAAGAAAACCCCGAAGTGAATAAACAATAGAAGACACCGAAGTCTGAAGACTCCGAAGTGCAATGCATAGAGGATCCGAAGACTTGACAGTCTGTCATCTTGTCTTTTGTGTGCACGCGTATAGTACAATACGTGTTGCATGAATCTTCTATCCTATTGGCTAATACACTGATAGGATATTCTCTGTAAAAGGTGTACTATTGGTATCACTGATTCAGTATAAATATCAGTGATACCATACCGTGTCAAAAGAGAGATTACGAGATTAACTTACGAAAATTGTATATCTCCAACATAGAAAACCCAATTGTAAAACCAAGTTCTAATCAAATCATTCGGCACATGTTATTCATATCTCATTGTTCAATTAACTTAGTTGCATTATCATTGTGTGATTGATTGTGTAATTGATTCAATATCTATATCTGCTCATCTATTCTCATATTTCAACACCCAACAAGTGGTATCAGAGCAGGTCAGCTCAAAAACCTGTTGATAGAGTTCAAATTCGTTTGCTTCAGTTCTAAATCTGAATCGATTCTCAGATTTAGTCTTCCGCATCTGTTGCAAATCTCTACCACCCGTTTTACTGAAAAGATCCCGTTGAAATACATCAAGATGACTGATTCCACAGCAACTTATGCTAATATGCTTAACTATGCCAACCTCATCGGTTCAGCAACAAAGGCCCCTGTTCTAGTAACTTCTTACTACGATTACTGGGCTGGTCGAATGAAGGATTACCTTATAGGACTGGACAAAGATCTATGGAGGTCTGTGACTGAAGGTCCCCACACAGACATTGCCGGTCGATTCGTTGTTCCTGACGGTGAAGAAGCTGTTGTTCTTAATGCTGCAAATATGAAAAAGCTTGAAAACGACGAGAGAGCCATGCGCGAACTGGGAAGTGGCTTAGGTCCCGATGTCAGTCACCACATTGCCGATGCAAAATCTGCTAAAGAGATGTGGGATAATCTCGAACTTCGTTTCGGAGGAGATAAAATTCTTCATACCAGCAAAGTTCAAGAAATCCTTGCAGACTTCGGGAACTTTAAGCAAGAAGAAAATGAGTCCTTAGAAGCCTGTTATGAACGTTTGAGCAACATGATTTACACACTCGATAAGTATGGGGAAACAAGAAGCCAACAAGAGATAAATATCAAATTTCTCTACAGTCTTCGTAAGGAATGGAGACCAATCATGCTCATGGTCAAATCCTATGAGAATATTGAGAAATACAAGCTGGCTGCTCTATACAATCTATTAAAATCACATGAACCCGATGTGGTAGGTCGAAGAAGTGAAATGGCTAGTTCTGGACCACTAGCTCTCATGTAAAAAGAAGAAGAAGAATCAAGTGATGAAGATGTTGCTGCCTACATGGTAGATGATAATGGAGACACTGTTGCTCTCTATGCCGCCAACAATCGAAGATTCAAGAAACCATTCTTCAAAAATAACTCTGGAAAACCATTTGTGAAAAACTTTAACAAATCAAACTTCAACTCTAAGCCCAAACCTGAAATACTCACTTCAAAGGAAGATAACTTGAAACTGTCAACCCCGAAGCCATCTGAAAAATCGGCTTCGGAGTCATCCAAAGAAAAGTCCGAAGAGAAGAAAATCTCAGGAGATTCTGGCTATGATTGTAATTATTGTCATGGCAAGAATCATTTCGCAAAAGACTGCATGCTTCGAAAGAAAAATGAAAAGAAACCACAAGTGAAGGATGAAGCCTACTACGCAAGAAAAATGGAGGAAGCTAGAGTAAGGACCAAAGACCTAGCCTTAATGGCTGCTGATGAACGACAAGGATAATATCAAGTTTGGTCTTCGGATTCAGATGATGACGAAGTGAGAAAGCCATCTCATAGTGCTTTCATGGCCTATGATGTCGATAAGAGCTTTCTACAAGACACTTCGGAGAAGTTGAATGAAGAGAAATGGTTGATGATTGAAGCAACTGCGGGTCTTGGGTTTGTGACTTCGGAGGGTCTGGATATAACTGCTGCTGATACTCCGAAGACTTGGAATGAAGACTCTTCTGATAATGATGAGGAAGTATGTTTGATGGCAAATGACAACCGTTTGACAATCCCAGAACAGGTATCAAAACTTCTTTCATCTTTTAAAATTCCTACTTCTCAATCTGCTCCCATTATAAGTGAAATAACACGTGATTGCTCTGTCATGCATAAATTACTCATTGATGCTAAAAATAGGGAAATACCCAGTGAGCAGGAGCTTCTAAACTTGAGGGGGAGAGTAGAGAACCTGAAGCTAGCATTAGAGAAATCTAATCTTAGAATCTCCTTGTTAGAAGAAAATAGAGAAAAATTTTTAAACAATCATGATGTAATCTTAAGACAGAGAAACATATTTTGTGAAACAGCCAAACGATTATATGCTCATATTACAAGAATTTATCATTCAGCCGATGTTTGTAATGTCAAGCATAGACAACTATTGCCTTTTATTGAGTTTAAATTAAAAGAAGTCGATAGTATATCTTATGAATGCGAATCTATAGTATCAGGCTCCGAAGTTACTAATCCATCATATAAACATGGCCTGATATCTGTGGAAAAACATCTAACTGCTGATAAATTGTTGAAAATATTGCCTCAAGTAATTCCAATCCTGAATAAGGCTGTACCTCAAATTGAAACAAATGAAAAAGGAATTGTCAATGACTTGTCTGAAAAGGATTCTGAAAGTGACTCGGACATGGAGGAGATTGACTGTTCCTCTTTGATTTTGTTAAAGTCATCCTCCATATCCGAATCGACCTCCGAAGACATCTCACAAATGTCTTCGGTGGACAAAGGAAAAACAAAAATGAGTTGTGAATCAAAAATTCTTGAAACCAAAGAAACTTCAAATTTTAAACTTCAGATCACAGATGAATCTGTCTCTTACGATCAATATCTCAAAGATAATTCAAAAAGGCTAGTCCATTTGGCATGTATCTATCCTAAAGTTTCTTACTTCAAAAACACAATTTTTGTAAAACCCGGTGGATTATCCCTAATTGATAATGAATTGCAAAAACTTCTTGACGAGGATAACTCCACAGTTACAAATGAAGGATTTTACTCATCATCCAAAATGGTCGAGAATGAATTGAATGAGATAATGGAAGTAAAAATAAATATAAGGAAACAAGAACTATACGGCCACAACGTGTATAATCGTCTTTGTTTTGAAAAAGAGAAAGTGCCCAAAAACATGTCACACTTACTAAATCTCAAGAACGACGATCACATTTACATTAATAGAAACTACAAACAAATTCAGGTTGTGGAAAAACCCACAGTTTCGAAGATGGATGTATTGGAATTAATGGAATCTTGTGAATGTGTTCCTTTTTCACACAATCTTGAAAATGAAATTTCAAAATCAAAAGTCTCTATAAACAAAACTACACAACAAGTTCTACAAAACCCAAAATCAGCAGTGGTGATTTCAAAACCAACTCAAAAACCCACTGTTGTGAATTCAAAAACCAAGCAAACTCTAAATCTTGTGAAAAGAAAAACTCCTTTTAGAGACTTGAAACAAAATGAAGCAATTGCCTCAACTTCTCGTACAAAACCCGTTTGCTCAAAAATCTCAGAAGTTAAGATTCGAAATGAAAAATTAACCTTTACACCAACGAAACCTAACTTTCCAAATCCTAAATCTCGAAAATCAACGAAGAAAACATTTTCAAAAGGAAATAATCTGATAGATACATTCCACAAATGGCTGGACAACAATTTGGAAATATTCAAGGATAAAGATCTCTCATTAAATGACTTTAAATTGGCATACGAAGAGTATCTTTGTACCTCTACGTTGTGTAGTTCAATTTCAACAAAGTCAAAAATAGATAAACCAAAACGACATTGGAAAAGAAATGATCTCAAAGAAAACCTGACTGCAAAAACAAAGACCTCAAAATCTTCAAAATCCTCAAAATCAAAAATTTCCATTCAAAAATGGGTTCCGAAGTCTGTCACTCTGTCAGTCACTTCGGACTCATTGATTTCAAATACAAATTCCTCTGAATCCTGCTCAAACATTTCAGAATCATGTTCACTGCATGAGGCTTGTGAGAATTTGATTAATTTAAATGCAAATGAAATCTCTGAAGAGGCCGTAGAAAAATGGATTCAAGAATCCTTTGCTTACCCTGAGGACCCAAGATTGATTGGGTACCAACTCCTTCTTGATTGATTGCAGGTTATGTCTGATGAGCGGTATGATTCAAAATGGTACATGGAGAGTGGCTGCTCAAGACATATGACGGGGAGAAAGGAATATCTCAGGGATTACAGGAATTTGGATGATGCTGGAAACGTACGCTTTGGTAATAATGAAACATGTCTAATTCGGGGATATGGAAAAATAACAAATGGCCAATTCACTATCAACCGAGTGGCATTTTTTGAAGGATTAAAACATAATCATGTGAGTATATCTCAATTGGTGGTTGGAACGGGAAATGCTGTAACTTTCAACAACCAAGGGAGTGTAATCACCAAAGAAGCAACAAACGAAGTCTTACGGAAATCAGAAAGGAAGGGATCTATGTTTCCCTTAAATCTAAAGCCAGTGACCGGTGGGCAATCTTTATGTCTTCTCTCCAAAGCCAACTCAGATGTCAGCTGGTTATGGCACCGAAGACTTGCCCACCTGAACTTCAAAGATCTGAACAAATTGGTGGCCATGGATTTGGTTCGAGGAATGCCTGCTCTCAAATTTGACAATGATTCTCTCTGCTCTGCATGTGAACATGGCAAGCAGACAAAACAAAGACATCCTACAGTGATCAACCCCAAAATCACCGAACCACTTTCCGTTCTATACATAGATTTGTGTGGACCATCTGCTATAGAGTCAATAGGAAAGAAGAAGTACATTCTGGTTATTGTTGATGATTATTCAAGGTTTACTTGGGTGATATTTCTCCGAAACAAGTCCGATGCAGCTGAAGAAATCATCAACTTTATAAAGAAAATGGAATTAATGCTAAACAAGAAAGTCCGAACTGTGCACAGTGACAACGGTTCGGAGTTCAAAAATCAGACTCTTGATGGATTCTTGAAGTTGAAGGGAATTAACCACAACTTCTCAGCACCTTACACTCCTCAACAAAACGGTGTTGTAGAAAGAAGAAATCGCTCCCTGTGTGAAGCTGCAAGAACAATGCTCAACTTTGCAAATTTGCCCATGTACTTCTGGGCCGAAGCAATTTCTACTGCATGCTTTACTCAAAACAGATCCTATATTCACAAAAGATTCCATATTACACCTTACGAAGTACTCAACCGAAGAAAGCCAAATGTCAAATTCCTTCACATTTTTGGTTGTAGGTGTTTTATCTTAAACATGAAGGATCATTTAACCAAGTTCGATAACAAATCAGAAGAAGGCATCTTTCTTGGTTACTCTCATGACTCAAAAGCCTACAGAGTCATGAATAAGAAAACTCGCAAAATCGAAGAAACCTTTAATCTAAGGTTTGATGACTACTACATCAAGAAGTCTCTGCATCCATTTCCTATGTCTTCAATCTTTCCAAACCCTGCAGTAGAAGCTACTCAAATCACAACATTCGACACAGACTTCTCACTTTCATTTGATCAACCTGAGAGAGCTGTGGACTCCGAAGTCAGAGCACCAGACAACCATGAGTCCGAACTCTCCAAGCTCACAGACGGACCCGATGACTCTTCTACATGCAGCATATAAAGACCATCTTCTGTTGAGGGGGAGCCATCCAACCAGAGTATGGAAAATGCAAGTGTCTCCACTCCCCAGTCAATTACAAATATCATATCCATGCATCCAACAATCCAGGGGGAGCCAGAGATTGCAACTCCGAATTCAGCCACAACAATCGCTTCGGATAAAGCTACCACTTCTTCAACTCCAACAAACATCCAGGAGGAACACATATCAAACTCAACCTCACAAATACACACACCACAAAACAACACAAACTCGAATAATCACTTGCTAATGGATGATTTTCCCTCCACTTCGGGATATCCCTCAGACATTGAGGACATCGATGCTGAAGGACCTCCTGATTTTGATCCAAACTATCCTCCTCTGGACAAATGGACGAAAAATCATCCTCCATCACTTGTCATTGGTGATGTTCGAGATAAAGTACTGACTCGTGCACAACTTCACCAAAAGCAATTAAATCTCAACAAAAATTCAGAGTTTTGCATGTTCAATGTCTTTATCTCTAAGGTAGAACCTAAGAACGTCAAAGATGCATTTGATCACTCAGACTGGATTGAAGCAATGCAATTGGAATTAGAAGAATTTGAAAGAAACAAAGTCTGGAGGCTAATTCCAAAACCTGCAAATGCCTCAATTGTTGGTCTCAAATGGGTGTACCGCAACAAGCTGGACACCGAAGGCAACGTAGTTCGGAACAAAGCTAGGTTGGTTGTCAAGGGTTACTGTCAACAGGAGGGGATTGATTATGAAGAAACTTTTGCTCCTGTTGCCAGACTCAAATCAGTTCGGATATTTTTAGCTTATGCTGCACACAAAAATTTTGAAGTCTATCAAATGGACGTTAAATGTGCTTTTCTGAATGGTGATCTCGAGGAAACCGTTTTTGTTGAACAACCACCTGGTTTTGAAAGTAAAACTCATCCGAATTATTGTTATGTGCTAGACAAAGCAGTCTATGGTTAAAAACAAGCTCCAAGAGCTTGGTATGAAACCTTGACCAGATTTTTAAAAGAATCAAACTTCAAACAGGGATCAGTAGATCCAACACTTTTTAGAAGGAAAGTTGGATCCCACTTGATGTTAGTCCAAATTTATGTTGATGACATAATCTTTGGATCTACTGACCCTAATTTGTCAAAAGACTTTGAAAAACTGATGAAAAGCAAATTTCAAATGAGTATGATGGGAAAAATAAATTTTTTTCTTGGTTTACAAATCAAACAATCTAAGGAGGGGATGAAAAACTGACCCTAATTTGTCAAAAGACTTTGAAAAACTGATGAAAAGCAAATTTCAAATGAGTATGATGGGAAAAATAAATTTTTTTCTTGGTTTACAAATCAAACAATCTGCGGAACAAACTTTTCTTCAGAATAAAATCTTCAAATTTGAAAAACTATTTGAACAAATGTTGACTTCATCCTTTAAGGATAAATATTAAGAGTTGTTTAAGTCAAAGGAAATTCAAAAACAAGAAAATTCATACCAAACAGAAGGAAAATTCTGATGCACAATGACAAAGTTTAACTTTTCTCTCATGAATTAACCAATTAAAGGACAAAACTTTGATTTTAGATTCTGAAAATCATACCATATTGCACTAAAAGGTATTTGGGAATCGACTTGAAACATTGGTAAGAAAACAGACTTCGAAGTGAGGTCAAGGCTATTTTACAATTTGAAGCCTTGTTTGATTTCAATAACCTTAACATATTGTCTATTTCTAACCACCCTTCGAAACTTGACTCGCTTCAACTTCGAACTGATCATGTAGCCTAAAAACTACACAGGATAATTCAAGTGCTCCGAAGTTTTCCTCAAAAATAGAACCAACATTGTTTGATAAGTAAATTTACATCTCTTTTCATTAAATGATACAAAATTGAACTATATGAAGATTTTCACTCACAAGGATTGTTTGAAACAAAAACAAAAGGCACCAAAGAAAGAAACCAAATGGTGATGTTCTATATCTTCGGATAAGGAAATTCATAACAGAAAACAAAAGCAAAAATCAAAATAGAAAACAAGAAAGAAATACAGAAAACAATTGTCAAAAGAAACAAAGACAAACAAAAATCGAAAGTTAACCAAAGGAATGCAAAAGAAAAATCAGCATTCAAAGGCTTATTCTTCTGTTTTAAATAACAATACAAGGAACTCCTATAACATAGTCGAGTACTTTGTAGAAGAATATGAACATTTCAAGTAGTCTGTCTTAAATGATAAAGTTGGAGTGGAAGTTCAAAGGCTTGTCATCTGAGCTAAGTATCCAAACACTTCAACCGATGAAAAGGAATAAATTTTTCAAATGAACCTTCAAAACAATCAAATTCAACTTCATAAACACTTCTGATGTTCAAATCACGAATGAAAACTTCTTTAAATTTCAAATGCAAAGGATGTTATCTTTATTATATTTGAAAATTTTGAAGCACATAAGCACAACTCAAAACACGTTTCCAAATGCGAAATCAAGTTAGTGATGGGGTGATTAGACTTATACACTCATGATCGATATTGAATCAAACAAACTTCTAAATGAAAAATGGACTTCCAACATGACTCGAATGATTCTGAACTTTAATTCGTTAAATCATATTTTCATAATATTCATGAAAGCTAAGGTTAAACGACATATTGCATCAGTCAAAAGTAAAATAAAAAACGTATAGAAAAACAAAGAGAAAAACACATGGACTTCGGTGCATTGATGAACACTTTGCAATCATTTGTCAATCACCGAAGTGACAGAATACTCTTCGGAGTCAATAGTAAAATCACCGAAGTGATGAACTCTATGCTCCGAAGCGTAACCTCAACGGTCATAATTTTTCATAACTGCGAAGTCAATTAAATGTTCAAATGATTTCCACATTTATGATAAACAACAGAGACAAACATTCCCTGAGTCTTAACTGTTTGCGTACAGCTGTCAATAAGAATTAAATGAAAACCATTAATCATAATGACGTCTCAAAAAGTTAACGGTTCAAATTTTGAATCATTATAACTGACAGCCGTGTATTTCTCCTTTTTACAGAGAAAGTGGGACGAGCAGCTGCTGAGGTGTCCTGTTTCTACTGGACCACTTCAAACGTGCATTTAATGACCTAGGGACCACAAATACTATATAAACTTCTCACCCCTTCCATTATATTCTTTACGCGAACACAAAGCTCATCTCTCCCTGCAAAATTACTCTCAAAGAAATTCACAAACTTCTCATCTTCTTCATCTTTTCCATCCGACCATCAATGGCCGCTGAAGGATCTTCTCAAACCACTGAAGCTATTTCAGTATGTGTTCTTAAAAGCCAGTCAGCAAATCTAGTACTACGCACCAACCTTCAACTCTACCCTAAGCCCTTCGATGCTCTTGTTGAATGCTTGAAGAGATCGATTCTTGGATATGCCCTAACCTACACACCATCGATTCCAGCAGCACTTGTTCACAGGGCACATTACACCTCGAATGCCCTGTTCGACACGAACAATCATGTAAAAGCTGTGTTCTTCGAAACCATAGATGCAAAGGGAAAAACTAAGAAAGTGCAACTGACCAAGGAAAAATTTGCTAAGGCTCTTCATCTTCCCATCTACGATCCTAAGGAGATTGTGACTCCTTCTGCTGAGCAACTCGTCGATATGTTCAATGAAATGGGTTACTTTCCCCGACTCGAGAAGATCAGCCTGTTTAAAAAGAACCAACTGCCCGATCTGTGGATATACTTCTTTAGTATCTTCCTCAGATGTCTGTCTGGAAGAACTTCAGGATTAGATTCTGCAAGTGTGGCGTTTCAGAGCCTGCTCTTCGGAATCTACTACGATGTCAAAGTTGATTACGCCTCTTTTCTGTGGGCCGACTTCTGTTCACACATCAATCACAGTCTAAAGGGGGCTGAAATTTCAAGTGCGAGGTTCTAGGCAATTGTTGTTCATGCCCATTATCAAAAAGTTGGATATGTTGCAGATCCCCATCTCCCCGAAATGAGGTACACTCCAATCACTGTATCGCCATTGGATGATGAACCCGCAGTCTACTGTGCGCAAATACCTATTGCCATGCTCTCCAAGGTTCCCATGGAATGTGTTGAAGTAAGCTCTTACCGCAACACCTTGGTGATTCCTTATCCCACACGTGATCTGAGCAAGGAGACATCTGTGAAAGAAATCCCTAAAGGAAAAGGGAAGAGGAAAATGGCGGGTGGACCCAGTGGTCCTAAAAAGGAAGAGATGAAAAGAAAAACTTCGGTGAAAACCACACCGAAGAGGAAACAGCCGAAGAGGCAAAGAAAGATCATGGTTGTGGATGAGTCTTCGGACTCAGAAAGGACTCCATCCACAATCCATGAAGAAGAACAAGAAGAAGAAATGCTTGATGATCAACCTTCTTCTCCTACATCACCACCTAGAACAACTAAACCACCTACACCACCACAAACAACTGTCCTTACTTCACCACCAAAAACAACCAGACCTGAAACACCTCCACATACAATTCCTCTTCCACCTCCAGCAACAACTGCTCCTCCAACTTCTGAAGTACCCATCTCCGGTATTGATTTTTCATTACCTGAGTTTGAATTACCCAATTCACCACCAAGACAAAACCCAACTTCGGCAGCACTCTTTGAAGCTTTTCACATGGCTCCGTTGAATGTTGAAGGAGCATCAGAAGAAGACCTACCAGATGAAGGCTTTGTACTAATGAAACAGTACAAAGTCCTCAACTCCAAGCTTGACACGCTCATTCAAGCTCAAACAGGATTTGACCCCACAAAGCCGACCATTGGTGATATCTCCGATAAGATAGAGTCCTTGGAGTTCACTCTATCCAAAGGAATAAAGGAGTCTGTCGATAGTCTTGAGAAGAAGCTCTTGGATGAACAAAATAAGATCCTATCCTCCTTCGAAAAGAAGCTAGAATCCGCTGTTACCTCCATCAACAAGAAGGTTGATGCTTTCATTGAGAAAACCGATAAAACAAACTCCGAAGTCATGAAAACCTTGCAAGGACTTCGGAGTGAAATCCAGCAAAGTACCAAGCTTGAAAAACAGCTTGATGAGGCCAGAGCAAAAATTGAAGAGCTCACTGCCGCCCAAACCTCTTCGGATGTCACCAAATTTACAGAGGAATTGCAACGAACAAATGCAGCTCTCACACAAGATTTGATTACAAAATTGAGAGTTGCACTTCAGCCTCTAATAAATTTTTCTGACAGATTGTCTAGGCCACAAGGCTTACCTAGACAGATCCCAGCAGCCACAGCGGGTCCTACAACCTCAACCATAACAACCACTGGCATGGGTGCTAGTGGATCGGTTGAAGCTGGAAGCTCAACAGACCGATCACTAGAGAATATAATTGCCCCACACATGGAAGAAACGTATAAGGCCAGACGAGCAGATTACAATTTGATGATCAAGATTAACGAATTTGCTCGAAATAATGGTGAATGGACTGTTGAAGCAATCAAGGAATTTGGATTCCAAAATCCAAATGTACTTAATAGACTTCCTCTTCGGAGTTTTGAAGTTGTTGATTCCGAAGATATCCAGCTTGATATTCAACTTGATATTCCCTTCAATCCGAAGACTTTTGCCTTCCTTCAATTCGTCTCTTCGGTACCAGATGACCAGAAGGCAAGTTTTTGGACAAACAAGATAAACTTTCATGCCAAATACATTCAACGGCAGAGCTATGTTTGGAGCTTGAACAGGATAAAGAAAATCATTTCAATCAAAGAAGCTGAAGTCTATTCAGGCTTCAAAAATTATGAATTTCTTGTTCTAAGGGGGGCAGACAATGTTGAATCTAGGTTCACAATTGCAGACTTTCCAATCATGAATCCTATGGACTTCATCTAGATTCTTGATCTTCTCCGAAGTGGGGAGGCTGCTCATGCTGCAATGTCTGCTGTGACAATCAAAAATCACCTGCTGGGCTTTCTTAATAACTATCTTCTCCGATTTGCAAAACAAGACATGGAGCTATGTTCCTACTACAAACAACCCTTGAACACTCCTCCTGTTGTAGTTCGGAACATAGCTAGATTCAAAAATGGAGAGATCTTAGATGAACCATATGGCGTAGTTTTCAAAGGACTTCGAAATGAAACCGAAGTCACAATCAAGTTCTTTGAAATTGACTACATAGGCCTCCATCCTTCCTCCTTCATTTCAGGAATGATTTCTCACGGGAACGCCTGCCATGCAAATTCCACTGAGAAGAAGAAGAAGTTCATAGATCATATGAACTGGTATCTTGCAGTAAGGAAGACTTTGAAGAGGGCATACAAGAGAAACTTACGAGTATAGGCTTCGGATACACTTCACACAAAGGGGGAGATTGTTGAGAAATTTTGTGATAAAGTGCTGATATATCCGAAGTCCAACCCATGAAGAAAACCCCTAAGTGAATAAACAAGAGAAGACACCGAAGTCTGAAGACTCCGAAGTGCAATGCATAGAGGATCCGAAGACTTGACAGTCTGTCATCTTGTCTTTTGTGTGCACGCGTATAGTACAATACGTGTTGCATGAATCTTCTATCCTATTGGCTAGTACACTGATAGGATATTCTCTGTAAAAGGTGTACTATTGGTATCACTGATTCAGTATAAATATCAGTGATACCATACCGTGTCAAAAGAGAGATTACGAGATTAACTTACGAAAATTGTATATCTCCAACATAGAAAACCCAATTGTAAAACCAAGTTCTAATCAAATCATTCGACACATGTTATTCATATCTCATTGTTCAATTAACTTAGTTGCATTATCATTGTGTGATTGATTGTGTAATTGATTCAATATCTATATCTGCTCATCTATTCTCATATTTCAACACCCAACATAGAAATCTTCAAATCCTTCGTCTGAACTTAGTGCTTGATCGATGCATTGATCCTGGTTGGAATTAGATGATTGATCATTCATTAAAACGATCCATATTATCGAATATGATTGAAGATATGATTGACCATGTCTGATTTGTTCAAAGTCGTATGCCACAGAAGAATGTCAACATTGAGTTCTGTAACAGTTTACGTAATTATCTCATATTCCTAATTTAAATGTTATTATTTTTAATTATATTTAATTAATATAAATAAAATACCTGATTTGCCCCTAATCTCTTAATCAGTGATTTGATGAGATCTATGGCCCATATTAAGTCCTACAACCACACAATATTTATGGTTTTTAATATATCCTAATTCTATATATATATATATATATATATATATATATATATATATATATATATATATATATATATATATATATATATATATATATATATATATATAAGCGGGATGACTGTCTAATAATGCATGAAAACAATCCTCCAAAACCCTATTTCACTTTCTTTTCTATATGTCTCTTCCTTAATCTATGGTCGTCGACCAACTTTCCTCCTATTGACACACCATGCAGAATCACTAATAAGCCTTCATACACTACTTCTTGATCTCCACCTTCTCAATTCTAATGTATGAAGAGAGCTTTTCAAGATCCATTGCATTGGATTCTTGGAAATCGAATAAAGGTATCAATCCTAAATGGACAAAGGTTGATTCCATCGTTAAAATATGGATTTGTGATGTGATTCACAATTTTTTTCTCCAGATATCACTTAGAACAAACGCCCCAACATGCGACATAAAGATCCATTTAGAGAACGTTTTTCGTGACAATAAAATGCAAAGTCGATCCTACTCAACAACGAGTTCACTACAAGAAACGACATCAATAGCGACGACACATGTCGCCGCTAAAAGTACCAGTTGTTGCCGGGTTATCAAGCAACTTCTCAAATTTATTATTCTACAAAATAAAACATACATTATAAGTATCAAACATACATTACAAATATCAAACAATTACCAAAATAGCAATCTACTTAAAATGCATTCAATAATCTTTATATAAGACTTTATAAGTATCAAAAAAATTACCAAAATATCAATCTACTTAAAATGCATTCAATAATCTTTATATAAGACTTTATACGTATCAAACATACATTACAAGTACTAAACATTTACCAAAATAGCAATCTACTTAAAATGCATTCAATAATCTTTATATAAGACTTTAAAAGAATTTAAGCTAGCTTATAAGTATCAAACATACATTACAAGTATCAAATATTTACCAAAATAGCAATATACTTAAAATGCATTCAATAATCTTTATATAAGACTTTATAAGTATCAAACAATTACCAAAATAGCAATATACTTAAAATGCATTCAATAATCTTTATATAAGACTTTATACGTATCAAACATACATTACAAGTATTAAACATTTACCAAAATAGCAATGTACTTAAAATGCATTCAATAATCTTTATATAAGACTTTAAAAGAATTTAAGCTAGTTTACCTGTTTGGATTGAGTTTGTGGCATAGATGATTGTCCCTCTTCAAAGCAAGTTGACCCTTTCAAGGAAGGTTTTCGTCCGACCCCTTTAACATGACCACGACGAGCACCCAACACCTTTTCGAATATCCCGATATGATCCAGTGGTGTTTGAGTACATTCTTCATATGCTCGTTGTAGATCACGCTGCATTTAACAAAAATGATTTAATAGATTTATGTGTGTGTGTGTATAAACGCTTAATAGATTTATGCTTAAAATAAACACTTACATGTTGTTGCTCGGTTACTGGGTTATCAAATTTCCCCTATTTATCCGTATGACCATCGCGGAAGGCCTCAACTCTGGTCTTTTCCTGTTTGACATAAAACATTAGATTATACATCATTAAATAAACTCTTATATATAAATTATTACTTCTTTATAGACGTGTATATAAAACATTACTTCTTTAAAACAAGCACTAATAGACTTGCGTGTTCCCCCACGATTAGTAATTTGTTGTTTTGCACGAACTTCTTTATTACTTGATGATCGCTTTAGATGTTCTGGCGTGTGGAAATAATCTATTGCTTTTTTTCAGTTTGTACGATTCATACCCAACGAGGGTTGTCCAAAGCTTTTTCAACATCAATATACCCTCCCGCTTTAAGAAAGTCTCTTTTTGCATCAGGTTTGCGGTCTCTATACCACTTTTGAAATTCTGCAGTAATGCTATCCATCAACTTGGGATCCTTCTCAACCTCAGCAATATCAAAGTGTAACTTGCATAGCAAAAAAAAAAGTTAGTCGAGTAAAAAGACTAATTTCCAAAGTATATACAAATATAATTATATAGATCATTACCCTAAGATGCTCTAGCAAAGCGATCCTCATGGGGGAGGGGGGAACTTTGTCCCGACTACCATTGTCGAAAGGGATCGATGCCCACATATATATTCCGACCTCACGAATGAAACACTCACTAAGCTCATCAACTGGGGTAAACGTAGCAAGTGTGTCAAATGTTAGTTTCAAAGCCCCCCCCCCCCACCTTGCTGTACCTTCTTTGAAAGTTTCAAGTTTTTTGCTTTTCCCCGAGTCCTCCTCCTTGGAACAACTGCGATTATCATTAACAAAATATTAGTCATGATATTTATAACATATGAATAAATATAATAAGAAAAAGTAATAATACGTCTTACGATCCGCCTCGTGCTATCCTCCCCCTCTACCAACGGGAGGTGGGGGATCCTCTACTCCATCGCCGCCATGGCCTCGGGCCATGACATCAGCCATGACATACAACATAAGAATCCACAACGATACCATTACCTGAAAAGTTATAGGATATAGAGCACAGAAATACAACATGAATTAAGTTTTCTTTCACAACATGAAAATACAAACAAAGTTTCATATTACATATAGAAATGAGAACAAGTGGCTCTCATATACAAATACAAATTACAGCAAGTGTTTTAATCAGACTCTCCGTCATATATTTCAATGTCTCTTTCAGACTCCTCTGTATTATAATCAGGATCGTTCTCATCATAATCTGTCTCGACATCAGACACTTCATTAACCGTAACTGTTGGCGGATCAGTCTCGACATCAGCCTCCTCTGTATCTCAGGTTTCCCGTTAAAGTCTAAACTCTCTCTCCATGGATCGTTAACATCTAAGAACCAGCGATGGCCAACATATACGACTTTGTTTGTTATAGGAAATGAAGGAGTGTCTTTGTTGCAAGTTGGACATGCTTTATGACCTTGTCCGCTCCAGCCTGATAGACTACTATGAGCCGGATAGTCATTTATGGTCCATAACAACATCGCCTTCATTGTGAAAAACTTTCCTATCACTGCGTCTTTAGTACGTACGCCATTCTGCCATAGTCGCTTAAGTTATTCCACCAACGGCCTAACGAAAACATCAAATGTCCTTCCCGGCTGATTTAGGACCAGGAATCAATAATGACAACATAAATGAGAAGTCTTTCATGCATAGCCATGGAGGCAAATTGTATGTGGTCAGTACAACCGGCCACGTGCGATGAGTCGAACTCTTGTTACCAAATGGATTAAAACCATCTGCTGCAAGCCCTAAGAGAACATTTTGGGGTTCACTCGAGAAGTCAGTGTACTTTAAAATTAAATTCCTTCCATGAAGATCCATCAACAGGATAACGCATCGTACAATCTTTTGATCGTCCAATACTGTGTCAAATCATATCTTTTGCCGTATGCCTTGAAGAATACAAACGGCGTAGCCTGGGGGTCACAGGAAAGTATCGTAACACCTTGTGAGCTACCTTCTTACCCTTTGTGTTTTTATCGACCCACCGACTCTCTTTACAAATAGGACAATTATGTAACGACTTGTATTCTTTCCAGAAGAGGGCACAATCATTTTTTCACGTATGTATCGCCTCATACCCTAAACCAATCTTTCTTAAGGTTCTTTTGGCTGCATAATGCGAAATGGGAACTTTGTTGCCTTCGGGATGTGATTCTCGCAACAACTCAAGGAGTTCATCAAATGAACTATTAGTCCATTTGTTATTCACTTTGATATGCATAACCTTTGCTAAAAAATCGAGCGAATAAAACTTTTTACAACCCGTATATAATTCTGATCGGGCTTCTATTAACAATTCTTCAAAGCCATCATAGACACCGCTACTCTCTGTATCCGATTTGTCTTCGTCTCCGTTGGCATCCTCGTCCATCAACGCCTCTCTAACGTCCTCGATAACGTCAGCCATATCATTACTTGGCGCCAAGTCATCTACAACCGGAGGAATTAAAGCTTTACCGTGATAGGTCCACATCTTATACGACCGACAGAAACCATATACACACATATGATGTTTTATTAATTGAAAGGGTATTATTTTAGTGTATGACACCTTGTACACACACATCTTACATCACCTTTGATGTCGACTTGTGCTTTGCACATCTCAATAAAAGAGTCAACTCCTCGTCGGTACTCAGGTGAGCTACGGTTTCGATGGTTAAGCTAGCTTTTATCAACAGGCATGATGTAACTGAAACATAATTTAGGGTTTAAGGTTTATTCTACTGGAAACAAAATTTAGATAGAGTATTCATGAAGAGGATGATGGAAAATGTATCCCCAAAATGGGACATGTTAACGACTATAGATAGAGTATTCACAAGGGTAGGCTTCTACACCCACTTTTTGAATACCTTACCCCATATGTGAATGCTTATTACATGATTGGTTGTCTAAGAAAAATCTGGCAGCATTTTCCCTTAGCTCCCAAGTATATATAAAAGTATATACTCGAAGAGCAAAGAGAAAATGACAACCGAATCTTTCTTAAACAACCAAACATGTAATATGCATTCACATCCTAGATGAGATAAAGCATTCAAAAAGCAGTCCCAAAACGGGGACAACCCACTTATGGTTTATGGTTTAGGGTTTAAGATTTAGGATTTAAGGTTTAGATTCAAATAACTTATGTGTTTTCTTTTAGGTTTAGGGTTTAGGTTAAAGTTTAGAGTTTAGGGTTTAAGGTTTAGAATTTAGGGTTTAGGGTTTAGGGTTTAATGTTTAAGCCCTAAAACCTAAACCATTTAGGGTTTAGGGTTTAAACAATCAACATTTAGGGTTTAGCCTTTGGGTTTAGGCTTTAGGGTTTAGAGTTTAGGGTTTAGGATTTAGGGTTTTGGGTTTAGGGTTTAGGGTTTATTGTTTAAAGTTTAGGGATTAGCTCCAAATAATTTTATGTCTTTTCTTTTAGGTTTAGGGTTTAGGTTAAAGTTTAGGGTTTAGGGTTGAAGGTTTAGAATTTAGGGTTTAGGGGTTGAAGTTTAGGTTAAAGGGTTTAGTGTTTAAACCTTAAAACCTAAACCATTTAGGGTTTTTGGTTTGGGTTTATGGTTTAAATAATAAACATTTAGGGTTTTGCCTTTGGGTTTAGGGTTTAGGGTTTAGATTTTAGGGTTTAGGGTTTAGGGTTTAAGGTTTATTGTTTAAAGTTTAGGGTTTAGGTTTTAGCTCCAAATAATTTATGTTTTTTCTTTTAGGTTTAGGGTTTTCGCTAAATTTTACGATTTAGGGTTTATAGTTTACGGTTAAAAGTTTAGCATTTAGGTTTAATAATAGACTTTAAATACTTTTATGTTTACGGTTTAGGGTTTAGGTTAAATTTATTGTTTAGGGTTTAAAGTTAAAATTTTAGGGTTTATGTTAACGTTACACTTTAAATAATTTAATCTTTGTTTTTTAGTTTTGACAACAAAAAACAAATCATATTATATTATCAATATCAACAAATAAGCACAAAAATCATGATGTACTCACAATCACTAAAACACATAATAATTGTGTATTTTAATAGTTAAGTACTTAATAATTATTATTGACTTAATAATTATAAGTACTTAACAAATAAGTACTAAAACACTTCCTAAACATATTACATATCACAATATGCATTAATTAACCATAAAGTACTACCAAAATCAATTAAGCACTTAATAATTAAGTACTTAATTATTAAGTACTTAACAAATAAGTACTTCATAAAAACACTTCCAAAACATATTACATATCACAAGAAGCATCAATTAACCATTAAGCACTATCAAAACATCCTTCAAATTAAGTACTTAACACAAACACTTCCAAAACAAATTAAGTACTTAATACACACTATCAAAACAATTAAGCACTTATATGAAGCATTATCAACACAATTTAGCACTTTCAAAAAGCATTAAGCACATATGAGTTTTATTAAGCACTTTTATTAAGAACTTAAATATTAGGAACTTTCAAGAAGCATTAGCACTTTCAAGAAGCATTAAGAACTTTTATTAAGATCTTAGCAAAACTTGATAAAGCATACTTGGAGGGTGGTGGTGACTCTCTCAAGCGAGATGGAGGCGGCCGGCGATGGCTGACGGCACCACAGTGGCCGGAGTTAGGACCTCTAGTGCTGTGGAGAAATAAACACAGATTAGTTCCAAATTCTATGGTTTAGCACACAAAATTAAAAGGTTTTTAGCGATTATAACTGAAGGTGGAGGTGGAAATAACAGTGAACCGAACCTTGTCGTCAGAAAACGGTTTGTGTCGCCGGTATAAACCCTAAGTCGTCGGTTTAAGCTTGATTTTTTCGTAAATGGAGAGAGTGGAGGTGAGGGAATGAAGGCTGGTCGGTGTTTCAACGAGCAGGAGGTCGTAATCGATCGTCAATGGTCGCCTAGAACGGATTTCGCCAGAATGTATAAGGTTTGCATGAAAGACAGAATGAAGTGAGGAAGAAGGGTATAATGTTCGCGGAGTAATAGCGGCGACGCTTTTCGATCTTTAGCGGCGACAACTCATTACCGGCGACATTGTGGGAGGGAAAAAATCCCACCTAATTATAGACCGTCGATTTAAAATCAGAATGAACGGCAGAGATCATAGATCATAGATCACACGGATCGCTGATCTGGGCATTACCGACGACGCCTTTAGCGGCGACGCCAGGTATTAGCGGCTACATCCAACGCGCTTGTTTGGTGTCGCCGGTAATACCTGGCGTCGCCGCTAAAGGCGTCGCTGGTAATGCTCAGATTTCTTGTAGTGGTTGCGTAATATCAACTTTAGGACATCCTTGGCCACTACAAATTGTACCCAAATCAAAGCCATCGCCAACCTTCTCGCTAGTAGCGGCTATAGTGGCCCTAACAAAAGTTTGGCACCTCAATGATTAATGGATCGACTCTGAAGTACAATACCATTGCAAGCTTGATTTGTCATCTATATCTTCTTACCATATATTTAAAAGGCATATACATGCTCCTTCTTGAAGGAAAATGCATAGAACTTCCCTATATGACAACTACTCGTCTGTTATGATTTTAACTATTGAAACCAATTGCAAAACCTTGGTGAAAATCACAATAATAGTCGACGAGATGACCAGGCTTTGTTTTGGTTAAAAAAATTAACAAGGTGAATCTTTACTAAGTTTTCTAAAATGGGATGTGATTTTTTTACTAAGATTCAAGATTTAGAGATGAAGATTATTGCTTATATGATTGAAGATGTTCAATAGGTTTATAATAACAAAGAAAACAAAATAGAAATTTAAGATTATTAAGTAAAAGTAGCAAGAACAATGAAATATGTACGAAGACAGTTCAAGATGTAGAGCAATGGATTATAGCTTCTATGATTCAAGATATCATTGTTGCTAAGAACAATGAAAACGGTGTAAGATATTTGTTATCTAAATAAGAACATTAATAACAACATTGGATATATGAGGAAAGCCCTTGATCATTCAAGAACTCTGACATAAAATCTCAGGAGGTGACAATCTTCAAACTGCCTTTGATGATCTTATTAGAAAAATGAAACGATTCCAAGTGAGAAATTTCAGAGAATGACTAGTGAGATTATGTGAGCCAAGTGTGTTAGGTAAACATGTATGGAATGTATTTTCTGCTCTCAAGCTCTCATATTTATACAAAGATAAAAAAATATTAACTTTCCTAAAAATCTGAGATTTTATCCTTTATCCTCTTTTGATTGCTTGAATCTGAAGAAACGTTTAGATACGGTCTGGGCACGTGTCCTTGACTTGGTTTTTGCAACTAAAGTATCTTTGAGTCGGTCTAGGTCGTTTGTAAAGCCTGTATCCCAGATGCAGTTTTAGAAGTTTTAAAGAATTAAAACCTGAGTATTTTGAAGGGTTTGGCTCTACGCGATGTATCATCATGGTGACAACAGTGTGTAGGAGGGTTTAAATCTTGCGCGAGTTGCCGAAATGCTAAACCCTAGATCTCGGGGTTTTAGTCCTATTTAAAGGCTCTAACTCCTAAACCTACCTCTTCTATTAGACTATATTTCTCCGTGAAACCCTAGAAACAAACCCCTGCAATATTTTTGTGATTTCTAACTCCGTTATTACTTTGAAGCCTGGTTTGAAGAAGAAGACGAAAAAGGGTGGTGCTAGGAAGCATTCTCTAATATGCTTGCAGTTGAGGACTAAATCATCCGACTCCCGAGCAAACCACTTCCACCAACCCCTATCTGTTAACTACTGATGACTAAATCTGTCCAGCTCATGGGAGACCCCATTCCGCTAACACTGAAGGACTGAATCTGTCCGGCTCACGAGAAAACCCATTCTGCCAACCCCTAATAGTCATAAGAACACATCCTACGACTAACAAGAAACAAACTACACCAAGCATTCTTAAGCACACAGTCCTACCCTAAGGGTGTAATACTATCTACGCGTGCAAGATCACAAGTATAGTGAGGAGACTTACCTGAATCACTTACACGCGTCCTCTAGAACTCCATTAACATAAACCACCTAAAATCACCATTAGGCACAATTCAGTGACCCAATACATTATAAGGTCAACCCCTTGGTCAACACCTCAACTCCCTCAAAGTTTGACCAAAAATCAAAATTGCTCAGATTGTCAAGGGGCATCAAAATTCTAAAAATCCTTATAGTATACATACGCATATTTGGGCCAGTGCAAGAATTAGCCCATTTAAAGGGATTAGGAGGGGACGAGAATTTTTGTGCAAAATCGGGAAGTGAGGAAGTGTCGTTCATGAAAGGTTTTCTGAAACTATGAACTAAATAACCTAAGTTCACATGTAACCTATGAGGATCTAAGTTTTCTTCTAATTAAACATAAAACAAAATCCTAAAGGCCAGAAGAAATAAACTAAAAGAAAAAAAATAGAAAAACTAACCTTTTAGCGTTTCTTGGAAGCGAAGCAACAAAATTATCTTGTCTCAAATGCAGTCACACCCAGGAAGCAGGAGGGGCTCGAAAATTCCAGAGAGAGAGGTAAAAATCGCAGACTAAAAGGGTTATGAGGCTCCATATTTATAGCCTCCAGCAGATGACCAGATAAACCTTAAAAGATAAGCCTTTTTGAATTCAAATTAAGATAACCTTTATCTTAATTATCAAACTATAATTATCTCTTATATATATATATATATATATATATATATATATATATATATATATATATATATATATATATATATATATATATATATATATATATATATAGATCGAAATCTATATATTTCCATACATATATTTCGCTGGTCACTACACTCACTCAAACTGTCACTTACTCAACTATTGAATAATTATAGTTTTAGTCCCTGCACCTTTTAATAATTAATTTAATCACTAAATTAATTCCAATTAATTCTAGATTAATTTCTAATTAATTAATATAGTTTCTAATTAATATATTATCACTTTAATATATTAATAAACCATATATTTAATCTCTATTGATTTATTTATCAGATAATAAATCAATCTTTCTCTCTACCGAACTTTCTACCAAACCTCCTGCTATGAGGGCAACCCAAATGGACTATGCTACAATTAATTAGATAAATACTAATTATTAGTCATGGCTTAGACACCTAATCCAACAGTCTCCCACTTGGATAAGTCTATGACTATATTTACCAATTTAGCCTCTAATTAATTAGCAACTGTAGCTTCCTAGAAACCGCTGCCAAACTCTGACCTAGTCAGTTCTTTCCATAGATAAGTGATCAGATGATCCTCCGTCCAACAATCCTGGTCTGATTCTTTGTTTCCCGATTTCTAATTTGCATATAACTTTAAGACTACCAATTGAGCATATCAATTTAGTCCTGGTTGGCCAACCTTTTCAGTCAACTTCAAAATCATCGAGAGGCCTACAGATATCTGTTTCCTGACAGGGTCAAGGGACGAATAAGCTTTGACTCATATACTTATGTCTTTTACAAGTCAAATCATTCACAACAACACGTTTTATAACATCGTGTTACCGATGCGTTTTCGCATTGTCAATGAACAACCGCTTGGTAAAACATAACTTATATGTCTCTACTTAAAGATCAAAAGATATTATCGTCTCAACATTGCTCGTAATGTAATCCATGAAGCAATCTGTTGAGCGTGGGTTTATCCAATACTTAAATCCCTATTTCTAAGTACTCATGAATATTTTAGCAATCATATTGATATGTCTAACTCCTTAGACAATCTACAAAACAATTCATGACAGCCTTCATTCATACTTACTCCCTAAAAGTATGTGCGACTGTGGACATTTGAATAATTTTAAAGAAATTACTCAGGAAGTAAACATGCAAACTTAAAACACAATAATAAACAATTGACAAAAGGCAGTATCAAATAGTCATCAACAAAACTATATTATTAAATCACCAAAGTCAATTACATTTATATTTAAATAAGTTTCAAATCCTATCTAATTACAAAAACTAATATCATCTCTTAATCCTATGCGCCGCGCATGCTGATTATGCTTAATCCTACTCAGAGCCTTTGTCAAGGGGTCTGCATGATTATCTTCTGATGATACCCTCTTCACAAGGAGGTGACCTTCTTCTACTCTATGTCTTATGTAGTGGTACTTTCTGTCGATGTGTCTGGACTTTCCGTGATCTCTCGGTTCCTTCGTCAAAGCAACCGCTCCTTCGTTATCGCAGAATAGTTCCATGGGCTCCTGAATACTCAGGACTACTCCAAGGTCACCGATAAAGTTCTTCATCCAAGCCGCTTCCTTTGTCGCTTCTCTCACTGCTATGTACTCTGATTCACAAGTAGAATCAGCCACCGTCTCTTTCTTGGAACTTTTCCAAGTCACTGCTCCCCCATTCAAAAGAAAAACCCAGCCTGACTGAGACCGACCATTGTCTCTATCTGTCTGAAAGATGGCATCTATATACCCGTCAACTCTCAAGGTATCACTGCCACCAAGGATTAAAACAATGTTCTTAGTCCTTCGCAGATACTTGAGTATGTTCTTGACAGCTGTCCAATGTGCCCTTCCAGGGTTTCCCTGGTACCGACTGACCATGCTCAAGGCAAAGGCCACGTCAGGTCGAGTACATGTCATAGCGTACATGATCAACCCCACAGCCGAAGCGTAAGGTACCCGACTCATGTCAGCTATCTCCTCGTCTGTACTCGGACTCTGAGTCTTACTCAATTTGGCATTACATTGGATATGTAGCTCTCCCTTCTTGGAATTTTCCATACTTAAACCTCTTTAGTACCTTTTCCAAGTATGTACCCTGACTGAGTCCAATCAGTCTCTTCTTCCTATCTCTCAATATTCTTATCCCAAGAATATAGGCAGCCTCTCCTAGATCTTTCATGGCGAAACACTTCCCAAGCCAAGACTTGACATCTTGCAAGGTTGGAATGTCGTTTCCCATGAGCAGTATGTCATCAACATACAGCACCGGAAAGGTGAGTATACTCCCACTAGCCTTGACATATACACAGGACTCATCCTCGCTTCTAGAGAAACCAAACTCTTTGACTTTCTCATGGAAACAAAGATTCTAGCTGCGAGAAGCTTGTTTCAATCCATAGATTGATTTCTCAAGCTTACACACCTTATTAGGATACTTTGCATCGATAAAACCCTCTGGCTATTATTCATGTAAACATCCTCAGTCAACTTCCCATTAAGGAAAGAGGTTTTGACGTCCATCTGCCAAATTTCATAATCATGAAATGCAGCTATGGCTAACATAATCCTAATAGACTTTATCTTGGCCACTGGTGAAAACATCTCATCATAGTCAATCCCTGGGGTTTGAGTAAAGCCCTTCGCAACCAGTATTGCCTTGAAAGTGTGTACCTTTCCATCCATGTCAGTCTTCTTCTTGAAGATCCACTTGCACCCGACTGTCTTTCGACCCGGTACATTGTCAACCAAGTTCCAAACTTGATTGTCATACATGGACTTGATCTCGCTGTCCATTGCATCTTTCCATTTGGTAGACTCAAGGCCCGCCACTGCTTCCCGGTAGTTACATGTCTCATCCAGATTTGTCAGTGTCCTATCACTGACAAACGTGTCCCCATCCGTAGTTATATGGAATCCATGAAACTCGGGTGGCATGCTAACTCTACTAGAACGCCTAAGAGGTAAGGATATATCAGTCGAACCAACAGGAACTTCTTCCTCTTGTTGGTTGCTAGTTTCTCCTAAGGTTGCATTATCTGGTGTCTCTTGAATTTCTTCAAGATCAATGGTACTCCCACTGTCCTCTTTGAATATGAGTTCTCTCTCTCTCTTTCGAATGACTCCTCGTCTAGCTACAAAGACCACGTCCTCGCTTGGTCTGTAGAACAAGTATCCAAAAGACCGTTTGGGGTATCCAATGAAGATACACCTCTCGCTTCTCTCTGCAAGTTTGTCGTGAGTCTCTCGTCTAACGAAATCCTCACAAACCCAGACTTTGATATGTGCTAACGAGGGAACTTTCCCCGTCCACATCTCATGAGGTGTTTTAGAAACATTCTTAGTTGGGACAAGATTGAGGACGTGGGCGGCAGTCTCTAAGGCATACCCCCAGAAGTGGATTGGAAGTGAAGCTTGACTCATCATGGAACGAACCATATCTAATTGGGGTCGGTTACGTCTTTCGGCTACACCGTTCAACTGTGGTGTCCGAGGAGGCGATAACTGTGAAACTATTCCACACTCCTTTAGATAGTCTAGGAACTCGATGCTAAGATACTCACCGCCTTTGTCGGATCTGAGCATCTTTATCTTCCTGCCCAATTGATTCTTAACTTCATTTTTGAATTCCTTAAACTTTTCAAAGGTGTCTGACTTGTGCTTGATTAAGTAGATATACCCGTATCTACTATAATCGTCAGTGAAGGTCACATAAAACCGTGTGCCATCTTTTGTGGTTGATCTGAAGGGACCACACACATATGTGTGTATGATGTCCAACAGACCTTCACCTCTTTCAAAGGACCCTTTGAACGGTGACTTAGTCATCTTGCCCAAAAGACAAGATTCGCATACATCATCCGATTTTAAGTCGAATGATTCCAACACTCCATCCTTTTGGAGTTGGGTGATGCGTTTCTTGTTAATGTGCCCAAGACGACAGTGCCACAAGCACACCTTTTCTACACCACTAGAAGAATCAACACATTGTATCGTTTCATACACACCATCACAAGGTAAAGCAGTAAAAATAGAAGTACCATTTTGAAAAACAGAAATAGAACGATTTATATTATCAAAAGAAAACTGGAAACCTTGTCTAAACAATGCATGAAAGGAAATAATGTTTCTTGCCATTTCTGGCGAATAGCAACAATTTAAAAGTTATAAACAAACACCACTACTAAGCACTAAACTATAGATTCCGATCTTGGTGACAGGCGACGATCTCCTGTTTCCCATGATCAGGTTCAATCTACCGTGCTCCACCTCCCTGTTTTCCTTTAGGCCCTGCAAATCAGAACAAATGTGAAAACCACATCCTGTATCAAGGACCCAAGAACTGGAAGATGGTGAGTTTTTAGAGATAGTGAATATACCTGCTGAAGACGGCTTCACTTTGCCATCTTTCAAATCTTGCAAGTATCGCGGGCAGCTTCTCTTCCAATGGCCCTTTTCCTTGCAGTAAAAGCACTCAGCTTCCTTGGGGTTGGCATTGTGAGGAACGCCAGAAGCCTTGGGTCTCGAGCCACTGCTGGATGACCCAGCATGGACCTTTTCCCTCCAATTCTGATTTGGGCCCTTTCTCTTCTTCCCCTTTCCACCACCAATTGCCAAGACGGGTTGGCTAACTGAGGGTACACTTTTACCCTTCATCTCGTCTTCAGTAGTACGGAGCATGCGATGCAACTCGGCCAGACTGGCCTGAGAGTTGTTCAAATGATACGCCAGTGTGAACTGGTCATATGAACTAGGTAGAGAATTCAGCACTATGTCTACAGCTAAATCCTCATGAACTGGCATCTCAAGCTTTATAAGCCTCTCCACGTATCCTTGCATCCTCTGCACGTGGTTGCAGATGGACTCTCCATCCCTTGGCTTCCCGTTGGTGAAGGCTTTGACCACCTCGCGCCTCTCGATGCGCTCCTACTTGCGGAACTTTTCCACGAGCTCTTTGTGCATCTCGTAGGGCCAGTAGTCTTCATAAATTCTCTGCAATTCTGGGTTCATAGTGGCTATCATGATGCAAGCCACTTTGGTTGCATCATCAGAATGTTTTGTGTATTGGGCGTGTTCTTCGGGAGTAGCAGTATCAGGGTCAATTTCAACAAGCTCGGTTTCTAGAACATATTTTTTATGTTCAAACCTTAGAGCCATCTTGATGTTACGGATCCAGTCATTGTAGTTAGTGCCGTCTAACGTCACTTTGGAGCATAATGACAAGATAGAGGTAACATTGGAGTTGGAGTGGGGGGCAGATTGATCAGTAGAAGACATCTATAAAAGAAGATAGTTTTAATTAGATGTATATAATAATCCTTATAATAACCCAATAATAATTATAAGGCTAGGATCCTACAATAACAATTTACAATCTCGAAGAGGGATGCCGTAATCAATATTGTAAACTTTATAAGGTAGACGAATGACGATTCAGCCAATTCCACCACGGAAAGATAATCTTATTAAAATGGAATTCCTAGTTTCTTTTGAGATTTATTGAACTGTTCAATAGCATGTTTAATCTCGGATGTGCCCCACTATTTGTGGCTGGGATACCGAGGATCACAAACCGGGTGTGAATAACCATGCAAATTAGCTTGGTACTCTCGGGGTCAGTTGTCATCTCTAATTGATGTGCCGGTAAACCACACACGCTTCATCAATAATGACAACACCCGAGAAACCCATTGCAACTCTTTATGAACCCAAATTGGCGTGCCGGTAAACCACACACGCTCCACCAATGTTTCATAAAGTGCAATGTGCAATTTCATGGGTTAGCACCAATTCACATTTTTCCTAAAGTAACTAGATAGGGATTTTATTAAATTGTTCTAGTATTTTGAATAATATCATTATACTTTTAATGGGATTAGGCGGTCCTATCAAACCCGTTCGGCTAACGACCCTCCACTGATCAGGCGAGCGGTGGGTGAGAGTGGACACCCATTAGACCGCCATTTTATAGGCAGTCTACTTATACCCACTTTATAGATCAGCTTCGTGAATGAGGTCTACTATTGATTTGACTAACCACTAAATCTTATACATATAATATTAACTTTTAATTATAATATATATAAGATGAATTTTAAACCTTTTAAAATGTTTTTGGTTTATCTTTTAATTTATTGGAATTTAAACTATTAAATTTAAAATTAAATTAAACCTTTAAAATCGATTTAATTATCTTTTAATTAACCAATTAATTAAATTAATTAAATATGATATTTTAAACCTTTTAAAATATTTTAGGATTTATCTTTTAATTTTTCGCCAATTTAAAACAATTAAATTAAATTAAATTAAATCCTTGAATTATCTTTTAATTACCAATTAATTAAATTAATTCAAATGTAGATAGGTTTTACCAAATTAATCAAATTAATTTAAACCTATCTTAAACCCCCTAATTTTCGATTTCAAATAATGGGTTTAAGGTTATCCATTTAATTAATCAAATTAAAGTTAGCAAAAATAGAATACCATCTAAAAACCCTAATAGGAAATCGCCAACTAGGAGGGGAGGGGCTAGGGTTTTCAAAACCCTAACCCTAATTTCGATTTGGCCATATTAGGGTTTAAAGGCATTAAACCCTAATTTTAAGGATAACAATTATAGCAGTTTAACAAGAAAAACGACCAAAAAAGCTCTGATACCACTGAAAGGTTTTCTGCAACTATGAACTAAATAACCTAAGTTCACATGCAACCTATGAGGATCTAAGTTTTCTTCTAATTAAACATATAACAAAATCCTAATGGCCAGAAGAAATAAACTAAAAGAAAGAAAATATAAAAACTAACCTTTTAGCGTTTCTTGGAAGCGAAGCAACAAAATTATCTTGCCTCAAATGCAGTCACACCCAGGGAGCAGGAGGTGCTCGAAAATTCCAGAGAGAGGGTAAAAATCGTAGACTAAGAGGGTTATGAGGCTCCCTATTTATAGCCTCCAGCAGATGACCAGATAAACCTTAAGAGATAAGCCTTTTTGAATTCAAATTAAGATAAACTTTTATCTTAATTATTCAAACTATAATTATCTCTTATATATATATATATATATATATATATATATATATATATATATATATATATATATATATATATATATATATATACATATATATATATATATATATATATATATATATATATATATATATATATATATATATATATATATATATATATATATATATATATATATAGATCAAAATTTGTATATTTCCATATATATATTTCGCTGGTCACTACACTCACTCAAACTGTCACTTACTCAACTATTGAATAATTACAGTTTTAGTCCCTGCACCTTTAATTAATTAATTTAATCACCAAATTAATTCCAATTAATTCCAGATTAATTTCTAATTAATTAATATAGTTTCTAATTAATATATTATCACTTTTATATATTAATAAACCATATATTTAATCTCTAT
Source organism: Cichorium intybus (assembly GCA_023525715.1). Taxonomy (NCBI): domain Eukaryota; kingdom Viridiplantae; phylum Streptophyta; class Magnoliopsida; order Asterales; family Asteraceae; genus Cichorium; species Cichorium intybus. The sequence continues at coordinate 95,648,981 of CM042012.1, forward strand.
TGATTTATTAATCAGATAATAAATCAATCTTTCTCTCTACCGAACTTTCTACCAAACCTCCTGCTATGAGGGCAACCCAAATGGACTATGGTACTATTAATTAGATAAATACTAATTATTCTTCGTGGCTTAGACACCTAATCCAACAGTTCAGTTGTTCATCATAATTCGCACAATCATAACATGTAATCGAGGAGTCGCTATTCAAAAACACGCCTAAATGTATTGATGATTGACTGATTGTTATCGACTTGGCGACTTACCATTCACAATCCTTCTCCCATTATTTATTTCTCTTATTATTGCCATTCTCTACTTCTCCGATTTCCACTTCTCAATTCTCCCACTTCAACATTCTGAATTTATGATTCAAGAATTGAGGAATACAACTCGTGAACTCGGTAGCGGGTTGATTCTGATTCTCGATTCCGATTTCCACTCACTCATGATTAAAGAATTCTGATTCAAAACTTGAGACGGTGATTCAACAATAACCGCAAAGCTTCAATTCTGAATTTCTGATTTCCGATTCTGACTTCCCCCACCTAGTTCTCGAGTCAGTCATGATTCAATAATCAATGGAAAGCTTCAATTTCTAATTTAGCAATTTCCACTCAAGGCTTTAATTCCAATTTCCATAACATAGAGGTAAGAATTTTAATTTCTAAATTAATTCAGTGATTTCAATCTCATTTCCGATTTTTCACTCAAGAAATTTGAGTGTTTGATACATTTGTCCATAATAACATAATTACAAAGGCAAAGGCTTCAATTTGATTCCGACTTTAAGTGTGGTTTTTCCTGAACTCGTTCACTAACTCTACAGAGTAACAGAGGTGACAATTCTTAATAATTTGATTATTATTTATTAGTTTTAAGTTTTTAACCTTCTGATTTGATGGGTAAATATCATGATTGTGTTTTGATTTGTGAAGCAGACAACGACTTGGTCTAAAGCAAAGCAAGTTTCCCAATTCATTGAAGTTAGCTTGATATACAGCTTCTCTTCAGGTTGTCTCTCTATTTGTTTAGCTATTATTTGTTGAAGTTAGTTGTCTAAGTATGTTTCCACGTTCACAACCGTCAGGTGCTCAAAATTAAATGAAAAAGAAAAGAACAAGCACTTGTTAATGCTTTGCAAGGATCTTTAAACAAATTTTTTTTCTAAAAATACTAATATTGTTGAAGATGATAACGAAACTAATTCTAATGATGACCGCATTTATAATTCTAATAATCATGTTGATTATTCCAATCCGGATCTCGTTGATAATTCTAACGAACCAATTGATAATTCTAATAATTTTGAAAAAGATTTTGTTGAAAAATCAAGTGATTTTAATATTTTTGTCCGTAAATTAAGGAATGGTGATTCTTGTTATAGAAAATGGTTGGTGTATTCCAAAGAACTCGATAAAGTGTTTTGTTTTTGTTGTAAATTATTTAAACCCGCCTGATCTACAATAATTTGGCATCTAATGGAATAAAAGATTGGAAACATCTTGGTGAAAAATTAAATGAACATGAACATAGTTCCGAGCATATGATTAATTTAAAAACTTGGACCGAGACACGAATTAGGTTAAGTAAAAATGAAACAATTGATAAAGAGTTACAAGAAATGATAAGAAAGGTACCGAACATTGGAAAGAAGTTATGGTAAGAATTATTGCTGTTGTGAAATGTTTTATCTGAAAAAAAACATAGCTTTTCATGGTAAAAATGAAAAAACATATGAAAATTCTAATGGTATTTTTTACGTGTACTTCAAATGATTGCTGATTTTGATCCCACAATGAAACAACATTTTCGACTTATTCAAGATAAAAATAACTCAGAATCATTATCTTAGTCATAAAATTCAAAATGAATTAATTGAAATGTTGGCATCCAAAGTAAGAAGTGCCATTATTGAAAAAAATCAAAAAAGCAAAATATTTTTCTATAATCCTTGATAGCACTCCGGATGCAAGTCGTATGGAACAAATGACCTTGATTATAAGATGTGTTGATGTTGCAAGTGTTCCTATAAAAGTAGAAGAGTTTTTTCTAGAATTCTTAATTGTAGAAGATACAAGTGGATTAAGACTTTTAAATGTTTTGCTAGATGCTTTGAAATCTCTTGACTTGGACATTAATTGTATCCGAGGACAAGGATATGATAATGAAGCAAATATGAAAGGTAAATACCAAGGTGTACAAAAAGGATTGCTTGACATAAACCCTAGAGCTTTTTATATGCCTTGTGGATGTCATAGTCTTAACTTAGTTTTGTATGATATGGCAAACTCTTGTTATAAGGCAAAAACTTTTTTTGGTACTTGTCAAACAATATATAATATTTTTCTAGTTCCACTAAAAGATGGAGTGTTTTACTTGAGTATATTGATGAATTAACATTAAAATCATTGTCCGCTAATCTTTGGGAAAATCATATTGAAAGTGTTAAAGCAATAAAAACTCAACTTCCTCAAATAAAAAAAGCTTTAAAAAAGTTAGCTAAAATGAGTGATGATGGAAAAGTTTGTAGAGATACCAAATCATTAATAAATGGTGAATTTTCTAATTTTGAATTTATTTTAAGTTTAGTCATATGGCATGAAATTTTATTTAGAATTAATTTGGTAAGTAAAAAGTTACAATCAAAATATATGCTTCTTGATGTTGCAATAAAAAATTTAGAAGGATTGATTAAATATTTCGAAATTTATAGAGGAAATGGGTTTGATTCTTGTATTAATGAAGCTAGAGAAATAGCATATACTATTGAAGTTGAACCCAAATTTCCCATTAAATGTAATTTTTATGGAAAAAAACAATTTGATGAAATTCCAAATACTGAAAGAGAACAACAATCTTCTCGAAAAAAATTAGAATTGATTATTTTACTTTTGTTGATATGGCTCGTACTCAATTGAAAAATAGATTTGAAATATGCAAGTTTTTGAATCTATTTTTGGATTTTTATTTGATGGTTCAAAATTAGTATCTTTACTTGATGATGAACTAAAAATTTGGTGTTTGAAACTTGAATCTAGTTTGACAAATGGTAATGATTATGATATTGATGGAAACACTTTATTTTTGGAGTTACAAATTTTGCTGGCTATGTTGCCGGATGAAGCATACAAAGGAGAACTTCATTGGACAACAATTCAAATTATGGAGTTCGCTAAGAAAATGGACATGTTTCCTAATGTGCTAGTTGCGTATAAGCATGTGTTGACGGTACCAATTACGGTCCCTTCCGTAGAAAGAAGTTTTTTTGAAATTGAAGCTATTGAAAATGTATCTGCGAAGTACTATGACTCAAGAAAGATTAAAGATTAGCCATATTATGCATCGAAAGTCAGTTTCTACAAAAGTATAGATTATTGTAAAATAATAGATATTTTTGCTTCAAATAATGCACGAATGCATCGTTTTAAGTGATTTTTGGATGTTATTCTTTATACAACCATGAATTTTGTTTGACAATAAATTTTATTTCAGTTTTGCTAAAAAAATATTTATATAAAAGGATATTAATATAGTATGTTGTCCCGAGCATTAAAAACCTATAGAACGACCAACTTAATGATCCCATCCATTTGTGATAAAATACTTCGACATCTTAATTCCCTTTGATATGAATTCTCCGCTTTCAACTTTTTTTCTTAAAACGATTGAAGAGATTTTTTATATTTGCTTTATGCACCCCAAATAATTTTTCTTAATAAGACTTTGACCCTTTCCTTAGCTTTGGATGTCAAATCATTCCTTATATCCTTAGCTTATAAGTCTCCTTGTCCTCAACGGTATATGTTTGGTATTTGTTTTCAACTCTCTATCGACTAAGTTTGGTTAAGAAATGCCATTTTTCACTCAAAAATGGCCAAATCATGCTTTCAACGTGATTCTCATTCTTTGTGATAAATAAAATTTAAAAGTTATGTATAGAAAACTTAAATTGTTTGACTTTGGATATGATACGTCATAAAATAATCTTAAAGGATGCCAAAAGTTGAAAAAGATATAAACAAGGAAAAAGCTAGTGATTTATATTTTTGTTTAATAAATTTAAAATAGGCAAAAGTAATAAATAAAAATCCGATTATATTCTAATATAAATCTGGACAAAAAAACTAAAATCTGTGAATTAAACATTGTAAAACATGAACCAAAAATATCATTCTGAATTTTAAACATTAACATACTTTCAATCGAAAATATGAAATGATTATATATATATATATATATATATATATATATATATATATATATATATATATATATATATATATATATATATATATATATATATATATATATATATTTGCAAGTTTCGTTTGTTAGAGATGATTATTGTTCACCTTTTGCTATTTTCAGAACCATAATTACTAAATTAAAATCATAGTATAATTGTTAAATCATTTGATACAAAATGCAAATAAACTTTTATTTGAAAATAATAATTTTGATTCTTTTTATAGCAAACTTTTATATTTACGTTTTTTCTGCAACTAATTTCGAATTAATTGTTTTTATCTCTATTTATTACAAAATTATATTATTGATATTGCGTAAATTACGATTCCGGTCCCTTATTATGTTTTAAAGTTACATTTTTTTGTCTCTCACACAATTTTTTTTTTTTGTCGAGCTGCGTTTTTCAATTAGTAAATATGACATGATATTATCATTTAACAGTCAAGTTTCACATTCTATATCCAATTATTAAACTTTAAAAATTATATATTAATATTGTGAAAGCATGTCTCAGTTTTCTCACTATGTAAAAGGAGGGCATAATTTGTTAAATCTTATACACTTAATTAAACATAAATCCAGGATTTAATACAAAGATTTGCTGAGGAATTATTCCACTCTCAAACTTCAAATTTCAAAGAGATTCAACGGACAATTTAAAAAGTACAGGGGTTCGTTTCGACAAAATAGATAAATATAGGGGCCCAAGTGCAAAATGCCCATAGATTTCAGATAGCAGTCGACATCTGGACCCACACTTGCTTACACGGCGACGTATTCGCATGAAACTTTCGGTTTTCATGGAAAGTGTGCACTGCCCTTTTGTAACCGACTCTGTTTATTGTATAAATACAGATTCATCGACTGTTCAATATACATTCTTCAGATTTAAGCAACGATTACTTTTGAACACACACAGAATCATTCAATCTTGATCATGGCGGAAAACACTGTTCCAGATTCTAATCAACCAGAGGTTCGTCTTTTCTAAAGTTTAATCGTAGTTCATTTTATTTTGTACACATGCTTTTGAATAAATGATTTTAGTATGTATGTTTTGATGTTGTTTCGATACATTTTGTAAGAACATAGAATCTGTCGCTGGTTGAGAATTGAAGCAGATTAGATGAAATTAGGTATTCGTAATTGAAAAAAATCATGAGAGATTGTTTCGATTGTTCTTATCCTTCCAAAATTGAGACTAATTCAAATTATTGCAAGGAGGATGTACACTTTCGTGATCATAAATTAATGAATTGATCAATTGACTAAAACAGTTGCACATTTCTAGTTTTCTACCTCCTAATCTTCTACACAATTCAAATATACCATCATTGTTGATCTATACAAGCACAGAATTACATTAGAAACTCGCGATAGTGATTCAAGTAATTAACAATGTTTGCAAACAGTATTATGTTAGTTTAATCATGCATTTAAGTGATGTAAACATGTTTCTCGATACCAGGAATAACTAATACGATCATTTGAGAAATGATTTGATTATGATTTCTTCTATTTGTTACAAAAGGTTCAAAGCGAAGAACAAAAGTTAAAGTACCTAACCTTTGTACAAGAGGCAGCAAAGAACGCAGTTCCGTACGCATCAAAAGCCTACGATTACGCAAAAGAAAACAGTGGTTCCCTAAAACCTGGAGTCGAGGCAATAGAGGGTACTCTCAAGACTGTTATTACCCCTACTCTTCATACCTTCAATGACGTCCCTGTAAAAGCCCTAAAATTTGTCGATCGTAAGGTCAGTAATTTCATTACACTAATCTTTTCTATACATCAAATCCTCATCTCCTTTTACAATTCCAGGTTGACGAATCTGTCACTAAAGCGATGTCGACTACTGTCGCGAATGAAATCAAGAACCATGGTGTTGTTGAAACTGCATCTGGGCTTGCAAAATCTGCGTACACAATGATGGAACCGACTGCAAAAGAACTGTTGGTGAAATACGAGCCGGTTGTAGAGGAACGGGCTGCTTCAGCTTGGCAATCTTTGAATAAAATGGCGTTGTTTCGTAACGTGGCTAAGGTGGTTGTACCGACGGCAGCTTTTTTGTCTGAAAAGTATAATGAGACTGTACAGAAAACGGCGGAGGAAGGATACCAGGTTTCTTCGTATCTGCCATTGGTGCCCACTGAGAAGATTGCTAAGGTGTTCAAGGCTCCTGAGGGAGAAACGGAACTAGAAACAGAAGCGGTGGTTCATAGTGGGGAAGAAGGAGCTGTGGTGGCTCATTGATTAGCATTATTATTTGTTTCGGTTATTTGCAAGTGTTTTTCGTTTTGTTCAATTTTACCTGAACCGTACACGAGGATGGAGTGATCGTGAGGGTAAATGTTAGTGTAGGTTTTGGGTGAACACACATGTAATTTCGTTTTTTATTATTATTATTATTATTATTATTATTATTATTATTATATGTTTATGTATGTTTGAGATAGTATTTGTTTGGCTTCCTGATTTGTATACAATTATCATGGAAACTTAACCGTTGAATAAAATAATAATATAATTTTAAGGTGTTTATATTGTTATGGACAAAGTGCAAATCTATTATGCAATAACTATCTAATCGTAGTCAAAATTTATCAATCATGGGGATGGTTACCAGGCTTCGTTCTTATCTCCATTTCTTTTCAATGATGTTTAAAAATTAATCCCTTCTGCTGACTGCTTAGAGCTATCGTGCTGGTAATGGTGAAAAAGTAAAGCCTAACAAATAATAGCTTATATTGATTCTAATTAGGTGGTGAACTTTGAATATAATGAACCTGACTATTTAGAAATTATAATAAACAAGTATCACAGATAACCAAATGTCCATTGTATGTCTCCCCATTTTTCAGTTCTACCAGCTATCATAATGCACAAAAATAAAAGAATAAAAATAATAACATAAGTATGAAGCCAAAGGTAATATCTTATTAACTCCAACATGTATCAGGATGTCATGATACTTATTCATAGATGAACAAAAATTCAAACCATTGGCGTTTGCAGTCAAAGTTAGATATTTAGCTCTACTTCTCTCAAAGATGGAGCACCAGATATTTGCAAGACATATTAAAGGGAAGAATAACCCTCTGAAACCCAAATAAAACCGATGACTAAAACAGAAGAATATCGCTAGAAGAGGGAAAAGATCGTACCATAGGATGGCCTTGTGACGTCTTTAGTAGAGATAGAGGAAGCTGATGCAAAAATTAACAACAATAATGAATGACAGACAGCACAAATGTGGTGGAAGAATCGAAGATTTTGACTTTTTGATAACCAATTTTAGTAAGAATCTAAAGAAATCATGGAGATTGGGGATTATCGGTTTGGGGAGCTCCATCATTCGTTTGTTGCTACCATTCATGGAGAAGGAGGAATAATTGTTTAAACCAAAAATGGAGAAAGAAGAAGACAACAGTTTGGATTTATAGTACTCTTCGCACGGTTCCAATGAAGTTATGAGGTTCGTAATACCAAACGCGCATAGCCGACGAACTGAGTTTTCTTGAGGAAGAAAACCGTGCCGGCGAGGGGTTTGTCAAAGCAGAAACCCACTGAATCGATGTTTGTCTCTCAATCAAACGGAGAAAGAAAACGGATGCGATTTAGGGAGGGTTTAGGGTTTAGGGCAATCGGTGCAACTCCACTTGACATTTTTGCCATGAATTTGGGTTTCTTCGAAGAGCTCAGAGCTGTGAGTGATAGGCAACGAAGGGTGAAAATGCTGGATGAATGTACTGAGGGGCGGTTGGTAGTGGCAACGATTGACACGTAACGATTCCATCAATCAAACGGAGAAAGAAAACGGATGCAATTTAGGGAGGGTTTAGGGTTTAGGGCAATCGGTGCAACTCCACTTGACATTTTTGCCATGAATTTGGGTTTCTTCGAAGAGCTCAGAGCTGTGAGTGATAGGCAACGAATGGTGAAAATGCTGGATGAATGTACTGAGGGGCTGTTGGTAGTGGCAACGATTGACACGTAACGATTCCACGCGTCGGACCGAACCGAAAATGGATCCGAAATCCGAAAGCGGGTCCGGAAGACGGAACAACCGGGAAAACCCCAAAAAAACGTACACCAAACACAAAGAAATTACGTGTTTTAATTATATAGTATAATTAATGAAACCAAACATGTTTTTTATTTCCATGTTTGTGTTCTTATCAATTTTTATGGATTTGTGCACGACATAAGCATCAAGGGTAATTTGGTCTTTTAACATGGATAAGGGCACCACAGGGACCAAATTTGTTATTTTTTTGCCATCGAGGGACCATAAATGTGGGATTTCAAAAGAATGACTACCGGTATAATTTGATGTCAACCACAGGAACCAAAATTGTAATTTACTCTAAAATAAGTGTCCATCTGTTTATGTCAAATCTTTTTTCAGATGGTGTAAATATAGGCTATAACATTCAGACTAAGATCAGACATTTTCATCAATGTTACTGCTCTACAAAAGCTAGGCATCATGCTTTTGGTTAGTCTTCACCACTTTTAATAATCTCGGACTACAAAAGAAAAAACTGATATAATTCCTTTTTTATGTTCATAAGAAATCTAATTATTCTTTGTTGTTTACTAAGAATAAATATTTTTTGGGAACTTTTGATTCTATTGGATATGCAATTCCAGGAAGCTTGCTTACTATCACGTATAAGGATACACAATCACTCCGTTTTCGAATGAGAAATTTTATTTGGCTTGCGATATAAAGGTAAATAATAATCATCTTAATTTAATTTCGTATTTTCATTTTCACCTTCTCTCTTGCAGCTAAAGACATTTATAAAAGTGTGACCTCGGTGTGAAGCACCTCATCTTGCTGAGATTGTGTATCCATACGTGTTTTTTGGTAGACTTTGAAAACACCCTTCCTGTTATAACATTATCCTTTTAAAATGCAAGGCTTTAATAAGAAAAAATATAAATTTAATTTTTCTATAACATGGTTTTTCAAAGTTTTAATGTTTTTTAAATAGTTTATTTAAACTTTTTTTTCTTATTAAAGCATTATACTTAAAAAGTACAATTCTATAAATAGTTATATTTTAAAAATAGCCACCTAATTATAACATTGTACTTTTAAAGTATGAAGAAAACCCTACTTTTAATATTATGTTTTTATTCAGCATGCATTAGGCTAAATATTATTACTTTGAATTAAAAATTATAGATAATTGATATATAGTAAACATTGGTACTTTATTACATATTTAGTAAAAAAAATAACATTGGGAATTTTTGATAAAATATTTTAAAATAATGAGACTTTATTGAAATTTTTCAAAGGAACCCTGATAAACCAGAAGGAATGACCGAACTCAATATGTTAAGCGTATTTTGTCATTTTATGTAAAAAACTGTTTAATTTTGATACTTTTTCATGAACCGGCCCACAATAATGGAACTTTTTAGAGATTTCTCTAAATATAATATTATCATTTAAATGCTATATACATTTACCAATTTATTTTTTTGTTAGAACATTGTACTTTAAATATTAAGATATTGACTTATAAAAAAAATTGTAAACCGCACCATTTGAGTGACCCATGTCAACTCGCCCCAACGTCCATGTGGGATGTCAACGACGGAAAACTAGTGATTTTTTGGTGTGTCAGGGTTTGAACATTAGACCTCCTATATCGAATTCCACTCATCAACCGTAGGCTCCCATCACGGGGGCTTTGGTAATTGTAAACATGTGTATCGTCTGTGATAATGAATTGTAAGTTCAATAAACTTTTTTACATATTTAGTCAAAAAAACTTATTTTGTGTTCAACATACCATTGAACTAGTTGGAATTGTTCAAAGAGCACTATTATAACCAAGTATACTTGGTTTTGCCAGTTTTTCGCATCTTTTTAGGCCAAGCATGGGTTTTCCGGCAAGCATGAATTTTCGGCCACCATCTCCAGGAAGCTTAATTTTTGAAATCAAGCTTAGATTTCCACTTTCAAATTTGAATAACCCTTGGAAACAAAATTTCAATAAAATCGATTAAATAAAACCGTTATTCACGGATGAAGGTCTTCAGGAACTGATACTAGATACATATAATTCTAGAAAATCCTAAATATGAAACATCAATTTCTGAAGCTAGTGTTTATAGTTCGGTTTCGAAGAAGGACGATTTAGGGTTCAATTTTGGTAAGGTTTGCTATACCAACTAATAGGCAAAGAAGATGGGTTAAGGTTTGTTTTTGGTTAGAGTTGGTTCAATGAACTGATGACTATAAATGATTTATGATTTGTTCATGAATTGAAAATCAGATCCTAAATCGAAAATCAAGCTTTAAAGATGGAACTAGACGATTTGTTAATATTTGAAAATCTAAACCCTAAATCAAAACTCTAGTGTATTAATCTCTGAAAAATTGGAACTTAAAACTAATTTCTGCATGTGTTCATCAACGTGAATTAAATGAGAAACAAAATTGAATATTTGAATTGATTTTTGTGTATGTTCTTCAACCATGAACACCTAAAGTTATATTAGTGCCTTGCGAAACATGGATGGAATTGAACTTCGAAGGTGCAACTCAATGATTTTTTTGCACATTCTTCAGAACTCGCTAGAAAATTCATGCTTGGACAGAGAAGGTGGCCAGAAATACATGGTTGTCCGAAAAACTCATATTTGGCCGAAAACGCTGTCAGAAGCGAGTAAACCCCACTATACCTAATTTTGATACTTTTTAAACAATTTCAACAAGTTTAATGGTGTATTGGGCACAAATATAAGTTTAGTGACTAAATGTGTACAAAAATCTAATGTTTCTTCTTTTATTTTTTATTTTGTTTGAGTGACACTCAAATATTGGATATGAGATTTGTTTATCGGGGAATGTATGTTTATTGATCACAAAAGGGGAGGGTAAAGATCGTTAAGACATAAGAAAATATATGACATGTAGTTGTTTCATTTGTCATGTTGTCACGATGATTACATAAAAAATTCATACAATCCTTAACAAATAAATCAAAAAACACACTTTCAGGCTTATCTAATTAAGTAGTTACGATAATACATAACAAATGCGTTAAGTCCTTAACAGTTAAGTCATTACGATCCAAACATATACTTTTACTAATTTAAATAATCCAAACACATACTTTTACCAACTTAAACAACACAAGCACATTGGCAAATGCATTCACTAAAAAACAATTAAGTCATTACAGTTCAAATAAAAAATTCCCTAAACATCACTAATCAGAAAACAAGCATCATGTATTAACAAAAAACGTGCACAAATTAGAAAATCGCTAATAATTGATCGTAGTGGCGTAAGCTACATCAAAAGGATAATCATTTAGATACATTCCTATATTATTGGAAAATGAAGATAAATTCCTACATTGTTTTACAGTTCTTGAGAACTGAACTTATTTTAGAATCGAGTATTGGACATATAAACACAAAAAGAACATTCTATAGAATTTATCAGATAAAGAAAAAAGGACATAAGTTACACACATAAATATGATATTTAATGAGAATGATAGAATTGTAAAAAAACAAAACATTCAAAATATAATAGCATACTCATTTGCATGAGAATATGTGAGTTCATAATGATGATTGATAATTTGATGTGCATTTGATTGATATTCTATTAAGAATGTAGAACTAGGGAAACACTCTTTCAAGTGATGGTAGAGATGATACTTTTGTGTTGTGAATGTAACTGATAATGAAGGCTAGAATGATAGTGATGGTGGTGGTCTTTGCCGATCGTAACATTAAAGAAGAAACATGAAGCAATTGATGTAGATGAATTCCAGGATAATGATGTGAAATTGATTTGAATATACCTAATTTAAATGGATATTATTTTATTATAGTAATTGATTTAATTACTTAACATAAATAATTCATATTTAATATTACAATATATTACTCTTAATACGATTGTTATTTATCTATGGTCCATATTAAGTCCTATAACAATACAATAATTAGAATATATATATATATATATATATATATATATATATATATATATATATATATATATATATATATATATATATATATATATATAAAAGATCAAATGAAACTTGATAAATATTGTATAACATTATAATTAAATATGGACCAATTATTTTAAATCCAGACAAAGAAATAATAGTAACTGACATATAAATTAATTAATTTTAAATAAATAAAATCTTATAAATCCGATAATAGACTCTTATAATTAAAAAACTGATATTTTTTTTTTTTAAATTCTGACCGATCCACATACCAATATCAACGTCAAGTTTACACATGCAATTTTAGTAGTGAACGAGCTATTTTCTTGGTATGATGCATGCCTATTGCATGGGAAATGATATGCATGCATTAAATAATGTTTTCGCTATGTTTTTGTAATAAAAAGATGACAAGAAGAAGTCCTGAAATAGGACCACCAAGTGGGACCTACCTGTAGGGATGACGTTATGGCTAGATAGCTATAAATTGCGTATGTAAACTTGACGATGATATTGGTGGCTTTATACAATCATTGATTCTATTGGTCCACTGATAAAATAAAAAACATTTTATAGAAAGAAAAAAAACAAAAGAAAAAAACAAACATTTTCAATCAAAGTCGCAACATTGATGGATCCAACTCGCACAATTGATTATGGTCATGCCATATGTCGTTTGTTTATTCATTGTTCCTTTCTTTCTCTTTTCAATAAAATTTTATAAAACTAGTGGGTAGCCCGTGCTTTGCACGGGGCGAAAGAAGAAGGACCTTTTTTTTTTCTAAACCAGCAGCTACTAATAATTTAAAGAAATTTAAGAACCATCAAGCAGTAATTTTGATGAATAGATGCATAACAAAAACCTGGACTATGATTTCCGAATTATGAATTGACTAATGTGCATTTTTTTATGTGTATTACCTTAAGAGCCCTTCCAATAATTCACAGAGGAAATCCATATGTTAACAGCAATACCTCCTCAGAGAATGTTGAAATATGCTCCAAAAACGTAACTTAAATGGAATGGAAAGCAATTTGAAAAGATAGTTTTTATGTTTTATTTTTTCACATTTTGCGTTGTACACCACCTACAATTCAAGAAATAGATATCTACATTGAATCCACATACTAACTCAAGTAAAAGATTTCTTCATTTCCAGTTTGCTCACTGGAGTCGAGAAAAATTTTGTCAAAACTATCTAGGATTTGATGTTAATACTCAAAAGGCATATTGCAAGAAATAGCAACGTACTTTAAACTGGCTACCAATAATAGCAATGTATTTATAGCTGTTTACACATAATACCAACGTGCTTACATTTCTTTAAAAATAATAGCAATGTACTTTATTTTTATCCCATAATAGTACCGTACTTATAAACTGTTTACCCAAAATAGCAGCGTACTTGCACTTTGCAACCAATACGGACAATGTATTTTCTTTGTTAAATTTTGTTATTGTAGGTAGAGAAATATGAGTACATTGCTATTTAGGGAAAATAATTGGAAAGTATGTAACTATTATGGGTTACATATCGGTATATTCCATAGAGAATGTAAGTACATTGCTATTGGGCGTAAAGAAACGTAAGAACATTGCTTCTATGGGTAATAGGCAAAGTACATTGCCTATATTGGTATAAAGAGTAAAGTATATTGCTATTTTCTACAATTTGTCCATACTCGAACTCTAATCTTTGGAGAATTAAGTGAATTTGTACATACAATTTGGGCGGTTAATCATTTGGCGGTCTGCAGAAATCGGCCTAGGCGGCCGATTAATCGTTTCACGGTCAGCAACTAATTACGATTAGGCCTAATCGGTCAGGCTTGGCGGTTTGGTCAAATGCCAGTCTTGACGGCCAATTAATCGGCCTTGCCGGTCATTTTTTTAATTTTTTCAAGAATATTTTATTTTTATAATTTGTTGATTTTTTGGTCAAATATCTGTCTAGTAAGTCCATAAAACTAAAAAAAATCAAAATTAAAGAAAGAAAATACAAAAATATAAAATCTTTGATGTGTATTTAAAAATAAAATGAATCATATTTGTTTTTTTTGTTATCTTCATTTATTCTTAAATAAATTCATTTATAATTTAGGGTCTCCAATTAATTTCCGATTAATCCGTCGACCTCACTTGATCGCCAAATGATTTTTACAACATTGCTCACATATAGGTCATTTAAAATATTATTCTCAACATTTTATAAGCATAAAAAGGTGAACAAAATTAATAACTAGATTGTGAAGAATGTGTAAATTTAATTTGTAAAGACTATACTCTGTTGTAGTTTCCATATTTTGTTAGAGCAATTCATCTTCTTTGGGGAGTTCATGCAACTAATTTCCTAGTCTATTTGCTTGTTTGAAGAACAAATTGAACCTTAGGTCCACTTGAAAGAAAACCACTCCAAACTCAACATATTAATGCCGGAGTTGCCTTCTCAGAGCACAAATCAACAAGCATATTCGCATAAGAGTTGCGGGTGGAATATATACACCGTTTATAATTGTTGAAGTTAAAGACCGAATGAAGTTTATTTATTGAGTTTGGTATTTTGCAAAATTTCAAATTTTGGTGTAATCAAACATCCAGTTGGTCAATTTCCACATCTATAAATATTGTCCACTACATAAGGTCTCACCGTGGTTACCTAGCACCTCCTATTTTAGCATAAATGTAAATAAAATGCAACTGGTATAAAAAACAACCATAGTAAAAACAGTTGAATTTAAAAATATTTAAACAACCTTGAAAGTTACAAACTCGTATAAAAAACAACCATAGTAAGCAATAAGATATCTCAAAGCTACTGTCCCATAATCATTCAACATTGCTATCGAAAATTCGGCATGACTACTGGGGTAATTGGATAAAATCTATACTGACCCGACTCAATAAAAAATAGCCCCAAAAACAATACGGGACATATCAACTTTACAGTACAACTGCAAGGGTTATTTTAAACCATAAACAAAATGCCTCTGAATTAGATATCATAACTATACCGCATTAAGGGACAATTATATCTTCTGATCATCTTTTCTATCTATAATCTACATAATAGCTTCTAAGTCCATCATTTCTATCATCCCATATCAATCATCATGTTCCTGATGTACATACCTAGAAAAATTCATCATGTACACACCTTAGTAGCTAGGTATGTCTAGCTACACTAATGCACACACTTCCCAGCTTTAACCACTTCCAAGCATCCTTCCATATCTATCGGTTTATTAAATGATTATATATATATATATATATATATATATATATATATATATATATATATATATATATATATATATATATATATATATATATATATATATATATATATATATATTACACAACTAAACATATAACATTTGTCTAATCATAATTGAATTCTTTCTAATAGTTATTCAATTCCATTTCATTGGCTAAACATGCTATACAAAAGCTCTATACTCAATTTTGCCAATTTTACCATTTTTGTCTCACTTTGACCAAATATGGTATTTTTGAATTTCAACAATGTCTTTAAACGATATTAAATTTTCTAACTTCTTGATAAGTTTATTTCAAGGGATTGATGTCAAAACATCCTTCAATTTACGGGTTTATACCATTTTGCCAACTCTAAACCAATAAAGTTTCTAAAAACAGAAACCATTGCAAAAACGTAATATTTATTCGTTCACATGACATTTATCAGATCCCAACACATCATAAATTATTTCCAATTCTATTCATGCTCCATTTCGGTTTATTAAATTGTCGCATACCGGTTGGAATACATAATTCCAATCCAATTCCAACAAGTGTCAGCAATCTTCCTATACACATTTTCGTATCAAATAATCATAAATATGTTGTTTCATGTATAGTTAAACTTTAACTGTTCTTACTTTTAAATAACATTTTGTCTATTCCAAATCTCACTTAGTAATAAACGTTCAAACGTTAAAATCTAATTATACCTAATTCTACTCATTTTAACATATACCTATCATAAAAATATCCCCTTTGAGATTCTTGATTGAGTATTACAAATTCCGAATAGATTATCCACACATGAGAGTTGTTCCCCACAAATAACTTAAATAGATCAAAACATTAACTTGTAAACTTGAAATGTGCCAACAAATCGCCTTACAAAAAATTGTTCCTACCCACATATAAACATATATATATATATATATATATATATATATATATATATATATATATATATATATATATATATATATATATATATATATATATATATATATATATATATATATATATATATATTCAATAAAATTTCATGGAGTTGTAGGACAATTACAACATACATCAACAATTCTTTTGATTCCATAATAATTTTGTATGGTTTGAATCTTACCTTTCAATTCAATCCAAACATGGAATTAATCAATTCCATGGGTATTTTGCAACTCCATTTCTCAGTCAAATCCTCTATTTCTGTTCCAAACACATGTAATCATGCCAATGTCAAGCTTCTATTTAACAACTATCTTAAGTTACAAAGTTCTTAGGTTAAAACAAACACAAATACTTGATTATTAGATTTCCTTGGACTCATTCTATGGTGTTTATCGAAAATCATATTCCAATTTCGAAATGAATCAAGAGTTTTTCAGATTTAATATGCTATGGTGTTTATCGAAAATATGATATTAGGAGTTGCATATGAAATTCTACACAATATCAGGTCTCCTACTCTAGCCCTTGCCGACTGGCGTCGCACACCACCTCCACCGTCGTCGGTAGCGTTGGTTTCGGCCACCCAATCATCTTTTTCTGGTCAGAATTACGCACAACAATAGTAGCAGCACCTGATCGACATTCCTCTCTCAATCCTGAACTCTTTCTACCCGACTCCCTCCTTCCCCTCATCGATTTTCTGTTTCTCTCGACATCAGATCACGTACTCAATTCCTTGTCCTTGTCCTCGACCTCTTTTTCTCTTTTTTGCAATTTTTACGAACACAAATGTGTTCTAGATGAAAAATGAGAAGAAAGGGGTGTATCTAATTTTGACCTGTCAAAAAGGACAGCAAAAAGACCAAAATACCCCTCCACCAATGCCTTAGTAATTTATTCTGTATTTCTTCCTGATTTTTGGCAAACTTTATGACTTTTAGGGTATTACTTGCCATAGCTGCATATTATGACTATGAGATATGGCAAATGGATGTTAAAACCGTTTTCCTTAATGGAAACCTATATAAGGATGTGTATATGGCACAATCGGAAGGTTTTGTACATACCAAGTACCCAAATAGCGTGTGTAAGCTTGAGATATCTATTTATGGACTCAAACAAGCATCTCGCAGCTGGAACATTTTCTTTCATGAAAAGTTCAAAGAGTTTGGATCTTCAAGAAGCCAAAATGAGTCCTGTATTTATGTCAAAGCTAATGGGAGTACTGTAGTCTTCCTAGTATTGTATATAGATGACATACAACATACAGGAAGCGACATCCCAACGTTGAAAAGTGTGAAAACTTGGTTCGGGAAGTATTTCACTATGAAGGATTAAGGAAATGCAACATATATATTTGGTATAAAGATCTATAGGGATAGATCAAAGCGTCTAATAGGACTTAGCCACAGTACATACTTAGAAAAAATCTTGAAGAAATTCAAGATGCATAATTCCAAGAAAGGGTTCTTACCCATGCCACATGACATAAAATTGAGTAAAGAACAATGTCCCAATACCAGTGAAGAACTGGACAGAATGAGTCGAATCCCAGATGCTTAAGCTATAGGATCGATCATGTATGTCATTATATGTACTCGAACTGATGTCTCGTATGCTATGAGCATGGTGAGCCAATATCAGGATAACCATGGTGAAAATCATAGGACGGTGATGAAAACATTCTTAAGTATACGAGGAGAACAAAAGATATGGTCTTCCGTTGTATGAATGTTTTGTTATTATGATAAAATCCCAACACTATGATTAACTATCATTTTAGAGATGGTTCCACATATGCTACAACGTACCTTTACCCCGAATATCTTCTTCATCACCTATATTAGCCATGTTAGCACGTCTAAGACGAATAAGGTCTTATCCACCTCAAAGGATGTATTGTAGTGTATATGTGCTTTGGTCAATATAACTGAGGATGATGGAAGTCATCTCTTCCAGGACCACTTCACAAAGGTTACTATTTCTTTATTTCTTATGCTCTTAACATGATAATGTTGTAAACAATTTACAACCTCATAACCTGAATGTCAATACATTCTCACAACTCTATACTAGTAGGAGTATGGTATGAGATTCACAACAATGGTTGAACTCATGAATATATTTAACCTATCATTGTAAGTCTCAATGGGAGGTTTAAGCACATATGTCTCATTCAATATGTGATACCATTAAGCGAAGGTATTGGGGTTTAATGGTTGGGCAGACTCCTAAGAGTGGGTTGATTGTATTATTGGCTATCTATAAAATATTGGCAAAGTTTAGTTTAGTATTTTCAATATTTACTTCTTAGTTAATGAATACCCATTTGTTGTTTCTCAAACATTAATTGATAAAGACTAGAACCCAAGTTGCAAAACAAGTAAACGGCTAAGTGACATTTTTTCTGTCTATGACAACGCCTATCAATATCAAGTATTTTAGTCGTTGTTAGACCCTATTCTTGGTGAAATTATATTAGATATATATTGGTATTACTCACTTTTGTGCTAGTACTTGTATGCAAGAAAAAGATGAAAACAGGGACTAAACATGGACAAAATGGAAGAAGTTTTGGATAAGGACCTTTTCAGTCGAATACGTACGCACGCCACGAGTAGAAGACACGCACGTCGCGTGAAGTCAAAGATCAGGCGGTGTATTGAAATTCAAAGTGCGAAATACGGGGATAATGGATAAGACGTGCCACGGTTTAAAGCCATGCGCGATGCGTTTAGCTGGATTTTGCAACTATAAATAGAGGTGCCTAGGTCAAATTTAGAAGCGAAGAACGACCCAAAAGGTGTATGTTAGGACCTAATTTGTTGGTTTATGCTTGGCATTATATTTCTAAAGTCAAGATTTAAAGGCTGGAAGACGTTTTCGGTTTTGGAGCGAAAACCTCACTAATTTCGGTGGTGAGGACCGAAATCCATGAGGATTTCGGTTGGGCTGTGGCCTGCTTTCGGCTGGGCTTGGCTGTTGGGTGGCCTTTGTATTCGACTAGTATATATAGTGTTTCATTAGTCATTTGTTAGGTTAGCCGTTTTGGGATGATTGTTTTAGGAGCATCTTTGTTCAAGCAATCTTCAAGAACCTTATGTACCGGTCTGTTAATCTTAATAGAGTGCATTAAAGGTTTGTTGTAATCTGTGTTATTATGTGTTTCGATTCATATTCGTTGGGATTCCGTACCAATCGAGTGTGTTTGATTGATACCAAGTAGATCTAGGATTATTTGGGACTAACAAGTGGTATCAGAGCCTAAAATCCCAAATTTTTGGGTGTTTTGGTATCAATTATTCAAAACATGTGCTTGGATCTTGACGATTTTGAGCGTTTTTGGACCGATTTGATCGATTTTGGGTGTTTTTGTTCGAAGTGTTCTTCGTGTTCTTGGCACTTTCAAGCGAAAAATCATTGAAAACGGAGTTTTTGATCCTCAAAACTCGTTTTTTCTACAAAAAAAAACGACGTTTTTGGAGGCTTTTTGGAGGATTTCGACCAGATCTGGAAGAATTCGGTCACGCTCCTGAGGATTTTGGAGGATTTCGGTGGATTTTTACTAGGATTTTGGTTAGGGTTTGCCTGGTTTTCGGTCCGTTAAGGTGGATTTCGGTCATCCTATTTGACGTTTTCGGTGCAGCTAGGGTTTTTGAAGATTTTCAGTCTGCTCTTGAGATTTCGGTAGAAATCCTGGTTTTCGGCCTGGGGATTTCGGTCAGGATTTCAACAAAGCTGGAACATAGGTTTTCGGTCTACAGTGATTTTCACTCAAAAAGGGGGAGAATTAAAACAAACAAAAAATCAAACAAAAAATTATAAAATTAAAAACAACAAAAATTTCAAAATTTCAAAAATACAAAAATATGTCTTACTTTTATGTCTTTGCTTGTCTTACTTTTATGTCTTTGCTTTTCAAAAATTAAAAAATCCAAAAATATTTTCCTTTACACAAATTTGCACGATCGTCAATGTTTCTGATTAATACCAATCAGGAATACAAATCCAAATTTTGCACGATCGTCAATGTTTCTGATCAATACCAATCAGGAATACAGATCCAAATTCTCATGTCAAAGATGTGACTCACTATTATCGTGACTCGCTAAGACATTACTTACCTACCGACGACGCACCAATATATACCACTCACTGCTGAGGTAACACTTAAGTGCTAATGATTCTTACTGTTACACCATAGTAAGTTTGAAGCACTGACAACCGTTTCTTAACCAAATCTATAAGTATTTCTGTAACACCAACTTCTAGACACTTTGAGTAAAGCCACTCAGAGTCGAGAGTTAAAAAGTTTGTGCTGATGGTTAGATTGCATACCTTAATCTATCTCACACACCAATCCAATCTTAACCACCTCTATTTTTCTGTTGCAAGAAATAGACGACTCACCATTTAAAACCAAGTGGTGATGATATTTCGTAACTCTATGCCAGTGATCTCTGCTACAACACCAATAGTTGATGTGAGGCATCAACAACCATTCTTACCTATAAAACTTCTAATTTAAGAGTTGGATGACTCAGTGTAATAAACCATACACTGATGACAATTCGAAAGTCTAGCTGATGGGTATGTCAAATAACCAAGACATATTACACGCTCACACCGCTCTTGACCCAATCCTTCTTCTAATACAGATGTTCGTGACTCGATATGATATTACCTCGCATTGATGAAACATCGAAATTCTGGGTCAGTGATCGTTGTTGTTAACCACAATAACTGTATGACCCCAACAACTTTACCGGGATTCAAAATTGGCACTAGGATGGTACACTCCGCAGAGTTTAGATACCATCGAACGTCTCGCCAAGAGCCAAGTCAACTTGTTGACTTGTCAACTGCATTGAGATCTTTGATCAAGGATATGCAGGGGCCAAAATCAAAACGGCCATGAGTAGTTCACCGATACTCAAACAATCGCAGTGTGTTCCCCCGGGTTCACACATATACTTTTAGAAGTCTCATTCTGAGCCAATGATGAATCCTTGAACAACTGTGGTAAGAGTCTTATAACTCTGTGACCCACATGATTTTTGGTCATCATTGCGTGCTAGTTATAGTCGAAGACAATCAGTGAAGTCTTTCAAGTGATGGAGCCAGAAGTGAAGTTTGAAGTTTTCAACACAATCATTTCAACCCCAGAGAAGGTGAATTATAACTCCATGTGACAAGCTGCATTGAATTCCTCCTCTATCAGTTCGTTGCTACACTTGCACCTTTATGTGATCATGAAGAGAAGTGTAGAGCCGGACTCCCGTTCCAGTCAAAGTCAAATCAAAAGCTGGATGTGCTAATCCAAGACCTATAGCCTATTCACCCAATACGCGTTTAAAGTCAAATCATGAAGATCTGAAGTTGTCTCTACAACATGCTGAAAGTTTTTAACATCTACACCCGTCACTCGTAAAACGGGAGATTGTTAGAATTCTTCTGCAGAGCATAACTTTAAGCCAAGTTCAAGAGAAGCCTGAAGAATAATGCAAGCAGTAAACCAAGGGGGAGATTGTTAGGAGCTAATTTGTTGGTTTATGCTTGGCATTACATTGCTAAAGTCAAGATTTAAAGGCTGAAAGACGTTTTCGGTTTTGGACCGAAAACCTCACTGATTTCGGTGGTGAGGACTGAAATGAAATCCTCATGGATTTCGGTTGGGCTGTGGCCTGTTTTCGGCTGGGCTTGGCTGTTGGGTGGGCTTTGTATTCGACTAGTATATATAGTGTTTCATTAGTCATTTGTTAGGTTAACCCGTTTTTGGAGGATTGTTTTAGGAGCATCTTTGTTCAAGCAATCTTCAAGAACCTTATGTACCCGTCTGTTAATCTTAATAGAGTGCATTGAAGGTTTGTTGTAATCCGTGTTATTGTGTGTTTCGATTCATATTCGTTGGGATTCCGCACCAATCGAGTGTGTTTGATTGATACCAAGTAGATCTAGGATTATTTGGGACTAACAATGTAACCTAGGCTTCTTTGTCTCGTGATTTCAGTTTCCAGTAGCTTTAAAGTGATATTTTCTTGTTTTTCATTTATTTTAGTATTTCTTAATTTTAGTTCTAGATTGATTCATTCGATTCTGGATTGTAGAATATGTGGGAACAAGTTTAGTTGGTATTATTTTCGAAATAAGTAACTCTTGGCTTCTGGATTTGGTTTAAGTTCAATATAATCATTCGGTTTGAGTTAAAGTGCATGTTTTCGATATTGTTTATGTTTGAATGTTATTTTGGATTGTTTGGATTGTTTATTGCTTCTGATTTTCCTGGAATAATCTTCTGGAATCAGTAAGTAAGTTTGGTTTTGAGTTTGAAGTAGTTTAGTTTAGTTAATGTTTGGTTTGGTTTTCGGTATTCGATTTTATTGGTTTTTGGGGAGTGAAAGAAACACCGCCAACTATAGTGTGACACTGTAGTTGGTCATCTAACACTATATCTTAACCACGAAACTCCCATGGATCGACCCTTGCTGCTTGACACGCCTAGGTCGTTAGGCGGTCAAAAATAGAAAAGTAAACCCCTACAAGCAACTAGTATAGTAGCAGTAAGGGTCGATCCGCGGGAGTTTGGTGGTCAAGGTATAGTGTCAGAATAACCAACTATAGTGTCATGCTATCGTCAGCGGTGTTTCCTTCACTTCCCGAAAAACCGAATAAATCTAATATCGAAAAACTAAAACAATCATAAACTAAACTAAACTACTCCAAACTTCAAACCACAATTACTTACTGATTCCAGAAGTGTATTCCAGAAAATCAGAAGCGACGAACAATCCAAACCATTCAAATAAACATTCAAACATAAATAATACCGAAAAACTTGTAAAATAACTGAAAGCGAATTATTATATTGAACCAAAGTCAATTCCAGAAACTACAATGTTCCAACTCCGAAAATAATCCAAACTTAACTTGTCTCAACAGATTCTACACTTCAGAACCGTTGAAATCAAGCCAAAACTAAAACTAAGAAATAATGAAATAAACAAGAAAACATAAAAAATACCAAGTAAAGCTACTGAATTCCGAAATATGGAGTCAAAGAAATACTATCCCAAACCAGACTTTCGATATTGTCCATGACTTTCGATGTTTTCCATGTAACGAGCTTTCAGAAATATTATCCCAAACCAGACGATCTTAGGTAGTAAGGTGCATAATTGCCCTTTTAGGGCCACCCGTTTCAGACCTACCGGCTCAAACAACAAAGGCCACTGATTGACAATTACCTCCTAAATTCCAATCCTCAAATATTCCAAATCTAAAATTTTCTAACTCCTAAAAACTCAACTTATTTGACTAAATCAATAGCATGCTAACAACTAAATAGTATCTCTTGAAAAATACCAATGCTATAACATTCAAAAGCTATTCGTTTCAAAATTAGAATCTCTTAAAAATTTTGAAAAATTGCTTAAAATTTGAAAATTACTCGTTTTTTGCAAAAATTTCAAAATAAACTATTTTGACCGTCCACATCCGACACTTAAAACCGTACAACGTCCCCGTTGTACATAAAAATAGATTCAAAACAAGGGAGAAAGAGTTACCCCTTTAGACTGTAGACTACTTGTTGGAACTACTTGTCACAGGATACAAAAACACGTATACCTCACGATTCAGATTCCTGGAGTTGTGGCGCAACAGTGAACATGCCGGTGGAATGGCAAGTGTAGGGGTACAATGACCCCACACTTGCTTGAAACAACTCCTTAATAGATTTCCCTTGGTACTTGCACAAACAAACTCAAAGAAAATTAAACGCAAAAAGAACAAACACCAAATAAAAAAATAAAAGACAAAAGATAGTAACAAGTTATGTACAATGTTTCAAAAGATCAAAGGAAAAGTGCAATCAGTGATCATGCTAAGTCCTGGATGGACCAGCCTCATCATCGTGGGCTCTGGTAGGGAAGGGTCATGGGTGGTGTCCAGACTAAGTGAGGAGCATGAGTAGTGCATCTCCAATCCATGCCTGCTGCTCCTCCAAAAATGCCATCCGCTCTCTCAAATCTTACAAAGCAGCCTGCACGTCTGCTGGCTATGGTGGTGGTGGCTGTCTCTGTGGTGGTGGCTGAATTGGTGCCTTCACTCTCCGGTGCTGGGCGGGTCGCTCCTCCTCCTATGCCTGGGCGCCAACTGCCTCGATCGTCGGCATCCGCTCAAATATGTCCTGTCACGGCTGGTGGATGATCCCCATCAGCTCAAAATATCGTATCGAAGCCAGTGTAGGCTCGGTCGGGGCCATGCCGGCAAGAACCTCGGCAGTCAGAATGTCGTATGGTCGGGCCAAGCGGGTAATGAAGTGCCCACCAGCCATGGGGCTCTTGGCGGTCGAACCCGCCGCCCTCGATGTCAATGAAATTGCTAGAGCGTATGGCAGGTTGAGGAATCTGCCGGGGTCGGAGAGGACCCACATGTAGTAAATATCCTTGCGGAACACCTTCTCGCATCCCTTCCTCTGCATGATAGAGGTGGATACGATCCGGTGCATCAATCGGTGGAGTGGATCGCGTAGTTGGCTCTCCCTGGCTGAAGCAGCCTCGAACATCTCGTTGGCATGGCTGCCTAAACAACCTCATTTGCCTCCCTCTGAGGCTGATCCCTGAAACAAGCGGTGAAAAAGGGTGTAAAGTGAACACCACCCATCACCGCATCAGATTAAAGGTCAGTGCGTCTGGTAAAGTCTCGTAAGGTGCACTCTTTGCTCTGCCCTCCCATCCTGAATCGGATCACCTGGGATCGTGGCTCCCTCGATCCTGGAGTGTATCTGCAAGTAGAAAGGAACTCGAGTACGAGCTCCTTGTACACCACGTCCTCCTCAGTAGCCATCAATCTCTCCCAGCCCTGGCACTTGAATGTGAAGGCCCCGTCGGGATGGGTCCAAGTGCGATGGATGAATGGCAGAAGCTCATCCCATAACCCCACTTGGGTCAATACGGCTCGGTCAAAGCGGATCGCACCGAGGAATGGTCGGGAACGGAGATCCCCAAGTCAGGCCCGATAGCACGGGGTCTCCTCCAGCATATCATGGAACTGTAGAAATAGGTGTCCTGGTCTATAGTTCATCTGCACACAAATCACAACAGAACAAAATTTTTTGCAAAATTAGTCCTTAAGCGCCGCAGATTTTATTGCGCGTCGCCCCGATACGTGCGAGGCGGCTCAAGAACATCCTGCGTCGCGTCGTAGCTCTGTTGCGAAGAAATTTCCAAAAGTCACCAAATCAGCTGTTTTAATCTCAACCCAATCAATAACAAGGCACCCTAACTACCGACTAGCCCCTCTAGGGTGAAGATTTTGCAAATGCAACACCCTACGAGTTGGCATTGCCGATTTTCTAAGTTTTCTACTTTCGACTAATTCGATCAATTTCACACGTCAAACGGATGTAATAACTTGCAAAAATGAGTTTAAATGACATACCTCGATAGTAGAAACTAGAAACACGACAAAAAGCGAGAAAATTGTTGGTTGATCGGTGCTCTGTTTTGCGCGACGTATGTGTTTGTGTGTGTGCGAGGAGTGTTAAATACCTTAATGGCGGTTTTTGACCGATCATAATCCGCGACGCGCGTAAAGGCGATACGCGTCACGCATGTCCAAAAGAACCCCTGCGCATCGGGTTACCTTGCGTACACGCGGCACACTTTTATCTCTGCTGCGTCGCGTACTTCAATTCTTTCAACGACTTCTGCTTGACCCCACACTTGCCTCGTGCTATGAATTCGTACAATGATGATGATTAAATTTTCCTAATTACTTCTAAAAACAAAGAACCTAACCTATTTACAGATTTGTTGCCTCCCAACAAGTGCTAAGTTTAACGTCTTCAGCGAGATGTGCTTCTTCTTATTCTTCCATGTCTTCTGTTGGTACCATCCTCCTCATTTCGGGCGCAAAATCATTAACCAATGTTGCCAGCAGCGTCGTGAGTTGCCTCATGCGATTGCTCACTTGGCTAATCCACTGATGCTGAACGTCCAAGATCTGAAAAACCTTTGCCTCCCTGCATCTTGTGTCTTTTTTGTACTGTTGGTGCTTCAGTTCCATCATCTCTATCATGTCCAACAGTTGCATTTTATTGATTGAGGCCAGCGGATGCCCTTTTGCTCTCCAAAGAATTTCTTCATCCTCGCTTTCATTTTCCTGTGCTAGATTCTTACATTTACCACTCGCCCTTGGTGCCATTAATGGTTTGTTGTTCAGGTATTGACAATCATACCCTGGTGGCAAGGTCATCGGGAACCCGAACATAATTAACCTACTCTTCCATATCCCAAAGGAGATGTCCATGTCACCAGTCTTACAGTCTATCACAGCTCCAGCTGTTGCCAAAAATGGTCGTCCTAAGATCAGTGCTGGCGCGTCCTCGAGGCTCTCATATTCCATCACCAAAAAGTCTACAGGATAAAAGAAATCGCCAACCTTGACGATCACATTCGTCAGCTTACCCCGTGAGACTATTGTAGACTGATCTGCCAACTATAACACTGTTTTCGCGGGTTCCAATTCTTCATTTTTGTGTTTATCATAAAGGTACCCGGGCAACACTTGCCCCCAAATCCAATAGCGTATTACGAATGATCACGTCGCCCACAGTGAGAGTAATTAACGGTGAACCGGGATCCTTTTCCTTTTTGGGCAATGTCCCCAACAAAGCCTCACTCGCCTTGACAGTAAGTCGCACCGTCTCTAGTGCTGGCATCTTTATTTGCTCGTTTCTCTTGCACATCTCCCTAAGAATTCTTGTATCTTCCGGTGCATTCCTTAATTCATCCCATAGCGGCTGATTAATTGATGGTCTACTCGGCATATCTTGTTTCCTTTTCACCTTTTTGACTTTCTTTTCCTGTTTTATACCAGCTATTGTTAACTGCTCTTCTTCTTGGACATCTTTTTCACCCTTGTTTTCACTTTCCTTTCCCACCAAGTCTTCCACTGTAACCTTCCTCCATTCTGTTTCTAGAGCATTGACATGCTCCTTACCGGCCCTCTGAGTATGATTTGGGTTTACCTCCGTGTTGCTTGGAAGCTTACCACTATCTCTCCTTCGTTGATCTTCAGCCATTTGGGCTATCTGCCTTTCCATGTTTGCAATAGATTTAGCATTTGCCTGTGTTTGTTGTTCACTAGTGTTCACAAGCTAATACATCTTTGCTATCATGTTCTCCTGATTCTCTAGGGCATTATGATTGTTGTAGGTGTTAGTTGGCCCCCTGTTGTTGTTGTTACTTCCGCTGGGACCACTGTTGTTTACGGCCTGAAACTGTCTCGATTGATTAGAAAGCGGTCCTTGATAGTTGTTTTGCCTGTTGTTGTTGTAATTCTGGTTTCCTTGGTTATAAGGTCGGTATGGTCGTCCATTATTGTTGTTAAATTGTCCTTGACCATAGACCTGGTTAACCTCCTAGGTCCTCTGCCCTTGTTGGTTGCCCTGCTGAAGATTCTGTGGACCATTTTGAAGAGTTGTCATTAACCTATCAAATTTCCTGTTCAGATCTCCTATTTCTTTCTTAACTTCCTTTTTCCAATCGGCATCTGTACCCACTGCTGCCGCGGTGCTAACTGGTTTCCTTGCTAAAAAGTTTGCTTTAGATCCATTACTTAGTTGCTCCAAAAACCTCCAAGTCTCGCCTGTTTCTTGCATCATTATTGTCCCACTAGATGAAGCGTTGATCATAGCTTGATTTGTCGTGTCCACCGCATTGAATTATAATTTCAGAAGCTTCCATCATGGAATGTCATGGTGCGGACAGGATCGCATCAGCTCCTTTAATCGTTCGAATGCATCATGGAACGCCTCTCCCGGCTTCTGCTGGAAATCTTGAATAGCTCTCCTAATTTCCGTCGTTTTGCTGGCTGGGTAGAACTCTTAGAGAAACTTCGCCTTCAATTGCTCCCAGGTAGTGATACTATTAGGTTGCAATGTTGTGAACCAATACTTTGCTTTATCTTTTAAAGTAAAAGGAAATAGTTTTAATCTAAAAATGCTCCTATTAGTGTTCCTAGGAGTGTTAGCATTAGCTATGGCCAAAAACTCATAAAGATGATTGTAAGGGTCATCTTGCTTATATCCTCTGAATTCAGGTAACATGCCTAACAGTTGTGGTCTAATCTCTACCTGATTTTCAACATTTTCAGGAAAATAAATGGGCGATGATTCATCATACTCCTGAGGTTGGAAGTGTGATGCAACCGACTTCCTGATCGGTTGAGCAAAGTACAGAGGTGGAAAGAAATTACCATCATATAACTCATTGTTATAAAGTCGCTGCCCCTGTTGTTGATGATGCTGTTGATATCGCCTCGGAGGTTCCCAACCTCGGTTCCACTGTTGATTCTGCTGCACAGGAGGATTTGGTATCCATCCTTCATCTTCCTCATCGTATCCTGGATCTACATGCTGGTACTAGTACTGTGGTTGTTGCGGTTGTACTTGAGGTTGTGGTTGTGGTGGTATAGGTTGAAAGGGTGGTTGTGGTTTATAGATGGGTTGTTGGTGCTGTAATGGTTGTGGTTGAGAAACTAGTACCGGCTATCGCAAATGTGGGGTGCCATCACAGGTCGGCGCTCCCCAAGCCATTGCAGCGGATACAGGATTTCCCAAAGGGTTTATAACAGGTTGACTCAAAGGTTGAACCAAAGGTTGGGTGCATGATGGTATGGGTTCAGGAGCTGAAGCTGCACCACCACTAGCACTGGTACTACCTATATGAAACTCATAAACTGCGGGTATAAATGATGCTTCCCCCGATACCTCGCCCGTAGGCTCATTGGTAATATCCTCTACTACTACACTATCGGGACTCATGTTAATCAAACGCCTACGCACACGGTTTCTGCGCATGGTTTGTTCAATCTCAAAATCAAATAACAAAGGTGATGACTGCTCACCCCGATGGGTACGCATGCACTAGTGCAAACAACCGTCAAAATCAAAAACCAAATTACTAACTCAATTCCATAACCAAAACTAAAATAAAAATCAGAAATAAACCACTGGCCGTCTATCTTAAAGCGCACAACTCCCCGGCAACGACGCCAAAATTTGACACGCCTAGGTCGTTATGCGGTCAAAAATAGAAAAATAAAACCTCACAAGAAACTAGTATAGTAGTAGTAAGGGTCGATCCGCGGGAGTTTGGTGGTCAAGATATAGTGTCAGAATAACCAATTATAGTATCACGCTATAGTCAGTGGTGTATCCTTCACTTCCCGAAAAATCGAATAAATCGAATACCGAAAAACTAAAAAAATCATAACCTAAACTAAACTACTCCAAACTTCAAACCACAATTACTTACTGATTCCAGAAGTGAATTCCAAAAAATCAGAAGCAACGAACAATCCAAACCATTCAAATAAACATTCAAACATAAATAATATCGAAAAACATGTAAAATAACTGAAAGCGAATTATTATATTGAACCAAAGTCAATTCCAGAAACTACAATGTTCCAACTCCGAAAATAATCCAAACTTAACTTGTCTCAAGAGATTCTACACTTTAGAAACGCTGAAATCAAGCCAAAACTAAAACTAATAAATAATGAAATAAACAAGAAAACATAAAAATACTAAGTAAAGCTACTGAATTCTGAAATATGGAGTCAAAGAATACTAGGCTACACCCTTTGGTCGATTTTTCGCTTTTGAAATTCGTCCTAGATGCCTCTATTTATAGTTGCAAGTTACGGTTAATCTTGGTGCATATGGCTTCGATCCGCGTCGCGTCTTATCCATTATCCCCGTATTTTGCACTTTGAATTTCAATACACCGCCTCATCTTTGACTTTCCGCGGCGCGCGTGCTCCTTTGATTGCGGCGCGCGTGTCTTTTCGACTGAAATGGTGTTTATCCAAACTTTTTTCATTTTGTCCATGTTTAGTCCCTGTTTTCATTATTTTCTTACATACAAGTACTAGCACAAAAAGTTAGCAATACCAATATGTATACGATATAATTTCACTAAGAATAGGGCCTTACAACGACTAAAATACTTGATATTGATAGGCGTTGTCACTGCTACTATACTAGTTTGCGGGTGAGGTTTATTTTCTATTTTTGACCGCATAACAACCTAGGCGTGTCAAATTTTGACGCCGTTGCCGGGGAGTTGTGCGCTTAAAATAGAGTGTCAGTGGTTTGTTTTCTAATTTTGATTTTAGTTTTTTTATTTTTGGTATGTGTACGTTCTCGTAATGGGCGATTACATGTACCCAGGCTAAAATACGTGTTATAATGGCCCGGTTTATTATAAGAATAGACATAGAAAATATGGTATGAATTATGGTGGTCAGATCTATAACTATTACGAGAATGGTTCCAACAGTGAATCATTCAATGACGATGGGTATAGAAATCCGAATCAGTACGGACAAAATCGGTACAACAATAATAACACATGTGGGGAGTATGAAAATCCGGCTGACAACCATTACGAGAATGATTGCAACAATGGATCATTCGATGACAATGGATGGCGGACCGAGGAGCCAACTCAACCAGAAAATTCTACGAGGTGGGTTCAATTCTTGGAAATTATGGTTGGTACCTACCAAACGCAGAAGGATCAGGCCAATACTCTTGCAAGATTGCAAAATTCATTAGATCAGTAGGAGAAAAATATGAGATGTCCGCCACCGTTGCTAGAACCCGAGGTGAGCAATTTTAATACCAATGATACTGTGTGAGAACCTACATCACCTGAACATGTGATAGAAGGCCATACACCTTGGGAAAGTCAAGAGACCACCGAGATGGTCGAAGAGGTTGTTGAGGAAGAGGTTGTAGGTGACAATACTACCCCTGACTCAACAACTGTTGATGTTTTTATTGATAATATTGATAATATTGATCTAGTGATGAGTGAATCCATACCATCACCAGATCATTTGGTTGACGAGGACGTTAAGGAGGGGGCTGTAAGTGACAGTACAAACCACATCCCAACAATTCCTAAAACTATTGAAATCATTGATACTCCTAAAATTCAAGATCTGGTGATGAGTTAATCTATACCATCATCAGACCATTTAGTCGAGACGGTTATTGAGGAAGGGGGCGTAGATGACAATACCACCCCTGACCCAAAAATTTTTGAAAATTTTGAAAATTTTAAGAGTAAAGATCTGGTGATGGTATACCCATCACTAGATAAAACCAGTCTCTCACTCTTGGTACCGATCCACCTGTTGGATGATGACCAAGATGATGATGATGACGATGTGGTATTCGAAATAATAAACACAGTTTTAGTGCCACTCATGACCCATTAATGAATGGAAAATTAGATGTAATCAATATCATCGATGAGGACATACGGAAGCATCTCAGTATTATGCCCTCCAATCCCATCCGATTGGAAAATCTTTATTGGCACAGCAAGCAAAAATCGCAATGTACAGACGACACACATTATGCGGACAAACGAGGTGCAAAACAATTACTGGAGTACGAAATCAACGAAGGGACGGTGAAATTGGAGTACAATCGAGCTTGGAAACACCGCAGGAAAGATCGAGCTTGGAGGTTTAAAGTTATTTCTAAGCATTCGCGCTAAATAATCAGAAAATGGCAATCAGGCTGCAACAGAAGAACCGACAACCCATTTGACCTGGGGAAATTGGAGTACGAAATCAACGAAGGGACGGTGGTGACTGAAATTCAACGGAGTCAAATGGCGTACGATCCACCGTAGCTGCAGAAAGACGTCTGGTTGAAGAAGTTAAACTTAGGCTTGTTGGGAGGCAACCCATCATTAAATAGGTTAGGTATCTTGTTTTTTGAAGTAATTAGGAAAAATCAATCATCATCATTGTAGGAATTCATAGCACAAGGCAAGTGTGAGGTCAAACAAAAGAAGTTGCAAGAGCTGAAGTACGCGACGCGACATGGATAGAAGCGCGTCGCGCGTTCGCAAGGTAACCCGATGTGTAGGGGTTGAACTTGGACACGCGCGACGCACATTGCCTTTATGCGCGTCGCGGAATACGATCGGACAGAACCACCATTAAAAGGTATGAAATTCCTCGTCGCACCTCACACACACCCAACGACGCGCATAACAGAGCATTAATCACCAAGTATTTTTCTCGCAATCTTCGTATTTTCTAGTATCTACGATCGAGGTATGTTACTTAAACTCATTCTTGCAAGTTATTACATCCGTTTGACGTGCGAAATTGATTAAATTAGTCGAAAGTAGAAAACTTAGAAAAATCGGCAATGCCGACTCGTAGGGTGTTGCATTTGCAAAATCTTCACCCTAGAGGGGCTAGTCGATAGTTAGGGTGCCTTGTGATTGCTTCGGATTGAATTAAACATGTGATTTTGGTGATTTTGGAAAACAAATTTCGCAACAGACGTACGGCGCGACACGGGTGTTGATACGCTGCACCGCGCGTATTGGGGAGACGCGTAAGAATTTGCAGCGCGCCAGGACTAATTTTGTAAAACGTTTTTGTTATGTTGTGAATTTTGTGCAGATGGGTGATTACATGCCAGGACACCAGTTGTTGCAGTTTCCAGACATGCTCGAGGAGACGCCACGCTGCCGATCTCGACTCAGGGACCTAGCTACCCGACCTGTCCTCGCTTCTATTCACTTTGATCGGGCCATATTGACCCAGGTGGGCCTATGGGCTGGGCTTTTGCCTTTCATCCACCGCACCTGGACCCATCCCGACGGGGCATTTACATTCACTTTCCAGGGCTGGGACAGACTTATGGCCACCGCGGAGGACGTCGTGTACAAGGAGCTCGTGCTCGAGTTCCTCTCCACTTGCATATACACAACAGCATCGAGGGAGCCACGATCCCAACTGATCCGATTCAGGTTGGGAGGGCAGAGTCGAGAGTGCACGTTGCAAGATTTTGCTAGGTACACCGACCTCTACACCGAGGTGGAGATGGGTGGTGTTCACTTTCCACCCTTCTTCATCGCTTGCTTCAGGGGTCTGCCTCAGAGGGAGGACGCGGTTATTTGGGCAGCGATGTCCAACGAGATGCTTGAGGTTGGTTCAGCCAGGGAGAGCCAGCTCCGCGACCCGCTCCACCGATTGATGTACCAGATCGTATCCACCTCCATCATGCAGAGGAGGGGATGCGAGAAGGTGTCCCGAGAGGACATCTACTACATGTGGGTCCTCTCCGACCCCAGCAGGTTTCTCAACCTGCTATTCACGCTGGCAGTTTCACTTACATCTAGGGCGGCGGGCTCGACCGCCAAGAGCCCTTTGGCGGGTGGGCACTTCATCACCCGTCTGGCCCGATCCTATGGTATTCTCACGGCTGAGGTTCTTGCCGACCTAGCACCAACACCACCCTCACAGGCCTTGATCCATTATTTTGGGCTTATGGGGATTATCCACCAACCGCGACAATGTGTATTTGAGCGGATGTCGACGATTGAGGCAGTTGGCCACCAGGTAGAGGAGGAAGCAGAGGAGGAGGAGGAGCGACCCGCCGAGCACCTGAAAGTTAAGGCACCGATTCAGCCGCCACCATAGCCCGCAGACGTGCAGGCTGCTTTGCAGGATCTGCGAGAGAGGATGACACTCCTGGAGGAGCAGCAGAAGTGGATTGGAGAGGGAGTATTTGATATTCTCACTTTGGTTGGACGAGACCCACGACCCTTCCCCACCAGGGCCAACGATGATGAGGCTGGTCCATCTGGGACACAACATGATGACTGATTCTACTTTTCTTTTGATCTTTTGAACATTGTACATAACTTGTTACTATCCGTTATCTTTTAATTTGTATGTTTGTCTTTTTGCGTTTTAACTTGTTTGTGAGTGTTTGCATGTAATTACCAATGAAAATCTACTGGGGAGTTGTTTCAAGCAAGTGTGGGGTCATTGTACCCCTACACTTGCCATTTCACCGGCGTGTTCACTGTTGCCCCACAACTCCAAGAATCTGAATCATGATGTACGCGTTTAGCCTGTGACAATTAGTTCCAACAAGAAATCTACCGTCTAAAGGGGTAACTCTTTCTCCCTTATTCTGAAATATTTTTATGTACAACGGGGACGTTGTACGGTTTTAAGTGTGGGGTATGGACGGCCGAAAGAGTTTATTTTTGAAATTTTTGCAGAAAACGAGTAATTTTCAAAAATTTTAGCAATTTTTCAAAATTTTAAGAAATTGTAATTTTGAAACGAATAGCTTTTGAATGTTATAGCATTGGTATTTTTCAAGAGATACTGTTTAGTTGTTAGTATGCTATTGTTTAGTCAAACAAGTTGAGTTTTTAGGAGTTAGAACAATATTAGATTTAGCATATTTTAGGATTGGAATTTAGGAGGGAATCGTCAATCAGTGGCCTTTGTTGTTCGAGCCGGTAGGTCTGAAACGGGTGGCCCTGAAGGGGTACTTATGCACCTTACTACCTAAGATCGTCTGGTCTGGGATAATATTTCTGAAAGCTCGTTACACTGACAACATCGAAAGTCATGGACATTTCTTTAACGGCCTTTAGAATCTGAATGAGTATGTTTGCATGTGCATACTGAAAATTTGTAATCAATGGTTCTTTAGAAAGTCATGAATTCCAAAGGGTATTCTAGTCTTTTTTTCATAAAAAATCATTTTCAATTAACTTTTGGAAACAATATACTTTGAAACTGAATACGTTCAAAAAGGTTTGAGTCTTTATTATAATTTGTTAAAAACTCTCTTGCTTGGGGACAAGCAAGACACAAGTGTGGGGTGTTTTAGTCGTTGTTAGGCCCTATTCTTGGTGAAATTATATCAGATATATATTTGTATTACTCACTTTTGTGCTAGTACTTGTATACAAGGAAAAGATGAAAACAGGGACTAAACATGGACAAAATGGAAGAAGTTTTGGATAAGGACCTTTTCAATTGAATACATACGCGTGCCGCGAGTAGAAGACACGCGTGTCGCGTGAAGTCAAAGATCAGACGGTGTATTGAAATTCAAAGTGCGAAATACGATGATAATGGATAAGACGCGCTGCGGTTTAAAGCCATGCGCGACGCGCTTAGCTGGATTTTGCAACTATAAATAGAGGTGCCTAGGTCGAATTTCAGAAGCGAAGAACGACCTAAAAGGTGTAACCTAGGCTTCTTTGTCTCGTGATTTCAGTTTCCAATAGCTTTAAAGTGGTATTTTCTTGTTTTTCATTTATTATAGTATTTCTTAATTTTAGTTCTAGCATGTTTTCGGTATTGTTTATGTTTGAATGTTATTTTGGATTGTTTGGATTGTTTATTGCTTCTGATTTTCTGGAATAGTCTTCTGGAATCAGTAAGTAAGTTTGGTTTTGAGTTTGAAGTAGTTTAGTTTAGTTAATGTTTGGTTTGGTTTTCGGTATTCGATTTTATTGGTTTTTGGGAAGTGAAAGAAACACCGCCAACTATAGCGTGACACTGTAGTTGGTCATTCTGACACTATATCTTGACCACGAAACTCCTACGCATCGACCCTTGCTGCTACTATACTAGTTTGCGGGTGAGGTTTATTTTCTATTTTTGACCGCATAACGACCTAGGCGTGTCAGTCTACTTAATTCAACAAGGTAGATAACATTTACCAATCATATAATATATAACTTCTAGTGTTATGGGATCCTTTAAACAACATATATGTTTGGTTTGCATGTTTGATCCTAATATCGTTGTATTTATGCAAACATTTTATGTGATATCTAGGTACTCTTAAAGTAATATTTGAGTTATTTGGGCTTAATATACTTATTTACTTGGAAGGTGTACTTTTACAGAGTTTGTAGTTTACCAAGCACAAAAAAGGAAGATGGAACGAAATTGGAGCAGAAAAAGGAATGTTTTAAGACTGAAGATAGTGGTGCTATCGACTGATTGTGGTGACACTAAGAAGTTAATTCGTGATGCTAAGGTGATGAGTTCACGCCGTAAAGACAATATGATATACGCGTAATATTGGGGTGTTTGTCACCATAGTGGCGCTATACTCGAAGTTGGCAACGCAATCTACGACTTAAGATCTCTATAAGTACAAGATTCCAGTATCTCTAATCATCATCTATTGATCATCCACAACTTTTTCACTTCATATCATTTCTCAAGAGGGTCTCTACGCCCTATTTCATTTGTCTGGAGTTCTAGTTGGTTTTAGAAATTATTTTTCGGTGTTCTAGAATATTCTTAAGGATCACTCTAAGCATTCAGATTCTTTATGTCACTTCTGAAGTTCAATCATTTGACTCATGGATTCAGTTCATTTCAGAGATCTACGACTTTTATGTGTTAACGTTGTAGTATTTCGTGTTTTGAATGTTTGATTAGCATTTTAGTTTATGATTCCAGTCTCTTCTTTGTTTTCAATATTGAGTTTAGATTATTACTTGTTTGATTTAGTTTGTTCATCATAATGGAAGGCTAAACCTTTCGGGGTGACTTTCGGGAATGTTGATGGTGAAATGGCGGACATGCTTTTATTATTACTTGTGTTCCGGTCAGTTTTAGTTGTCATTTGCTCTTAAAGTATTATTTCTAGTATGATGATTAGAGTTGGTTATTTGGAAATGTTTGATTTTGCAACTAAGATAGTGTATTATTCATTCACTAATCGTTCAGAGTTCATCAACTATATGGATTAAGACGATCGATTGAACTAACATATGTTATGCTAAACATGTGATTTTCAACACTTAAGTTGTATTTTGTAAGTGTAAGACAGGATATTGGTGAATTACTGGTTGTGTCGAGGCCTACAATAAGGATTTAAAAAGTTATGCGAGTGACGTATCTTGTACCGAAAGTTATTATATACAACGCTCAAAACCTTAATTATCTTTTATAATTAAATTGGAACTCAATGGAAGATAAATGTGTCTGTCTACTTTGCTTGATATTGAACTGGAAGTAGCCTGTTTTCTTATTTGATATTTTTGTTTTAATCTCAGAGTTCACAATAGCATAGTATGGTTTTTATTATTTAACTATTTAAATACAATTACTTGACCACGAACTCCTTGTGGACTTGACCCTTACTTATGACTATTAGTGGTATTGAGGTTTATTTTTGGTTGCATTGATTGTTTTTGATAAACTAAAACAATCATTTTGCATAAAACAATTTTAAGCAACAAATGGAAGCGGTTTTAACATAACAATTATTTTAAGATCATTTTAACAAAACCACCAAGAGGATCCAATTACATAACATAGAAAGATTATTTGACAACCATAAGATGTAAATAAAACAACATTTGAAGACTTCGATCCCACTTGGTTCCTCTATAATGTATCCAACAACAAGATTGAGGCACTAGGAATGCTAGTTCCCGCTTCTATTAGTGACTTCTTAAGCCTTTAAGTGCTTAACACAATTAAGCACTAAAGGAGAAACACTTCTACACCACTTACACTTGCAAAAGGCTTCAAAAGACATGCAAGAAGGGGGGATAAGGAGGTGGACGAATTTTAGTCTTGGAATGAGACAAAACTTGTTAGTTTTTTGGTCTTACACTTTCTTATATACCGACATATAAGATCTAAGACCCATACCTCTAATAAATGCCAATTGTTGGCAAGCAACCTCCTCACCCCCTTTGACTAATTGGCCAACAAGAGAGAGAAATAATCTACTTTCCCAAACTAGATATACTCATGTAACTAAAAAGTTGAATGGAAACCAAAGTGTCCAAAAACTTGTACATGACTTATTAAATCATACTATATGATATAATAACTAGTTTTTACTCTCATGGTTTATTATTTTCATAAAATAATAATTATCTACTAATTATATACAAGAGTTGATTATTTATTAATAATCGTATTAATAATAAATATTCAAATGTGCCAACTTGCTTAAGGTGTGCCCCTATAAGATCATATGTCATTGGCAAACGTTATTCTAAAATGATTTTTGGGTATATAGATCCAACATGCATCAACGACTGCGATCACAACCCATCTATGTCTCGGGTTTCTCTTATTTAGGTGACCTTTTTCATAAGAGGTTCCCGATCAACTCATCATATTTATTCTAAAGTGATTTTTGGGTATATAGATCCAACATGCATCAACGACTAATGGTTAGGTAATGTTTTTCCCATTAGAAGTGCAAAACTACCTCGAATATTATATATCAATACACATTTATTTATTCAAGTAAATAAATAAACATATTTATATAAATATCACATATATTTATACAAATATTTGTATTATCATCTTTCTTATTCATATACTCATAAACGATTTTATTCTCTCTAATTAAATTTATACCATATGAATTTATAACTTCATTATTTTCCCCAAAATAATATTACAAGGTTTATGAATATTTTAATGAATCCAATTCATGAAATATCCAAGCGATGTTTTCTTGATTTATGGTGTGGCCCTAATGGATTATATATTATTAGCAATATCATTTTATATTGATTTTTGGGCATATAGGTCCAACAGATAGGATCAAACACACTTACCCCGTATATTTATCCCTATAATTTATCCTTGAGAAGGATAAGTTAATAGCTAATAATTTCTTCAAATGGTATGAAATCTGAGAAATATTATCATTCAAGAGAAGAAGGAATATGTTCTTAACACACCCCTTTCCAATGATCCTCATGTAACTCTTACACCTACCCATTGTTGGATTAGGTGTCTAAGCCATGACTAATAATTAGTATTTACCTAATTAATAGTAGCATAGTCCATTTGGGTTTCCCTCATAGCAGGAGGTTTGGTAGAAAGTTCAGTAGAGAGAAAGATTGATTTATTATGTGAGTAATAAATCAATAGACATTAAATAAATGGTTTATTAATATGTTAAAGTGATAATATATTAATTAGAAACTATATTAATTAATTAGAAATTAATCTAGAATTAATTGGAATTAACTTGGTGATTAATTTAATTAATTAAAGGTGTAGGGACTAAAACTGTAATTATTCAATAGTTGAGTAAGTGGCAGTCTGAGTGAGTGAGGTAACCATTGAATTCTATATATGGATATATAGATTTCGATTTATATATATAAGGGATAAATATGTTTGAATTATTAAGATAAAGGCTTATCTTAATTTGAATTCAAAAAATGTTTATCTCTAAAGGCTTATCTGGTTATCCGCTTGGAACTATAAATAGGGACCCTGGGGTACCCTTTAGTCTGCGCCAAATATACCCTAACTCTCTCTGGAATTCGACCACTCTCCTGCTCCCTGTGTGTGACTTCATTTGAGGCAAGATCCATTTGTTGCTTTGCTTCCAAGAAATTCTAAAAGGTAAGTTTTTCTGAATTTTATTCTTTAGTAATTTTTGTTGGCCTTTTAGGAATTAGTTATATGTTCAATTAGAAGAAAACATAGATCCTCATAGGTTGCATGTGAACTTAGGTTTTAGTTCATTGATTTGCATAAAACCTTAAGGTGGTATCAGAGCTTTTGGTTGTTTTTTTGTTGAATTGTTATAATTGTTTTCCTAAAATTAGGGTTTAAAAGCTTCTAAACCCTAATATGATGATTTTCAATTTTTAGGGTTAGGGTTTTAGAAACCCTAGCACCTCCCCTCATTATTTGCGATTTTGGCCAATTAGGGTTTTAGAAGGTTTCTATTTTTGGTAAACTTTAATTATTTAATTAAATGGATATCCTTAAACCCTTTGCTTCTAATTTTGAAAATTAGGGGGTTTAAGATAGGTTTAAATTAATTTGATTAATTTGTGATACCTATCTGAATTTAATTAATTTAATTAATTGTTTAATTAAAAGATAATTAATGGTTTAATTTAATTTTAAATTTAATAGTTTCAAATTTCAAAAATTAAAGGATAAACTAGGAATATTTTAAAAGTCTAAAATATTTGGATTTAATTAATTTAATTAATTGTTTAATTAAAAGATAAATTAAATCATTTAAAAAGGTTTAATTTAATTTTAAATTTAATAGTTAAATTTCGAAAAGATTAAAAGATAAACCAGGAATATTTTAAAAGGTTTAAAATATTAGGCCTCATTCACGAAGCTGGTCTATAAAGATGGTATAAGGAGACTGCCTATAAAATAGCGGTCTAATGGGTGTCCACTCTCACCCACCACTCTCCTGATCAGTGGAGGGTCGTTAGCCGAATGGGTTTGATAGGACCGCTTAATCTCATTACAAGTATAATGATATTATTCAAAGTACCGGAACACTTTATAAAATCCCAATCTAGTTACTTTAGGAAAAATGTGAATTGATGCTAATCCATGAAATTGCACATTGCACTTTATGAAACATTAGTGGAGCGTGTGTGGTTTAACGGCACACTAATAGGAGTTCATAATGAGTTGCAATGGGTTTCTCGGGTGTTATCATTGTTGATGGAGCGTGTGTGGTTTACCGGCACATCAATTAGAGATGGTAATTGACCCCGAGAGTACCAAGCTAATTTGCATGGTTATTCACACCCGGTTTGTGATCCTCGACATCCCAGCCACAAACCGTGGAGCATATCCTAGATTAAACATGCTATTGAACAGTTCAATAAATATCTAAAGAAACTAGGAATTCCATTATAATATGATTATTTTTCCGCGGTGGAATTGGCTGAATCGTCATTCGCCTACCTTTATAAAATTTACAATTAGACTACGACATCCCTTTTCTATATTATGAATTATTATAGTTGGGTCCTAGCCTTATTATTATATTGGGTTAATATTAAGGGTCTTATATGTATCTAATTAAAACTACATTCTTTTATAGATGTCTTCTGCTGATCAATCCGCTCCCCACTCTAACTCCAGTAATGTTACCTCTATCTTGTCATTGTGCTCCAAAGTGACGTTGGACAACACTAACTAGAATGACTGGATCCGTAACATCAAGATGACTCTAAGGTTTGAACACAAAGAGTATGTTCTAGAAACCGAGCTTGTTGAAATTGATCCTGATACTGCTACTCCCGAGGAATTTGCCTCATACCAGAAACATTCCGATAATGCGACCAAAGTGGCTTCCATCATGATCGCTACAATGAACCCTGAGTTGCAAAGAATCTATGAAGACTACTGGCCCTTCGAGATGCATAAAGAGCTTGCAGAAACGTTTCGCAAGCAAGAGTGTATCGAGAGGCGGGAAGTGGTCAAAGCGTTCACTAGTGGCAAGCCTAAGGATGGAGAGTCCATCTGCACTCATGTGCAAAGAATGCAAGGCTATGTGGAAAGGCTAAGGAATCTGGAGATGCCTATTTATGAGGATTTAGTTGTTGACATAGTGCTAAATTCTCTACCGAGTTCTTATGACCAGTTCACGCTGGCGTATCATTTGAACAATAATCAAGCCACCTTGGCTGAACTGCATCACATGCTTCGTACTGCTGAAGACGGGATGAAGGGTAAAAGTGTACTCTCAGTCAGCCAGCCCATCTTGGCAATTGGAAGTGGCAAGGGAAAGAAAAGGAAGGGCCCTCCCAATCAGAATTGGAGGGGAAAAGTACATGTCGGGTCATCCAGCAATGGCCCGAGACCCAAACCTTCCGGCATTCCTCACGTCGCCAACCCCAAAGATGCCGACTGCTTTTATTGCAAAGAAAAGGGTCATTGGAAGAGAAGCTGCCCGAAATACTTGCAGGATGTCAGGGATTGCAAAGTAAAGCCATCGACAGCAGGTATATACACTATCTCTAAAAACTCGCCATCTTCTAGTTCTTGGGTCCTTGATACAGGATGTGGTTTTCACATTTGTTCTGATTTGCAGGGCCTAAAGGAAAGCAGGGAGGTGGAGCATAGTAGATTGAACATGATCATGGGCAATAGGAGATCGTCGCCTGTTACCAAGATCGGTGTCTATAGTTTAGTGCTCAGTAGTGGTGTTTGTTTAGAATTAATAAATTGTTGATATTCGCCAGAAATGGCAACAAACATTATTTCCTTTCATGCATTGTTCAGACAAGGCTTTGAGTGTTCTTTTGATAATAATATTGGTTCAATTTCTGTTTTCAAAAATGGTACTTCTATTTTTACTGCTTTGCCTTGTGATGGTGTGTATGAAACAGTACAATGTGTTGACAATTTAGGACATAGTGTAAATTATATTGATTCTTCTAGTAGTGTAGAAAATGCGTGCTTGTGGCACTGTCATCTTGGGCACATTAACAAGAAAAACATCGCCCAACTCCAAAAGGATGGAGTGTTGGAATCATTCGACCTCAAATTGGGTGATGTATGCGAATCTTGTCTTTTGGGCAAGATGACTAAGTCGCCTTTCAAAGGGTCCTTTGAAAGAGGTGAAGGTATGTTGGACATCATACACACAAATGTGTGTGGTCCCTTCTGATCGACCACAAAGGATGGCACGCGATTCTATGTGACCTTTACTGACGATTATAGTAGATACGAGTATATCTACTTAATCAAGCACAAGTCAGACACCTTTGAAAAGTTCAAAGAGTTTAAAAACGAAGTTGAGAATCAATTGGGCAGGAAGATAAAGATGCTCAGATCCGACAGAGGCGGTGAGTATCTTAGTATAGAGTTCTTAGACTATCTAAAGGAATGTTGAATAGTTTCACAGTTGACACCTCCCAGAACACCACAGTTGAACGGTGTTGCCGAGAGGCATAACCGAACCCTGTTGGACATGGTTCGTTCCATGATGAGTCGAGCTTTGCTTCCCATCCACTTCTGGGGGTATGCCTTAGAGACTGCCGCCCACATCCTCAATCTTGTCCCAACTAAAAAGGTTGCTAAAACACCTCATGAGATGTGGATGGGGAAAGTTCCCTCGTTAGCACATATCAAAGTCTGGGGTTGTGAGGCTTTCGTTAGACGAGAGACTCACGAAAAACTCGCAGAAAGAGGCGAGAGGTGTATTTTCATTGGATATCCCAAACAGTCCTTTGGATACTTGTTCTACAAAACCAGCGAGGACGTGGTCTTTGTAGCTAGAAGAGGAGTCTTTCGAGAGAGAGAACTCATATTCAAAGAGGACAGTGGGAGTATCATTGATCTTGAAGAAATTCAAGAGCCCTCAGATAACGCAACCTTAGGAGAAACTAGCAACCAACAAGAGGAAGAAGTTCCTGTTAGTCTGACTGATATATCCTTACCTCTTAGACGTTCCGGTAGAGTTAGCATGCCACCCGAGTTTTATGGTTTCCATATTACTACAGATGGGGACACGTTTGTCAGTGATAGGATACTGATAAATTTGGATGAACCATCTAACTACCGGGAAGCAGTGGCGGGCCCTGAGTCTACCAAGTGGAAAGAGGCAATGGACAGCAAGATCAAGTCCATGTATGACAATCAAGTTTGGAACTTGGTTGACAATGTACCTGGTTGAAAGACAGTCGGGTGCAAGTGGATCTTCAAGAAGAAGACCAACATGGATGGAAGGGTACACACTTTCAAGGCACGACTGGTTGCGAAGGGCTTTACTCAAACCCCAAGGGTTGACTATGACGAGACCTTCTCACCAGTGGCCAAGATAAAGTCTATTAGGATTATGATGGCCATAGCTACATTTCATGACTATGAAATTTGGCAGATGGATGTCAAAACCGCTTTCCTTAATGGGAAGTTGACTGAGGATGTTTACATGAATCAGCCAAAGGGTTTTGTCGATGCAAAGTATCCTGATAAGGTGTGTAAGCTTGAGAAATCAATCTATGGATTGAAACAAGCTTCTCGCAGCTGGAATCTTTGTTTCCATAAGAAAGTAAAAGAGTTTGGGTTCTCTAGGAGCAAGGATGAGTCCTGCGTATCTGTCAAGGCTAGTGGGAGTATAGTCACTTTTCTGGTGTTGTATGTTGATGACATACTGCTCATGGGAAACGACATTCCAACCTTGCAAGATGTCAAATCTTGGCTTGGGAAATGTTTTGCCATGAAAGACCTAGGAGAAGCTGCCTATATTCTCGGGATAAGAATATTGAGAGATAGGAAGAAGAGACTAATTGGCCTTAGTCAAAGTATATACTTGGAAAAGGTACTAAAGAGGTTTAGTATGGAAAATTCCAAGAAGGGAGAG
The DNA here is from genome assembly GCA_023525715.1 of Cichorium intybus. Classification (NCBI taxonomy): domain Eukaryota; kingdom Viridiplantae; phylum Streptophyta; class Magnoliopsida; order Asterales; family Asteraceae; genus Cichorium; species Cichorium intybus. The sequence continues at coordinate 95,693,430 of CM042012.1, forward strand.
CTACCTATCCAAAGTAATGCCAAGTTGAGTAAGACTCAAAGTCATAGTATAGATGAAGAGATAGCTGACATGAGTCGGGTACCTTATGCTTCGGCTGTAGGATCGATCATGTACGCTATGACATGTACTCGCCCTGACGTGGCCTTTGCCTTGAGCATGGTCAGTCGGTACCAAGGAAACCCTGGAAGGGCACATTGGATAGCCGTCAAGAATATACTCAAGTATCTGCGAAGGACGAAGAACATGATGTTAGTCCTTGGTGAAGGGTTTTATAGCAAACAATGAACACAAAAATTCCTTATGGTTCACATGCACCCTAGAAAGATCTATGTTTTCTTCTATGAAGATAATAAACTAAAACCTAAAGGCCAACAATAATTACTAAAGATCAAAACTGAGAAAACCAACCTTTTGATCTTGTTCTTGAAGCTAGCAGCACAAGTGTCCTGCCTCAAATGCAAGTCACACCCAAAGCAATGGAGAAGACAGTTCAGAAGAGTTCTCTTGGTGAGAGTTGGCGTGAATTATAGGGAGCCAGAGGGTTCCTTTTATAGCCTCCTAGGGTTACACCTGAAACCCTAAGGAGCCTCCAAGTGGGCAAGCCTGTTGACAACTTGGACCAGATCCCTAAACCCTAATTAGGGTTTTCGCCAACCCTAGAGAAGCCTCCAAGGGTGGCGCCACTTTTGGCCCCTGGACTTCTCTTTGCCAGTTATTCAACTATCGAATAAATACAAACCAGTCCTCACACTTTTAATTTAATCAGTGAATTAAATCCAATTAATTCTAGATTAAATCTCAATTAATTATTATAGTTTCTAATTAATATATTAACACTTAAATATATTAATAAACTATTTAATTAATTCTATTGATTTATTACACAATTAATAAATCAACCTTTTACTCTACTGAACTCTATCCTGACCTCTAGCTATGAGGGCAACCCAAATGGACTTTGCTTCAATTAACAAGATAAATATAAATACAAAGTCATGGCTTAGACACCTAATCCAACAATCTCCCACTTGGATAAGTCTATGACTTTAATTTATCTTCTGATTAACAACCTGCAGCTTCCTAGAAACTGCTACCGAACTCTGACCCAGTCAGTTCTGTCCATTGATAAGTGATTATATGATCCTTCGTCCAACAAGATATTTTCAGACACGAGACATGGATTAAGATCAATCTCTGTCCGATACTCTGTTTCCCGATTTCCGATTCTGCTTATGACTTTCTGATGTGTTTTCAGACATATATATTTATATACCCAAAATGATATTACTTGTTTTTGGAATACTGAGGATAAATATTATCTTTGTAATGTCTTTGCATAAGTTTTGAATTTATAACAGGGAAATACCATGAATGAAAACAACACAACTAGGAAATTGTACCTAATCGGTTGTAATATAGTAATGGTAAGTCCGGGTCGAACCCAAGGGAAATGGATTAAATTAAAGAAAATCACTTATCAATAATAATAAAAGAGATAAGAGGGGGGGGTTGTGTAATTGAATTTTGTGAAGAGATTGTAACAACAAATAAATAAAGAATAACGAGTAAGTAAATGATAACAAGGTTGAAGTTAAACTGAACAGATAGCTTGAACAAATATGCTTTTACTCAGAGGTGATTACTCCTTATAACAATATTCTGATTGATAATAATGTGCAATGGATATTAACAAGTTAAATACCGATTTCTAAGTTAATCAGATGTCTTGGTCCAACAATCTAATTTTATGATTAAAAAGGATTATTAATTCCATTGGTCCTGTAAATTAATTATTCCAATTAATCATTTCATTTGTTCGTACTCTGCATGATTTATTTGTGGCTTTTGATATCAATGGTCATGAAAATCAAAATGAGTTGTATAGTTTGGTCCACTAATACAGTTTTGACATATGCATATAAGATTCTTTCTTTGTAACTTAACCTAGGATTTGGTCCATCACTAGTCATAAGTATATATGAATCATATATACTATGATACAAGTTAATTTAGTAAGAATGGTCATCTATACTAAATATAACTCAGTTATAAGTTTCAAAGATAAATTCTTAATACGCATGAGTCGGTTAAATAAACATGCAAAGTAAATTATAAAACATGCAATATCCGATTTATATCAATCAAAACATAATTATAAGTTTCATCTAATCTAAGTAAAAGCACAAAGGAATTACTCCATAATCATAGACATGCAACACACTGAATATTTAAGAAAGCTAAACATAGTAAGCAAACCGAATATCCGAGCTATGATGTTTCTTGATCGTTCGTGGCTACCGCTAGCAAAGCTTCATTTCTTGAGAAGGGAGGTCGAGATGAGGGATATAGAGGTTGAGATTCTCCAGGTGTGGAGTTTATGTATCTGAATGTGTGTCTAAAACAACAAGAGAAGGCCTCTATTTATACTGCTGTCCAGGGATGATCGCGTCACGATCCTATAGGGGATCGGGTCGCGATCTCGTGTGAATTACGTTTCGCAGTTGGCCGCTATTCTGACTTTGTGGACTGTAGTTGGTGGGTAGGGTCGCGATCCTCGAGGAGATCGGGTCGCGATCTCTGTATGCTCGCGATTTTGAGCCGTGATCGTGATCCTTGTGTCAGCCATTTGTCACGCATTGGTAAGCAGATCGGGTCGCGATCTGTGTTGAGATAGGGTCGCGATCTAAGGCCTGTTGGATTTATTTCTTCGTTTTTTTGCCCAAAATACGCTCTTTTTGGCTCTTTCTTTCCCGATAGTTCTTTTACTCCTTTTTCCCTCATTTTAAAGCTTGAATCCAGCTCCTTCTTCTTTATTCAGCAATTTTTCCTATGTTTTTGTAATTAAATTAAATAAGTACCTTTTATCTTGAAATTAAACCAAAAACACATTTTTAAGTACTCGATATTGCCCGAAATATATGTATAAATGAGGCAATATCAAAATACCCTACACTTGAACTTTGCTTGTCCTCGAGCAAATTACAATTTTAAACTCAGCTAAGAAATTTGATATCCAAACAACTTTCCAATTGCTATCACAGATCTAGCATTATTTACCGATGTTAAGAATAAGGTTTTAAGAATAAACATAGTAGATTATACCTAGCCTTATGCACGTATTTCTAACCTTCCAAAATTTTACATAAAATCTATTTCTATTAATGACAAATGTTTAGATTGAAAAATACTCATTTTTACATAACATTGAATACACCCTTAAAAATTTCTTTTATCTCAAAATCTTTTGTCAAGTTTCCCAAAAATTATGCTGGACTAAGTTTATCAAGTTCAGTTATTTTCTCCATTTTTGCCGCACCTTTGAAACTCGTGACTTTCTATGGAACTCTTGATTACAAATTTTCAACTCACAACTGTACAGAGTTTACTAATTCAAATTCCAAAGGTCACTAAGGAAATCCCATGACTTTCGATGACACCCGTGTAGCGAGCTTTCGACAATATTATCCCAAACCAGTTGGTTTTAGGTAATAAGGAGTAGAAATGCCCGTGGGCCCCATTTTATGTCTACTTGCTCGAATGTCAAAGGCCACTGATTGAATTTCCTTCCTGAGTCTCAATCTTATGGTGTAACATTACTTGATTCTCGCTTTTCATTAGATTTCTCATTTGAAGTTCTTTTAACGAGGCTTATTTTTCTCAATTTAGTCATAGCATTCGCGCGATAAGGGAAACTGACTCAACCTGTTTTGACAAAACTTGATTTTCAATGGGTCTATTTTGTTATTTATGCAAAACCTTTTGTAATTATCATTCCAACTACTTGTCATTTAAAGAATTAAATTTTATATGAAAATATTGAAAAACTAGAAAATAAGAGCATAAAATCAAGTTTAACCTACGAATTTATTTTCAAAATATTTTTCTTAACAATTACCTTCTTAGCATTCAATTTTTGGAAATGATGTTTAAGATAAAATTTTTACTTGGCTCAGTTAATTATTGCAGTTTGACTTGTTTACCCTACACTTATTTTATACAATAATTTTATTGTATATATCTTTTAAATCATAGAGGAGTTTAATTGGAATGGACTCCCCTTGGGTAATGAGTCGTTTTGTTTTAAGGACATCTTTCCATAGAAGAAGAATGCTGAACTGACTGCCAGCGTCTATTTAAATCTGAATTCTGCATCCATGCTCAGAAAAAATATCAACCACACCATGAAAAACACACCATTGAATAAAAACACACCACACTAAAATGAACTTCAAATAATTCAAACGTATTTAAATACAAAAAATAAAATAAAATAAAATAAAATAAAATCAATCAATCATCAACGTCATCAAAGGCAGAACCTGAGGTGCCAGTGCCGTCACCGTAATCCTGCAGATAATCTGGCGGCTCAAACCATGTGGGAACAGGCGGAACATAAGTCGGATACGGAATGGGGGGCTGGTAACCCTGACTCTCATAGAACCCCTGCATAGTGTGTGATACCCACTGGCCGTGAACCTGCCTCCTCAATATGTCGCGCTGTATCATCTGTATGTCGCGCTCTATGCCCTGTATGCTGTGCTCTATCCTCTGCGTGTCGCGCTCTCTGCTCAAATCCATCCTGCTAATCTGTTGGGATAGATAGCGTAAATCGATCTCCTGCTCTCGGGCATCATGCTGTACTGGAGATCTCTGTCGGCGTCGATGCTGGGCACCGGGGGCTGGCTGAGGCTGAGGCTGTGGCTGCGGCTCGGGCTGAGGATCAGGCTGTGGATCAGGCTGTGCATCCATGTCATCACCCTGCTCAACAGGGTCATCCGCTCGAATGAAATAATCACCGTGATCGTCTTGATCGATCACTCTCATCCGATACAAATAGCTCTTGTTCATAAATCGAGGGTCTGACCTCGTGAGTCCCCATGCGTGTGGAGCAGTGAATACGCCGTATGATATGGCCAGCCTGGAGATAAGATGCCCTCCAGTGATGGGGCTTTTCCTCTTTGCCCCCTTTTCCTTCCTGGAAAGGAAGACTGCCAGTGTGTATGGAATGTTAAGGCACACACCCTCAGATATTAGGCACCAAAGATAGAAGACGTCGTCAACCGGTACCTTATCGCCGCCCTTACGGTGATTAACCGTAGTGGCAACGAGTCTGTGAAGCAAACGGTGGACAGGGGAGCGGATACTGCTCTCCACCGCGGTGTGTGAGTCAAATGCCTCATCAGCTAGCAGATGCCATACATCTGCCAAGTGGAAATCTGCGGGCGGGATCCTAAGGCAGTCCTCAAAGAAAGTGGAAAACATAGGAGAGGCGGTCTCCTCCCGTGTGTACAGACCTAGGCGTATCCCTAGCTCCATCACACTACACTCGCGGCTTTCTCCTCCTAGCCTGAAGGAGAAAGCAGTCCTATCTGATAGTTCCCTGTGCTGCTGAAACTGCACAGTGGATAAGAACTCTAGTGTGATCTCTCTGAATATGGGCTCCTAGAAGTGAAACAGTCTGTCCCAGGCAAGACATGTAAAACCGGTCGCGGCGTGAATTTTTGTAGTGAAAGGCGCTAGGCGGTGGTGCAGCCCGACCGTCGCCGCGAATTCCCAATCCAGAGAAGGAGGGACGTGAAGATCTTTTTTATGAATCCTAGCTAGCTCTCCAAAATATCGCTGTCTCCTGGCATCGTTAATTGTTGGTGGAAATCGTAGCCATGGATGCGAAGGTAAATCCTCAGGTGGTGGAATTTGTTCCCCTCTTCCTGCCATTTATCTGAGAATAAAGAATAAAAATAAATTAGAAAAGAATTAGCTTAAAAATAAAATAAATTTTGCCCTTGATCAGAGATCGGGTCGCGATGACCATGTGGGTCGGGTCGCGATCAGGGGTGCAATCGGGATGGTCCGTCCGGTCTTGATAGCTGGTCGGGTCGCGATCGTAGGATGGGTCGGGTTCTAGGTCGCGAGCTTTGAACATACGGTCGAGATTTATGGGGACGCGACTAAGATTTAGTCCAATGACTTTCAAGCATATGGTCGCGATCTTTGAACCATATCAATGATCGGGTCGCGATCGAAGAAAATCTTCAAGGATCGGGTCGCGATCCTTGAATATCCGACCAAAAACTTCCGATTTTCAACATTATCCAAGCTAAAACTTAACTAAATCAATAGGTTTTAACTAATTTTTTTAGTTCTCGGCTAGATCTAACATCTAATTAGGCAATAACATTTAAATCCGAGACTAAAATAAAACCTAATTTTTAATCCTAAATTCACAAATTCTAACTTATTTGCAATCAAAAACGAGAAGGGAGTGAGGATTTACATACCTTTGTTGTTGATTTAGAATCTAGAAAAACTGGAAAAATTTCGGTCGCGATTTACCGTGGAGATCGGGATGCGATTGTGGGGTAAATCGAAACCAAATGACCGGATATGTTTTTAACCCTCGCGCTTCGTCGGGTCGCGATCCGCTAATGGATCGGGTCGCGATCTGTTATAATCACGGGCTTGGGCTTTCGTGTTCGCTTGAGATCGCGCCCCTACGGGCCTCTAGATCGGGTCGCGATCTGTGATCTGTGGCAATTTTCTTTTCCTGTTTTTCCTTTGATGATCTTATTTTTAATTTTCGTTGTTTTATTATTTATTATTATTTTTTTTATTTTTTTATTTTTATTATTTATCACACAACATAAAATAAAATTGTCTTAAATTATTACAAACCAATAAATAAAAATCAATGTCTTTTCCTTGCACCGCTTTCCTTATCTGGGTCGAAAGCTTAGACCCGTACCCTTGCTTTTAAATTTTTAAATGTTCGAGAGGGGTACATCCTCTCCTTCCTCATAACGGACTCCTTGTTCGTAATGCTTCATCCGGTGTCCGTTTACCTTGAAGCTTTCGTCGTTCTTGTCCAGTTGTATCATGCTTTCCAAATTTCCTCTTTCCAGTTCTTGTAATTCATTTTTCAGATGAGTTTCAATAGTATCAACAAAGTATACAGCATTATCACATGTTTTTGAGTGTTTCATTGATTGATCGATTCCAAAGGTTATTGTATCACTTCCGACTCTAAGTGTTAGCTTAGATTCATGAATGTCCACTAAAGCTCTTGCCGTATTTAGGAATGGTATTCCCAAAATGATTGGAACCTGTTCATCTTCCTCCATGTCTAGTACAACAAAATCTGCAGGAAAAACAAATTTATCAACCTTTACCAATAATTCTTCCACTATTCCCCTTGGGTGTGTTACTGATTTGTTTGCCAAGTGGATTGCCATTCTTGTTGGTTTGGGTTCGGGCAAGTCAAGCTTAGAGTAAAATGAATATGGCATGAGATTAATACTTGCACCTGAATCCGCTAAAGCATGACTGAGAGTTAAATTACCAAATTGGCATGGTATGGTAAAACTTCCTGGATCGGTCAATTTTTTAGGTATTTTGTTCAACATTGCTGCTGAGCATTGTTCATTTAGAATCACATTAGATACTTCTTCAAGTTTCTTTCGATTTGAAAGAAGATCTTTTAAAAACTTTGCATATTTAGGCATTTGTGCAATAGCCTCAACAAAAGGTATATTAATATGCAATGATTTTATATGTTCTAAAAACTTCCTGTATTCTTCTTCTTGTTTTTCCTTTTTCAGACGTTGTGGGTAGGGAACTGGTGGTTTATAACTCTTGATGGGGCTTGGCGGCGATCTTTTGTCTTCGGTTACTTATTCATTTGTTTCTTGTGTTTTTTTAGATTCCTGCGTTTTAGAAGAAGAGTCAGTATTTATGAGAATTAATGGTTCTGAAATCTTACCGCTTCTGGTTGTAATCGCATTGACTTGCGCGTTAGGATTTTGCTCTGTGTTGCTTGGTAAAGTACCAGGGAATCTTTCATGTAAGACTCGAGCAATTTGACCAACTTGGGTTTCAATATTTAAAATTGAAGCTTGTTGGTTTCGGAGTGAAGATTCTGTAGTTACTCCTATTTTCTTTACTAATTCTTCGGTTGCTCTGTGTCTTTTGTCTGAAGCTTCTGCAAATCTAGACATCATTTCTTCAAAACTTGGTTTCTTCTCTGGTTGTCTTTGTGGATCAAAGGGTGGTTCTCTTTGGTAGTATCCTTGCCCGTTTTGTTTATACTTCTCAGCTTGATCCTTTTTGTATTCTTCATAAGGCTTCCAGTTATTGTTTCGTGGCCTTCTTTCATCAAATCGATCTCCGGATGAATAACAAACACTTTCCTTTCTTTTTCCATCTTCATCAAGTGGACAATCTCTTGCAAGATGTGGTCCACTGCAGTTGTCACAGCCTACCTGAATGGCATGGATTGTTTGGTTTACCTTTTTCATGTCTCGCCCCAAAGCGTCTAGTTTGGCATTGAGGGCTGCTAATCCATCGGCTTGTTCATCTGTTGGCTTCTTTCTTAAGGATGAGTCTCTTGAAGAGTGCCACTGATGTGAGTGTTGGGCTAATTCTTCAATTAATGCATATTCGTCTGCTGGAGTTTTCTTTGGAATTGGACCCTGTGAATCAACCATTTGACGAGTAGTTACATTAATTCCGTTATAAAAAGTTTGCACAACTTGATGTGGATTAAGATCATGTTGTGGACAATTTTGGAGCATTTCATTATAACGGTCCCATGCATCATAAAGTGTTTCATCGTCATTTGTTGAAAATTTTGGATTTTTGCTTTCAATTTAGCAATTTTAGAAGGTGGGCTAAACTGTTTAATAAATTTTGTTTTTAATTCTTCCCAAGTTTTTATTGTTCTTGGGGGTTCAGCTTTTAACCATCTTTTTGCTGCTCCCTGGAGTGTTATTGGAAATACTCTTAACATAACAGCATCTTTAGTGACTCCAGGAATATGAAAATAATCGGCTATTTCAAGGACAGATTCCACATGTTGGTTGGCATCTTCAGCATCTTTTCTTGTGAACAAAGTTTCCCGTAGAAGATGTAGGAATTGGCCTTTTATTTCAAAATGTGTTCCATCTGGAATTGTGGGACGAACTAGTCCTTGGCCTGTTTCTTCTTGTGTGCGACTTGCATATTCTTCCAATGAAAGATTTGCAATGTCTACCATTAGTCTTGCGTGTCTTCGTCGTCTGCGAAATTCTCGTTCCGGTTCTTGAAACTGTGGAGTCAAATGAGAGTTTGAACTCCTGGTCATACACTATCTGAGGAACAACAGGGTGAGATCTAGAATAATAATAAAATAAATTAAATTAATAAATGGTTTTTTTTTAACTTAAAACCGTATTCCCCGGCAACGGCGCCAAAAACTTGATGTGTTTTCAGACATATATATTTATATACCCAAAATGATATTACTTGTTTTTGGAATACTGAGGATAAATATTATCTTTGTAATGTCTTTGCATAAGTTTTGAATTTATAACAGGGAAATACCATGAATGAAAACAACACAACTAGGCAAGTGTACCTAATCGGTTGTAATATAGTAATGGTAAGTCCGGGTCGAACCCAAGGGAAATGGATTAAATTAAAGAAAATCACTTATCAATAATAATAAAAGAGATAAGAGGGGGGGGGGGGTTTGTGTAATTGAATTTTGTGAAGAGATTGTAACAACAAATAAATAAAGAATAACGAGTAAGTAAATGATAACAAGGTTGAAGTTAAACTGAACAGATAGCTTGAACAAATATGCTTTTACTCGGAGGTGATTACTCCTTATAACAATATTCTGATTGATAATAATGTGCAATGGATATTAACAAATTAAATACTGATTTCTAAGTTAATCAGATGTCTTGGTCCAACAATCTAATTTTATGATTAAAAAGGATTATTAATTCCATTTGTCCTGTAAATTAATTATTCCAATTAATCATTTCATTTGTTCGTACTCTGCATGATTTATTTGTGGCTTTTGATATCAATGGTCATGAAAATCAAAATGAGTTGTATAGTTTGGTCCACTAATACAGTTTTGACATATGCATATAAGATTCTTTCTTTGTAACTTAACCTAGGATTTGGTCCATCACTAGTCATAAGTATATATGAATCATATATACTATGACACAAGTTAATTTAGTAAGAATGGTCATCTATACTAAATATAACTCAGTTATAAGTTTCAAAGATAAATTCTTAATACGCATGAGTCGGTTAAATAAACATGCAAAGTAAATTATAAAACATGCAATATCCGATTTATATCAATCAAAACATAATTATAAGTTTCATCTAATCTAAGTAAAAGCACAAAGGAATTACTCCATAATCATAGACATGCAACACACTGAATATTTAAGAAAGCTAAACATAATAAGCAAACCGAATATCCGAGCTATGATGTTTCTTGATCGTTCGTGGCTACCGCTAGCAAAGCTTCATTTCTTGAGAAGGGAGGTCGAGATGAGGGATATAGAGGTTGAGATTCTCCAGGTATGGAGTTTATGTATCTGAATGTGTGTCTAAAACAACAAGAGAAGGCCTCTATTTATACTGTTGTCCAGGGAGGATCGCGTCGCGATCCTATAGGGGATCGGGTCGCGATCTCGTTTGAATTGCGTTTCGCAGTTGGCCGCTATTCTGACTTTGTGGACTGTAGTTGGTGGGTAGGGTCACGATCCTCGAGGAGATCGGGTCGCGATCTCTGTAAGCTCGCGATTTTGAGCCGTGATCGCGATCCTTGTGTCAGCCATTTGTCACGCATTGGTAAGCAGATCGGGTCGCGATCTGTGTTGAGATAGGGTCGCGATCTAAGGCCTGTCGGATTTATTTCTTCGTTTTTTCGCCTAAAATACGCTCTTTTTGGCTCTTTCTTTCCCGATAGTTCTTTTACTCCTTTTTCCCTCATTTTAAAGCTTGAATCCAGCTCCTTCTTCTTTATTCAGCAATTTTTCCTGTGTTTTGGTAATTAAATTAAATAAGTACGTTTTATCTTGAAATTAAACCAAAAACACATTTTTAAGCACTCGATATTGCCCGAAATATATGTATAAATGAGGCAATATCACTTTCGGACTTCTAATTGAACACATCAATTTAGTCCAGGCTGGCCAACACTTTAGTCAACTTCAAAATCATCGAGCGGCCTACAGATATCTGTTTCCCATCAGGGTCAAGGAAAGAATAAGCTTTGACTCATATGGTTGTGTCTTTTACTTATCAAATCGTACACAACAATGCGTTTTGTAACATCGAGTTACCGATGCGTTTCGCATTATCAATGCACAACCGACTCGTAAATTTCAACTCATATGTCTCCGCTTCAAGATCATATGATATTATTGTCTCAACATTGCTCGTGATGTAATCCACGAAGCAATCTATTGAGCGCGGGTTTATCCAATACTCAAATCTCTATTTCTAAGTACTCATGAACGTTGTAGCAGTCTTACTGCAATGTCTAACTCCTTAGACAATCTACAAACCAATTCACGACAGTCTTTGTTCATACTTACTTCCGAAAAGTATGAGCGACTGTGGACTTTTGAATAATCAAATTATTCGGGAAGTGAAACATGCAAAGACGAAACTTAAAATCTGACTGGTAGCTACTCTTGCTAATTACCAAGTCTCCACGAGGTAATCACCAAGTCGGATTTTACATAAAACTATTATCGGTTTCTAGATTCCTTTTAAACTATTTAATCCGTGTTATGTATCTATGTCTACTTGACCTTTCACTCTTTCTATGTATTCAAATGTTACACATTTATACACTTTATCCGATCGGATATCCTTCCGATGATATTTCAAATTTGGTCATACCGTTATTCTCACTAACAACTCCATTTTATGTATTGTGACTTTCCATGGTTCTCGAGATCTTTAGTCCACATGACTACACCCTAAGACTATTTCGAGGTGTTACGATGTGCCGGTGAGCCACACGCGCTCCATCGGAATGCCAACGAAATTTTTTAACCATTAGGTCCTTATTTGAAACATCTTTTCAAATTGTTTTCAACATTCACCCCTAATCATTTTCAAATGATTTCTCACGTGTGTACAAAATCCATTAAGTATTCCCAGCCAGGTCATGTCCTGAATCAGACTCACTATGCTCTAAGCATTAAGTCATCAAGACATGTTCATGACACTTCTGATCGATCCAAGAAACTTGTTGGATTCGATCTAGTCCTATTCCAAACCCTTTTGGAATCTTAGGATTACTTATAATCCTTGTGTCACGACTTTTAATAACTATATCCTTTCGGAGACTTATCTTCATGCATCTTGAATCTTATCAAGATCATGCTTACTATGGCCAGGTCTATACTAATGACAACATCTATCTGATATATGTCAATGGATTATGTGAGTATGTTGCACCTTTTATATCTCTCATGCCAAATCATCACACTTTGCAATAACAGAAAACTATTTCCTAGGGCAATGCATCTTGAGTCTCATCAAGATCATTTTGGCAGAGTTTCGATCTATCTCATAGACGTTTATAACCACCCGAGCATGCCGTATCTTTATTAAGTCTTTCATAGCGACCCGTCTCTTAACACCAAGTCATTACACTTTGTAATGAAAAAGACGTTTCCTAGAAGCATTATGTAACACACATATGGAGATAGATAACACCAACACTCCCACTGGCTTCAACACGGTTATAGACTATTCACAAAATCCAGAGCTTATGGCACATTTTGAGAATCCAAACCTTTCTGACATCTTAATGGAAATCTTTCAGCCCATTCTCAAAATCCAATCCTTTGGCATATTTTGAGAATCTGAATATCCTTTCTTGCGAGATGCCCGCGGGGAAATCCCGGGCCCATGTACCTTTATACTGGCATATTCTTTGTGAGTCCCTATTAGTGTGCCGGTGATCCACACGCGCTCCACTAACGACTTACAATATGCAGTATCCTTTCGGATTTCATCTTCTATTGAGAGTGCTTCTCTCGGAGTCAATTACTTGACTCTTAGTATCGTCTCACTCAACCAGATGTTCTGAAGGTACGTTTCTGTCCATGTTGGTTTCTTTTGATGATTACTCCCACTGGTTTTAAGACCAGTTGTAAAAAACAATCAAACTGTCACATAGACCGTATCTCGTCCTAAGGTTCTCTTAATTGGCAGCAACCGGGCTCACCAATGCTTCCAAGTAGCCGGATTGAAAATCTGTACCAACTATAGTGTTTTACCACTATTCGGTATGTCACCCCGATCATAACTACTTATGACGGTGATCAGTACTACTGGTCAAGAGAAGATTATGTCAGTATTAAAACAGAAATCTGATTTCTGCTCTAAGCCTAGGGATGACTAAAGGTTATTTCAATTGGCTAATCCTGAACTCATTCAGGACTGTCCCAACTCCCACTGTTTCCTCAGAACATAAGTTCTTTCTAAAAGAGCTCTTTTTTTCCAGGTACAGTGGTATAGCCAGTGAAACGACATTTCTGATTAGGTCCAGGCTAGTCCTGAGGTTCGGACGAACACTACAAGACCCTGGACTATTAACGTACAAGTGGGACAATCCCAGCTTTACATTTCAGACAGTGTCTGCAAAACCTACTTAGTCGAAGGATGTGGTTGGAATATGGTCTGACTGGTTTTAGTTTCAATGTATCGGAAACTAATTGGCAATGTATCTCAAACATTGAGGATCGAACTGTTTCGACCAACGCTCTATCATCTTCCCTAAGACACATTATAACTATTAATGTTCTTGGAAGGGAATAAACTGTGAAACATTTTCCCAGATTATGTTGTTACTCAGGTTCTGTGGGTCTTGTACTTCCTTTGAAATCCTTGAACTGTTCAAGGATTCAATCCAATCGCTTATTCTGATAAGTGAAGTCATATTCGTCATACGGAATGACAAATATTGCGAAGTACAAACAATTGTGTTATATTTGAAGATTCGAGCAGCACACAGCAACTGATGTGTTCATTGCTCCTAATCTTAATCTCCTTTACATCTCTATGTAAACTTATGACTTTGTTAATTATGTTCAAGACTTGCAATCTTCAGTTGACTCTAAGTCAGCTGATTCCAAAATCCTATCCTTTGGATCTTTGGGTGATTCATTTCTTGCCACATGTGCTTTATGAGGAACTTAATCATCATTCGACTCTAAGTCAAATGATTCCAAAGTCCTGTCCAACTGGATCTTTGGCTGATTCATTTCTTAACACATTAAGAACTCAATTCATCAAGTGACTCTAAGTCAAATGATTCCAAAGTCCTGTCCAACTGGACCTTTGGTTGAATTGATTCTTATAACATTAACAATCATAAGGGACACAATTCCTAAAATCCAAACACTTTGGATGCATTCAACATTCAAGTTATTACTAATTTTGCATCCAACACAATCATGCAACATTTCAAGGATATTTCAAACAACATGTGTTAAAAGAAAATTGACAATTTTATTAAAACAAAATCCTTGAACAATGTATTATATGATAGACAATGTCATACGCATCTAATAAGCTAATAACATGATTTCAATATCTAACTAAACTCTAAAATTGCATGAGCTTCAGATCCAATCTGAATATGTTCCTATGCAACAACATCCCACATCTTACAGAGTCCATGCATACAGAGCAAATGTGAGAAACACATCATGTATCAAGGAATCAAAGATCAGGTGTTCTGAGTTTTAAGATATTCCTGAGTTGCCAAACTGTTCGGCTTCGGAGCATTTTCCAATCTTTCCGTGACTGTGTCCCACCCTGTGGATTCCCAATTTGAAACATCGAGGAACCGGTCCAGACGATCTGGATCATTTCTTGATGTGTCCTATTACTGGACTCAATCCCGAAGCAGCTGAATCAATGGAACTATGCTTCTCTATGAACGACTCATACAGAGTCAACATTGAATGCATATCCACGATTGTCTTATCTGGTTTCCCTTCCTGTGGAAATCGGGGTCAATGATTAATAGTATTAGGTAACGAACTTTCCTTGACTTAACAATCAAGGAGTCATGCTCATCACAAGCTACTGTGTGACGTCATGCTCTGGGGAGCGGACACTCAGTCAGATATGGCTTGCTAGCAAAACAGAGAACTATTCTCTATTTATGAAGCCATACCATTAAGGCCAGTCAGCCTTTCCATATTTTGTAGGTGCTTTCTGATGCTATTAGAAATGGGTGAAGGAGGAGAGGGAGGAGAATAGACACTTGATTCAGACATCTACAATACACAGAATTTATTAGTTTAATTAATCCTTTTAAATAATTACCCAATATATTATTTATTAAGGCTAGGACCCAAAATGCCCCAACTATTGTGTGAAGAGGGATGCCGTAATCACAACATAATGGTCATTAAGGTAGATAATACACTTATCAATTTCATCTTATGAAATTCCTAGATTTGTTGAGACACATTGAACTATTCAATGGCATGTTTAGTCTCGGATGTGCCCCACTGTTTGTGACTGGGATGTCGAGGATCACAAACCGGGTGTGAATAACCATGCAAATTAGCTTGGTACTCTCGAAGTCAAATGCCATCTCTAATTAACGTGCCTGTTAACCACACACGCTCCGTTAATAATGACAAAATCGAGAAACCCATTGCAAGTCTTTGTGAACCCCTATTGGTGTGCCGGTTAACCACACACGCTCCACCAATGTTTCACAAATTGCAATGTGTAATTTCATGGATTAGCACCAATTCACATGTTTAACCTAAAGTAACTAGATTGGGTTTTGTTTAAGGTTCTAGTACTTTCAATTATAGCATTATACTTTTAAGAGGCTTAGTGGTTCTATCAAACCCGTTCGGCTAACAACACTTGACTGACCAGGAGAGCGATGGGTAAGAGTAGATACCCATTAGACTAACATTTTATAGTCAGTCGCCTTATACCCTATTTATAGGACAGTTTTGTGAATGAGGCCTACTAGCGGTAAGACTAACCAATTTTCTTATATATAAATAATTAACTTTTAATCATAAATATATAAGATATATTTTAATCTTATTAAAATATTTTAGAATTAATTTAATTATAATTTTCGCAAATTTTTAAACAATTTTTGAAAATTTAAATCAATTCTTTAAGCTAATTTAATTGATATTTTAATTAACAATTAATTAAACTAATTAAATCTAAGATAGATATTATAAATTAATCAAATTAATTTTACTATCTAGGGCCCCACAATTTTCGAAAAATACAAGCCAACAAATAAGGGTTCCAGTTATTAATTAGATACAGTTACCAAAAATAACAACCACTATTTAAGGCAAGTAAATCAAGCAAATAAAGGGGACCATGGGGCTTGGCGGCTAGGGTTAGGAAACCCTATCCTAGGCCACGAAATTGAGGCTATTCCAAGAGGGTTTTTCGCAAAAACACTCAAGGCAATAATCATCCAAGCAGTTTATATCAATTCATAAGAAAACAGCCTATGCTCTGATACCACTGAAGGGTTTTCTAGCAAAAAATGAACACGAAAATTCCTTATGGTTCACATGCACCCTAGAAAGATCTATGTTTTCTTCTATGAAGATAATAAACTAAAACCTAAAGGCCAACAATAATTATTAAAGATCAAAACTGAGAAAACTAACCTTTTGATCTTATTCTTGAAGCTAGCAGCACAAGTGTCCTCCCTCAAATGCAAGTCACACCCAAAGCAATGGAGAAGACAGTTCAGCAGAGTTCTCTTGGTGAGAGTTGGCATGAATTATAGGGAGCCAGAGGGTTCCTTTTATTGCCTCCTAGGGTTACACCTGAAACCCTAAGGAGCCTCCAAGTGGGCAAGCCTGTTGACCACTTGGACCAGATCCATAAACCCTAATTAGGGTTTTCGCCAACCCTAGAGAAGCCTCAAAGGGTGGCGCCACTTTTGGCCCCTGGACTTCTCTTTGCCAGTTATTCAACTATTGAATAAATATAAACCAGTCCTCACACTTTTAATTTAATCACTGAATTAAATCCAATTAATTCTAGATTAAATCTCAATTAATTATTATAGTTTCTAATTAATATATTAACACTTAAATATATTAATAAACCATTTAATTAATTCTATTGATTTATTACACAATTAATAAATCAACCTTTTACTCTACTGAACTCTATCCTGAGCTCCAACTATGAGGGCAACCCAAATGGACTTTGCTTCAATTAACAAGATAAATATAAATACAAAGTCATGGCTTAGACACCTAATCCAACACTTGGTGGCAGTGATACTTTAAGAGTTGAAGGATATATAGATGCCAGCTTTCAGACAGATAGAGACAATGGTCGGTCTCAGTCGGGCTGGGTATTTCTTTTGAATGTGGGAGCAGTGACTTGGAAAAGTTTCAAGCAAGAGACGGTGGCTTATTCTACTTGTGAATCAGAGTACATAGCAGCGAGTGAAGCGGCTTGGATGAGAAACTTGCTCGGTGACCTTGGAGTAGTCCCGAGTATTCAGGAGCCCGTGGAATTATTCTGCGATAACAAAGGAGCGGTTGCTTTGACAAAGGAACCGAGAGACCATGGAAACTCCAGGCACATCGACAGAAAGTACCACTACATAAGACATAGAGTAGAAGAAGTTCACCTCCTTGTAAAGATGGTATCATCAGAAGATAATCCTGCAGATCCCTTGACAAAGGCTCTGAGTAGGATTAAGCACAATCAGCATGCGAGGAGCATAGGATTAAGAGATGATATTAGTTTTTGTAATTAGATAGGATTTGAAACTTATTGCAATATAAATGTAATTGACTTTGGTGATTTAATAATAGAGAATTATTGATGAGTATTGTTTACTGCTATTTGTCAATTGTTTATCATTGTGTTTCAATTTTGCATGTTTACTTCCTGAGTAATTTGATTATTCAAATGTTCACAGTCGCTCATACTTTTAGGGAGTAAGTATGAACGAAGGCTGTCATGAATTTGTTTGTAGATTGTCTAAGGAGTTAGACATAGCAATAAGATTGCTACAACATTCATGAGTACTTGGAAATAGAGATTTGAGTATTGGATAAACTCACGCTCAATATATTGCTTCATTGATTACATCACGAGCAATGTTGAGACGATAATATTTTTTGATCTTTAAGCAAAGACATATAAGTTATGTTTTACCAGGCGGTTGTTCATTGACAATGCGAAAATGCATTAGTAACGCGATGTTATAAAACGTGTTGTTGTGAGTGATTTGACTGGTAAAAGACAAAAGTATATGAGTCAAAGCTTATTCGTCCCTTGACCATGTCGGGAAACAGATATATGTAGGCCTCTCGATGAATTTGAAGTTGACTGAAAGGGTTGGCCAACCAGGACTAAATTGATATGGTCAATTAGTAGTCTTTAAGTCATATGCAAATCAGAAATCGGGAAACAGAGAATCAGACCAAGATTGATCTTAATCCATGTCTTGAGTCTGAAAATATCTTGTTGGACGGAGGATCATCTGATCACTTATCTATGGACAGAACTGACTGGGTCAGAGTTCGGCAGCGGTTTCTAGGAAGCTACAGTTGCTAATTAATTAGAGGTTAAATTGGTAATTATAGTCATAGACTTATCCAAGTGGGAGACTGTTGGATTAGGTGTCTAAGCCATGACTAATAATTAGTATTTACCTAATTAATAGTAGCATAGTCCATTTGGGTTGCCCTCATAGCAGGAGGTTTGGTAAAAAGTTCAGTAGAGAGAAAGATTGATTTATTATGTGAGTAACAAATCAATAGACATTAAATAAATGGTTTATTAATATATTAAAGTGATAATATATTAATTAGAAACTATATTAATTAATTAGAAATTAATCTAGAATTAATTGGAATTAATTTGGTGATTAATTTAATTAATTAAAGGTGCATGGACTAAAACTGTAATTATTCAATAGTTGAGTAAGTGGCAGTCTGAGTGAGTGAGGTAACCAGCGAATTCTATATATGGATATATAGATTTCGATTTATATATATATAAGGGATAAATATGATTGAATTATTAAGATAAAGGCTTATCTTAATTTGAATTCAAAAAAGGTTTATCTCTAAAGGCTTATCTGGTTATCCGCTTGGAACTATAAATAGGGACCTTGGGGTACCCTTTAGTCTGCGCCAAATATACCCTAACTCTCTCAGGAATTCGACCACTCTCCTGCTCCCTAGGTGTGACTTCATTTGAGGCAAGATCCATTTGTTGCGTTGCTTCCAAGAAATTCTAAAAGGTTAGTTTTTCTGAATTATATTCTTTAGTAATTTTTGTTGGCCTTTTAGGAATTAGTTATATGTTCAATTAGAAGAAAACATAGATACTCATAGGTTGCATGTGAACTTAGGTTTTAGTTCATTGATTTGCAGAAAACCTTTCACCCATGATGCTTGGTTGAAACATGTTGATCATTCAGTTAAAGGATCATGTCTTATGATTTCAACCATGGTTCCAGAACTTCAAAAGGAAATAGAATATATTTTGGCATATCATATGATACATATACTCATGGAACGATTCCAATTACAATTAAGGATCGGATGCCCCGAAACGGTTTGGGCGTTACATGGATGCAAGATGACTTAATGTCAAATTATGAACATTTGGGTTCTTAAATGAAAGATCATATAGACATTTATACAGATCAATCAATCATTATAGATCTGTAGAATGAGAATCACAAAAGAATTTCCAATTTTTTTTGAAAAATCTCACACTTAAACAACATGTTAACTCAATAAATCAAATGACAAATGAATGTGAAATGATTTATAAGAACAGTCAAACTATATATATATATATATATATATATATATATATATATATATATATATATATATATATATATATATATATATATATAGATACACACACACACACACACCCACACACACACACACATCCACATTAGTTATAGGTTCAATATAGAACCAAATTATATCACCTAACCATAGAACCACGCTAAAATTGCCCATGTTCATTGATGAATACATGTTCATCTATGAACATGAAAATTTCATATGTTCATAAATGAACACTGATTGGTTAGATCATATAATGAACACTGATTGGTTATATATATATATATATATATATATATATATATATATATATATATATATATATATATATATATATATATATATATTTATATATATATATATATATATATATATATATATATATATATATATATATATATATATATATATATATATATATATATATATATATATATATATATATATATAGGGATGTGATCTTTTGATACTCCAAAAAATAATGTGAACCCGAGAACTCTTACTAATTGGTTAGATAATATAATGGCATGATCGTCATTTAGAACTCTCATTTGATTTTGATTTTTTGTATTTTTGGAAACAATATTATATTCTCCTAAAAATAAGCCAACAAAATTGAATTTTGAATTTCTTTAAAAACTCTGGATTTTTGTTTTTTTAAATCAATTTTTTTGGAATTAAAAAAAACATAAATTGTTTATTATTTTCTTAAAAATCAAACTTTAAAAATTAAAAAACCATATTAGTTTATGTATTTGCAGGTGCATATATACATACTCATAGGTATATATAAATATATATATATATATATATATATATATATATATATATATATATATATATATATATATATATATATATATATATATATTCGTATTTTCAAGATCTGAATGTAATTAATGAACAAAACAATTTATTAGAAACAAGCGGGAATTCCTTGTTTGGGGCTTCCGCTGCTAGCGTTGAGAGAGAGAGAGAGAGAGAGAGAGAGAGAGAGAGAGAGGGGGGGGTATTTACCGTTAATGAATAGCTAATTTTTAGGGATTATATTTTATGGTGCTTTTATATTTCCTATAATACCCTTGACAACTTATTATAAATGACAAAAATATCACTTAATTTGTTATTAATTACAGGATTGCCATATTTCATTACAGTCTTTAAATTTTTTGATCTTGTGGTACAGAGTTTTCAGGTTCTCATGGTTTTTTGGGTTATTACAAGATCCCAACTCTCTCTCTCTCTCTCTCTCTCTCTCTCTCTATATATATATATATATATATATATATATATATATATATATATATATATATATATATATATATATATATATATATATATATATATATATTCCATAAATAAAGTAAGTCGGTGTTATATACATCCAATCATAAAAAGACACATATGATAGATCACGTAATGTATATAATTTTTAACAAATTGCTTTAGCTATCATATGCATTCTGTTAATTAGGAGCATTATAACTTTCCAGTGTTAATACCTAAGAAACACACGATGCTCTTTTGACGTTCGACATATTAAAACATACATTTGATAACGAAACCATAACCTTGCTCAACCCATACTGTCACTATAAATTTATACTCCAACGTATTCCAACAGTTGCCATATAAATCATTAACTAGAAGGGAAAGGGTAACCGCCTATTTGGCATTCTAGAAAAACTAGGAGACAATGTTGTCATTTGAATGTTTATTTGTGATGTAGCTACTTTTTTGGGTGAAACATGCATACAAACTTTTGGGAGTGCGTGCTTGGGTATCTCTGGTCATGGTTGGATCCCATCATTTGGACATGAAATTACTTTCTTCCGAAAAACTGTTTTGCGTATTAAATAAGTTTACAAAATTTTTATATCTAATGTGACATCTCATGTTAAAGAAATTTTACAGAGTATGAAATATATTTGATGGGAGATCATTTTGTTACAGTCCTCTTGTATTTTGCTCATCTTTTTAACCAACCCATACCATAATATTAAATTAGGTTGTTATTTTGGTATTCAACCGACCATTTACAAAATACAAGGATCATTTTCGGCAACGAACATAAAATAGGGGTCCAAATGCAACATGCATTTTCATTACAACCTTCACTAGAAACTTCTGGACCAATAGTCGTAGAGTTATACTTTCGGTTTTCGTGGAAAATTTATCATGCTCCCTGAAGCCCACTCTGTATAAATATCAATCCATCGACTGAGATATGGACACACTTCTTGCTTCAAATATCCATCACTTATCGATAGACGACTCCATCTCGTTTTGAACCACATACATCTTAATCATGGCCGACGCTAATGAGCCACAGGTGCGGTTAATGTTATATTATATCTATGTTTTAATTTTGAAGACAAAATTTTGGTCTGTATGATTTGTTTCATTAATTGGACATACTTATGGTTGCATATGACCTAAGGCAAAGCTATTATAGACTTATGGTGATTCTATGAAATTTGTTTTCAGAAATATTTGTAAATATTGTTTCGATTCTTTTGATCCTTTAGAAATGTATCGCTTTCTGGGTCTAACATAATCCACGCATCACTTCTGAAACCGAAAACATGTTTCTCGATAACAAGATCAATACGATCAGTTGAGAATTGACTTGACCATTTCTTGTTTTTGATGCAAAAGGTTCAGAGCAAAGAAGACAAGTTGATGTACCTGGACTTTGTACATCATGCAGCTGATTAATTATGCAACAAAAGCCTATGATTATGCCAAGGACAAGACTGGTCCTCTAAAATCTGGCGTGGAGAAAATAGAGACTACTCTCAAGACTGTTGCTGGCCCTACTTATGATAAGTTTCGTGACTACAATGTTGTGGCTCTCAAGTTTGTTGATAATAAGGTCAGGTTTTTTTCCACTCTTCCTCTACAATTTATCATGTTGATATACTAATTGATCCATAAGATTGCTTTTTTTTTTCCATTGTTACAAACCCGGAAATTGAAGTTTGTTGCTTTCTTGTTTGGCATAATCCATGGTCAAAGGATTGACCCTTAAGCCAACCCTTGAAGTTTGGTTTTTTTATTACATGGGAAGTGACTCCATATACAACAATTTAATGTATTTTATACATAATATACGACTCTACTGCATAGATTGTTGTGTTTGGTTAAAAATTGTTGTGTATGGATCACTTCGGTTATTATATACCAAACTTTTTGTTAAAAAATCAGTCTCTTAACTTTCTTACTTTCTTTCTCTTATGAGTTTTATTACAGTATTCAGGTGAAACTTTCTTCTTTTATAAGTTTTATTGTGGAAAAATTGATTATAGAGAAAAACACTAAAAAAATATGTTTAAGGTGGTAGATAGTAAAATCAAAGAAAAAGGAAGAATGATTAAAGTACAGTTGAGGATGTTACATTTTATGCAGGGACTAGAATGAAATTGTCGTTTTCTTGTTCCTCAAAACACGGGGTTGCTCTGAATTTCTCTTATTTGCAATATACACAAGTGTCCTCATAATCCTCGCTATCATAAACAAACTTAGGTGTCGTTTATGTCTTTTGCACAGATAAGACGTCCAGAGCGAATGCTCTATCCTAGTTCAATATGTTGGAACAAAAAGTTACAATTTTGTTCCCTTAACATTGGTTCAGTCTAACGCATGTCAAATAAGTACAACTTTTTTTTTTCTTCCATCATTTATAAATATCTTGTAGCGATATGGTTTCAGGTTGACAGGGTATTGCCTCCTGTTGTGAAGGATGCAACAATTACAGCCAAAAGCCTCTCATCTAACGTGGCCTCTGACCTCAAGAATGTTGGTGTGGTTGGGACCGCCAAACAACTTTTAGGAAAGATCGACCCAGTTGCTGAGGAATATACTGCTTCAGCTTGGAAAACTCTCAATTATATTCCCTTTGTAACTAAAGTAGCTGAGGCGGTTACACCAACAGCAACTTTAGTCACTGAAAAGTACAACAAAACTTTGCAGAAAACAGCAGAAGGAGGATATCAGCTGGTTTCTTCATATCTGCCATTTGTTCCCACTGAGAAGCTTGCAAGGGTATTCGCCATTCCTGAAGCAGCAGCAGCGGGTCCCACTGGTGGGGAAAGGGAGGTACCTGGTGGCGGCGGAGAGGAGGCTGCGGAGGCTCCCGCAGGAGGGGAAGAAGGTGTGGCGGAAGCATGATTAAAATCAATGTCTATGGTGTCGTGGTTTTATGTTTATATGGTAAGGTGAAATAATATTATTTTGTTTAAATTGGTGGTGCTTTTCTTAGTATAACGCCAATGTTCTTTTTCATTTTCTATTAAATACTATGTTGTTTTCTATATAATATTATGATCATTTAAATGCCAGAATTAGCATCGTATATTTATCATTTTTTTGTTTTTTTATTAGAGCATTGTATTCTAAATATATTAGTATTGTTTATTTTCTTTGAGGGACTCAAATCTTATTTTTGAATATGAGATTTTTATCTAAGAATGTATGTTTATTGATCACCAAATGCTAGGAATCGGACAGGGTACACGCAGCGGAAACACTATCACACACACAAACTCACGAAAATAAAGCAAGAAGAACACAAGGATTTTTACGTGGTTCGGATTCGGTGCAAATCCTACGTCCACGGGCTACAACTAGATTTTATTTGAATGAGGAGATTACAAGAGATACACTCAATTCTTATAGGTATTGAGTTGTGGTGCAATTTTTCCTTGAACATATGAAGGCTATTTATACATATGAGAAGGTAATGTGAATGTAGAGTTGTGTTTCAACACATTCACCAACCTTTGAAAATTGTTTCACCAAACTTTGAAAAAACAACTTCAAAATGTTCACATTCACCTAACAATCTCCCACTTGAAGATTTTGAACATCTCTCATTAATCTCCTAACATAACAAGTCTTCCAAGCTTCCAGTTCCAAAGAACAAGCTAAGACTCAGCCAGTTTCCTAGTTGCAGCCGCCCCTCATCATCAAGTACTAGAAGGGCCAGTTGAAGCTCCTACAAGCTCCAACTCAGTCGTGGTCAATACCGCCACCGACTCATCCCCTGTCTCAACCGGCTTGGACACTCCACCGGATCCAGAGATACACCGAGGACCACTAACACTCTCCAAACTTTGCAAACTTCCAACAGGAGAGAATTTTTCAGTCTTAGTCTTCAAAACCCAACGATTCTTTGTAACTGTACCCGGAACACACCCCGTGCTCCCACTGTCACAAAATCCCCTGAATGGTTTAGACTTTCCGACTCGTTCAGCTAACATCTCTTTGGCTCCAGACTTCATGTTTGCAAAATGAATTCTGTTAGCACTAGATTTAGCGAACCGGATTTTGTTATGCTTAACAGGGACGGCCATACTTCCCTCAGCAGGTACCTCAACCATATATAATGACCCACGCTTCATACCTTGAGCAATCACCGAATTTCCATTGACCACCCTCCATTTACCACCACCAAACCTTACTTCCAGTCCTTGTTTATCCAGCTGACCAACAGAAATCAATTTCTTCTTCAGCTCCGGAATCACCCTGACATTCTTCAGGTTCCATGTAGTTCCCAATGAAGTAACCAGATCAATATCTCCTATGCCCGTTACTTGAAGCATCTCGTCATTTGCTAACCGTACCTTTCAAAGTACCAAGATACCTTTTAATACGATTAATAGAAATTAGTTTCTGATGTGGAAGATCAGACAAAACTGCAACCACAGAGCATACTCTAATTTCTAAAACCGAGACCTCCTCCAAAACCCGAAGCTCTGATACCAGTTGCTAGGAATCGGACAGGGTACACGCAGCGGAAACACTATCACACACACAAACTCACGAAAATAAAGCAAGAAGAACACAAGGATTTTTACGTGGTTCGGATTCGGTGCAAATCTTACGTCCACGGGCTACAACTAGATTTTATTTGAATGAGGAAATTACAAGAGATACACTCAATTCTTATAGGTATTGAGTTGTGGTGCAATTTTTCCTTGAACATATGAAGGCTATTTATACATATGAGAAGGTAATGTGAATGTAGAGTTGTGTTTCAACACATTCACCAACCTTTGAAAATTGTTTCACCAAACTTTGAAAAAACAACTTCAAAATGTTCACATTCACCTTACACCAAAGGGGTACGATTAAGAAATAAGAAAACATATGGCATGTAGTTGAAGCATTCGTTGTGTTGTCACGATGATTACATGAAAATATATTAAGTCCTTAACAAATAAGTGGTAACAAAAACACATTTTGAGGTTTACCTTATTAAGTCTTTACAAGATGATTATATAACAAATGCATTATGTCCTTAGCAATTAATTTATTACAATCCAAACATATATACTTTTAATAATCTAAAAACTCCAAACATATATGTTTACTATTCTAAACAATCCAAACACATACTTTTACTAATATAAAGAATCCAATTAAGCACATCAATAAAACATTAAGTCCTTAAGAATTAAGTCATTACAATCTAAACATATACTTTTACTGATCTAAACAATCCAAACACATACTTTTACCAATTGAAACAACCCAAGCGCATTAAAAAAGCATTAAGTACTTAACAATTCTGTCATTACAATCCAAACCATAAATTCCTTAAATATCACCAATCAGAAAAAGGCTTCACACATTAACTAAAACTGCATACACATCAGAGAATCCCTAAGCCTCGGTGGTTGTGGTGTACCCTTTTGATTTTAGAAATCAATAGTAGTGCTCGTTGTCATGAGGTCGCTAACAGCAACAAGCACAATTGCTGCCTCGGGTTTTCTTGCTGACAAAGGGTTTTGGAGTCGTGATCTTCGAGAGCAACAAGAGGAAAGAGTTGTAATCTATATGAGCATAAAGGAAGGGAATGGAGGATTTGCTGATGCATACCTTTAGGGGTGTCACTTTTAGCACGGCAAGCCTTTTAGTGGTTAGTGTCGGCAACACTGAAAATTCTTGGGGAAATGTTCCCGAGTTCTTTTTTGGTAGAGCTTTAGCGGCAACAACACTCTTGGTGTCCCCATCAAGTCTTTTTCTAGGAAAAATAAACACTGTTTGATCAATCTAAATAGGGACGAGTCTTTAGTAATGACACAAACAACAACAGTAACAGTCTTTTGTGTCGCCACTAAAGGCAATGCCCCTGTTGTATTGATTTTCTATATATATATATATATATATATATATATATATATATATATATATATATATATATATATATATATATATATATATATATATATATATATATATATATATATAGATATAGGATCTTTATGATCAAGAATCATTATAGAATTATATTGCTGATAACATATTATTCTATAGGGTCACACATTTATCAAGTTGGTACTTATTGAATATTTATTAAGTATTCGATAATTAATAAATGAGGAAGTTACAGTTTTGGTCCCTATGATTTATGTTAGGTTGAAGTATTACTCCAACTAATGGCAATCGCACGCGTGGTGTCCCTGTGGTTTGTAAATCGCATGCGAGAAGTCCCTGGTGTTGGAAAGAGTGCCAAAGGTTATCAACTGATGGTAATATTTCTAATAATAGCAAGGTCCTTTTAGGTTGCCCTCATGACCCAGAAAAATAGTCAGGGTCAAAAGGATTAAAAAAAAGAATGATTAGTTTATTAATTTGTTGAGAAATAAATTAATTAGAAACTAGATCAATAAATTAACTGATAAAATTAAGTATAATTAATTTAGAATCATTTAAAGGGACTGAATTGTAATTGATTAAAGGTTTAATCAAAGAAAACAAGTCCAGGGGGTGCGACCACCATAAGGCTCCTAAGTTTGAAACCCTAGGAGCCCATGCAGTATAAATAGAGGCATTGGGGTTCAACCCTAAGGAATCCCAATCCTTGAGTGCCGCCTCCTTCCGTCCCCCTCTCCCTTTCTGCGAAAACTCTTCCCTCTCTAGGGTTAGAGTTCTTTGCCTCCTTTCTCTTAAAGAAAGTTTGATCTGTCTGGTTTTCTGGAGATCACTGGGTGTGAATCATCAGAGGGATTCTACTTTGGATCCTGATCATCCCATGCAATCGTGGCCCTGAACAGAGCATAAAGAATGAGACTTGCTGAGGTATATTCAGTTTAAGCTTTAAGTAGCAATAATTGTTATGAAACTGCATGATCATAAACAATGTTCATGGAATATCTATCATTTGATCTTGATTGTCTTCCGCTGCATGAGTTATGTGTGACAACCAAAAATTTATTTAAGCATATAAGGTATAATTTGACGCTTAAACGTCTTATGGATGGACAAAAAGGTCAAATAAGGTGAATGGGCTAAGACATCTCATTAAGTCAATACGATATGTTACTTCATTTAGAAATTTGGTTTTAACGACCCAAGAGCAAAAAGGGGAATAAAGGACCAAAAGTGAAAACTTTATTAAGCGATCTTTAAAAATTCATATATCAAAATCTAAGAGGAATTGGGAAAAGTCATCAAGATGACTTTGGTAATATTTGAGATAACAAGAATATAGGAAAAAAATTTGGGCCATTTGGACTTATAACGAAGGAGTTATAAAGGTTTCAAAATGGTCAAAAAGTGACGAAAATGGTCAAATGGCCATGTTCAAGGGCCTATAACGAAAAATATAGAAAGAATTGGACTTAAGTCAGTAGGGGAAAGTTGTAAATCTCATTCCCATATTTCTAAGGATATAACGCTTGCGAAACTCCAATACTGTATGTGAAAGTTATGATTAAGTAAAAATCAGGTAAACATATAAATTATAGCTGGAAATTTCACCAAGGCATTATACTTAAGGGTATTTTAGGTATTTAGCAATTTGTGGCTAGATCAAATTAAGGGAACGCGTTCTTGTTCCTGTGTACGCATTTGAAATCGAGAAAAGGGCTAGGAAGAAAGAAAATCGGGAAAACTTTTGAAGGCTCACGCACACACACAAGACGCACACACATTATTTGTGTGCGTGCGACCTAATCAGCGGGTAGCAGCAAAAGAAATCGAGGTTGAAGGGAAAAATCGAGCAAAAGGAAAGACGAGGCAATAGGGAACGTCGCTGTGGCGTGTTTTTTCGGCGACACCACCATTGCCGACGGCGACAACTGCTGCAGATGGTGGCGGAGGGTCAGCGACGGTTGGAGGTGGTCCCTCCCGGTCCGATTTTGACATGCAATACACCAAAAAGTGTTGATGTCGTTTTTGGGATAGAAACTTCAAGGTAGTCTTTTAAACCCTAAGTAAAGATTTCTGAAATTTGGTAAAAATCAGTTATGCATGTTAAGTTTTGACACTTGATTTCTGATAAGAGTTTACTTCAGGTCCGATTTTCACAAAGAAAGATCAAGAACATCCCAATTTCGAGTTTGTGAGCAGATTGGTGAAAAGGTAAAAAGATGATTTTGTAAACCCTAGCTTTTTTAATCTAAAATGGCATTTGCATGTGAAGTTTATCATGGGTTTTGATTTTCTATTATTATTATGAGTTCAAAATCACTCAAAGAATGAAAGTTTTGGGATATTGAACTTGAAATCCATGAATGCATGTTAGCAAAAAGATGAAAGGATGAAAAGTTCTTGTTGTATAGCCATTGTGTTTGGATTTATGACCAACATGTTGTGGTTTGGAGTTGAGGATAATTAAAGTTAGATGTAGTAAAGGTTTGTCGCATCTTGGTGTCACAAAAGTTATAAATTGGTCAAAATAAGCGTTTTGATTGGAGTTGGATGGTTTTTGGTACATTAAAACTTGTGTTATAACTTAGAGGTCTTATGTGTGTATACTTTTCGAAAAGGTGGATGTATTATTTAAAATTTATAATGTTTTATTAAAATTGGAATGGAATCAAGGATTCCAACACTTAATGAATAACATAATGGAAATAAGTTTAGAACATATTGGCGAAACGATAACATGTTGGATTCTTTTGATAAAAATGGCATAAATGGGTGGAATTGGTAATTCCACCGTTTACGAAGGAAAAAGGGGTACAAATAATATTTACATGTTAATTGGGAACAAATTACATATAATTTGTTGGAAAGTATCAAGGTTTTGATGGTTTCTATTTTTAGAAACTTTATCGGTTAAAATTTGCCAAAATGACGTAAATGAGAAAAATAAAAGATGTTTTGACACCCCATGTGAAGCCCAGATCAACTAGGTGGATGCATCGGGTTATATACCCATTGGGTGGAAGGTCCCGGGTTCGAACCTGGTTCCATGTGGGGGATTTTCCTTGGCGTGGACGCACAGGCAGCAGGACCCGGGCCGCCGGCTAAATGCCAACCTGGGGGAGCTGAGGGTGGTTTTACTGTGTTGCCGGTTCCAAAAAAATCATTGAGATAAGCTTTTAAGTATGTACAAATTTGAAAGTTGTGGAAAAACCTTGTAGAAACCCAAAAATACCTTTTTTGGTTAAAATGGGATAAAAGGGTAAAACTGTCCAAATTTGGTATTTTACTTTAAGAATCACACTTGGACATTTGGAATGAAACTAGATGATAACTAGCAATAGTTCAAGAAGGATTAGACAATTACTATGTGTTTAGTTGTCTAATAAGTTATAATCTTCTATTAGATTAATAGAGATTGAAGGACGCTTGGAAGCAGCGAGTTCTAGAGTTATATGGAATTGTGTAGCTAGACGTACCTAGCTACTAAGGTGAGTACATGTGGCTTTTTCCCACTATGGGGTACATGGCAATTTGTTGATGAATTATTATGACTTTTGAATATCAAAATGATATGCAAATCCTTCTACTTATGTTATGATTATGAAAAGTTTTATATGAAAGTTATGAAAGAATGTTTTGGCGTTTAGCCTATGAAAGTTATAAAAAAATGTTTTGGTGTTTAGCCTTTGAAAGTTATGAAAGTATGTTTTGGCATCAAGCCATAATGATTTGAACGTATGTTTTGGCATCAAGCCATAATGATTTGAACGTATGTTTTGGCATCAAGCCATAATGATTAGAACGTATGTTTTGGCATCAAGCCATAATAATATGAACGTATGTTTTGACATCAAGCCATAATGATTTGAACGTATGTTTTGGCATCAAGCCATAATGATTTGAAAGTATGTTTTGACATCAAGCCGTAATGATCTGAAATAATGTTTTGGCATCAAGCCATAATGATTTGAAAGAATATTTTAGCATGAAGCCATAAAGTTATGAATGAATGTTTTGGCATCTAGCCTTAATGTATTTGCGAATGAATGTTTTGATGACTAGCAATGTTATGTTTATGAATGACTGGTATTTGATGCAAGCAAATAAATGTTATGAATGAATGGTACTTAATTGTATAACGATATGAACAAGGAACATAGTTCCTTGTGCCCGGGCGATGAGATTCCCGTAATGGAATCTAGAGGAGTCTACTGGGGTGGTACCGACCCCTTCGCGAAGTAGATGTACTAAGCTAATGATGCCAGGATGGACTGATCAAGTTCTCTCCATTCTGGTATAGACTTGGGGTATCACCAAGAGCGATTAATGTTCTAAGTATAAAAATCAAGCATGTTATGATACCAGTCAAAGCATGTGATAAGATGCTGAGGTGGTTTGATTATGTTCTTACCATCTCAGTATAAACTTGGGGTATCACCAAGAGTGATTAAGGCCCTAAGTATAAAAATTCAATTGTGTTATAATACCAGTCAAGTTTAAGTAATGAAAGTTTTGTAATGACAAACTTATTATGAAAGGCTTTAAAAGCAAAACGATGATATGTTTCAGTTATAATGATCTTAACAGCAAATGTTATGATATGATTTGATTACAAAGATTTTGAAAATGATATATGTTATGTTTACAAATGTTTTGTGTCCAAACCCATGTAGCTCACGAGACGTTTTGTCTTATGTATTTTGTTTTATGCCATGTATCCCAGGTTCTAGACATGAGAATCAAGTAGATGACCCGAAGAAATTGGATCTTAGATGGAGTGAACATTGGCTGATGAACTGGTTTGTAATCCTAACTTGCTTGCTATGGTTTAGTTGATATGAAGTTGTAACCCCGGTAGTTGTTCAAACATTTGTACAACTTAATTGTTTTTGTTGGGACCAAATTTTTAAGACATGACACGAGGTCATGAGAAAAGTTTTTAAAAGTTGACATTTTGTTAAATAATGTTTTAAAACATGATGGAATAACGCTATTGTGCTTTTAGTGTTAATGTGCTTTTAACGCTATTGTATTTTTAGCGTTAATGCGCTTTTAACGCTATTGTTCTTTTAGCGTTAATGTGCTTTTAGCGTTAATGTGCTTTTAACATTATTGTGCTTTAAAAAAAATTATGAAAAATCGAGGCGCTACATTATGTGTTAATATGATCGAATCCCAATACCTGGTCCATATAAAAAGACATTTTTGCCCTTTTCATTTACTTTTTTATTTTCTTTTTATCCTCTTTTTAATAAATAAAAATAAAAAAACATTAAACCCCACCCCACCCCCACCCGTACTCCCTCTCTCTCTCTCTCTCTCTCTCTCTCTCTCTCTCTCTCTCTCTCTCTCTCTCTCTCTCTCTCTCTCTCTCTCTCTCTCTCTCTCTCTCGTAAAGAATCGATTAGGTGTTTGGTCTGATTGCTCCAAATAGATGTTGATATACTCCTTCTCAAAAACGATTTTGAGCGGCGTTTGGTTCGATTGCTTCAAATGTCACAACATAATTAAAAGAGAAATAGATCGAGGTCAGGACTGGGTCTTTGAGTGAACGATGTCTCACCAAGTTCGTTTTCTATCCAAGACGGTTTGTTGCTTCCAACATGATGTGTGAGTCCGAATTACGAGAATTATAATTGTTAAAACAACAGCAATCAGGTATTCTTGATTTATGGAACCGTGCTTCATGTGTAATCGGAATGTGATCCTTCCGAGATTTAGCCCGAAGATCGATTAAAGTGATTGATTAACATATTAAGGGGTCCCAATACACTGCTATATTAAGACCGTTAGCATATATGTGTATTGCTAAAAGTAATCCACAACTATATTAACATTGTTAGCGGAGATTTTTCCCAGAGATCTGTGTTTTAGCTTGACACGTCGCAGTCGTTGATGCACTCAATTAAAAATACAAGATTTAACATTACCAGTCCACTAGCTTGTAGTAAGTAAGGGTCGAACCGTGGAGTCAGTAGTCGACAATCTGTGTCAAAACTCGACCAATCTATAGTGTCACTCTATAGACAGTTTGTGTTCATACACTTAAATAACCGAAAAACTCAAAAACACGAAAGGCGAACGCATGATCTAAACTGGAATCCGAATCATACTCAATCAAAACAATCCAATCCGATCTCGAGATCTAACTCAGAAATCAAAAACCAAACGATCCAAACAATCAAACGAACGACAACGATTATCGAAACCGAAATTATAAACGAACATGAAATAACTTCAAACCAAACTTGCATTAAAAGAAAACCCCGAATCTGAGTCGAATGCCTCTAAAAATAGGAATGAAATCCAATCCACGTGGCCAACGATGTTCTGCAATCCAGAACCCTTGATCGCACGTACTAACAAAAACCGAAAACGAAATGAAATAATAATGAAAATAACCAAACCACCAACTACGAATCATTACGCTACGAATTCTGAGTCAAAGATGCCTGAGTTCCACTCAAAGCTCGGATTTAATAGTGCAACCTAACAGAAACCTAACCACCAACTACGAATCATTGCCATTACTTGGACTAATAGTGCAACCTAACAGAAACCACAGGGACCAAGAGTGTATTTTACTCTTATTAAATTTATTAAACTCATGTATTTAATTGGAGAATAATATTGTTTTATGAAAATAATAATTAAAAGGGAACAAACTGGTTGTTATATCATAATAACGTATGATATATTAAGTCATGTACAAATTTTTGGACACTTTGGATTCCACTCAATTTTACTAGACATATTAGTTTATTAAGGCAGTATGTGGGACACATCACCTTTTCCTTTTCTTATGAATTGGCTAAATTTTTCATGAGGGAATGGAGGTTGCTTGTCAACCTCCCTTTTACATATATCATGCCTCTTACAAGTCGTATCTTTGCATTTAATGAAGGCATGAGTCTTGGATCACATGTGTATGTATATAACAGAGTACAAACCTAAATTTTTAATTAGCTATTTCCTTCCTCGCTCAAGAATTTCGTGGTTCTTCACTCTCCCCCTTTGTATATGTTCTTTTGTTAAGACTAGTTAAGAGTTTGAGTGATTAGAAGTGCTTAATTGTCTTAAGAACTTAAAGGATTAAGAAGCACTTAAAGGCTTAAGAAGTTTTTAATGGCTTAAAAAGTTCTTTATACAATAAAGGAACTAGCATTCCAAGTGTCTTACTCTTGGTGGTGGATACTTGTAGAGAATATCAGGATTCTTGGTTTTTGCCATCTATTTCAACTCCCCAATTTCGAGTGGGATCAAAGGCTCCAAAGGTTGTCATTCTAAAACATTATATTCTTTTTTTAAATATCATTCTGACTTATGTACTTGGATCCTTGATGGTTTTGTTCTAAAATGGTGAAAAATAAACTTGTTATTATTAAAATGCTATTGTTGTCGTTTTAGCGTAAAACGCTCTATTTTATGCCGCAAAACCCGTCAGTGGTATTAGAGCTATCTTTTATATGTAAGAATGATTTATTTTGTTTGATAATCTTTGGTTTTTGGAAAACAATGATAGATTTCTTTTGCCTAATACATATTCATTTTTTTTTCTTTGGCAACTCGTAGTTTTAAAATTGTTTATTTTTATATAACCATTTTGCATGCATCTTGGTTATATAAAAGTATGTTAGAAAAAAAAATGTTGTTTATTTCATATAATTATGTTGTGTATAAACAAGTCATTAGGACACTTGTGGTTGTTATTTATTCATTCCTATGATGATGTAATAGATAAATATGTATTATTTCATTTTGTATGTAATAGATTAGTTTAGACTAGTTTGTTTACAATTACAAATTTTAACAAGATGGAGTTTATGAAGATCCTTTCAAGATATGGTGTTTTGAAGACCCTTGAAGTGTCCTCATTAAGTCCTTTAGGAAATTACTTAATAATTGTTGTGATGGCTCACAATAATTATTGCTAGAAATTGGCTTTGTTTATACATTTTGTGATGCATGCTTGTGATGTTTATTTTGTTGTTATATAATATTATATGTTTTAAAATATGTTTTCCATACAAAAGAATATTTTAACAAAATTAACATCAAGTTGGAGTTTGGAATTTTAAATAATAAAGTTTCTACATAAGATGTATAAAAATTGAGTTTTTATTAAAAGGAGTTTTAATTTTTTGAAACAATTCAAATAGCCAAACTTTTAATTATTTAAAAAGGCTTAAAATGTTTTTAAACTAAACTTAATGTAACGCCCCAAATTTCAAAATTTCAAAATTCATTTATTACCAAGGTTCCAATAAAATATTTATTCCAAAAACATAAAACTGTTCAACATATTACGTAAACCAACAGCGGAAACATTTGAAAATACTAATATAGTTCATTAACATAAATCTCTTGTATGCGATGTGCTGCCGTCAAGCCTTGCCCTTCCCTTTGACATTTGAAATACCTGAAATGTTATAAAATCAACGGGTAAGCTTAAAGCTTAGTGAGTCCACAAATTACCATACATGCCCACACATTAAACAACCCGTCCTCGAGAACGACCCGACCCTACCCGCCATACAACAGCTACGGGCGTCCATCATACAACAGCTATGGACACGGGAAGGTTCTACCCATCATACAACAGCTATGGGTTCCCGGTTATGGCCCAGCCCATCATACAACAGCTATGGGACAAGGCAATAGTCCAACTCGCCATACAACAGCTACGAGGGGACACGCATCAGTACTGAGCCCAACAACAAATAACCACAGATATAGAGCAAATCATATAACTGTAAACAACACACAAGATGCCTAACATGCAACATCATATAGTAAGGTGAGGATACTCACCTGATTTGAAACCGTGTAGATATACTTTAGTATCTCCACTAGCTCGTCCACACACCTATATCCCACATATACAACTTGTCAAGCACTGACTAAACTTCTATAGACTTGCCTAAAGGTCAGACCCAACGTTTACCACCAAACCAGGGTCAAAACCAAACCTTCGGGTCAAACAATCGCTCGCCGCGGCATGGCTTCTCGCCTTACGCGCCGCGGCTACCATTGCACAATTACAGGGGTTCAGCCGAGTCCGCGCCGCTGACATAACCAGTCGCGGCTCGTAACATTCCAAAATGTTATTAGCGCTTAACAGTACATCAATCGGCTAGGGTTCCTTTCTACACCCTTCCTGGGATCAGAAACTACCCTAAGGTCACTTCCTTACGGACATGCAAGTCCATGCATGTCTTTGGTCCAAACCCTAAGTGCTACAAATCGTCTAAAGCTACAAACCAACTGGTAACACCATATGACGGGATAAAAAGGAAAGTCAGAAGAGTAAATCTTCTTACCTTACTTCTGAAGGACGGAGTGATGCCCACGATCCGTCCCAAACCATCTCCCGCGTTGGATATCCTTCTTATAATCTCCCAAAGCCTTCAAAGCCTCAGGACCAAAGAGTATCTGCCGAAACCAGACGCCTCTGCTCCAGAAAACTCCCAAAAACACGAACCCTAGGGCTGGGTCCCTTTATATAGGCGTTTAAATCCGAATTAGGGTTTTCACTTTAGAGGTGCGCCGCGTCGCGGGATCTTTAGAACCGCGCCGCGCGTACAAATCCTTCGCGATTCTAGATTCTTCCTAAAGCCGCGCCGCGGATTCCTTCGGGCCGCGACTCGGCGGAACGGGTCTTACACTTAAACTCCATAACTTTATAATAAAATGAATTTTTATTAAAAAGTTAAAAATTGGTTCCTATCGTTATAACGGCAAACTTAATACTGGATATTAATATAAATCGAATATAAGATATTGATTTAATTTTATACATTCGGATCCTTATATTATACACCATGAAATATTTTATGTATGAAATATTCATGATACAAAAAGTTTTAAAATGCTAGAATAATAAAACGTTTATAAAGCCCTTATTCCAAAACTTCAAATCTATGCAATCCAATTAAAAAAATCACTTGTGTATCATTTGTGAAATGCTTGTAGATTTTTGGATTATCCTATGATAGGCAAGGTGTTTTATATTTGCTAATGGGATAAAAGTCACCTAACCATTGGTGAAGTATAATTCACAATATTTTTTAGTTGGATGATTTGATCAAGAATCTTATGTGATAATGGTCACCTAAGCATGATAGACTTGAGGCATAGATAAGATTAACATTCCATTAAACATAAGATGTTTTGGATCCCATAAAATTCTAAGAATTACATAAGAGATGAAATTGGTTATCGTAACCTATTGATCAACATGATCACTTGTGTTGTTGGTCACCGTCTCAAATGATTATGTGTGATGTGGATCTTAGCTTTTCAATCTTAATTTAAAGGGTAATTAATATTAAACGGAATTATATCGCAGATATTAAAACGAATCTTATTATTTTGTAGATGACAATCCCGTCTATAACCACCTCCTCTGTCACCATTCGATCCATCCTCGAAACAGAAAACATGATCGGACCCAACTTTCTTGATTGGTTTAGACAACTGAGGATTGTCCTCAAACTTGAGAAAAAAGACTATGTCCTTGATGAACCTATCCCGGAAGAACTCCCCGCCAATGCCTCTAAGCAATAGAAAGAGGCTCGAACAAAACATGTGAATGATTCGCTTGAAGTGGCTTGCATCATGCTTGCCACTATGTCTCTCGAGCTTTAAATGCTTTCATAGGCTGTAAAATGGTCAAGGGTTCTTCTGTGAGTGCTCATGTACTCAGAAAAAAAAGGTTACAATGAGCAGCTTGCTCGCCCCGGTTTCCCTTTTGGTGACGAGCTAGCAACGGATGTGATCCTTGCCTCTTTGCCAAAGTCATTCAACCAATTCGTGTTGAACTTCACTATGAATGATTGGGAAAGGAGCATTAATGAGGTTCACTCGATGCTCAAAATGTCTAAGGCAACATCAAGAAGTCCAGGAATCAAGTTTTGATGATCCGCGTGTTGGATTAAGGTGTCTAAGCAATAACTATAATTTAGAAGTATACTTAATTTGACAGCAGCACAGTCCTTTTGGGTTGCCCTCATAACTGCCAAAGGACTAGATGATTAATTAAGAGAGAGAAATAATAATTTATTAATATATTATGAGAATAATATATTAATTAGAAATCATATTATTTAATTAATAATTGATCAAAAATTAATTAGAATTAATTTTGGGATTAATTGGATTAATTAATAGTGTAGGGGCTGAATTGTATTTGTTCAACAGTTGAGCAATGAATAAGCTTGAAACTCTATTGGGTTGGATGAAATCCAAGGCTTGGAGCCTTGTGGATTTCGCAGCCCATGGTGGTGTTTATGGCAGTGATAAGCAGATCCCTTTATCTGATAAAAGCCTTATCATATCAGGAACTTAAATAAGGCAGTTATACTCCTTATTGCTTATCACCTGGAGACTATAAATAGAGGCCCCTGGCACCCCATTATTCACGCCAACTTCAAGGTTCTCTCATTGTTCTCTCTTGCTCATCTAGCTTGCCTAGTTCTTCGGTGTAAGCCATTAGAGGCACGACATTTGTGGTGCTAGCTTCCAAAGGTCAAAGGTATAAAATTCTTCTTTTGTAATTTTGTTATTGACCTTAGATATAAGTTTAATTGAGAAAAACATAGACCCTATAAGGTGCATGTGAACTTCGGATTTTAGCTCAAAGTTTGCACTAAAACCCAACAGTGGTATCAGAACCATGCTGTTTTTCTGTTGAACTGCTGTATCTGCGATTTGGACATAGGGTTTATGACAACGTGACAACGCCTACTAATATCAAGTATTTTAGGCGTTGTTGAGCCGTGTTTTAGTTAATTTATCATTATTAATTGGCTAATATCACTTACTTTTGTGCCAAAGTGCTTGGAAATGTTTTTTAGTGTAAATGCAGTGGTTTTAGTGCAATTCTGGAGAAGTTGTGGAGCGAAAAAGGCAAAAAGTTGGACCTGACAGAAATAGAGGCGCTATCTCTTGAGATAGCGCCGCTATTTCTTGAGATTGCGCCGCTATCTCGCGACCGGATAAAATCTTCGTTTTTGAATTTCAAATACCGAGATTGCGGGATAAGGCAACACGCGCGCCGCGGATTTTATATACCCGCGACGCGGAAACCCTAATTTCGCACCATTATAAATACCGGAGTCCCGTCTGACTTTTCACTCATCCCGGGACGCGAAGGAGGGATCCGAAGGCGCAATTTCGTCAGTTTTTTAGTGGGAATCAATATTTTGGTTAGTAATTTAGTTTTTCTCTTTTTTTATCAACTCGGTATCGAGGTATTCCGCAATCGGGATTTCTCTCGATTACTCGATGTTCGTTTAGAATTGTAGTTTCTGATTTCAGTAGTAAATACTTGGTATTTTAGATCTGATTTGAGTGTTTGGATATTGGTTTGATGTTTGGTTTTTGATTTATAAAAGTTAATCATTCGGTTTAATGTTTAATTGCACTTTTTCGGGATTGTTTCTGTTGAATGCTTGTTTGGATGTTTTGGGATTGTAATTGCTTCTGATTTTTCTGGAATTTACTTCTGGAATCAGTAAGTAATATTAGTTTAGAACTTGGGTTAGTTTAGTTTAGTTCATGTTTGATTTGGGTTTTGGTATTGGGTTTTTGTGTGATTTTTGGGAAAGTAGAAACAATACCGCTGACTGTAGAGTGACACTACAGTTGGTATATTGTCGTCTTGTCCTAACCACGTAACTCATGTGGATCGACCCTGACTACCACTATACTAGTGTGTGTTAGGTATTTTCTTATTTTTGATCACACGACGACCTAGGCGTGTCAAAACGCCTAGTAATATCAAGTATTTTAGTCGTTGTTGAGCCCTATTCTTAGTGAAATTATATCATAAATGCTTTGGTATTCTCACTTTTTGTGTCAGTGCTTGTTTGGAAAGAAATGATGTAAACAGGGGCTAAAAGCGTACAAAATGGAAGAAGTTTGAAGATAAAGCCAAATCAGTCAAATTCGCACGCGCGCCGCGGGATTCATAAAGGCGTGACGCGGTGGTGAGGCGGTGGAGAAAATTCAAATGCCGATAAAACGGGGATAAACTCATACGCGCACCGCGGAATTCATTTATGCGCGGCGCGGTCGCTTAATTTTTGCAACTATAAATAGAGGGTTTTAGGTCGAAAAATGCAGCAAAGACCTGGCATAGGAACGACTCCCAAGGCTTCTTTGACTTCGAGTTTCAGCTTTCAGCAACCATTAACTGGTATTTTTATGTTTTCTCTTTTAATTTCCAAATAGTTTAGTTAATTCAGTAGCTTTAGTGAGTGTCTTTGGGTGTGACAACCATTGGCACTAGGTTTTAGTTTTTAAATTTGATGTTTACTGTTTTGAACATTTGAGATCTTAGTTTTTATAATAATCATTCGGTTTATGTTAATTGTTTGGTTTTCGGTATTTATTGCTTTTGAATGCTTTTATGGATGTTTGGTTTGGTCTTGATTGCTTCTGATTTGGAGATATACTTCTGATTTCAGTAGGTAATTAGGATTAGTTATTGGTTTAGTTGGTTAATGCTTGTGTTGGATTTCTTGATTTGTGATTTTCGGGATTATTTTGGGTATAAGTCGGAAACTAGATCCTCTGACTGTAGCTGTGACACTACAGTTGGTAAACTGTTGCCTACCTTAACCACGTAACTCCTGTGGATCGACCCTGACTACCACTGTGCTAAGTCAGAGTGAGGTTATTTTACTATTTTTGACCGCATGACGACCGCTGCGATGTCAGTTTATCGAAAATAAACCCTTGCCTACATGCTTGTCGATTTTATGCTAGGGTCTGGCCTCCACCCTGTGTTCTGCGAAAATTGTTGGCCTCCTTTTAAGGATTTCTATTTTTGGTAAATGTGATTAATTAATAATTGAAAACCCTTTTGGCCTTGTTTTCAAAAACACCTAGTGGGCAAAGGATTAGGATTAAATTAATTGGATTAATATTTGTGATCCTTGGTTGATTTAAATTAATTTAATTAATAGTTAATTAAATGACACAAATTAAATCAAAGACCTTTTAAAATTGGTTAAAATACATCTTATATATATATATATATATATATATATATATATATATATATATATATATATATATATATATATATATATATATATATATATATATATATATATAATAAGATTAATATATATTATATATAAGATTAAGTCAGTCAAATTGCTAGTATGCCTCATTCACAAAACTAGTCTATAAGGGGGTATAAGAAAATTGTCTATAAAATGACGGTTGAATGGGTGTCCACTCTCACTCACCGCTTCCTTGACTAGTGGAGTGTCGTTAGCAGAACGGATTTCATGGGACAAACCTAATCTCATTAAAAGTATAATGCTATTAGACAAAGTACTAGAACTTTTAACAAATCCCAATCTAGTTACTTTAGGAAAAGTGAATAGTATGCAAACCCATGAATTCACACATTACACTTTATGAATCGTTAGTGGAGCTCGTGTGGTTAACCGGCACACTGATAGGGATTCATAAAGAGTGGTAATGGGTATCTCGCAAATTATCATTGTTGATGGAGCTCGTGTGGTTAACCGACACATCAATCGAGATGATAAACGACGGTGAGGTTACCATGTGATTTGTATGGTTATTCACACATTGTTTGTGATCCTCGGCATCCCAGTCACAAACAGAAGGGCATAATCGAAATTAAACATGCCATTGAACAGTTCAATGAATCTCATAGATCTAGGAATTTCACTTAATATGATTATTTCCACAGTGAGATTGGTAAATCGTCATTTACCTACCATTACGTAATTTACAATTAGATTACGGCATCCCTTTTCTAAGTTGTGTAATTACATATTTTACTTGGATCTGTTTTTATGCTATTTGGATCCTAGCCTTAATATGTATCATTGGGTTAAATATTGAGGATTTCCCTATCTAATCAAAACTATCTTCTTTTATAGATGTCTTCTCCTGATACTCCTGTTGCTCCTACCGCCCCACGCTCCACCTATAACACCAACTTATCCTCGATCCTCTCGCTTTGTTCTAAGGTGACATTAGATGGCACCAACTATAACGATTAAGTGAGAAACATCAAGATGGTGCTCAGGTTCGAGGACAAAGAGTATGTTCTTGAAAAGGAACTCGTTGAGGTTGATCAAGAAACCACTACTCCTAAGGAATGTGCCTCATTCAAGAAACACTGTGACGATGCTACCAAAGTGGCTTGCATCATGGTCGCCTATGGCCCCTGAATTGTAAAGGTTCTATGACGACTACTGGCTATACGATATGAACAAGGACCTTATGGAAAAGTTCTATAAGCGAGCTCGTCAAGAGAAGTATGAAGTAGTCAAGGCACTCATGGCCTGCAAGATGAAGGAGGGAGAGTCTGTTTGCGCCCACGTATAGAAAATGCAAAGATACGTGGAGCAGCTTATGAAGCTAAATGTGCACTTTGACGAGGAACTAGTTATTGACATAGTTCTGAACTCGTTGCCCGGTTGTTATGATCAGTTCATTCTGACCTATCATTTGAACAACAGTGAGACAACTCTCGCAC
The DNA here is from genome assembly GCA_023525715.1 of Cichorium intybus. Taxonomy (NCBI): domain Eukaryota; kingdom Viridiplantae; phylum Streptophyta; class Magnoliopsida; order Asterales; family Asteraceae; genus Cichorium; species Cichorium intybus. Next base: position 95,735,772 of record CM042012.1, read on the forward strand.
AGTTGCACAATATGCTACAGACTGCTGAAGCCGGCATGAAGGTAAAGCTATATCCTCCGCTTCAAGAAATACTCCTGTAATCGCTATTGGACATGGGAAAGGGAAGAAGAGGAAAGGTCCTCCGAAACAAAACTGGAAGGAAAAGTCCCATCTCGGGTCATCTAGTAGTGGCTCAAAGACAAAATCTGGTTCTGATATTCCTCCCGTCTTAAACCCCAAAGATGTCGAATGCTTCTATTGCAATGAGAAGGGACACTGGAAATGAAGCTGCCCTAAATACTTCCAGGACATAAAGGATGGGAAAGTAAAGCCATCATCTGCAGGTATATACACTATCAATGACAAATCATCATCTTCTCATTCTTGGGTCCTAGATACAGGATGTGGTTTTCATATTTGTTCTGATCTGTAGGGACTAAGAGAAAGTAGGGAGATGGAGCATGGGAAGATGAACCTTATCATGGGAAACAGGCGATCGTCACCTGTCACCAAGATTGGAGTTTATAGCCTCATGCTTAGAAGTGATATTAAACTAGATTTAATTCATTGTTGTTACTCGCCTGATATGGCTCGAAACATTATTTCATTTCACGCTTTGTTTAGACAAGCAATTAGATATTCATTTGATAATGTGAATGGTTCTATTTCGGCATTTAAGAATGGTGTCTTTTTATTTAATGCCTTACCGTGTCATGGTGTGTATGAAATTGTGATCTATGTAGACAACTTATGCAATAGTGTATTTCAAATTGATTCATCTGTCGGTATAGACAAAGCATGCTTGTGGCATTGTCGTCTTGGACACATTAACAAGAAACACATCGCCCAACTCCAAAAGGATGGAGTGTTGGAATCATTTGACCTAAGGCCAGATGATGAATGCGAGTCTTGTATTTTGGGAAATATGACTAAATCACCTTTCACTGGATATTATGAAAGAGGTGAAGGTCCGCTGGATCTGGTACACACCGATGTGTACGAACCCTTCAGGACTAACACAAGGGATGCAAATCGATTTTATGTAACTTTTACTGATGACTATAGTAGATATTGATACATCTACTTAATCAAACATAAGTCTGAAACCTTTGAGAGATTCAAAGATTTTAAACACGAAGTCGAAAATCAATTGCGGAGGAAGATAAAGCTGCTCAGATCCGATAGAGGCGGTGAGTATCTTAGTATCGAGTTCCTAGACTATCTTAAGGAATGTGGAATAGTTTCATAGTTGACTTCTCTAAGAACACCACAATTAAATGGTGTGGCTGAGAGGCACAACCGAACCTTGTTGGACATGGTTCGTTCCATGATGAGTTGAGCTTCTCTTCCTTTACACTTCTGGGGGTATGCCTTAGAGACAGCCACTCGCATCCTCAATCTTGTCCCTACTAAAAAGGTTGCCAAAACACCTCACGAGATGTGGATAGGGAAAGTTCCCTCGTTAGCACATATTAAGGTTTGGGGCTGTGAAATCTTCGTGAGATGAGAGACTCGTGACAAACTCCAAGCCAGAAATGAGGAATGTTATATCATTGGTTACCCAAAGTAGTGCTTTGGATATTTGTTCTATAGACCAAGCGAGGACGTGGTCTTTGTAGCACGAATGGGAATCTTTCGAGAGAGAGAGAGAGATCTCATATTCAAAGAGGACAGTGGGAGTACCATTGATCTTGGAGAAATTCAAGAACCTGAAAATGAAGCAACCATAAATGACACTAGCCCTCAACCAGAGGAATCAGTTTTTGTTAAACCGGTAATCAGTTCATAACCTCCCAGGCGCTCTGGTAGAGTTAGTGCACCACCTTAGTTTTATGGATTCCATATTACTACAGATGGTGACACGTTCGTCAGTGATAGAACACTGGTGAATCTTGATGAGCCAGCTAACTACAGGGAAGCAATGCCAGGCCCTGAGGCTGCTATTTGGACGAAGGCAACGGACAGCAAGATCAAGTCCATGTATGACAACCAAGTTTGGGATTTGGTTGACAATGTGCCAGGTCGAAAGACAGTTGGGTGCAAATGGATCTTCAAGAAGAAGACCGACATGGATGGAAAGGTACACACCTACAAGGCTCGACTGGTAGCAAAAGGTTTCACTCAAACCCATGGGGTTAACTTTGCCGAAACCTTCTCACCAGTAGCCACGATTAAATCTATTAGGATAATGCTTGCCATAGCTGCATTTCATGACTATGAAATTTGGCATATGGATGTCAAGACCGCTTTCTTGAACGGGAAATTGGCTGAAGATGTTTACATGAATCAGCCAGAAGGTTTTGAGGACGCAAAGTTTCCTAATAGGGTGTGTAAGCTTGAGAAATCATCTATGGATTGAAACAAGCTTCTCGCAGCTGGAATCTCTGCTTCCATGAGAAAGTCAAGGAGTTTGGATTCTCTAAAAGTGAATATGAGTCCTGCGTATATACCAAAGCTAATGGGAGTATAGTCACTTTTCTGGTGCTATATGTCGATGACATATTGCTCATGGGAAACGACATTCCGACCCTGCAAGAAGTGAAATCTTGGCTTGGTAAGTGTTTCAGATCTGAATGATATCTTGCAGAACGAAGGGTCATATGATTACTTATCTTAGGACATAGACTGACTAGGTCAGAGTTCGACAGCGGCTTTTTGAAGCTACAATTTGCTGGTCAATTTAAGTTGTATCGAATTATAGTTATAGACTTTTCCAAGTGGGAGACTGTTGGATTAAGGTGTCTAAGCAATAACTATAATTTAGAAGTATACATAATTTGACAGCAGCACAGTCCTTTGGGGTTGCCCTCATAACTGCCAAAGGACTAGATAATTAATTACGAGAGAGAAAGAATGATTTATTAATATATTATGAGAATAATATATTAATTAGAAATCATATTATTTAATTAATAATTGATTAAAAATTAATTAGAATTAATTTTGGGATTAATTGGATTAATTAATAGTGCAGGGGCTTAATTGTATTTGTTCAATAGTTTGAGCAATGAATAACCTGGAAACCCTAATGGGTTGGACGAAATCCAAGGCTTGGAGCCTTGTGGATTTCGCAGCCCATGGTGGTGTTTATTGCAGTGATAAGCAGATCCCTTTACATGATAAAAGCCTTATCATATCAGGAACTTAAATAAGGCAGTTATACTCCTTATTGCTTATCACCTGGAGACTATAAATAGAGGCCCCTGGCACCCCATTATTCACGCTAACTTCAAGGTTCTCTCATTGTCCTCTCTTGCTCATCTAGCTTGCCTAGTTCTTGGATGTGAGCCATTAGAGGCACGACATTTGTGGTGCTAGCTTCCAAAGGTCAAAGCTATAAAATTCATCTTTTGTAATTTTATTATTCACCTTAGATATAGGTTTAATTAAGAAAAACATAGACCATATAAGGTGCATGTGAACTTAGGATTTTAGCTCAAAGTTTGCACTAAAACCCAACACCGCGAGGGTCAAATCTCTATGAAGAAAATCGGTAATGTTACTGGGAAGGGAAAAGACAATGTCCTTAAGAAGGAAAAAGGAAAGGGTCAATAGAAGCATCGTTCCACCAACCATTCTCCAAAGCCTAAGCCTAATGCTTTCTCCGATTGCTTTCACTACAATAAGAAGGGACATTAGAAACACAATTGTCCCAAAGATCTTTAAGAGGTTAAGAGAAACAAGGAAAATAAGATTGGCACCTCTGGTATACATGTAATTGAATTATATGCATTCCATACCAACTCTTGGATATTCGATACTGGAAGTGGTACTAACATCTGGAATGATTTGCAATGATTAAGGAATGTTAGAGAACTCCGAGATGGCAAATTTGGAACTGCATGTAGGAATGGCTAGTGAAAATTCTCAAGGCTGGTGAAAGCCTATATCTCTATAGCCAGTGAAAAGCCTTTATTCCATCTAGTGTTATAATACAGGGTTGGTGAAAAGCCCTTGTATTGGATGAATACACCCTGGTGAAATTATCAAACTGGTGTTAATACTATTGGTGTTTTATTATGTTGTTATTTATGTACCTATTGTGATTCATTATATTGTTATCCTCTATATTACTAACTAAATATGTAGCTTAGGTGTTTTATTTGGAGAATGAAAGTCTTAATTCTATACGGTGTTCCATATATAAGACTGGTATAAGTTCTTGACTTTAGACGGTCTATTTTATGTGACATTAGTGTAAAGTATTAGTTCCAAACGGTGTATTTTCTGTAAGACTAGTGAAATGTCTTAAAGCTGGAGTAAGGCCAAATCTCATATTATTGTCTTACTGAAAAAGGGTTGATGTAAATCCTAAATTCGGTGTTCTAATAAACTGGTGACATACCGGTGCTATGAAATAGGTGGTGTATATTTTATTGTATTATTTTTAAGTTTCTCACTAAGCTTAAAAGCTTACGTGTGTTTGTTATGGTGTGGTGCAAGTTAAGAAAGATATAGTTCCCGACTCAAATTGTTTAATGATCATGGATGATAACTTCTGGTAGTTCCATGACACGAGTATACAAATGTAGTACTTTTATAAATAATTAGTTTGAAATTTTTAGATATACTCAGTGTCGAATTTGTGGCATTACAGTGTGAAGGTGTGCCTTATATCCGTAGAAAGCTAAAAGCGTCTATTTTAATAATATATAATAATCTTATTAAAATTATGGGTATAAGGGGGGATATCAGTCCATGAACATACTACTATACCAAAAGTAAAGCTATAAATGAATAATGTAGAAGTAATTTCAAGTATTGACTTGAAGTGTGATCTAGATAATAACTATTGTTAATGTATGTAGATTGATCAGAAATAGAAGTTCATCACAGTACTGTTTAGACTGTTTTTATCAGATGAGTTATACTAACTTATATGTTATGTTGATCATGCATGTTAAGTGTAAGTTGTTCAGTGTGTTTCATGTTATGTGATCATGTGTCTAAGACAAGGCCTTTGCGGGAATTGATCAGACAAACTAGACAAACTAACCAAGACAAGCCCTTTGAGGGAATTGGTCAGCAGGAACAGGGTCAAAACAAGTCCTTTTGGGAATTGACCAGGATCAGGAAGTTGGTACTAACACTATGTGATATGTGTTTTAAGTTATGTGCTAAGAGTTATGTATGACAGACTATGTGTCAAAGTGCTACCTGCTTATTTACTATGTGATCAGTGTGACAGGCATGTATAAGATTGATATAATGTGTAAGTAATGTGTAGGTTCACTAAACATTGTGATTATCCGTTGTTTATTAAACTTTTTCACGACCCTCTAGGATAGACAGAGGAAATGACCCGTGGTGACTGCTTGCAGCTTGCATTCGCAGATTTTATAATTTTTATTTTGAGGTTATGATTGTAACCTGGGTTACACTTCCATATTTTGTTTGCATTTAAAATCTTAATCTACTCTCATATGGTTTTAGAAACTAGAAAAAACTGCAAAAATGGTCCCTGTGGTTTGTAGTTTTTCCGGGTTTTGGTCCAGACATTTAAAATTTTGGATAAATAGTCCTTTTGACAATGTTTCGTTGTGGATTTGGTCCCTGATCAAACTGAAATGTCTTTTTTGCCCTTTTCATTTCTTTTTTTCTTTTTCTTTTTACCCATTTACATTTTTTAATAATTAAAAAAATAAAAAAATTCACCATCCTCTCTCTCTCTCTCACCCAACCCGTCTCCTCTCTCTCTCTCTATCTCTCTCTCTCTCTCTATCGTCATAGAAACCCCAAATCTGATTGTTGCTCCTGCGAATGTGTCAATTGCACCATAACTAGACACTGTCATCCAATGGAGATTCTCGAATGTTTGAGAATATGTGTATCAAAGACCATAGACAAAGCCATCAGGTACAAGATTGACAATGGCCCCAAAGCAATTGAAATCTCGAATCAGAGAGAAACCTGTCTTTTGGATCAAATACACGGGAATTCCTCTTTACAACGCCATCGTCTGGATGGATATACTAACCAGTTCCATTTGCAGGTTTGTTTTCCCAAACAATATCAACATATCAACCATCGCCTATCGTTTCATTTCATCTCTACCAACAATCCTTACACCATGAACAGACACTTCGTAGCTGCCGATACCCAGCAAAAACTCGTAGTTCTTGTGCTTCTAGCCATATGGTCAATAGTAAGCACTAGAGGCTCACTCAAATGGCCGAACACTTTATTCTCACTTTCGACGCTTCCCCGACACTGCTGGTTCGATTATTTCATTCAGAGTCGATTCAGACATTTTGTCTTTGGACGGCAAAGAACCGCTGCCAACAAAGGCGGAAGTCTGAGACGATGTAAAGCTTCATGTGACTGTCAGGAAATCAACGACGGTCGGAGATTTTTTCTCGGCAGTCACACGGCGAAACGAATAGCAGAAAAGAAGGAGGAACAGAATAGCAGAAAAGATTTTTTCTCGGCAGTCAGGAAATCAACGACGGTCTGCCATCATCGTCGCTTAACTCGTCGCCTGCACCACTCAACAAAATAGCAGAAAAGAAGGAGGAATTTCCGGTGGTGTCTACGCCGGTGTTCGTGTTTGTATGCGTTTTTGGTGTATGGATGTTGACCCCTATTTCCCTTGGTTCACCCAGAAAAAAGTCTACCATACAGAAGGCAGCTTCATCGCTTGATTCCGTCTTTGAAAACCCTCATCGCAAGACAAATCTACCACGAAAGATCCCTAATCCTACCGCTACTGTTTTCAAAGACAATCCAGGTGATCTACCAAGCGATGCCATAAAATATGATGATGATTTGATGGACCAAACAAGGAGTGCATCAATGGAAGCTGAACATGAACGTGAAATCACCAAAAGTGTTGTTGACGACGTCGAGAGATGGAGAGAAGGGGGCCGGATTGGATTGGTGGGGTGGAGTTGGATATAAATGTATTTTTTTTTATTTAAAAAAAATTAGTTAATAATTGAAAAGAAAAAGAAAAAATAAATTTAAAGGGTAAAATGGACATTTCAATTTGGAGAGGGACTAAATCCACAATGGAACCTCTGTAAAAGGACTTTTTCTACAATTTTTCAAAGGTTTTGACCAAAATCCAGAAAAATTACAAACCACATGGACCATTTTTACAGTTTTTTCTAGAAACTAAAAGTTAATATAATATATATCTTAAAAAAATTTGAATCGTTACATAAACAAACAAACGTGAATAAAAAAATCGCTTGTTTATATTTTGTATACCTTTATTTATTCGATTAACTTAAACATTAAGAAGATTTTACTCGTTTTCGATCATTTCTATTGAATGGAATGGTTTTATTATTTTAGGCAACAAAGATAAAAACATGGGCACAAATATAACATGCCTCTCATTGCAAAATTCGGTCAATACCTTTGGACCCACAGTGTACAGTAGAACTTTTGGTTTTTTTGGAAAATTATGACATGCACCCTCCAACCCACTCTATATAAATATCGACCCATCGACAAAGATATGAATACACTTTCTGATTGAAATCACCATCACTTATCGATAGACGACTCACTTTATCTCGTTGTGAACCACATACGTCTTGATCATGGCCGACGCTGCTTCTGTTACCGATGAACCAGAGGTGCGGTTAATGTTATATTAAATTTATGTTTTTGGAGAAAAAAATTTAGTCGATATGATTAATTTCTCAATAACAAGAGCAATATGATGAGTTGAGAATTGATTTAAAATGATTTTTTGTTCCCGATGCAAAAGATTCAGAGCGAAGAAGAGAAGTTGAAGCACTTGGAATTCGTGGAAACGACAGTACAGCAAGCAGTTGCTTATGCATCAAAAGCCTATGATTATGCTAAGGACAAGACGGGTCCTCTGAAACCTGGCGTGGAGACAATAGAGACTACTCTCAAGACTGTTGTTGGCCCTACTTATGATAAGTACCATGACGTCCCGGTTGTGGTTCTCAAGTTTGTTGATCGTAAGGTTAGTTTTTGTTTCTTTTTTCGTCTACAGTTAATACTGTTAATCGTGTTGATATACTAAGGGATCCATGAGATTGCTACAAACCGCATAATTGAAGTTTTGTTACTTTCTTGTTTGGCGTAATGATTGCTAACAAAAATATTTATCAGACACCTTTACCCGACTAATCCACGTGTTTCACACAAAACATCCCTGAACGTGGATCATAAAATTTTTATGCCTTCTAGTGTTCAAATGAAATGATGGTAACTTACAACTTGAGAACTCATGCTGCCTTAAAGATAAAGAAACTAAGGTTGTGTTTGTTACAAATGATAGAACATGACTTGACTTGACCATAGTGGAATGGACAAATTTGGTAGGCTAATTTTGATGATTAAAATACGGCGGTTATTCATGTATTTGCAATGAATGTGAGAATAATTAGGCCTCTAACCGAACCGAACGAACACGAACGGAGGCATGATCATGTTCGTTCGTTTAAGTTTAACCGAACAAATGAACGAACACGAACGCATAAACGAACGAATTTGCTTGTTCATGTTCGTTCGTTAATATATTACTTTGTTCATGTTCGTTTATGTTCGTTCATTAAGGTTTTAAACGAACATAAAAAAACGAACATAACAAACGGATATGAATGGACGTAAACAAACATAAATGAACATAAACAAACGAACATAAAAAACAACCTAAATGAAGATAAATATTGATAAACGACCATTAGCATCAAAACACTAAACCATCCGTAAATACATGTATTATAGCAAATCCTACGATATAAAAACATCAAAAAGTCCTTAAAATATAGTCTTTTTTTCGTATATCTTCTGTAATACAAAAACATGCATGACTTTGACCTTCAATTTCATCACATCAAGTATCTTTTACACACACGTGAATGTAAACAAACACATATAAACGAACGTTATTGAACGAACGTTCATGAACGTAAATGAACGAACAACATCAATGTTCATGTTCGTTCGTTAAACTAAACGAACAAACAATCTTGTTCGTGTTCGTTCATTTACTAAATAAACGAACATAAACGAACTTCCCGCCGAACAAATAACGAACGGTTCGCTGAACGTTCAGTTCGTTTACAGCCCTATGTGAGATTAAAAACGAGTTTGTTTTTTTAGGGTGTCTTCAATGGTAGCCTTTTCAAAAGCTTTTTACTATTTGAAAAAGTTATTGAAAACCTTTTTCACTCCAACAATTTAGTATTTTCTAACCTTTTAATTATCTTATATGTTTTGTTCATTTGGGTCCTTGTATTTCATAACAATTTATTTTATATCGTAATCATATTTAGATAATAATTTATTATTTATTTTATTAGTTAATTTGTTTAATTAAATATTTAAAATAGATATAAATATATTTTATAAAAAAATATATGATAAAAAATTATTGTCAGAGTTTTCAAAGTAATAAATATACAAAAGATTAAAAAATATTATTTATTTGTTTTGTATTTATTAAATTGTTAGTATAGCCTAACATTATTTTTCGATAACCTGACGTGGACTCAAAAATTGAAAAAAAATCATATTATCGTAATATATGTAACATATGAGAAATATAAAGATAAATTAGTTGATTTATAGGAAAAATGCTTTCTAAAAGGTTAACAATTAGTGTGATTTTATAACAAAAACATTTTGATGAATAAAGATTTATGGAAATCGTTGGGAAAAATAAAAATCAATTTTGGAGATTTCTAATTACATGGACACACATACTCACAAGTTTATGAGAAAAGTTTTTTTAGACATAGTTTTCTGGTATTGGTGTGAAACTTTCGTATGTTTTAAGTTTTATAAATAGAAAAAATGACAAAGTAAACACCTCGTCGAAAAATCTTTGAGGTGGCAAATAGGAAAAAGAATGTAAAAGTAAGAAGATCTAGGTGTAACGAAGATACTAATTTTTAAAGCATTTCTATTGGTAGTTTTTTATAATAAAAAAATTTAATATTTCAAATAGATTTTTAATGTTAGAGATAAGAGTTTTCTAAGAGCTCACTAGTCACTTCAACCACTTAATTATAAATTTCAAAAGTAAACTTCAAAAGGTTAACAATTAGCGTTACTTCAACCACTTAATTAGTATAAACTTCAAAAGTAAACTTCAAAAGGTTAACCATTAGCGTTGGAGGTCAGTGAAAATGTGATTTCACATATTTAGTAGATCTTTGAAGGGAATTTTTTCTAACACTAAAATTTTATTTTATAATTACATCCTAGAATAGTTTTTTTTTACACTTCAAATTTTCAATTCCATTAACATCGTCTCCTCTCAGCCCCGGTCACAATTGACATGTTTTGTTGTGTCGATGATGGTGTTGTTACATGATTTCAGGTGGACGAGTCGGTTACCCAATTGGATGGCGTACTGCCTCCATTTGTGAAGGGGATAACAACCACAGCTAAAAGTCTGCCAACAGACGTCAAGAATGTTGGTGTGGTAGGAACCGCCAAAGAATTTCTAGTCAAGATCGAGCCAGTCGCTGAGGAATACGCTTCTTCAGCTTGGAAAACCTTCAATCAACTCCCCTTATTCACTTCGGTAGTTAAGGCACTTGCACCATCAGCAACTTTCGTTACTGAAAAGTACAACCAGACCGTACAGGAAAAAGCGTCATTTCTGCCATTGGTGCCCACCGAGAAGATTTCAAGGGTCTTCACCATTCCATCTGACACACAAGCAGAAGAACCAGAACCGGCAGTGGCGGAGGAGGTTCCACGTGGAGAGGAAGCAGCTGTGGAGGAGGCTGCCGGTGGAGGGGAAGAAGTTGTAGAGGAAGCATGATTAAAATCGATGTCCATGCTGTTGGTGTATTAAGTTTATATTACAAGGTGAAAACATATTATTTTGGTTTATGTGGCAGTGTTTTTATTCTTGTATAATTTTATATGAAGTCGTATGACACTAGTATTGGGCTCTTGAATGGATTTATTTTTGTTTAGGGCCCATCTATAATCACGAATATTATGTAAGGTTCACGGTTTGATTATGCATATGTGAATCGTTTATGTTCCTAATTTGGTGTTGGACACTTGGACTATAGATCGGAAAATACAAATATCAAGGTTTTAGTGTTTTTAGTGACTTCTATTGTTGCCGAGAATTTTATTTCAAAATTGTTGATATAACTTACCTTTTCATCGCAAAACATTATGTACGTATACATGTATATACCTAGTCGTTAAGTACCCATAATAACTGTTGTTCGATTTTTTGAGTTGAGACATTATGTACGTATACATATATATACCTAGTCGTTAAGTACCCATAATAACTGTTGTCAGGGGCGGACCCAGGATAAATAGACATGGGGGACACTGACCCAGGAAAAATGGACACGAGGGGCAATGAGGAGCATATTTTTTTTAGACGGGGGACACCTATATATAAAAAAAAAATTTATACTACGGGGTAAAATTTCAGGGGGGACACGTGCCCACCCGGGCTCCTTCATAGGTCCGCCCCTGACTGTTGTTTGATTTTTTGAATTCAACTCGATGTCTACAATGTGGTATACATAGACAACTTTTAGTTACGAAGATAAGTGAGTTATTACTAGAACACAAGTCTCCTATATGTATTTTATACTTTAAAATTTATTTTACATGTTTGTCTATGTTTTTATTCTATGTGATATACTACTATATGTAATAACTAGTTGTAAGACCCGTGTATTATACGGGATGATATAAAAATAAAGAATACAAATTATGAATATGTAAACGTTAATGTTCATAAAAAACAATATTTCCATTAGAAAATAATTGAAAGTAGTAAACTTTACATGAGGTAGAGAAAAAAATGAGAGTATAATGTTATTATTCGGCAAAATATTCAATGTTGCAGCGACACAATAAAATAGTGCCACTATATACTTTTAGACGCAGCGCTATTGGTGGCACTTTCTTGGTATTTAGTGGCATCTTTTCTATGTTATTAAATGTCATTGTGTTTGTAGTGATACCACGGTCGATGTGTAAACTCCGGTTTGTTTAAAAATGTAATATTACAAAGAGCATGCAACTTATATGCAAAAGGTTTCTTTTGGTAGATAGTTTCTTTTAGAGTTTAGGTTTAGGTTTTCAGATTTACAATTTAGGGATTTTATTTAAGGTTCATCTGCAGATCATTTTTATCTTACTTGATTGGCGAATTTAAAAATTTATATATTAAGAAAACCATTTTATTTTAAATATATGACGTTATTAATGAATTTTTTTTACAAAGTTCAATGCTATTTCTTTCATTGACATTAACTTAGATTGGTTAATCCTATTTTAAAATAACTAAAAAACTCGAAAGCCTTATTTACTTTTTCTCAAATCAATCAAATTTTTCTCTCACACTTAATTGATTATTCATAATATGCCATTATAGTTATTAATTATCCACACTTAATTGAGGAGTTACACGATAATTAATGAGTTTAGAGTAACTGACAAACAAAAATTTATTTTGAGAAAATTAGGAATTCTATAAAAATGACATGTGTACAAGAGGGCTTAGAAGATGACATGTGGCACTCTGAGTTAGTTATTTATTAGGATAAGATGTGTTGCATTCAAAAAACAAGTTTACCTTTTACAAGTGTTGCAGAAATCGGCCTTGGTGGCCGATTAATCGATGATTAGTTGGTTGACGGTCTTCAACCGCTTACGATTAGGCATAATTGGTCAACTTAACGGTTTGCTGTAAAAATCGGTCAAATATCGGCTTTGGCGGTCATTTTTTCATTTTTTATATTTTTTATTTTATTTTTTTAATTTTTTATTTTTTAAATGATGACACAAATACTCTCTAATAACTCAAGAAAACTGAAAAAGATCAATATTAAACAATAAAAATATACAAATGTATAATCTTTGATGTGTACCTCGGAAAAAAATGAATCAAACTTTGCTACTTTATTATATTTATATATTTTTCAATGAATTCCTTTATAATTTAGGGTCCCCGATTAATCCCTGACTAATCCCCGATTAATCTCTTAACCCTACTCGACCGTCAAGCGTTTTTTACAACCTTGCCTTTTACTAATTTTTCAGATTTGCATCACTTTAAATTAATTGTTAGTTCCAATCATAATATTAGTAGACCTACCCACTAGAGTGGTGTCCAGAATAGTCTTCTTCGACCTGGTTATTGGATTTTCTTCAAAGTGTTATATAACTGAAAGGATCCTACCTCCTGACTGTTTTTTTTTTTTTTTTGTCTGGTCTTTACCTATTACTCAAAAGTATTATAGTGTAATTAATAAGAGATTCAGGTGTTACACCTGTATTTCAATTGAGTTTTAAAATAAGGACAAGTACTTTGGATTTTGATACAGTTTTGAAATTGGGATCAATACTTAGATTTTGATGGAGTTTTGAAATGAGGATAAAATACTTCCATTTTGACTGAGATTTCAAATCATGCATTTACTTAGGATCGAAGTGGTACTTGTGTGGCCACAATGACTTGAGTACTCAGAATAGCTTCATTGTTTCATATTTATGGGTTATGTGGGTGTAAAAGTGAAACAACGGCTATGCTCATATTCTAGGCAAAAATGTGTACTGAATGAAGCACACATGAGGTCATATTATGGGTTATAAGGGTTTAGAAAGTAAATATACACATACACTTATGTTTTGGTTGGGTACCTGGTATCTTTTGTTAATAAACAAAAGGTACCAATGTCTTTGAAGCCATCATTATGAGACTGGACTATGAGGTTGAGTTGGGTATTGGGATCTACAAGCATATGCATCGTGTTCAATATTTTATTGTTATCGAAATTTCATGAGAATTGTTGTTTAGAATTGCAAATAATTTGAAATATTTTCCCCAATATTTGAAATGTTACTAATCTTTTGAACCAAGCTTTGAAAACGTTTTTTTGGGTTTAACTTCATATGTTGGGTTATCGACTTATCCAATACTATTGCGGGTTAAGTATGGTTATACTCATTAGGATGTTTAAGCTTTACCTATCCTTTTTTGGCTTGGGTTCCTATTAGAAGGTTGATATAGATTAAAGATGGAGTTAACATTGGATATTTCGAAGATATCCTATTTTAAGCTTAAGGTCTATACAGGGACGTTTACTTTAAAGTATTACATGTTGGTTTGATTATTACACCCTTGCATGCATTTGTTTTTCCAAAAATTGCTAAGCTTAAACTTTTGGGACTGAATTTTCATAACATTTCTTACTCTAGGAATTTTGAAATGTATACATGCTTTTCGATAAGTCATTGTCAAACCGCTCGTGAGATGAGTGTTTCAATTGGTATAAAAGTGTCAGTTTAAGTGAACTAGGTGCTTAGATCAGTACTTAGACTTCAATTATACTGCTCATTTATGATTAGAAAATTAGTTTGTATATCTCTAAGAGGAAGTTTAGGTTGCCTTGTAGGATTCTATATGCTTATATTTCTAAATGTTTTAGTATTATTTAAGATTTAACATGTAGGAATCCACAGCTTGGCAGAGATAAGAAACAACCTCTTAACAATTACCTTATGTTTACCATTTAATCGAATCTAATATTTATTTAGATATGAGAAATTTATCGCTATTAGTCTTTCTTTGTGATTCTAGAGACGAAGCATCTCATCAAACAAGGTTTCCATCCTTAAGATACTGTACCCTAAAGTGCTTAATACATTAATTCAGAAGCTATAAATTTTCAGAATCGACACTAACAGTCCCTAGACTCATAAAAACATGAACTTTGCCAACCAATCATAACCAAACAAGCTCATGGTGAAGATCTAACTCCATAATGGTGAAAACTAAGCTCAAACTTCATCAAAAATGATGTTAAGACTAGGTTGGGGTTCTAGCAAGGATTCAGAAACAAAACTGAGAATAGATTCATCCTTTAGTTCCCATATCATTTCTTATTCCAATAAATGGAACCATCATTGCCTCATAATACTTCCATGAACCTCATAACTTCATTATAACAAGAAAAACTAATTGAGGCAAGGTTTCAAATACTTACAAAGGTCCAGAAACAACAAGAGACTTGATTCGCTCGAAGCACAATCATCTCTAGCACCTTGCCTTATTCTTCTTCCTCCAAAATCCTTCAAAAACCCAAGGATGAAGCTAAAACATCAAATGAAGCTTGAGAGAGAGATTTAGGGTTTTCTTTGGGTTAAAGGTGATAAATGACGGCCATAAATGGTTTTAAAGGCTTAAATATGGCCCAAAATGTGATTGCTAGGGTTTAGAACTGGAAGCGACAATTAGCGGCGCTAACTAAATTTAGTGTCGCTAATATCGAAAACGTGCATGCCCATGATCTTCAGTTTAACGGCGTGAAGTAGTACGCATTTCCATCAAGTTAGCGGCGCTAACTTCCTTTTTCCCCTTTTTACATAAATTTCAATTTAAAATATCTAAGATTTAAGCATACCTGGTCAAGGGCTTTACAAAATATACACATACACTTATATTTTGGTTGGGTTCCCTATATCTTATGCTTACAAACACAAGGTACCAACTTTTTTGAAAACAACATTATGATATTGACTTGGGTATTGGGATGTCAAAGAATATGCATTGCATTTTATACTTTATTGTTATTGAAAATTCACGAGAGGTGTTGTTGCTTAGAAATACAAATACTTGGAAATATTTTCCCCAACATTTGTAATGTTAATAGCCTTTTGAACTAGGTTTTAAAAACATTTCCCCAAAATTATTATTTTGGAAGCTTAAACTTCTGGGATAACTTTCCACATTTTTTTTACTTTATTGCATTTTAAAAGTTATTATTTTGGAACTTAAAGCTTTAGGATGAGATTCAAACTTATGTGACACAATAACTTGAGTACTGTCTTTTTGTTGTTTCATATTATAGGTTATAAGGTTATGGCAAGTGAAACTGCATTTGCACGTCTATTATGGGCAAAAGGGTGTAGCAAGTGAAGCACACATGAGCTCATATTATGGGTGATAATGGTGTAGCAAGTAAAACTACATCTACGCTCATATTTTGGTTAGTTTTGCTACATATTGTGTTTACAAACACAAGGCACCAATTTTTTCAAACCATAATTGTGAGATTGTACTATGAGATTGAATTGGTTTTTGGGATGTAAAAGCATATGTATTGCATTATATATTTAAATGTTAACATAACTTTATAAGAATTGTTGTTGTTTAAAAATACAAATACTTTGAAATGTTTTTCCCTAATATTTGAAATGTTGATATTCTTTTGAATTGAGTTTCGAAACCTTTTTATGGGTTTAACTTGAGTTGTTAGATTATTCGCTTAACCAATAGCATTACGGGTTAAGCCTGAAAGTACTTACTAGGATTTCCAATCCTAACATATGTTATTTTGACACGTCTTTAAATTAGAAAGTAAATAACGATTGAAGATGGACTTAGCATTGGATATTTATAAGATATCTTATTTGAAGTTTAAGTTATAAAAGGACATTAACTTTAAACTATTGCTTATTGATATTATTGTAACACCCTCACATTCATTTTTCTAAAATTTATTATTTTGGAAGCTTAAACTTTTGGGACCGAATTTCTATAAAGAAAATTACGTTTTGGCGTTTTAAAATCTAAGCATGGTTTTTTATAAGTAGTTTTCAAACGACCGGTGCAAAGGGCGTTTTAACATGTAGTTTATAAACATATGGATCTACAAATTATTGGACAACCAATCACAAAATATTTAATGAAACCAGAACTGCAAGAAAACTAATGTTGTATTAAATATGAATATTTTCATGCAACCCATAGCAATAAACAAGAACTTAGACCGGTAAGAGCCATCTTTCGAGATATGGATAACTATTCAGAATTGGTTTTTTGTAGATCGTAACGGTAGACATGGTGGCTGGAAAAATCTTCTTCATAGATTCGTTTGTATAAACACAATTTTAATAAAATAATCTATAGCTAGAGTCGAACTGTATCCATAATGCTTAAAGATTAATTTTTCAAAACTCTAACCAACACATATGCTAAGAAAAAATTTAAGGGCTCCAAAATAAGAGTTTGGAATATAAGACTTAGCTACTTTAAGTCTAATCTATATAAAAAAATACATATAGGATGTACTTTCTCAAATAATTGTCTATAGTATTAGTATTTGAAACACCAAGTATCAACTTATATGAAATCATACTCTGATTTTCTCTTTTATCTAAAACATGACATTTTGGATATGGTATTTTTTTTAAAGCTCTTGATATTTTGTATATTTCACAATAACGTCTGGTCTTTTGTGAATAGATATTATTTTAAAGGGGCAAATGCACAAAAGATACAATGTTTAAATTTATTTTTTTTTCATATTGTATTATTTTTTGTTCTAAGTTGAACAAAGCATTTTCCATTTTTATTCAATGTTGACCATTTCATCGAGACCCTCTGGTAACTAAATTATCATGCTAAGGTTGAAATGGGTGTTGGCATGGCATGCTGATGTGGAAAAAGTCAAACGATTATCATTTTTTTATTTTGACACTCCATTATATTTTTCAAAATGCACTACATTATCAGTTCTTTTAGCATCTTTGTTCCAATGATCCTTTTCTGCTATTTAGCTTGTAAGTTCATTAACAAATGTGATTTAGGTGTTTCTTATGGAAAACCTCATCCAAAATATCCATTTTCCAACTGCTTTATATAGCTCATTAACAACTTCTTGTTTGATTTGAGGTGCCGAGGCCCGAAACTTCTCCGAGAGGTTCCTTTCGAGACTCTGCGCATATCGGTAAAGGCCTTACTCTATTCCTTTGTCAGGAATAGCGACCTTAGTCTACTACTATCGACTATCTAACTCTCGGGAGTTGGTCTACATGAAAGATGTGCATTTTTCTGAATTGAGAAAGCAGCCAGGTTTGCCCTTTCATGATAAGGGATCAAGCTCGTCTTTTTTACTATATACTCACCACGTAACTCTTTCACAGCTAGCTCTGAGTCCCCTGTAAGCTCTTCAATGGTTGAAGTGGTAGTTCGAGCCCTCTATGGATTCATAATCCGCCTCATTGTTGGAACAAACTTTAGATAAGGCAAAGGGGTGCGGGATGATCCCGGGAATACGAAAACTATCCCTATTCATTATATATTCTTTTTTTCCGCCGTCGGGACTCCTTGAAGCTCAATCAAAGTACATTTGCCAGCCCCTTTTTATCTCGATCTGCATAACTTCTTCATCTGGTAAGTCTGTTGCCAAAAGTGAATCATCGGGGAAATTCATACCTATAATGTCTATCTCATAACAATTTAAAGAACCCCCATAGTTTTGCAAGTCGCAATAATGTCCTTCAGTTGTCCACACCAATGATGGTTCTCTAGTACATTTCGTCATGACCCTTAACACTGGCTGCACCAGTAGATTTGATTGTCATACTCTTCATCTTGCAACACCCCCTACCCATCATCTTCTATTTTGCCACTTATGTTTCTTCGAACACATTTGTCTTACATAAAATCATCTCCAACTATTTTCCTTACCTTATATAGAACATCTACCCCTTTAAAAATTCGGTAGTAACTAGGCTGATCTCTACCTCCATACGTAACGCCCTTTTAACTGGCCCCTCAACTACACTCGTAGCTACCATGCTAACATACTTCCCTTCAATATATGTAAAGTGGTGTATATGGCTACTAAACTTGTACTCATTGATGACATATTGAAGCTTGGCACCACTCCCCCCAGAGACTCCATTCTTGTCATATCGAGATAGTGTAACGCCAACTTCACATTTTACGTTACACCAACTTTCTAGTCAAACCCATCACTCTCTTCCACTTTTGCTGACTAGAAACCTTGTTACTTCAATATCCGAGTGATGATGATAGATTTAGATCAGTTACATGAAATTTGATGGCAGATACATGACAATGATAGAAGAATTGATGGGGTTACAGAAATACATGCAAGTTGTATTTGAATATGAGGTTATAATTTATATTGAAAATGGTATGTTTATATGAGTTGTTTCTAAACAAACATTCATTTTAAGTACAAATCAACCAACACACTGCCTAGGAACAAGCTAGAACCTATCAATATTTCACCATACGAGAATGAATTTGTTTCTTGAACCTAACACCTCGAATCAAACAAGAATTTGTTAATAAGCTATACACAGTCTATAGAGAAAATGATATTTGGCATGGAGATTTTTGATCTGAAACACCTATATAAACTTTGTTAGTTTAACTAGATGAATAACGTCATAAAAGGGTCTTTCGAATGAACATGTTGGAAATCCAAAAAAATTAATAATGTAGTTAACTTCTGGGAAAAAAGATAATGTCCAAATAAAAAAAATGATAATTTAGTGACTTTCAGTGATGCCAGTATCATTTCAAATCATCATCACAACCGGGGTAATGAAATGGTTCCAACTAAATGATAAACATTGAACAAAATTTGAAAATATAATATTCAACTAAAATGGAATAATTAAAAAAACAAACCTAAAATTTTTACAGTTTTTTCGTTTAAACAAAATGTTTTATTTTTTACCAAAAAAACCTAAAACTTTCCCAAACGTTTTCATTATGCCCAATTACTCGGTTTTCGAGCCACCTTCCTGTAATACATAGTTTTTTTGTTCCAGAAAAGCCCCTTAATTTTTTTCCGGAAAAACTCTTAATTTCTCTTGGAAAACCATCTATTTATATTTTCCGAAAAAAAAACATCATATTTGACAAACTTTTTTGTTTGGACCAACTTTTCATATTTTCTCATAAATATCATATACTTGTTTTTTATGCTAGTTATTGTGTTCTTGATGAAGGAAGATGGAAATTTGATTGTATTTTGCTTTTTACCATGATGAAAATAAATGTTCGGTTTTATCTGTGATTACTTCATCCATAAAGGTGTGCATATATATAAAGGTTGTATATGTATACGTATACATGTATCTAAAAGGATTAAGAACTTATTTGACAATAGAAGAAGTTTATATTTTATAAGCTAAGACTTCATTAAATATAGGATGAGAGAGAGAGAGAGAGAGAGAGAATATATCACTCACACTTCATGTCATCACCACCTTGGGTAAGTGGTCTAATGGAAATTGTTTCCGTGTTAGGCCAATGCATGTCCTCTTGAGTATTGATACGTGTTCTTATATAGTGAATGAAGTTGTATGTGAAGTGATAACAAGTAAATCCATTTGAAAACTTCTTCTCTCTGCTCCTTCTAATTGGTCGAGAGTTAAACTCTCTACATCGTCATTTTCTTAACAACTAGTTACCAGTGTATTAGTTGTTGCAATTATCTCTTTTGAATATCAAATCAAGTTTGATGTTTAAGCTTAAGAGAAATTGAAAACAAAAGTCCAAGAACTAGCATTCTGGGGTGTTGCAACTTGTGGATACTGTTAGAGAAGAACGTACATTTGTTATTGTTGCTTCATCAACAAGATTCAATACTTGAGATTGAACCAAAGGACATCAAATGTTGTATTTCCTCCTAACTTTATGTTGTTCTAATTAATTTAGCATGCATATAATAAAAGATCTTTTGGTGGGAATAAAACTTATTTATGTTCAACTTAAAACATTTTGTTGTCGATTTTGCCTTTTGTTGTCGATTTCGCCATTTATGTTCAACTTAAAACCTTTTGTTGTCGGTTCTCGATTCTTAGTTATTTGAGCGTGGGTTGTGGAATGTTGAGCTAATAGATATCTAATACCAATTTATCAAACCCGCTTGATCCAGTTCGATACGAATTCTAGTTTGAAGCAATCGACTCCAGTTTGATGTTCCAATCGAGTTTCGGTTTGTTGCAGTTCCAATCGATTTCCGGGTTCAATGTCAACCAACAATCGATGCCTTCCAATCGATCACGATAGGTTGTTTTTTATTTGATTCCGTGAATTATATGTACGTATAATCCATTTTCGAAATGGTTCTCTCGGATTCAAAGTCGGGAAAAAAGGATCGCTAAAAATCGTCTCTCACAATCGTACGTATTCTGATGTGTTCATGGATGAACATTGTTCATTGATGAACATATGTTCATTGATGAACATATGTTCATTGATGAACCAACAATTGATGCCTTCCGATCGATCACGATAGGTTGTTTTTTGTTTGATTCCGTGAATTGTATGTATGTATAATCCATTTTCGAAATGCTTCTCTCGGATTCAAAGTCGGGAAAAAAGGATCGCTAAAAATCGTCTCTCACAATCGTACGTATTCTGATGTGTTCATTGATGAACATATGTTCATTGATGAACATATGTTCATTGTTGAACATAAGAGTTTGATCATCCCTTTTACTTATATTTTAATCTTACGGTTAGAAACTTGGTTCTGCATTTAGGCAATATATTTTGGTTCTGCATTGAACTCATATATATATATATATATATATATATATATATATATATATATATATATATATATATATATATATATATATATATATATATATATATATAATATTTAATTCATTTTTTGGTAACTGAAATCATAATCTATATAATCATGGAATGTTAATAAAATTAAATCCCATGATTATAGGAAAAACATAATTATTTAGGATTTTTAATTAATTAGACATATTGTTAAATTACCATAATATCCATATAAAATGATTGGTCCAGAATGATTTTCGTGTTCTCAATCTTTTAATCGTTCTCATTTTAACCTCCCCATATATATATATATATATATATATATATATATATATATATATATATATATATATATATATATATATATATATATATATATATATATAATCGTAACCATGATTGGACGTTTGGTTTTATCCATGTCAAAACAAACATAATGGAGATAATCAGTGACAACATGGTGTTAGTTATTAATCAAAGAAGCTACAGTATCCGGGTTAAAGAGATCGAAGAAAGTGTGTTTGGCGAAGAAGCCAGGATTAAACTTCAAAGGGAGAACGGAACGGAAAATTCATTCACGTCGGAAGGTGAAGAAACGACCGGCGATGACTGGTCGGAGGAGACATCCGACGAAGATTTCGATGAAGCATGCGGTGATTCCATTTGCCGACAATCTAATCCTGAAATTGAAGACTTTAATAATGGCACGCGTGAGGTAATTATCGAGTATATTAATGATGAAATGAGGAATTCCATAAACAAGTCTATAAATAATAGCCCATGCCGTAATGATACCGAACATAATCTGGATTCAATTGGTCCACCTGTCCAATGCAATAAAAACCCCAGCCAAGTTATTGAATTATTAAAAAGCTCTAGCCCACCCTCAGTGGTATCCTCGGTGGTCAGAAATAATACCCAACAACTAGAGACGGAACTGGTCACACAGTCGAATGAAGACTATCAAATTTCCAATAATAACTTAAAGTCTTCGTCGTCCACGGATCGCAACCAAATGGAAGGCAATAAAGGTGATCACAGAATAGAGGAAGGAAGGATAGAAGGTTTATCAGGGAATATGAAAATCTTGCTTTCTAGAGACACGTCAATGGAAAAAAAACTAATATTTATTCAGGAACAAGAAAAGTTGGAGGAAGAGAATAAGTTCAATGGAGACATAGTTTTTGGAAGCGAAAGAGAAGTCACGACTGTGAAAGGAAATACGCACAAAATGGAGAGAAGAACCACGAGAAGTCAAACAAAGCAATTCCTTAATAGAGAGGTTACGTATATGGATAGTTGTAAAGAAATCAGCAATGAGTTATCACAAAGACTAGATGAAGTCAGCCACCTGTGTGGATTTAAGACGACCAAGAGTAAGAACAAAGACAATAAGAAGAACACAAAGGGACGAAAACCAGATGATACGATTTTTTTTGGAGAATGGTCTGTGGAGAATGTCCTTAACCTCATCAGGATTTTGTATTGTTTTCAAAGAACAGCAGGTTTGACAGTTAATATGGAAAAAAGCGCGCTAATAGGTGTGGGGAAAGATCCGATTCCTGTCGACACAATGGCTACAATTCTTGGATGTAAGGTCGAAAAACTCCCAATTACTTTCTTAGGGATACCCATTGGAGTTAATATGAACTTGTCTAGACCATGGCAACAACTTACGGATAATTTTAATAAGAAGCTGAGCAAATGGAAAATAAAGACTCTATCGAATGGAGGAAGGTACACGCTAGTTCAAAATGTGCTTGGTAATATGGGAACTTTTTTATTCTCACTCTATAAGGTTCCTAAAAAGGTAATTAAGTCTTTAGAAAGCATGCGTAGAGATTTCTTTTGGGGCGGAAATAGAGACGACAAAAAAATCCCATGGGTTAAATGGCGGTATGTTCAGACGGATAAGGAAAAAGGAGGTATATGCATTCGATCTTTGGAAGACACTAACACAGCTTTACTTGTCAAATGGATATGGAGGTTCAAAACAGAAAACGATGCTTTATGGGTGCAGATCATCAAAAGTTTACATGGAAATACAGGGGGGTTGGAAGTGGGAGAACAGATACGGACTGGTCATACATGGAAGAATGTCACAAGATTATAAGAAGACCTTAGAAGAAGGGATGTCGATCTAAGGAAGTTGTTCAAGATACAACTGGGTGATGGTAAAGAAACATCTTTTTGGAAGGATTGGTGGATTGAGGAAGAAAACCTTGCAAATAAGTTCCCGAGGACGTTCCAAAGGGATCAAAATAAAGACTGTACAGTAGCTCAAAGAATCAACCAATATGGAATAGGATGGGATTGGAGCAGAGGGATCAGGGAAGGAAGGACAAGCGCGGAATGTAATTCAATTCTCACCATTGTTGGAAACATTCAATTAAACGACAAGAGAGACAGATGGACTTGTGTGGGGGGGTCCGAAGGGGGAATTCACGGTTTCTTGGATGCGATCTATTCTAGAAGACAGACGTGATCAACAAATCGGTAAAAACCGTTGCCGGTCAAGGAGGTTTACAGAAAATGGGGATCGTTCAAAATTCAATTGAGTGTGAATTGTGCAAGAGCGCGGGAGAATCTTTAAATCACGTTTTCATTGACTGTCCTGTGGCAGTAGCAGTGTGGGATAAGATCAAGTTGTGGTGGGGCATTGTCTATCACAATCCCAGCTCCATTGAAAGTTGGTTGGACAGTTTTTCAGCAGGTGGTATGAATCAGAGCCAGAAAAAGGTGTTAATAACTGTGGGTTACACCACTCTACAGATGCTATGGAGGAACAGAAACGAGTGGACTTTTAAAAAATCGACGAGAAGAGTAGAAGAGATGGTAGCTCAGATTCAAAGGGAAGTGTTCATATGGCTAGAGTCGAGGGCGAAGAAGCTTGTGATGGAAAGTGCTTTGTGGATTTCTAACCCTAGATTAGCTTTTCATACTATGTAATTCGACTGATCCCTAGTCAATTGCTAGGTGGACGCGGTTCAAATACAGTTATAGTTATTTTTTCAAATATATATATATATATATATATATATATATATATATATATATATATATATATATATATAATAAAGAATATAATAAAAGCTATGAGAGAGCGAGAGAGAGAGAGAGAGAGCGAGAAGGGCTAGGTGGACGGACGGCGACCGGAGACAGGAAGAACCCCGACGAAAGACTTTCAAGTGGGTATCAAGGAATGATATCAGAAGAGTGGAAGAAAAGAAGAAGCTATGGGAGTTTAAGCACGCAATATCATTCTTTATATCTAATATCCCGAGAGAATGGAACTGGAAAGAAGTAAGGAGTGAACTGAAGAAACAAGGAGATCTAGTAGATGTATACCTAAGTCATCGGAGAGATAAACATGGATATAGATTTAGTTTTGCCAGGTTCGAAAAGGTGACGGAAGTGAAAAAACTACAGGAGAAACTGAACTAGGTGTGTATGGGGGGATTGAAAATGTTTGCTAACGTGGCAAAATTCTCACGACAAGATAATGAAGGTCGTATGGATCCAAGAAAAAGCAATGTTGATAGAGGAATCTCCCAGGTTTTTAAAACGGATAGTGGCTTCAGAAAAGAGAAGGTGTCATTCGCTGAGGTGGTTAAAGGAGTGAAAAAGACGACAGGATTGGAACAGGAGAAAGCACAACCGGTCATTCACTTGGTGGAGGAGCAAGGATGGTCGATGAGTCTATCTACTAAGCTAGTGGGAGAAGTAAAGAGCTTCAGTAGCTTAGCATGCATTTCAAACCTATGCATATGTGAAGGTCTGAAAAACAATATCGCTAAATACTTAGGAGGTTTATGGGTGTTGTTCGACACAAACAATGAGGAAGAAGAACAAAAAATATTGTTGAGCAAGGAGTTAGGAGCTCATTTTAATTCAATCAGGAAATGGGATGAGAGGGCCGAGCCTAAGGATCGATTTGCTTGGTTAAAGATCGAAGGAATTCCGGTCCAGGCGAGAAATCCAAATTCGTTTATTAATATTGGTAGAATATGGGGAGAAATGGTGCTAACTGATCCGTGTAAAACAGAATATCAGGATTGGTCCTATGGTATTATTTGTGTTAAAACTACAGAGCCAAACTTCATTTGTGAAACAGTGGAGGTCAGTTATAATTTGAAGAATTACAAGATTCGTGTTCAGGAGACATATGGTAAACTTTTTGAATCAAGCGTGATAGAAGATGAAGGGAGTAGTGTCGTCAGAGTGGAAGATCCTTTGTCGGAGGAGGAACAAAATAGCACATCGTCGGAGGAAGAATATTCCGATGACGAAGAAGAAGAGATGTTTGAAGAAACAATTATTCGTGATACGAGTCCCGAGGTTGAACACTTTGATGTCAATTCGAGTCCCCAAGGTGAACACTTTAATATCACGCGTGAAGTTTTAATTAATAAAACTAATGCTTTGTTGTGGGATTCAATTGATAAATTAAAAAATTTGGAAGACCCCACAGAGGAAAATATGACATATTTAGTGGAGGATATTAAATTCTCAAGCCCACTACCAATTACCCCATGTAAAGACACAGGAACGAAAAAAAAAGTGGTGGAGAAAACAAAAATAGATATAATAAAAAACAAAAGGGAGGAAATTGTCGGTGAGGAAATTCAATCCCCAATCATCGTTGGGATGTCGCAGAAAATGAAAACACTTCTATCCAGAGATACAACGATAGACGAAAAATTGAGGGGGCTAGAGAGAGAGGAAGAAATTCAGGAAAACTACATCGAAACGAACATGAAGATAGAAAATAGGATCGAACAAAAGCTCACAAGAGAGAAACGTATTACGAGAAGCCAATCCAAATAGTTGGTAAATAAGGAAGTCTCAAACTACAAAGGAGCAAAAGAAAAAAACATAGAATACGAGTCTATTTTGAGTGTTGGCATCTCACAGAGGATGGAGGAGATTGGGGAACTTTGTGGCTTCAAAAAATCGAAAGGAATTCGGAAGAAGAAAGAGAAGGGTGTTAAAAGAGGTAACCAATGAATCTTTTGTCTCTAAATTCAAATGGTTTGGGAATAGGTGATTTCAAAGTTAATTGGATTAATAATCTGATTTGCAAACACAAAATTGGGTTTCTCGGTATACAAGAAACAAATCGTAAAAATATTTCTGAGATAGTTGCTAAAAGTATATGGGGTAGCCAAGATTTTGATTTTGTTTTTAAAGGGAGCCATGGTCAGGGTGGGGGTCTACTCAGTATCTGGAACAATAATATTTTTTTGAAAAGCCATGCTAGTATTCGTGAAGATTGTTTGATAGTTCAAGGTAGGTGGCTGGAAAACAATGTTGATATTGTGCTGATTAATGTTTATGGTAGTCAAGATCCTGCGAAAAGGGTGATCCTTTGGGATTATATTACAGCATTTTTGATGGGGTGGAATGGTGTTGCAGTAGTTTTCGGGGACTTCAATGATGTTAGAGAAGACAAGGAAAGAAGAGGATCGTTGATGAACAAAACGGCTACAGAGAAATTTAATGACTTTATAAGAAATAACAATCTCGTTGATGTGAAGATTGGAGGGTCTGATTTTACTTGGATCAAAGGGGGGGAGCAAAACTTTCCAAATTGGATCGCTTTCTTGTCAGTGAGAATTTTAGAGATAATTGGGCAAATTTTGAGGTGATTTGTGATACCCGGTTATATTCTGATCACAGACCTTTAGTCTTAAAACAAGTTAGTAGAAACTATGGCCCAATCCCCTTTAAGTTTTTCAATATGTGGATGGAGGATCAAGAAGTGGAGAAAATTGTGATTAATACTTGGAGAGGCTTTGATTTGGAAGGTCGACACAACAAACTTTTTTTGATTATGCAAAAATTAAAAGCGGTTAAAGAAAAAATTAAAGAATGGGTCATTTTGAAAAGAAAGAAAGAGGAAGAATTGAAATCTGAGTGGTTGAAAAGAATCGAGATGATAGACAAATTAATCGAAGAAGGAAAAGCGAATCAGGAGCACATAAAAGATAGAATGGAAACGACGAGAAAGATTTTTCAGAAGGAAAAAAAATACAAGGATGATGTGGCGCAAAGAAACAAAAATAGATGGTGTTTGGAGGGGGACGAGAACTCAGCAATGTTCCACAAAATTATAAACAAGAAGAAACATATAATCAATATAAAAGGGATCACTATTGATGGTGTGTGGGAAGTCGATCCGTATAGAGTAAAAGACCATTTCAAGACACATTTTGAAAACTTATTTAAAGAAGATCCGGATAGTAATTGGAGACAAGATATGGGTGAAACATCAAAAATTTCAGAAGCAGAAAGTGTTAACCTGGAAAGGGAATTTGATGAGAATGAGTTGAAGGAGGCTCTTTGGAACTGTGGAAAAAATAAATCACCAGGTCCAGATGGATTTACTGCAGATTTTTTCAGAAACTTTTGGGACGTTGTCAAAAAAGACCTTCTTGAAGCGTTCAATGAATTTGCCAGGAAACCCAAAATCCCAAAATGTGTTAATTCGGCTTTTATTACACTCATACCTAAGGTAAACAATCCAAATGGGGTTCAGGACTTCAGACCAATTAGTCTCATTTCGAGTGTTTACAAAATGCTGTCTAAAATGCTTGCTAATAGATTAAAAAAAGTGCTACCGAAGATTATTGATAAAAATCAATCAGCATTCGTCAAAGATAGACAAATTCTGGATGGCCCATTGGTGGTAAATGAAGTTATTGATTGGGCGAAAGCAAAGAAGAAAGCATTATTGATTTTTAAAACTGATATAGCTAAGGCTTATGATACTGTTTCTTGGGAATATCTGAATTCGATGATGATTCAGAAGGGGTTTGGAGAAAAATGGAGGAAATGGGTATTTGAATGTCTGAAATCGGGGTCCTCGTCCGTTCTGGTCAATGCGAGTCCTACTACAGAGTTCTCTCTCTCTCGAGGTCTGAGGCAGGGGGACCCAATGTCCCCTTTTCTCTTCACTTTGATCATGGAATGGCTTAATAACGCAATTAATAAAGCGGCAAACAATGGGGGATATAGAGGAATAGAAGTTGGCTCAAACAAAATTTTATTAACTCACCTTTTTTTTGCAGATGACGCCATCTTTTTCGGAGAGTGGTCGGTGGAGAATATTCTAAATCTTATAAGAATCCTTTATTGTTTTCAGAAAACTGCAGGTCTAAAAGTGAATTTTGAGAAAAGCGCTCTTATAGGAGTGGGTACAAACCAAATCTCTCTTGATTCGATGGCGGCTATCCTGGGATGCAAGGTGGAAAAGTTACCTTCTATTTTCCTTGGCATGCCAATTGGGGTCAACATGGGTTCTTTCAAGCCATGGAAGCAGTTGGTCGAAAGATTCAAAAAAAAAACTTAATAAATGGAAGGTTAAAACATTGTCGATAGGTGGTAGATTCACAATCGCTAGAAACATCCTTGGTAGTATGGGAAATTACATGTTTTCCCTGTTTAAAGCTCCAAAGAAAGTTCTAAATACTCTAGAAGGAATGCGTAGAAGGTTTTTTTGGGGAGGGAGCAAAGATGAAAAAAAGATTCATTGGGTCAAGTGGGATTACGTCATAAAAAAGAAAGAAGAAGGTGGCTTAGGCATGGGAGCTTTGGAGGATCTGAATAAAGCTATGATGGTTAAATGGTATTGGCGTTTTAAAAAAGAACCAGAAGCTCTTTGGGTCCAGATTATAAATAGTATACATGGAGAAGGTAGCGAGGATAATGCTATAAAATCAGGCCATACGTGGAGAAGAATTACAAAAGTTTGGAAGGAGATGTCGAGTATCAATTTGGATCCTAGAGGTATAATTAGAAAGGAGATTGGGGATGGAAAGAACTCGAGATTTTGGAAAGATTTATAGATGGGAGAGATTCCTTTCGAGAAAAGATTTCCAAGATTATTCAAAATTGAAAAAAACGAAAATTGTAAAGTCTTCGACATATTAAAAGTTAGAGGAGGATTTTGGGAATGGAAAAGAGACATGAGAGAAGGAAGAACAAAGGAGGAATTCCACTCATTAAAGGCGACTGTCGAGAGTGTAGTGTTGAATGAGAAAAAAGATGTTTGGAATTGCTCAGGAGGTCCTAAGGGAAGCTTTCTGGTTGGTTGGTTTCGTAACGAGATTGCAAAGAAAAATCAACAGGTTATCGGAAAAAATTTCTGGTCCAAATGGATTCCAAATAAAGTTAATATATTTATTTGGAAGTTATTTAGAAGGCGTGTAGCAGTTAAAGAAGTTTTATCCAAAATGGGGATTGTGCAACATTCTAATGTTTGTGAAGTATGTAAACAGGAGGTGGAATCGATTAAACACGTTTTCATAAAGTGTCCAATAGCTCAACAGGTTTGGAATGATATTGGTGATTGGTGGGGCCTTAACATGATAAATATGGGGGATTTGGAAGAAATTATAGAATATCTTTCTATTGGTCAAAATCAAAAGCACAGGAAAGTTTTGGAATTGGTGGGGTTTGCTACACTCCAATTACTTTGGAGAAACCGGAACGATTGCATCTTTAACAATAAATCCAGAAATGGGGTTGACATTTTAGCCCAAATTCAAAGGGAGGTGTTTTTATGGATCCACAATCGAGCAAACAAAGTCGCCATAGATAGTCTCATTTGGTTAAGTAATCCTAGATTAGCGGTTCAGAATTTGTAACTGTACCCTTGTTTCGGGGCCCCTTAGTCTCTTGCTAAGGTTTTGGCCCTCTGTCGTATAAAATGTTGCTGTTTCAAAAAAAAAAAAAATATATATATATATATATATATATATATATATATATTATATATATATATATATATATATATATATATATATATATATATATATATATATATATATATATATATATATAGATATGTATATATATACATATATGTATATATATATATTTAAATATATATATTTAAATATATATATATATATATATATATATATATATATATATATATATATATATATATATATATACATATATATATATATATATATATATATATATATATATATATATATATATACTTATACATATATATATATATATATATATATATATATATATATATATATATATATACATATATATATATATAGATTATATATATATATATATATATATATATATATATATATATATATTTAAATATATATATATATATACATATATGTATATATATACATACATATATATATATATATATATATATATATATATATATATATATATATATATATATTTAAATATATATATTTAAATATATATATACATATATGTATATATATACATATCTATATATATATATATATATATATATATATATATATATATATATATATTATATATATTTAAATATATATATACATATATGTATATATATACATATATATATATATATATATATATATATATATATATATATTTTATATATATATATATATATATATATATATATATATATATATATATATATATATATATATATATATATATATACATATATATATATATATATATATATATATATTTAAATATATTTATATATATATGAAATATATATATATATATATATATATATATATATATATATATATATATATATATATATACATATATGTATATATATTTTTTTTTTTTTGAAAAGCAACTTGGGATTAAAATGGTAAAAACCCCAGCAAGACACTAGGGTTACCAGTCAAAATTACATCGAGTTAAAGGAATTTAAAGGCTCTAAAAGCCAGCGACGCCTATCTAACACTATCTTGGACGATCTACAATCAATCCAAGAAAACGCGTCTTCTTGAATTTTTTGAAACATATCCTCGGGTCTTGTACATTTCTCCTTGAAAATAGTTTCATTTCTCTGTATCCATATGGAATTTAGAGCCGCATACCACACTACACTAAAAATCTTTTTCTCCAGGCTGCTTCTGAAAGAAATAAGCAGCGCCTCCTGCCAAGCCTGCATCTTTAATTGGTCCTGATCGATAGCTTCGTCCCCAGAGAAAGACACAACGGAAATCTTCCACCATCTGCAGATGTAATCCCAAATTTTTTTGCTTCTAACACACTCAACAAAGATGTGATGAAGGGTCTCCTCTTTCTGTTTACATACATCGCATAACCTGGAGTCAAGATTGCACCCCTTTTTGACTAACATCTCCTTGGTGGCTAGACGATTACTAAACAGCCGCCATATGAAAATGTTGCATTTTTTTCGGGACCCAATTGCACCATCTATCTATACCTGGAGTAGAATATCTCGAGTGGATAATTTTTTTCTCATCCAGGCGACAGAAAATTGATTCTTCGGGCCACCTGGACACACCCAAAAGTCTTTTTTTTTCAGAAAAACTCCAGTCAGATGTCATTATAATCAGATTATCCAGTTCTTCTTTCCTGCGGCCATCTCTAATGTTTCGTCTCCAACCTTTGATGCCCCGATTTTCATCCAGCAAATCTTTAACTACTCCCATTTTATTGGTCTCAAACTGGAACAGACGTGGATACTGGTATTTTAGAGGCTTGGTTCCAATCCACCAATCATACCAAAATTTAGTTTCACTACCATCTTCTACCTTTTTCTTTATCAAATGCCTTGGATCGAGCTCCATTTCTCTTAAGCTATCCCACTGCTGTACAATACTTCTCCATATTCTTCCTTTCTTAATTGTATTTTCTCCTTCCCAACCGTACATCTTGCCATGAATGCTGTTAATGATTTTTATCCATAACGCCCCTTCCTCTTTATTGTACCTCCAGCACCATTTAGCCAACAGTGCTTTATTCAAGTCCCCCAAAGCACCTATGCCTAACCCACCATGCTTTTTATCCCTCAAGATAATCT